>CP088257.1:11200000-11800000 GCA_025258505.1 Fusarium asiaticum | reverse complement strand
CAGCCAAGGATGCTCTCTCGAGGGTCGTATCTCGCAGCTGAATAAGCGCCACAGTGCGGCAACAGAACTGGAGGAGTTGATCGTTGAGATTCGAAAGTTGCCTGGATTTGAGGACCTCTGGACCGCACCGACAGAGGCAGAAATATTTGAGGCTGCTGCATATGGTCAAGTTGTCGTCATCAATATCAGTGATGGTCGATGCGATGCGATTATCATCGACAAATACCACATGCGATCTTTGGCGCTTCGCAATATTACAAACGAACTGCATCAATTTGCTCGCAAGGGTGACTTTGGTAGCTCAAGGATCCTGGAATGGATGTGGGATAATATCACTGGGCCAATATTGGACACTCTCGGCTATTCTCAGCCTCCTGACGAGGGTGCAGCATGGCCTCACGTGTGGTGGATACCTACAGACTTGTTGACTCTTTTTCCCCTACACGCTGCAGGGTATCACCGACGAGAGTCATCAGAGACTGTCATTGATAGGGTAATTTCATCTTACGCGTCTTCCATCAGGGCCATCATACGTGGTCGCCAGAACGAGATTTCATCACGGTCAACTAGCACGGTTGTACCACGAGCGATGCTTGTAGGCATGCAATACACTCCAGAATGTGGACCGTTGCCCTTTGCAAACAAGGAAGTGGATATTGTACAAGAGCTATGCAAGCCACTCGGTCTAGAGACTGTTCGGCCTAGTCCACGGAAAGAGGATGTTTCCAAGGGGTTGCTACACTGCAAAGTATTTCACTTCGCAGGTCACGGGTGCACCGATGAGGAAGACCCCTCCAACAGTCATTTGCTCTTAGAAGACTGGAAAGAAGATCGATTCTGCGTCGCTGACTTGCAAAGAATGAACCTATGCGAACACGCGCCATTTCTCGCGTATTTATCTGCCTGTGGCACAGGGCAGATGAAGCGGTATAACCTGGTTGATGAGAGCATCCATTTGATCAACGCTTACCAGTTGGCTGGGTTTCGTCATGTCATCGGTACGCTGTGGAAGGTCAGTGATCAATGTTGTGTGGATATAGCTAGGGTCACGTATGAGAGCATGATTGATTCAGGGCTGAGTGATTATGGTGTCAGTTGGGGGTTGCACAGGGCTACTAGAAAGCTTCGCGATAAATGGGTCAAGAGGCAGAAACAAGATGGGAGCTTGTCGGAAAGAGCCGTTTGGGTCTTGAGAAATGACAAGAGTAACGTTGCTCCGGACAGAAAATACTGCAAGGATGAGAGTGGGAGAGATATCGTGATGATAGAAGACGATGAACCTGAAGTTGGCGAGCAGTTACAGTGGGCACCTTATGTTCATTTTGGGGTATAGACAAGAGACTGGCATAAGAAAACTTAAATTGTTCTAGAGGTGCCTTTCACCGTTATACGTCGATTTCTTCTCGACGCCTTGTACTGAGCTATTCATCGGCTCTGTGTTGAAGAAAGCGTTGATCTTGCTTGGGTACCTCACAAACAGTCCAGCCAGGTCAACGGATATCAAATTGGGCCATAGCGATTGTGTCATCGATAATACTCGGTCTAATTGATAGTTCAGATGAGTCATGCCGATGGAAGTAGAGCCATTGGTAAATAATTACAAAAACCTACAATATTATCAACCCAATATTGAATTTCGATTTGCAATAATTACAGCGCAATAAAAGACCAATCTGGCCATCCCACAGGCATTCAAAATGACTCAGAATATTTACGACAATGCCGGATTCTTCACCAAATATTCCGCGCTTGACCGATCCATTGAGGGTCTCGATGGGGTACTAGAATGGCCGTGGTTGAGATCCTTTATCTCGAATCTCGGAGGCCTTGATGTACTTGACCTTGGTTGCGGCTTCGGATGGTTTGCTTGTTGGGCACGAAGCACTGGAGCCAATTCGGTTCGAGCGGTCGAGATTTCCACCAATATGCTAAGTCGCGCGAGAGTCATGACCAACGACACCAATATTACCTATGAACAGGCCGACCTCAACAACGCCAGACTTTCGGAACATGGTACCGAAATCTACGAGGTAGTGTTTAGCTCACTGACGCTTCACTATCTTGCCAATTTACCCGGGCTCATTCAACAAGTGCAGACTGTGATCAAACCAGGAGGGACATTTGTCTTCTCTGTCGAGCACCCCATTTACACAGCACCTACCAAGCCTGAGTTCATCACTGATGCAGTATCAGGAAGAGAATATTGACCACTTGACAGCTATCAGAAGGAAGGCCTTCGGGTGACAGATTGGCTAGCGGAAGGAGTTCAGAAACAGCACAGGACTGTGGCTAGTTATATTAACCTCCTTCTCAAGGCAGGGTTCCAGATAGCGGGATTTGATAAATGGTATCCCACGCCAGAAGAGATGGAAAAATGTGGTTGGCAAAGAGTATTGGAAAGACCGGTCTATCTTTTGATTTCGGCTGTGAAGAATTGATTTATGCAGACGCAGGGCGTTGATATTGGTTCTACAAACATTCGAGTCAGGTCAACAGATATCAAATTGCAGCTTGTAAATACCAAAGTTGGATCTCCCAGACCACACAAAGTGGTTCAGCAAATTTCAATTTATTATTACAAGTTACAGTGCATCTAATAATCAGCCATTGCCACTGCGAGCCCATGGCAGCGTCTGCCAGCTGCACTAGTCAAGATTATTTCTTGACCAGGTCACAACACTCCCACGCCCAGCCTCAAATACTTTGCCGACGCAGCTTTATCATATTGAAACGGCAAACAGCTAGATGATGCATTTCAATCTCCCCGCATTATATTATTATTATTCCTCCCGCCTTCCCAGCAAACGCGCGGGAAACTGAAGCTCCACCCGAGTGTGATTCACAAACGGAAGCAATCACAACAACTACCACGGACCTCCCTCTAGGCAGCAACATCAGACCTCTAGAGATTCTTGTCATCTTTGGTGTGATCTCATTAACTTTCCTTCCTCTCTCATCTTCTCTTCGACTGCCCCTGCAGAGATGTTCAGTCATCTCCGCCCCAGCCTGGGGGAATCGTCGCATTCCGCACCAAATATGCTCGATCACTTGGGCTCAAACACGGGAGGCGCCGTGCCCGCTAGCACCAACTCACACCCTCACTTGGAGCTCCTCAACAATGAGCTTCCAAAGACGAAGCTCTCCGGGTCCGTTCCCATCTTCACCGCCGAAGTTCTGGAAGCGATTCCCGAGGACGAAAGACCGTCCCAATACGGTCTCCTCGCGCTCGACATTGCACCCTCGCCCTCGCCCTCGGATCTTCTCGATCCAACTGCGAAAATGGGAGCGCGCATTTTCTACAACGTTGCGGATCCAACGAGTACTTTCATTTGTGGAAGTCAAGGGTCTGGCAAGAGCCACACCCTCAGCACTATTCTAGAGAATTGCCTGCTCCCGTGTCCCGCGAATCAGCTCCCTCGGCCTCTATGTGGCCTGGTGTTTCACTACGATACCTTCATTTCCGACACTGGAGGCATGCCGTGCGAAGCTGCGTACCTTTCGAGCCATGCGGGCGTCAACGTGCGAGTCCTGTGCGCGCCTTCCAACTATTGGAACATAAAGGTGAATTTTACTTGGCCCTCATTTTCAACATCTTCACTGACTCGTTTTCACTTCACAGCGCATTTACAGTGATCTGCCGAATGTCGCCGTCGAAATGCTTCGCATTAACCAGTCCGACCTCAATACCCAGCGCATGCTTGATTTGATGGCTGTCAGCTCCATCAAAGGAGGCAGCCTCCCGCTGTATCTTCACGTCGTCAGCCGTATTCTGCGCGACATGCGCGTCAAACAACAAATGAGTGACTCAGAGTTTGATTACGTAGCTTTCAAGGGACTGGTCAGTCTCGAGGATCTGAAAGAGGGTCAGATGGTACCGCTACAGCAACGACTGGAGACTCTGGAGAGTTTCATGGTCCCGGGGCAAACCTCTGCCTCCAAGTTCAGTACCTCGACGCAGGGAATCAGTTGGGCGCTCAAGGTAGGTCCCAATCAGACTTTGCAGACATTGTACTGACAAGTTAATCAGGCTGGCCAACTTACCATCGTCGATCTCTCATGCCCCTGTGTCACCGCCGAGGCGGCATGCTCTCTTTTCAACATCTGTCTAAGTCTGTTCTTGGAACAAAAGGGCAATGTCGGCCGTATCGTCGCTCTCGATGAGGCGCACAAATACATGACGGAGAGTTGTGACAGCCAAACTTTGACGGAATCTCTCCTCTCAGTGATCCGTCTTCAGCGTCACCTTGGAACGAGAGTTATTCTCTCCACGCAAGAGCCGACAATCTCGCCCAAACTGCTCGACCTTTGCTCCACCGTCATTGTGCACCGCTTCACGTCGCCTGCTTGGTTCAACGTCTTGCAGAAGCATCTCGCTGGTGTGGATTCAGAGGCATTTGATCTTATGACGCACATTGTCGAATTGAAGACTGGCGAGGCACTCTTGTTCTGTCCAAGTGCATTGACCAGTGTATCTGAGAAGCATACTTCGGACGAGGTCATCTTTCGTCGACTTGCCAACAGTCGTATGAAAGTTCGTGTCAGGCAGAGAGTGACGGCGGATGGTGGCAAGAGTATTATGGCGAACTGATCAGTAGTCGCGAAATCGTTACGTTGGAAACAAGAGGAGTGAGAGGGTATTGTGTGCCTCAACTGGTTGGTTCATGGTCATGTTTAGCGATGTCTGTGAGATCATCACCAGAGTATCTTGTCACATTGGTTGTTATCTAGCGTTATCGTTGTTCGATCGGCTGTCCGGATATAGCCCAAGCCTCATAGTGTTTGCCGACGTGGGGTCGGGTCATCGCTTATCTTGGCAATGTATTCTACCTATCGGGGTTTTATCAATTGAAACAAAAGTGCCTACCATTTCTAGTTCCAACAGCCTAAGGAACGTTTGCCTTGTCTAGACTAGCTTCCAAATTCCCCAACTTCGGGCTATCGGTGAGGATCGTCGAGGTACTGTCGCGGGGCATGGTGTCTGATAAGGTAGTGCAACCCAAATCCACCGGCTAAGCACATCGGCCAAGAATCAGTATGTCTTCCGCGCCCTAGCTACCCCATATAAGAGATAAGACTTCTATACCACACAAAATCCGTAAAGTGCAGACATGCTGTCATTGGGGTCCTGGTATATCGGCCACAGAATCGGAGATAAGTGTCTATCATGCTTCGCCTATCAGTTACTGAGGGTTAATTGTTCTGGTCGCTGGCGTCGATAAGGCTCATGAGTTATTTACTTGTCGCTGTATATATATCTATGATAATGAATGAGTTTCACAGTGTCTAGAAATTCAATTCATCAGCATCATAATCATCCACGATGAAGCATTCCATCGCAAGCCTCGCCTTGAGCGTTGGCAGCTCATTTGCCTCTTCTCTTCCCATCCAACTCGAGACTCGTGAGCCACTCACATCTCACCTTGCCAATATTCATGTTAGATTCAACAAGCCTACTCAGGGTCCTTTGTCGTTCACATATGGCCCTTGTGACACCAAGTCAATCTCAGAAGCTCACCACACCATCGCTGAGACAGATAGCAAGAGTGTTTCTCGGTTGGCGTGGGTTATTCCTACAAACACAAACGACAATGGATGCATATCAGCATGGACAAACGACGGAGTCCTCGTGGGACGCAGTGAGCCACAAAAGCTTCACCGGATAAAACGAAGAGCGCCCCAAAAGCGTGGAAAGGGTAAGTCAATCCATTATGATTTTTTATCCCTGTGCTAACACAAAGTTAGACTCGATCCTTATGACTGAGGAGAATGGCTTCGATGTTCTCGGTCCTTGGTTCGATGGTGTTGCTCATCTTACCAAGACAGGAACATCCTTCGTCGACGAAGACGCTGCAAAGTCAAAGGAAATTGCCATCGTCGGCGCAGGAATGTCCGGACTAATGACTTACCTCGTTCTTTCGCAAGCAGGCATGGCCAACATCAGCATAATTGAGGCTGGTCAGCGTCTTGGTGGTCGAGTACATACAGAGTACCTGTCAGGTGGGCCATTTGACTACTCTTACCAAGAGATGGGACCCATGCGATTTCCCTCAACTTACACGAGTCCTGAGACCAATGAGACGATGAACATTACAGATCATCAGTTGGTATTCCAGCTGGCTGAAGAGATGAACTATCTTAACAACCATGACAAGAACCTGAGCGTTGACTTTATTCCTTGGATTCAGGCTAGCCCCAATGGTCTCTCTTACAAGAATGAGTTTAAGCTTCCCAACGGCATGCCCCCAACGCTCGCCCAGATTGCTAAGAACGCTTCACTCGGCGCCCCATCCAGCCTTGGACCTGCAGAGGAAGATCTTCAGGCCAAGGTAGACACTTTCATGCCCGGGTCTGATTTTAGTACCCTGATGGCCAAGAACATGTTCAAGGCTCATAAGCAGTGGCTTGAGACTGGCTTGAATGGACTTGGAGGTGATCAATGGTCTGAGTACGCTTTCATGGTCAACTACCTCAAGGGAACCGCCAACAGCACGGATGTTCTGGGTGACTGGTCTGCTGCGACATTCTGGGATACGCTCTACGAAGGCTTGTATTTCTCGGCCGCGAGCTACAAGACTATCGATGGCGGTCTAAACAGGCTACCTCTATCTTTCCACCCTCTTGTTGACGACATCACAACCATGGGTCGTAAGATCGAGCGTGTTCGATACGACGATTCTAATGACAAGGTCACACTCCAGTGGCGCAAGCAGTACAACGATACGGAGTTCCAAGATTCAACTTTTGACTACGCCGTCATTGCCGTGCCATTCTCCATCGTCCGGCGCTGGCGTCTTCCCAACCTTCCAGCAACCATCTCCAACGCTATCAAGGGTCTCAACTACGGATCTGCCTGCAAAGTGGCACTTGAATTCTCAGAGCGTTTCTGGGAACACTACGAGAACCCCATCATTGGAGGCTGCAGTACCACAAGCGATATTCCCGGCATTGGATCCATCTGCTATCCATCATACAACATCAACGGCACCGGTCCTGCTACTATCCTTGCTAGTTATCAAAGCGGCGACATGGGTGTCCGATTGGCCAGTATGACTGAGGAGGAACATGTCCAGATGGTGTTCGACGCGATGGTTGATATCCACGGCGAGTTTATCAGGGAGCTGTACACTGGCAAGTTCAACAGAAGGTGTTGGGCATTGGACCCTCTTCAATCTGGAAGCTGGGCCAGTCCAACTGCGGGACAGCACCAGCTTTACATCCCCGAGTACTTCAAGACATACGACAAGGTAAGATCTTAATGACATGTTAACTGTGTCTGACTAACATTTTCGCGCAGATGATTTTTGTGGGAGAGCACACATCTTACACTCACGCTTGGATTGCCTCTGCGCTGGACTCTGGAATTCGTGGCGCAGTCCAGCTCTTGCTAGGTATGAACTTACTCGTTGATATCGTGGTTGTTACTAACCATTTGACAGAACTTGGCCTTATTGATGAGGCGAAGCAAGCTGTTGACAAATGGATGGCGAGGTGGATTGAAGTGGTATGTTTCGTTCTATTTCTTGCGTTTCTCTTTACTAACACTACTCTCTAGTAAATTCCTTCAGGGGCAGGTAAGCGGCACCGATTTTATGCAAACTGAAGGACTGCAACCTCATGCACCTATTTCCTGGCCTACAATTGATTTTGTTTATGCCACGTCATTTTCAGCCGCAATATACTTCTGAAAGCCCTATGTGAATATAAAGTTCTATGTTTACCCTGTAAAGTACTCCAGGACCAAGTAACCGGTAGAAAGCGCCAATCGAGGATATTGTCGAATGCTCGACCATGTCTGTCATCTTAGGAAATGACGCTGAGTAGGGTGTATAGAAGTAAAGCCAAAAGTCTTTTTTGAGTCAAGAGATAATACGACAGCTAGTGATACTTCCCTTGAGTAGGAACTAAAAGGGAGCCAGCTAGGGCAAAGAGGAGGTAAAAGGGAGTCAGGGCTAAAAGCATGCTTCAGGCACTTGATAGTGCCATCAAGGAAGAGTAAAAGGGCAGATAAATTCCCGGGATGGCTGTTCTCAAGCTAGTGTGTACGTACTGGTTCTAACAAGAAGGCACCTTGATTAATGCTAGTTTTAACAAACATGTACGCGCAGTATTTTCTCAGAGCTTAACTGCGTCACATATCGCGATTGGGGTTTACACTAGTGGCGATAATACCTGGCTGAATATCAACAGCATGAATATGTGGATTCTCATGAGCAAAGTGATTAGCCATCTTCAGAGCTACGGATCTTGAAGCAGCACATATCTGAGTGCGCATGGTTTGGTTTTGGGGTGATTTGAGTGTGATTTGTGTATACTTGTGCATTGTTAGACGAGCGCAGTTCGTCAGTCGTTTCTACTTTTCCCCCTCTTTATGCGATAGATCGTGAGCACTTAAATTCAATCTCTTACAGGGCAGCTCATTGGCAGGTCCTGAAGATGGCGGCAAGGCTGAGCATTTCCATGCCTAACTCAGCGCCCGGATCCAAGAGCTGATCAAGCGGGCCGACTGTGTTTGGTGTGCAAACACTCTAGTCTGGCAAGCCAGTGCCCAGCCCAACATAGCGTCATGCATGCTTCAGCTTTGTCTCTGCTTGGTTGTCTTGATGAAGCGTGACTTAAATGTAAGAAAGTAAAAGATCGGTTGACTGCAGTGGAGATGCGTCAGAAGAGGCTCTGAGCGATAAAACATTGTCGATGTTCTATGGATTGCCGTTCATTGAAGCACACTTGATGCTCTGTCATGAATTTACCTAACACATCTGTATGTGCGTATGGTCGCTTGTAAATGGAATTGATACATGGTGACTGTACAGACAATAGAAATGTATGATGGCCGTTTGACGCCACGAAAGCCTACCTGCTTTTGGCGACATGATTCAGATGGTGATCGTTGATGACACCATCCAGATCTCTTATTTTTATCCCTGTGAATCAGATCTGGGTGGGCAGCCACAGGACAATCGTCAAATATCACATGGCACCCCTGCTTACGGATCTTTTGACACTCGACGTCATGAAGCGGTGGTATTTCCTTTCTTTTTTTCTTTTTTTGCTTCTTGTAGTAGGTCTGTTGTAGGCCGTAGAGGCTACACAAGCGTAGACATTACCAAGCCACGGCTTATTCCCCGTTTGCACATGATGAGCTCCTTGCGACAAGGAAGTGCAATTACCCGTCGAACAGCAGACTTTGGATGCCGCGAATGTCAAGTATAAGTATGACCCGAAAACTCCGTAGTAATCATGGGATACATCATCCCAAACGCTTTCGGGTCCTCTTGCAGCTGTCAATCACGATGAGTCGTGTTTCACGGGGCGAGAATAATCATGCGCGCCAGTTGAGGTTGCTGGTGATGTGTAGTAAACTCTTTCTCATTCTGGTTTACTTGGTGTAAGTTAATTATGGGCGTTTCTTCTAACTTGGGGCTGAGTTTTTCCAGCTTGACCATAGATGTCACAACGTCAAGACCACCAGACACAAAGAGTTCATCCCCAAGCCCGCCAACACGCGACAGAGACGGTAAAGGAAAGGCAGTACAGACAAAGATGAGCAACTCGCAGGTCATCCATACCCTACAACGCCTGGACCATTTTGGGTCAAGTATGCGCAAGTTCTCTCGTGATGTCGATGGCTTGATGGAAACTGTCATGGCCATCGAAAGTTGCATGAAGGATGAGGCTGGTAGACTCCCTGCCAATTTCAAGATGTTGAGGGTGTTGTATCGAAAGAATATTGAGTCATTTGAAGACACCTTAGCGTATCTGGCTGAGATGTCTTGAGAAGGGACACCGTAAAGATCAAATGAGACATACTCTCAACAATGATGAATGGAGCGACGCAGGAATGAGCTGAAGATAGCGACAGGTCGGTCCGTGGAACACTGAATCGATTTTGTCATGGTGTTGAATCAGGGTATACGCCAGAAGTTAGTTTTAGTTAGATGGCGAGTCTGTAGTGTTGTACTGAAGGAATCGATACACACAGAGTCCAAGCGTCTCTGTTCAAATCTAAAGATGTGAATACGGATTTACCCAGCGAGAGGATGAATCAATCTTTTGGTCGGCCGCAATTAAACAAGAGGACATTGTAGATGCCGCTAAGGACGATTGATGCTGATACGGAGGACGGCAAGATATGTTCTTCAATAAATGGCCTTGATACATTGACTGATCAGACGCAGTGTTCCTATCTAATACATTGGGACGAATATGGACACATTTTGCTGTCACATTGATCAACTCAAGGTTGTCGATGCCCTTCGTTCTCTTCTGGGGAATCAACATAATCATCATCCTATCATCCCATCACCCTGGAATGAAGACCTCGGGCTTTTGATGTTTGATGATAGGGCCGGCATATCGGCTATAATGGGGCTTGGTCGTTGATACTACATGTCCTTCTGGAAGGTCGCCGTTATCTTCTTCCCATACACCCACGTGGAATGAAACACTGGGGTATGGCATTCTTTTACGGGCCGGCACATCTCGTAGACCACGGCTCGATATTTCGGGACTTAGCGGTGTTGCGGTGGGGAGCTAAGGCTGTCGATCCGTGCATGATGCTGCCTAAGACGGGCGAGGCTGGCTTGTTTAGCTCAATCGCCTATTTTACATGTGTAGCTGGTTCGTCTTGAGGGTGCGGCGACGAGTGGTAGCGGCCAGCTGTGCAACAGGCTCGTCTTAGCGATCCGATAACGGAACAGCGATTGGAAGCGACAGTCCACAGCTCATCTTCTATGAGATGACTTGGTATTACAGAGCTTGAGCCTCCAATGGCGAGAAACTCGACAGGTGACTCTGTTACATTCGTGTTGGGTGGGAGCTTTGTTGCTTTATCGTAGGATGGAGGGTTGGGCGGACTGATAGTTGCAATCTTGCCTCCGCTGTCACTGAACATACGTGAGATATCATGATTGGGATCAGTAGAAGGCCTAATTTGACGTCGCTTCACAGCTTCACAGATAGCGTGGAACTTATCAAGCGATAACAGAGATTCTTTGATGTAAATTCGCAGAGATGTGACATGAGATAGCTCATAGAGGGAGTCGAGAACCTTGCCGGAGCGCACCCGAGCTGCCACAACCGACTCTTTGACATCGCTAGGAATGAGAACAGTGACTTTGTTGTCCAATTCGAAGTCGAGACATGTAGTCGAGTCGAACATCTGTTTGACAGCGTCGGACGGGTTTGACAAAGCCGAATGGTATCGCATCGTGATCGGGATCACCGGTCGCCAATGTACGGGTAGAACCTTCCCACTGCCACTCAACAATAGCTGGTGTTTGATCGATGTCGATGCATAGTGAAGCCGCCATAGTCCATGCTGGTACGGGAACTAGGACACAGAATCGCCAGTATCATAAATCGGGACTTGCCTTAAGTGACCGCGGAATGTCAAACAATGCGACAGCAAGAGTTGCCGACTTCACTGACGGGTGCCTGTGACCTTCAGTAGAACTGCCAGGTCGCCCCAGAACTCCAGTAGAACTGCGAGATTCCGAGTCAGGTCCCTACTACACGTCCCGGTTATTCCAGAAAAAGGAGGTTGCGCTCGCTCTTGGTGGGTATAATCCGGAGTTTTAGAATGGCTGTAGCGCGAAGTATCGGTTTCCCGTGAAGAGCATTATTGAGTTCGGTCGGATCGGGTCGAGAAGAGGCGCTGGAGGAAGGTCGTAGTGTAGGGTTCTCATTGTGAAGAGGTTGAATTAAGTGATTGAGTGAAGCTGAATGTGACGCGTGAATTGTTCAGAAAGTGGAGAAGCTGGGCTCGGCAGAAGGTTAGTCCGGTATTGACCAATTTGACTTAGCAGCCCTGGTTCCACGTTTGGATTTCATCCACCCGAGGCTGACTAATGGTAGCCGCCACAGCATGCGCCACAGATGCGTCGGGTTTGATGCAGCAAATGGAAAGGCTATCATTTGGCATGATGGGAGGACGCAATGAAAGCCTATAAAAAAATTGTGACTTGTCTAGCCATAAGACTGGCATCTTCTATATGTACGTTTGGTAAAGGCCGATGAATTCACAAAGTACGTGGTCGGGGCGTGTCATGATGATGTGCTGCAATTGCAGATACCTATTTTAATGCTTGAACACAGTCAACAGCATTCTCCTTGTCTTTCACCATTCTCAATTTGAGTCAGAGTTATTTGATAAATACCTACCGGTTAGTCTCTTGCAAACCATTTCAGCTTGCAAAGCTGACTGTGTGGAAGGCTCGATGCTCCACCTTCGTTGGCTGCTTTTGATGCGACCTCGGGTTGGGTTGTGTCACTGGTCAAGATATGATTCCTAACACAAAGAGCTGATGAATACCAAGCTTATCCTCCTGAATTCTGATTCCATTAATTTATTTAAAGGTGGTAGAACTATGTATGGAGAGGCATTTGATACAATATCAGCCACAGAACCAATTGTGCTGTATGGTTGTATGCACTCTTAAAGAGAGGGATCAGCGTGCATTTATTAGATATATTTCTTCACAAACGATGCTCAAGGGAGATACTAAAAACACAAATCTATGGAAGATCACAAAGTTTCTGATGTCGCGAGTGTTGCTTCGTCCAGGCTCGCTTCTTCAATCAAACATTGCATCTTCATAGGCTGATCCAACACTGTGAGCCAATCGAAGAAGGGCTTCTTATTTCTCGCTCTGTGTTGAATCGCCAATACCTGAGGATAAAGATTCAATAGAGAAGCGATAGTCCCAAAGCGATTCAAAGCGCCTCAGAGTTGTAAGCTTGAGACAGGTCCAATGTGGTACGGTACTGGGTAGAAGTAAACGCGACGTATAGAATCGACCATAAAGGCAGTGGCGTTGTGTATGGTGTTTATGGTTATGATTACATCACTTGTATCAACCATGCACTAGATGCCATGTATTTTCGCGCGGAAAACCATATCATACCTCGCAGTCATTCCCAGCATGTGGCAGCCGTGTCTATGTCCAAGGACCAGCCGGGTCTCTATGTCGTTGGTACTCCAGAAGTTATCTAGTCGACATATATAAGAGCTTTTTACACAAGACCGTCGTTGTTCTTATCTTTGCTGTCCCGACAATATCCTTCAGCGTGGCCTCGACATTGGACATACCTACATATGTCTTCATGCAACCCTCGGCCCGGTCATGGCCGATACCGCTTTTCTAATGAAGTAGCCTTTATTTATCCTTCAATTGGCCAACCACTTACACAAGCCACAAACGTGTACAATAATTAGTAGGGGGCGTAGTGAACAGCACGAGGCTGTATCGTGGTCTGTCCTTGATTTCGAACCTATAGTATAACACAGGCCAGAGCAACTCGACAGATCTATGTTGAAAGGTGTAACTCGCCCTCCATAACTACTTGTTTAAGGAGTACTTATTATTGCCTTCCGTTGAAGGACCATGCTGGGCGTTAACAAATTCACTTACAGCATGGCCACTTCGTCAATATAGATGTTTAGAATTTCTGCACGCTTAATCTATACTTAAAAATATGTGTGGTCATACGTAGGAAAGGGAAAGAATTGTCAAATTATGTGAAAATGTAGATTGCTGAGATCAGTGTCGCGAGCATGCGTACTGATAACAGTACCACCGGTATAACTACCACGAATAAGACCGCAGGGTCTTGGCCGTTGCGGGACACCAAACTAGTGATAGTCGCGGTTAAGAACAAGACCGGTTAAGAACAAGACCAGTAAAGAACGACTGGCTGTATGACGAAGAAAGAGCATACTTACATAGTGTTATACTGAGTGATCCTAGTTAACTGCATCCTTATAACAAAGCTGAGGGGGGGCCAACGGGTTGCACGTAGTCATTGCCTTGAGCAAAATCCAATCGCAACAAGTCACCTGGCAGCTGAAAATCGTAAAGCTCAATTCTTATCAGAGGTGGCTTGAAATTCAACATCAGGTGGGACTTTTATAGGCCAATAAGCTGTTAGCTGCACTTCTGCCTGGAATATAGCTTAGCATATAGCTTGGATTCACGAAGTATTGGTTTTCGCCAAGATGAATACAATTACATGGGTTACGTTTTAAAAGCTGGCGCCACTTTATATCGGCTATCTTCTATACTATCTCATTCCAGGCTACGTATGATCAGGCCAGCAGAATTCAACGACCCTAAATCGTCCAATGGCACTATTATCATTCGAGCCGCTGAGAGAAGGATAGTGATATTCGTCTAGTGTGAATTATACTATGTATTCAGGGAAACAACCTTTCTTGCACGATGACTGACGAGCCACTCGATGTTGGCCTAAAGTATCATGCAATATCGTACGCCTGGAGAGATCCATACCTGTTTCACGATATATCCAGCTCTAATACTGAAGAACTCATCATCAACGGTCTGTCGATTCAAATACAAAAGAATTTAGCATCTTTTTTCCGCCATATCAGTCACAAGCATACTTCCACTGACTTGGTCTGGGTCGATGCATTGTGCATCAATCAGCAAGACATCCAAGAACGCAGTGTCGAGGGCTGACGGATGTACGATATTAACAAGTCCGAACAAGGGTTCGTGTATGGCTGGGCCAGGAACCGCTGCGCTAAATTTGGCGGCATGACTTTAGTGGATGGCGTTACAAAGACATGTCGAATTTATCCACAGGGGTCCTGTTTTGGTCCCTAGAACTTGGCTCTTTTTTCTTCCCTGTTTCTGATAGGAGAATTGCCCCGCACGCGTAGCCAAGACCTGCCTGCCCTTGCACAGCGAGGGATGCACGCTCACTTCACGGCGCGTCTGGCATGCACCTTTTGCGCCCCCAAGTCATGGGTGCTGTTTCGGGAGCTATGCTATACTTAAGCAGCTAAAATCCAGGCGCTTGTTTATCTAAATATGAGGTTCCATTTTGTCGCATCCGATACGAGACTCTTTGGGTCACGGAATTGACCGTCGATCCGGCTGCAACACGACAGGCCTCAGGTTTGGGGAACCCATTGCAGTAGACACCATGATTGACCATGTAGTAGGCATCGCATAGTCCCAATTTCTATTCAAAGCGGCAAAAAGCAGTTTCTTTCAAACTAGAGTGGTACGGCTATTATGTTCCTTGGATCTCTACCTGCATCCACCTCGGCGGACTCTTTGAGCACTCTACATGGCCTAAAGAACTTGAACTTATTTTTCTGAAATGGCAGAAGTTGTCGCGTTGCCTCCTAATGACCTGGTGGGTCTCGAACCAACAACCTGATCTGATTTGGCAGCTACTTGCTCTAAATATAACCCTACCTATATCTAAGCGCTAAAGTCTGGCCGAGGTCAGGGTGGGGCTGCCGTGTCTTGAGATAGGAAATTTGGTAGCTGACACGTTTATAACCGCGCGCCAAAACTGAAACAAGAAATTGACTTACTGGGCTTTACTCTTTACTCTAGAAACTTACGCTATACGTTAAGCAAATTATAAATAGTACCTAAGGTCTCTATTCAAGCATCAGTGGTGTTCACCTTCGTCTGTTTACTGATAACTTATGCCTTTCCATTCCTTGACTTCTTTCTTCCGGACGATTTTCAAACTTGGGTTACAAAATGAATCAGTCCAGACAGGATCAGTACAACAGTATCTGTCACTAGGAAAACTGAAAGAAATGTATATTAACACGAGAGAGCTTTCTTTATTTTAAGACCGAATATACAGCTGCTGAAAATACCTTTGCTACAGACTTTTACCTCTAACCCTGTCTGGAGCAGACATACAACATCTCATACGCCGCAGTCTCATATACCTGGGGAACCACTACAGGTTCTGTAGAGATCAGGGTGAATGAGTGTCAATTCAAGATTACCCAAAACTTACATGAGGCTTTGCGGCAATTCTGAAGAGATGGCATCAAGTCCTGGCTCTGGATCGATGCGATCTGTATTGAACAGTCGAATGACCTCGAGAAGTCTTGGCAAATTATGGAAATGCGAGAAATCTTTAGTCAGGCAAAGACTGTTTATCTGTGGCTGGGAACGGGAACCATTGAGAGCGATTTAACAATGGAATTCATCTCCCGAGTTGGACCCAGGGCACAGTCTTCCGATATCGCGAACTTATGGAACAACGTAGCGGCAAGACGGGAGATAGGCTCCTACATCGAGCAGCAGTCACGTCCCCAAGAGACCAATGAAGATACGGTACCGGAGTCGAAATTAGGGCCCTTTTTCTACGACCTTTTGAATGAGGATGCTCTACTGATACCATCCCCTTTAATAACTGGTATAAGCAACATTTTGCAGAGGGACCACTGGCACCGAATATGGATTCTTCAAGAAGTGGCTCTAGCGAAGGAAGCACTTGTTGTTGTGGGAACAAAGAGCGTGTCGCTGGAACTTTTTGACGCAACCTTTACAGCCATACGGTATTGCATGCGCTCAGGTTTGCGCCGCATGCACCCAAAATGGTATGGCTTTTGCCAGGGTTTGTCGATCAATCTTTGCGAGATAAAGTCCTTGCATATACGGCATCATCTGCGACAAACTCCTGCTGTGCAACCCGTACGTTTGGTAGACGTTCTCTGGGAAACTGGAGCTGCACCAGGACGCCCGCACTATAGTGCAACTGATCCCAGAGACATCCTTTTTGGGCTACTCGGCATACTAGCAGAAGGACGAGCTCCAGACATATGCGTGGACTTAATGAGGCCCATTTATATCATTCACAGTCATTGAATCATGCGTCTGCCCTGACCTACCCGAAATGGCATTTGCCCGCTTACTATAAGCACTAATACTTGGTAATAAATGACCAATGATCTAATCTGGTATGATTGGAAGCACAACGTCACAGCTTAACGTTATCATGGTCTTGAGTAATCAAATTTCCATTAATAAGTTACTGCCTATCTTGTACGGGTCGGAACCTATCATAATCCCGTGCTTGGCTGTCAAATCATATGGCCTGGGTTTCATATCCAAGCCAGCTTATACCCTGTCAATTGCGCCAGACTGCCTTGTCATTTTCATTTTCTAAACGCGGCATTCTGAAACTTCTATATCGGGGACATTCTCTGATCTCCAGAATTCCGGCGTCAAAACTACTCGAATCGGATACTAGTTATACTACTCAGATCCTACATCGCGACTACAGACTCCTGCTGTATCCAAGGCTCCATCCCATGGTTGCGCTGCAAACGGCCATCTACTGACTGGGATTTAACACAGAACATAATGGAAGTTAGATGAGACGAATTATGATACCGTCGGTACCGTTCCTGAGCCACGCTATATTACCCAGCTCCTCAAGTTCCGTTCAACAGGATGATAGAGTAATATCTGACCTTTTTAAAACCCACTTATATTAAGGTAAGTACCTACCTGGAATGGAAATTGTAATGGTAGTCCCAAGATGAAGCATGAGAAGTAATCCTCGTGTTTAGTAAGCCTCAACTCTTGGTAATCTCTTCATCGTGGGGCTATTGTCCACCTCCTGCTTGATGCCCTGTCGAGCAGCTTGCTGGCTTGTATTTGTGCCAGAATCGATAGCCTTGATGGCCTCAGGCGCCGCACGTGGGAGCAGACTGATTGTGACGGTTGGGTTTCCAAACAGGTAAACTAGTCCGTACTGGTTTATGTTTGCAGGGTCGTAGGGCCTGTGAATTAAGCGGTAGCGAAGTGTTATATCTCTTGATAGTGAATAGAGCGGGTTAGGCGTATTCAGGTAAAGATATTTTAATTGATAGCTGGTGAGCTAAGTCCTATCTAATGCTAATAAAATGTATATATATATATATGAGGGTTTACTGTCATAGGGGTAAGCCCTAGAGGAAGGCTTATGATGTCTTGAGTGAGCTTTGGAGAAAGGCTCACGATGTCGTGGGTGAGCTATAGGGTAGGTCTCACGCATGTAAGAGTGAACTTGTCAGGCTCACGCTGGTACAAGTGAGCCTGTTGTTGATTGGTGAAAAATGTGGGGTGCACGTGATGTAGGGACTGGGATCGTAACACTGATCTTCTCTCCCATTTCTGCAACGCGCGACTCCATCGCCCTTACTCACATCTTTTGCCTTCTCAAGGCCCTCCATAATGCCAGTTGCAATCTGCCATCCGTCGGGTCGATAGTAGAGGTATAATTAACCTTGCACAGATTCCAGAGCTGACTTGTATTGCTGGCTTGGCTCAGCAGAAACAGCTGAGGAGGCAAAGGTCTTTTGCGAACTGACCAGCATTTTCTGTACAAAGATAGTAGACTGGTTGGCCTTGCCAGCGTCTGCTTTGGTTTTATCCCAACCAATTTCATTACGGTATCGATGAAAATAGCATTGACAAGGTCCTAATAGATCGAATCGTGTCCAACTACAATATTCCAATGCTATGTGCGGTATAACCTTACTAGACTTGGTACATGTATGACCTGAACATCTTTATCTTTCACCCCTGCACGAGTTTGAGATAGTACGAGTAGCTTCTGCGACGTTAGAGGTCTAATACGCTGTCAAAATAAGCATTAGCGAGTGTGGAGAGCGAAATGGATTTAAGGGAAAAAGGGGCAAGTTTCGAAAACCCATGTAAAAAGATTGGTCGACAAAGACGCTCTGCTCTCTTGGTGGATATGCTAAACCCGAAATGAATATCAAACAAGTGGATGCTGGATTTTGCATATTGTAGATGCGCGAAGGACAACAACATTTTAAACACTGTAGCCATGACTACTTCGATTGAAGGATATATCGTGGAGGCAGTTCAATGAGACTAAATGGGAGTAAGTACAAGGAAAAGAGCGGGAATACGCTCTGGAATCTGTTGGCATTTTAGTGTTGAAGGAAGCCGTTGGAATTGATGGGTTAAAGAAGATGGTGAGACAAGTAGAGGAGGATATGAGGACTCCAATCGGACGTAGTGGCAGCAGAGCATTAGGGACACTCTAACAAGCCCGCCCTAAGACCACGGATCGTCTGTCTTTGTCGAAATCTGGCAAATAGTACTTCGGCTCTGCCCAGGCACAGTCGCCTGTCTATACCTAGCTCTAGGGGTTCCTGAACCCGCTGCGATGAAGTTTGCTCTTGAGGGTGGCGATTATCGAAAAAGAAGACAGCATCTGTTTTCGAAGACGGGACAGTCGTCCACAATTGACGCCCTCAGAAGCGGTGCACTTATGAAGCACCACTGCTGGTGTCCGCGCTAGCAGCTGGTTAGAGATTATGACGATTGCAACAAAATTCAATAAGTTGGCAACATGAAGCTGAACTCCCAGTTATCTTAGGCGCGTCGGCCATCCTTCTCGCAGCCAGTGATCTCACGGTTCATGTAGTAGCAGCAGCCATACTCGGTCATGGTCATGGAGCCGCCTCTGAGATATTTGATCTTAAGGTCGTTGCTTGCCGGGGTCAGAAACAGAGGTGCAGTTAGTCTTGTCCTTTGGAGGAATGAGCGGTGGCAATCAACCTATTGAGACTACTACGAATGCTCTGGATAAAGCGGTGGGCTTGACTCCTCCCATTGGAACTATCTCGGTTGAAAAGGTTACGCCGGGTACTTTGCAGGTTGAAAGAAATCGCGATTTAACGTTATTTACGATCCTCTGTTTACAGGACCAAGTTGAACCCCACATATACATACTTCCATGGAAGTCAATCCTTCCTAATTCATGCTTACAAATGAATGATTACAAATGGATATTTCAATTATTAAGCTTTTATTATTAGGCTTCAGAGAGTATGATAAGATTGGTGAAATCACTTCAACAGCTTCTGGCTCTAAACCTTGAAGGCAAGGCATTTATTATTTCATCCTCTATTATTAAACTAAACTTAAACCAGTAAGTTAAACTGGCCCATTGACATGTCTACCTTTAAATCGCCCCGAACTATTGTTGTTACCGGTGCCACTGGTAACCAAGGCAAGGGCGTTATTCGCGCTCTATTAGCCGCCGACGAGGACTGGAATATTCGCGCCCTGACGCGAAACGTGAGCTCGTCTTGGGCGAAAGCACTCCTGGACGAATTCTCCGACAACGTGAAGGCGGAACGCCTCAGCCTTGTCCAGGGTAGCACATATGACCATGACAGCATCCGGTCGGCTTTTGTTGGGGCTTATGGTGTCTTCGCCGCCACATCGGAAATATACCCTGGTAAGGTCTTGATTGAAGAGGCGGAGATGGCCCACGAGATCGAAACGGGTCGCAATATTGTCCTTGCCTCTAAAGAAGCCGGCGTCAAGCACTTTATCTTCAGTAGCCTGCCTAATATGGACAAAGTGACAGAGGGGAAATTTCCCGGGATTCATCATATGAACAACAAACATGCCATTGAAGAGTTTGCGAAAGAGCACTTGAGCGGTGTAACTTGTCTCATTCCAGGTTCGTGGGTCCAAGAAACTCGTCGAAGGACTCCAACTCATCGCGCGTTTTCTTTATATAGGATTCTTTTACACGAATTTGAGATGGGCTCATTATAGCCAACGTCGGCGTAAGTAATGTCTACATAACGTATTGCCACAAGTATGATTCATTGACTAAAATTCATGATACTCCAGCGGATGGTATGGTTGAGTTCCGTACTGCCATTCCTAGCGAGCAAGTAGCGCAGTGGACCGACCCAAGCTACGACATGGGTGTTTTTGCCGCCAGTAAGTCAATACATATATACTAGGCAATAACGTCGCTGATTTATTTATGCAGAGGTTTTTGAACTCGGCCCTGATAACACCGCCGGCAAGACCTATCTCGTTCTGAGCGAGCCTATTAGTCCTAAGGAAATGGCCCGGATATTTACAGAAGTCACTGGCCAGCCTGCAGTGCACAAGCCTATCAGCCCACAGGAGTTTGGCGAGATGACCGCCCCATTTATCGGCCCTGCTTTCAAATTAGATGCACAGAAGATGATGGAGTGGGCGTCTGTGATTCCAGCCGGCAAGGTCTGCTATGGAGCTATGGAGTACAAGGAGATGGACGAGTCGTCTAGGGAGTTGGGACTAAACGCTAGCACTTTCGAGGAGTGGCTGAGACGCAGTGGATGGAAGGGGCCTGAGTAAGGCCGTGAGGCTGTACCATGTTGCCAGCAACAGTATGCATACTTATCTGCCAAACCATTGACTGGCAGGATATCTTTTGCTAGAAAGGCATTGCGATTACAAGTAGAATCGATTTGCAATTGACGGCGTGAGTATGAAAGAAAACGGTAAGCTTAACAGTAACGTGCATACTAGTAATCTCGAAGATTGTGCTGGATTTAACCTGCTCACCATACCGGGAACGAGTAGCGCCCTCAATGTAGTTCGATTCAGTGTACACTCAGTCCACCTCAATAATGAGAGTGGAAAGCTCCAGAGGATACGGTCCAGTATTAGTCTACCTGCGATTATACAGAAAATATAACAACATCACTAGCATCTTAGTTTCCCACAGAAGTAACAAGTCTATATTTAAGTAGTGACAAAACTAGGTACTCGGAGGCTGCTACTCAGCCTTCTATATAAGATATCAATGTATTCGCATAGACTTATGTACATTGAATACTCATACGACTTTGAATAGCACTAACCATGTACAACTGGTAAGAAGAGTAAAAGTGACCAGGTCAGGAGTACTTGGCGCACACATAGTCCCCTGTGGCATCCATAACATCCGCAATAGTTGCATTGGCCATGATGCCAGCCGACCACAGAGTATGGTTCAGGGTAGTCACGTTTCCGCCATCGTTGAAGTAATCGACGAAGCGCGGATCGGGATCGCTAGGTTGAACTGTAAAGTTGCCCTCGCCACCACCCGGTGGACCGCCTTCCCCTGCAGTCAAGTCCTGAAGGTTCGAGCCGCCAATCTCGGTGAGGCGAGTCGTGACATTTTGTGACTGCCAATCCGAGAACAACTTGTCCCGATACGTATGATGAAGCCAAAAAATAGGGTCGCCGGGACTAACAGCGACAGAGATCATCTACCAGTGCGCAGTCGTTAGTTTGCGATCTCGAACAGTGACAGTGCTAATAGATCAAAAGCGAGATGATTGTTGACTTACAGTACCAGCTACGCCGCCATGGCCGGCAGAATGCGGACCTCTCTCGATACAGTGCCAGAAATCGATAAAAGTTTCATTGGCCATGCACTCGTCTACAGCAGACTGTGCGCCAAGACTAAACTGGTTGTCGTCGAAAATGCGGCGGAGGCAGGTTTCAGCATATGATAGATCGTCTTGTATGTGTAGCGTCGTGTTGGCGAAGGGACCATCTTGGACACAACTATTAGGACCAGTCCCATTTCCACCGAAAGACGTATCCGCCTCCGGATCGAACATGATAGAGGCGGTGAGATTGCCGGCGTCAAGAGGCTCGTCCCAATACCTAAAGTCAAAATCTTGGTAAGTATTTGCTTTTAACGTCTAACCTCTGCTATGTGGAGTGCTTACAGAGTCGGACCAGTATAGTTGCACTCCGTCTGGATCAACTGCTCATGGATCGTCATGAAATACCTGTGCCAAGGTAAAAATGCGCCCTAAGCAGCCAAAATTAGAATATGTCATAATATAGGCAGAAGCTGCATACCACTTCATGAATATAGTCGACCTGTGCTGCATGAGAGTACACTAGCTCGTCCAATCTGCTCGAAACAACATCGGAGTCAATGCTTTCGTATTGAGAATATCCACATGGAACAAAATGGCCACCTGAAGTCAATTTTTAGGCATGTAGATCGTTCTCGTCAACGACGCACTGACGACGAGCAACTCCCGAAACCTAGACGATAAGCACACATTGGCTCCGTTTCGCGGCGTGCCTGAGCCGTGTGGCAAGGAGATGAACACTTCATGTATGAGTTAGAATTGAACATGGGATCATAATCCCGCAAGTGGGTGGAAATCTTGCTTGTACAAGGATATCCGGGACTTTGAGGCTCCTGAGGCACTTGGCAACTGAGTGTTACGCGGCTCAGCCCTTCAGGGATGTTTTTCTCGGTCACAAAGCCCAGTCCATTAGTGAAATACTTTATATTTATCATTTCTCGTATTGTTTCTTACACATAATGTGGATCTCGAACGAGCACTGCATGGTCATGTAGATGACTACAAAGCGCTAACGCGTACATGAGGCCTGATCCGCAAAGACATGAGTCGGTGAGTCTACCCTTCAATCCGGTAGACCACTAGAAAGGGCTACACTGTGGCCATAATAAGACATGAAGGCGTACGCAATGTCTGAAGAATATATCTCTTTCAAAAAGGTAGCCTCTGTTCCTACTTCTCCCCGTACAGCCTATACTACAAGCTCTATTACCTAGGAAAGATATATATATAGCTATGGGTGGGTTGATAATGGGTGTTTTGCTGAGCCCTAGTAGAGTCGTACTGTACCTGTGTGTAAGTGAGTCGCGGGCGCCACTTCTGACAAGTTGTGTCCAGTAGGGTTAAGTTACTTTTCAATCGGCAGACTATTAGTAGCCGCTGACGGCCAAGTGCTTTTCGCCCAGCTGTACCTCAATAACAACGACACCCAGGCACGAAGCATGTTTACCAGTGCTGAGGAGGCTGGCTGTAAAGCTATAGTGTGGTCCATTGACAGTCCTGGTGGTGCCAGTCGGCAGCGTGCCGCTCGCTTTGATGTCGGCTCTGCGTAGGTTTTCCCTCTTGATATAAATATCATGAGAAACACTAACTGGTTCTGAACTCTACAGAAACAGCATGTTCACCCGCTATACCTGGGACGATTATGAAAAGTTTCGCGGCATGACAGAGCTGCCTATTATACTTAAGGGTATTCAAAAGGCTGCTGATGCCAAGGCTGCTATTGAGCATGAGGTCCCAGCCATCATTCTCTCGAACCATGGCGGACGCAATCTCGATGGCTCGCCATCAGCACTCGAGGTGGCCATCGAAATATACAAGGAGGACCCTACAATCTTTCAGCAGATTGAGATTTATGCTGATGGTGGTGTGCGTTACGGAAGTGATGTCGTGCGGCTGCTGGCCTTAGGGGTCCGGGCTGTTGGCATCGGGCGGCCTTTTATGTATGCCAATGTCTTCGGCCAAGAGGGCGTTGAAAAGGTGACTGACATTATGAATACTGAAATTGCCGGGGATGCTGCTAACCTTGGTGTGGCGGATTTGAAGAACATCAGTGCTGATTTGGTGGACTGGGAACCCAATTACTGGTTCTCTTGATGGACAATTGATGGATTCCTAGATGCCTGACAAGGCTGTACGATAGCTGACGCCTGGTGAAGTAGAAGACCTCATGGTGTTATCTCTAGTCTCTGGTTATTATCATTATAGGATTCACTAAATTTACCCAAACGCGGTGAAACCTTCCCAACGTCATGGGGGAAATAAATCTATTAAAAACAATAAAATTATTGGATGTATGACTGAGTGAAGTCGCAATGCCCTCATCACCACCTTGCTTGTCTAGCTATGAATCCTCTCCCCGATTACCGTGACCTTATGCTATTTCAACTCCTTGCACTTTAGACTACCTCACACAATGTCACAAGTCTACATGATATCTGAGAAGAAAGGCCAATCGGAGAGCTGGTACGCGAATAATGCTGATGCGTCCAACCAAAGCTCGTGGTCGGCTAGAATCATGAGTCGGCATAAAGGTTGAGGAGACACAGGGTCAGTTCCACTCATAGATAAAGACTTCCATTAATGGGATATTAGCTAGCAGTAGATTGGTAAGGTCAAAATACCATTGGGCAACTAGCCACGATATGCACGAATCTTCAGCTAGAATCTGATCACTGCAACCATCTCCACCTCGCAGTGTTGCTGGATGTTAAGTTGGAGCGTGCCGTGGGTTCTCAATATGGATCTACCGACGGCGTTATGGAAAGAATTCAACAATGCCTCACTAATAGCCAGTGCCACCAACGAAATGAGGTCGTTTCTTTTCTGGACGTGAGCTAGTGCTGTGGGACGCTGGATTACCCTGTACCAGTACAGTCTGTATACGAGCTTATGTGTGCGCAAGCTTCCGGGCAATAATAAACTATGAGCAGGGCTGCAATCCAATTCACCGGAAGCATGATTCATTCTACGCGAAGCACTCGTGGGGCGGATGGAATGGGGTTTGACGTGAGCTGGGGCTTTCTGCAAAATCAGGCACATACCCCAGCGTGGCGGGAATTTGGGTTCACATGCTGCATCACCGCTGTCGGCTGCGCCAGATCGAATTGCCCACCGCTGCTGCAACTGCTGAAAAGCGACTTACGAATGAGAAGCAACAATTAGCTGCCTGTTTCCAAACATGCGCATGTCAGTCGCGTCCCTATTTTCCTACGATCCATGCTTTGATACCTACCTTCAGCCCCATTCACTTGAGGATAGTATCCGGGGCAGGAGCGAGTGGTCAAGAGGATTGACCACTTTTAACCACCCTTCACCACTCTTCACCAGGTCCTACTTCCGCGGAAATAATGGAAAACACAAATAGGTCAACGTCAAGATGACGCACCCAAATACAAGTGTTATCGACTAGACTCCTCCTCATTTATTCCGAGTCCCTCATTTTTTACAATCTAGAAACTGCTAAACAATACTGGCGTTTGATGGATACAGACATCGGTTTTCTCTAACCATGCCCCTTGTCATCGACAAGACCTCCCTTCTCGTTCACATTCTGCAGTCCTCAACATATGCCCTACCAGATTATAGATCCAACGATTTCTCGACACTCTCCACAAACCGCGCTGGTATTTCTTGCAGTAATCCCGATTAAGTTTTTATTTATAAGCCCAGTTTCGCTCTCAGTACGTTATTCCACAAGTGCAGAGTCATATGCTACAATGCAATTATCGACCTAAATGAGCAGTTACTATCAGAGGCCTTAGATCTATCATACATCGAAAAAAACATTGCAAGCAAGATCGAGGTCTAGACTATAAAGAAAATAGCTGAGAAGGGAGAGGGCACAACTAACCAAAGACCTCCAGCGAGTTCTCAAAGTGTGTAATTGACGGGATCCTGGGCGTAAAACTAAGCTATCAAAACCGACGAGCGAACAACAGAAAACAACGGTTATCGAGGTCACCGTGGAGAATTATCTCCCTAATGTCGACGGATATGCCGATCCTGCGGTGGTGATCGTGGGCCACGTCCAGGCCTAAGGTCTAGACCTGCTCAAGCAGTGTCACAAACCGATGGGGTGAAGGCGCTCATATTCCACCACCTCTGTTCTTACAACAGCAAATTCTCGACAGGCAAGGGGAGATCCCTCGCTGGACTCACGCGCTATCGGACCTAACCCGATCAGCTTACCGACTCACTCGATCTTGCCGCAAAAGAACATTACGGGCTGCAGACTGCCAACGATCGCCCGGACGTCTATCGTGGGGTTTCCATCCTCCGCGAGACCCACCGCCAAATAACGGACATATCCTTCTGGTTAGGGATCTTTGTTCAAAAGGTCTTACTGTCATATATCAGTATGGCAGCTTCAGTTTCCATCGAAAACTACACGCACTACAGCCGGCTTCAGCCGTCTTGTTCATCTTCCGTAGTATAGTGGTCAGTATGCAAGCTTGTCACGCTTGAGACCCGGGTTCAATTCCCGGCGGGAGAGACCGCCACCTGTGTTACACAGGCGAATCTTTTTTTTTTCCTTTCCTTTTCCAATTTCATCTTATTGTATCTCCGGGTTAGACTCGCTGTAAGCACAGGCGGAAAGGACAGTTCCTTAGCCACACTGGGTGCAACGTCAGTTGAATACTGCATAAAAATGGCTCGTTGTTGAGAGCTGATAAGGCATGCTATCAGCCAGAAAGTCTTGCAGCATGGTTTTGGTGTCGCGGAATAGTTATTCACGGCTACCAGAGTTACAACGATGCAGCAATAACGTGTGGCAGACTGTCTGAGCGTGGCAATGCCATATAGTCTCACCTTTGCTACAGCTCCGGCGGCTAGTGCAGGTCTTCAGAGGTGCACTATATAAAATCAAATAAATAGTCCCTTTATCAGCAAGGCTACGGCAGCTACCCTATTACCTGACCTAAGATAAGCGATAAGCCTTAAGGGTTTAGGCTCAGCTGATAAGTACATAATAAGTTACTACTTGTCACAGCTCAAGATCGGACCTGCTTACCCTAGACCTGACAGCTAGATAGATCACGTGGCGATAAGCTTATCGCCATGACTTTAGTTTAACTGACAGTTAGATCCTAAATGTTAAACCGTAGCTTATAGTCAAATTGATTATCCTTATTCCTTCAGTAATCTAGGAAGCCTATTTCCCCTCTTTTTAGGTAGACTGCCTTAAGCTAACCCTTATTAGGATATAATCTAGTTATATGATTCTCCTTTTAACCTTCCGAGGTGTGATTAGTCAAAACGCTCCTTATGTCATTACTTGACATCGCTGGTTCAACAACTTGAGTCTGCTTATCAATATGCCTTGTAATGAGCTATCCTGCAAGATTTAGAACGTGGTTGCCCCATTAACCAATGAGCAAAACAGGAGTGGTACACAACTACCTGTGTAACAATAAGCACGTCTTAAAAATAACCAGGTATCAGCAATGCCTTGCCATACCTCCACCAAGCCGGCTATCACAGTCTGGCGGCCAGCCCGTCCTTGCCTGGTCATATGTCTTATTACCCCGCTCTATCGGGTGCTTCAGCAAGGCTGTAGTTAATTGAAAGGTTCCAGGCTGAGGTGGGGAGTGTTCAGCTCGACAGGGATCCTGAGGCTACAGCCCGCCTGTCAATACACGCTTTCGTTACTTCAGAGACAAACAATACAAGGCTCTCAAGTCTAATGAGTAAGTAATTGTGGCACTCTGAATATTAATCAATAGGTAGTCCAAGATGACTATCGCTAGGAAGAATTCATTTGAACTAGTTATAAATACAATCTTATCAGTTGAGATACTTAAGTGCCTCCAATGCTGACATGCAGATCAACGTCTTGGCAGACGGCAGTGTGCATGAAGATGACATGTGAGTAAAATATGGCTCTCCAGGCAGCAGGCAAAATCACAATTAGAATCTATTTCTCATCTTTTAAAGACTCACCATCATCAAGAACTAAACCCAAGGCAGACCTGCGCTTTTGTCAAAATGGTAGAAAGAAGTTTTCGATACCTCTCAAATCTCAGCTTTACAGAGACCCCATTCAAACAGTTCACGATCCCTCCGGACTTTAGAGCCTGGGAGGTATCATGGCTTACTCGCCTACAAGCCGTCATCTACAACCCTACAGTTCCTGCTAGACTGATTGAGAGCGGGTGCATTGTCGACAATGTTAGAAATTGTACAAAAGCATGTGAGACCGCAGAACATATGTTTTCGAATCCAGAGACGTTATGGAATTGCCTTACACTTGCGACTGTGGCTGTGATGACTACCAACGGCGGGGAAGATACCATCAGCAACGACGCACTCAACTCAGTGGATAAAGAGTTTGGCGCTGGCCCTTTGAACGAGTTCTGGAAACGGAGCGCATTGCTGAAATATGTCAAATGCGCACTGCAGTCATGCTCAGACTCCAAGTTTGGTGGATGTCCGCCGGGACTTTGGGCCTTTCAATGTCAGAGTATCGGTCCAAAGAATATCAAGAACCTGGGCAGGATCATGAGTACTGAGTACTGTGACAAAGCTGATCCTGGGATTGACTACGATATTGCAGGGCCTGGTGTGAGTCATAAATCACCTAGAATAAAAACCTCTACTAATTGCCTATAGATAATCGTGGCATATTTAATCCAGTTTGCGATAGTCCTATTCTTTGCCTTGTGCTATAAAATTAGCAAGACATGGTTAAGGAACTTTACACTGATCTCACTTCTTCCATTCCAAGGACCTACTAGAGCTGTTGAGACAGCCCTTGAATGGCAGAAAGCAGTCTCAAGGAGTACCTTTGGTGTCGCGATTGCTTCAACTCTCGTCGATCTACAGGAAGCTCAAGCGGTATTCCTTGGCACTATATCGATAGCAGCTATCGTCACCTTTACACATTCAAGTGGAACGGGACTTGGTAACATCAATTCGTTACTCTCTTGGTTAGCAAATAACCTTACTTTGAGGGGCATGATTTCAGCAGGAATGTATCCCCTGCTGTTTGTTCAGCTCATCCTTCAAAAGACTCACAATCGCTGGTGGTATACACTTGCTCTTGTGATTTTGAACTGGGTTCTTGCTGTACTCATTACTCGTCCTCAAGCTGTTGATGAGACTTCGTTATTGGAGTACTTTACCGAGTCTTCCTCTTTGGAAAACTGCGGTAATCATACGGGGCCCAGGACATTTTGTCAGACATTCAACAAACCCACGGAGAGAGGCTCTGCTTCTCAAGACGGTGAAGAGTCAGATCATCTAGATCGAGATGCGAAGAGCTTCTTCCATATTCACTCCAGAATACAGGCACCTATGCATATAATAATGGCATTCCTGATATTGGATTGGATCCTCGCAATGATAAGGGTGCATCTCTTTGAGAGAGGTGACTGGTTATCCCGCAAGGCCCACGCTTTGATGGATAGGTTGCCCTCGTGTCTGAAATCGCTTTACACCCAGAGATACTTCCTGATATTTACGGAAGCTATTTGGATCTCGATGGAAGTCCTCACAATCGTCATGGGGGTCATAGGGGTACAAGAGTTTGGGGTATTCATGGATCTACTTGGCGATGGAGAATCGGGCAACAAGAGTAACATTGCTTTATCCAAATGGGGGTTTGGACAGCTGGTAGCAGTCTGTGTTTGGATTCCTGTGATACTCAAGTTTGCTTGTCTCATGATTGGTAAGTTGGGATTATTTCTCAAGTCTGGATTGATAATTGATATATTGCAGACGGAGCTTTGCCTGGTTGGAGAAAACGACTTGGGCAATTTATTGAGATTACGCAGCGCAAAGAAACGGAACAGGATGGGAATGATGTAGTTATGGAAACTTTACTTCCGTCTAATCCTACTAGGAGGGGCCAGACGGATGAAGTGGAGGGTCGTACTCTGACAGCAAGGCGGTCTTGGGGCAGAATATATGATTAGAGCAAGATTATCTGGTATATGTGCAAGGCAAGAGAAATCTCTGGGGCTGTGCCTACCGCTGACAACGAAGGTATTATCGACCACCACTCATGGAATGAATCCGCTGTTGAAGCTGCTTGGGCTCCACTCCCATACGAGCCATCACGCGCTATGCTCGTTTATGCTGCTAGCAAGGTTGCTGCTGAGCAAGCGCTGTGGAAGTTCGTCGAGGAGAGGAAACCTCGCTTTACAACCAACAGCGTTAACCCGGCGGCTATCCTAGGGGAACCGCTTCACGAAAAACATGCTATGACAAACGGAAACTGGATTTACAATCTTTTTACCGAGAAGAGGGAGTTAATTGACCTGTTTGAGAGCTGTAAGTTATCGTAATGATCTAGTTGATGAAGTATCTAACTTACCATGTTCAGCATACTATGTTGATGTTGAAGACAATGCTATTCTTCACGTCGCAGCAGTTTTTGATCCTGAAGTTAAGAACAGACGTCTCTCGGCCTGGGGTCACAATGCCGACTGGAATGAGTTCTTACCTATCCTACGAGAACTTTGTCCTTAGAGGCAGTTCATATCTGATTACCCTAAGACGTGGCAACTCAAGTATAGGACTGATCAGTCTGAGTCTGAGGCTCTCTTGAAGAAGTGGGCTGGCAAGGATGGATGGAAGCCGCTTAGACAGATGATTACTGAAGCTATTAATAACCCTTACTGGAAGATGGAGTAGAGTTTATTTTATTGAAGTGCCGGATCTTCTTTTATCCGATCCATCAATGGTATTCGCAGAGTGTCCGGTTCCTCTCATGCATCTAGTTCTTCAACCTTCAATACCTACAATACCTACTCAATAGTAACCACACCAGATTATATCTGATGACTCAGGGATTATTTGGAAGATAAGACTTTTGCTTTTGCCCTTGAATAAGGGTTCCTCTCTCAGAGTCCTTTACCTTCGTGATTCATATATGATCTGAGGCTATTGGTCAATTATTATGCAAGATTACTTGAAGAACCCTGCAGTCAGCGCGAGTTAGGTACCGACGGGACATGTGACTTCTGATGGGCAGCCTGATGTATTCTCAACTTCAGCTGCAATGAAGTTCCGCCACGAAGCCTCGGTTGGCAGTATGATTGTCCAGGATGGCAGACAGAATACTGAGAATCCTGACCCTAATGTCTGATCTTTAATGTTCGCCGCTCTTTCAAAGTGGTAACTCAAAAGTTGGATCGCGAGGGTAACCCTGAAATAAAGACTCAGCAACGACCGAAAGAGTAGTGTATGCAAGTCTACTCGATTGGGCGTATAATATTTTGAGGATAAATATAAAAGTCCTTATTGCGATATACATGCTTCTTCTCAATGTGAATTTAATCATGATAGATTTAGGTCTTGTAATATCCTAGTGATGTTATTGGAAGAATCCCCGCTTCTCAGTTAAGCATCTGGTATAAATTCATCAACATGGCCCGGCTTTGTTTCCCAATTCTTAAGATCGGCATGTGATTATCATATGATTATCCATTTTATATGATTGTTCTCAACGAAAGCTTAACCCTAATGAAGCAAGTATAGAGTGTGTATATATTGTCTCGCTTGTGTAAGTGCTATAGGATCGGCATGTATGTGAGGTTCAAGCTATCTTTGCTTAAATGCAATTTACACTATTCTATCCTAAGGCTTCTGCAGCTTCATTTCAGAGCTCACAGTCCGCCTCTTAAACCTGTTTCTTCTTCAGAAACTTGAAAGCACAGCTTTTCAGCAGAGACCTTTCCTGAGCGGTTGAGCTCCATGGCCTCCAAAATTGTTGCTGGGTAGAGCTTTCCAAGTGTCCTGACTGGCGGAGGGTTAATCAGGCCTGCTGAGAGTAACCTGGGAAGTTCCTTGTATAGTTCGGCACTTATTCGATGGTTTTCCATAATCACCTGGAAGCACCTCGTTGTCAGTGACAATAATAAAGCGAGCCGAGTCTTGATGGCGGAAGGGCAAAGAACTAAAACACGCCGTGGAAACTTACCGGCCAATGCGCTGTTCCCCGATATGAGTGTGGTGTTGGAAATGCAGTGAAAACAAATACGTCTGAGACTCTGACTGTCTTTGGGATATTTTGGGTGTTGGCCCGGCCTGGTCTTACTGTACAGAGAGCTCCTCTGTTCTTGTTCAGAGCTGACGCTGCAGTGGAAGAGGAATCGACAGAGCCAATTGTGTCAAAGACATGACCAAGGTTAGGCAGTACGCTGCTGATTTTGGATGCAGCTTCAGGACCTCTGTAGTCGAATACATAAGTAGCTCCAGCCTTTTTAACGTATTCAAAGTTACGGGGACTGCATGTTGTCGCCACAACGTAGCCATGCATCTTCGCTAATTGGATCGCAAAGTATCCAACGATGGCTGCATCTCAGGTAGTCAGGAATTGTATTTTGTTGAAATTCATTAACGGATTAACCTTACAGCTTCCACCCCAAATCAGGAGAGGGGTCCCAGACTCGGTATTGATGCGAGGAAGGTTCAGCGAAGTCTCTGAGAAAAGGGCCAAATACGCAGTGTTGATAGCAAGGGGGATGGCGCAGGCTTCGTTATTTTCGACGTTCCCAGGTACCTTGAAAGCAATTCTCTCATCTGCGATACACAATGTGCTGCAAAGAAGTCAGAACTGAAGGCAGGGGCCAAGTAGTAGAGAGACTGCACTTACGAGTAGGCTCCAAGTCCCTTGATCTCACCTAATTCCCGCTTAGTGAGAAAGACGGGGCCAAATCTTAACAGACAAAATCTACTTACCGCCCCAAACAAGAGCAGCTACTCTATCACCAGTTTCTAGCGTAGTGACACTCGGATGCGTGCGGATAACGGTTCCGACAAAGTCACAGCCTAGTACTGCTCCATCCCCAAAAGCGTGAAGATCAAAAGCAAGTCCTGTATATTCGTAAGCTATTACTTCATTAACATATGCGCGTGGGACGTACGATCCGTAGGATTAAAAGCAGCAAATTCCACTTTGACATAGACTTGATGAGCCTGCAGTTGGGGCAGTTCGACGGTAGTGGAGATTAGATTAGTTTGCTGTTGAACAACTGCAGTAGCAATGGTAGGTGTATTGTCTGGAGAAGCCATGTTGGTGGCTTTTCGTTCTGTATTGTTTGTTAGTAAATATAAAAGATAGGAATAGTAAATTAAGCCCCAGGTAGATGCAACTTCCCTTCCTTTTTAAATACAATAGAATTTCTAGTATTTAGAACCTTAAAGGTTAAATACACCTTGAAGTACTAGGCGTACTATAATAATAGAATTGAAATTTATTTATACTGATTTTAGAGGTAAGAGACTTGCTGGTGCCGATATCGGGGAGATTGGTAAGCTACCTACATGCTAATCGCTATAGAATTGTCACAGCCCAGGACCAGACCTGCCTACCCTATACCTGAGAAAGGATTAAATTATATAGCAATAGCGTTATCGCTATAACTTTAGTTTAACTGCTAGATAGATCCTAAATATAGCTCCTTAAGCTATATCTTATTAATAGAGCTTAACCTGCCTATAGCGCCTATCTACAGTAATAGATCCAGTTCTACCAAAAGCGTCCCCTGTCTACCTGCATACTGAGCCAGGACTGTAATAATAATTCTAACTAAGTGTCCTTACTGAGACTATCCAATTATACCTAACCTGTTATTAGTAAGAGTATTATTATTAATTAAGTGTAATAGTTAGGTTTCTAAATAGGTAAACTAGTCTTGTAACGGTTGGACCTAACCGTTAGGCCACAGGGCAAAAGATCGGGCTATAATCACTATGTGAGCAATTATAGTGGTGCTTACAGCTGCCTATAGAGCCTTATAGCGCTGTTACGGTAACCAATCGTAACATTAGATTTCAACATTGGACATACGTATATATTAGGTACTGAGGCAGTTCTTTGTTTGGCTATTCGGTCTTCTCTCCCCCCATTCAAACTTGTTTTAGCTATCTTTCGCACCAATCAGTAGTATTCAACAGTGACAAGAATTACAATAAACCCTATCCCGCCGAATTCAATGGATCAGATTGTTAGCCTTCCTCATTGACTTCTTCAAAGGGTAATGTGAATAGTCTACGCGACGCACTTCATTCAAAGTATGTCACATTCTATGAAAAGGACATGCCACAAGTATTTTTTGAGGAATGTGTACCGGGTTTATCATCTCCAAGGAAGGCCCTCAAGTCCCGTCAATGTTTGGCAAGACGAAGGAGGAAGCGGAATATGACTTCTTGAAGGAATCCCATTGGGCGGATTGGGCATAAGTCTAATACATATACGTTAGATCAAAGTGTCCTTTCATCTATCTATTGACACATCATTCTCATCTAATGAAGGGATTCATTCATGTGTAAAGAAGGGTCGGTGATGGGCAGTCTTACACCAAATATAGCCTAATACATATATTAGTTACTGACCCAACAATGACTACTCCTTTCTTAACAGATCCATTCATGACATTTATCAATGACACGATACGCCTATGTACCTTAGGTGCTACGGTCATGCAAATCGTCTACATCAAAAACTGGGTGAACCGCGAAATCGAAATCAACTACTATTAAATTAGAGCCTTGGAAAGTAGAAAAGACGTAGAAAGAAGCAAAGACATGGACAAATTCTATCTGTTTGTATAAAGATTACAACCGTATCAGAAAGATTCCAAATCATCAAATTAGTTAAAATAAAAAGCAAGCGTTTCTCGCTATCATGTACCCTCAATAGTGCCAACGCCTATCGATGGATATACGTTGATAAACGTGACAACCAGCTCCGAGAAGTCACGACTGGACTAGTAGGCTGTGCTACAACTGAGAATCGAGTAAATGAATTCTTCGCGAGAGCTTCGTGAACTTCTTTATAAGCATCGTAGCCGTATAGCCATGGCTGGACTTCAGGACAGGTCCAGCGACTAGGAAAGGGCGCTTTGAGTTCGTTTTTTCCCAGCTGAGACAAGAATATCTCGTCGCGTTTCAGTTGCTCTGGTCCATCCAGCATATGGAATGAGTCCCTCTGTGTCAAGGTAGGTTGTTAGCACATACCCTCTACGTTTGGATGCAACGAGGGAAACAAGTTTCTAGATACACGTACCTGCTTAAATGTTTCTCTCACAATCGCCTCTCCGCGACTCTTACGCATCGTCTCATAGAGCTTCAATGCTTCGGGAATTTGGTTACGAGCCTCAACAGCGCCTAGTAAGAGTCCCAACACTGCGCCGTCCTCGATCGCTGAGTTTGCGCCTTGTGCTAAATACGGGAGCATAGGATGACAGGCATCCCCACTAGTAATTAATTAGCTACTTTCGTTTTCTGGACTTTGAAAATAATAGATGACATACATGAAGACAAAGTTGGATTGGTCGTTGATCCAATGTTGCATCTCGTCGTCTAAAGAGAGTTGGTCAGCTCAGAACTAACAGCCAGTGTTTCCAAGTAGTGAACTCACGATGCATTAGCTTCCATCTATCAACTTCAGTCACAAGGTCAAGAAAGCGGAGTAAGATTGGATCCCAGCCTTCAAACAGGGCTTTCATCTGGTCAACCGATCCAGGGAGCCTACTGGCTCCTGGGGGAAGATCGTCTGGAACAAGCAAGACAATGTTGTACATATTGCCGCCTCGGAGAGAGTAACCCACAGCATGTGCCCCAGGTCCGATCCAGAAATGGCACGAACAGTGCTTGACCCAGTCGATCAACTCGGGATCTTTGATGTCATCCAAATTGAGAACAACTCTATACGCCAGATCTCCCGTCGGCTTGGGCATATCTTTGGTGCCGAGAAAAGCACTGCGACATCGCGACCACAAGCCGTCGGCGGCGATAATCAGATCGGCCTTTGCCTCTGTTCCACCCCGTGTGGTGATTTTGGGGGTATTAAAATCGATGTCTGTGACCTTTTGTGACAACTTGAGCTTGGCGCCTAACTCTTGTGCTCGTTCTAGTAGGGATAGTTGGAGATCGACTCGGTGGACGTCAACGAAGGGCGCGCCGTACTGTTTTCGAATCTTCTTGTCAAAGTCTTCTTCCAAAGCTAGGAGCTGACCTGAGTAGCGGTGGACAGCGAGGTAGGTGGGCTCGGCGACGGAATCCCAGAACCTTTGGGGCAGGTTCCACTGGCGCAGAAGACGAGACGCGTTAGGTGTGACTTGCAATCCAGCACCAACCTTGAGGAAGACAACGTTAGAACATGTTGGTTTTACATATTAAGTGGTTAAAGCTTACCTCTTGAAGTGCGGTGGCAGACTCGAATATGGTGACTTTATGTCCCGAAAGTGAACACGACACAGCTGCAGCAAGACCGCTAAGCCCAGCCCCTACGATGATGATATCCAGTGGGACAGGGCTCCTCGGGTGGGTAAACTCAACCTTGCTAGGATCGTTCATTTCGACTGATTCGGCAAACAGCGTTGTGTGAAACTCTTGACTGCGTGTGTAGCAAAAACTATCATTAGGCCAAGGCTGGGCAGCTTGGTAAATGTATACTGCGAAAAGTTCAAAAATATCTCTTGAAACTAAGCAGGCTCAATGTCTACCATTCCAAGGCCATAGTCTAGACCAGCGCTACCAAACCCCAGCATGCTATGCGGCGTATCAAGTTGTCGCCGGATCTGAATCTGGGATCCGGGGATGATCCGATACCCTGGTCCATGCTCGCCAAACTGTCCCGAGTGTATTCGGAAATTCCGAGTATTTTGTCGTTGATCCACCACCACTATGTCCCGGGACGAACTACTTTTCAAGATCCCGACCTCGGCTATAGCGGTCGGATCCTGACTTGTCTTGAAACAGTCAAGCGCTGAACAAGAGTGAAAGTAACAAAAGTCCTATAGATGTAGTCGTCTGCAATTACAGCGATCAAAATAACCAGCCCTTCGATCATCGATTAAACGTCACAATGAGTCCCAAAGGTCCTTATCGTCTCATGACTGTCAACACAGCACCAGAACGGGCCAAGCGTGTCATTGGTGCCATGGTCGATAACCTGAAAGAAAGCTACACAATTGATTATGTCGTCAATTCAGAGAGTAAGTCACACATGACTGCCTTCTTGGAGATAGAGTGATAACCATTTTGGGTCAGGAATTGAAGATGTTCGTGCTCTAGTGGAGGAGTACCGTCCTGATGTCTTGGTATGTTGACAGCGTGCAAAAGACGATTTTCAGTACTCATACTTTCTAGTTTACGGCTTCGATGTGGACTGAGGAACAGAGCAGGGAAGTAGAGGAAATAGCAAGGAGGATTGTTCCCGACATCAAGTTTCATGCAATTCCATATGGTCTCCAGGTGGCAAAAGGTCCCGACGCTATTGTTGAATACCTCACTGAGAAGGTACCAACACTGCTGGAAGCTTGAATGAATAGATGTAGATGGACGGACATCAGGGTATCACGATAATTGGCAGATAGAAACGTAGGAGACGTAATAATTAGATTACCTTTGCTACTTGGTTCGCGACTCCTAGACCGCTTATGTTTTCACCTCAATAATTACATGGTCCTTCTTTGTAGCATCATCGCTTTTGACTTCACATATGAGCAGAGGGTTTGTATCGATGTTCCATTCTCGGAGACTCTTATTAGATGACCCATTGTGGATTCATAAAAAACGTCCGAGTGACAATAACAACGTAAGTATGGGAGAGCTAGAAGCACACTCTTCTTCATATCATTTTCCTCCTTCACCAAGATTCATTCTTGAAAGTATTGACTAAAGTGCCAATATGAGGCAGAATCTCCACGGAAAACTCATCTCCATCACTGATAGTAACCTTGGGTTGACGTCCAACGCCCACCCCAGCAGGTGTACCGGTAAGGATAACTGTTCCAGGCAGGAGTGTTGTACCTTGAGACAGGAAGCTTACCAAGGTCGGAATATCGAAAATGAGGTCACTATTCCAGGGAAGTCAGATGATATCGTTGAAAAGCAACAATCTGTCAGAACTTACTGGACACCGCAGTCCTGCAGGACTTGATCGTTCTTCAAACCACGGATATGGAACATTGAAGGATCGGGCACAAGATCCTTAGAAACTAAAGCCGGACCTAATGGACAAGAGCCGTCAAAGCCTTTGGAGAAACACCATTGAGACTGGCCAAATTGGCTGGTGCGGCTGGAGATATCGTTCGCGGCCGTGTAGCCCAGAACATACTCCATCGCTTCCTCTTTGGTTACATTTTTGGCCGCCCTGCCTATGACCACAGCTAGCTCGGCCTCGTAGTCGCCGCAGTCATCAATCTGTGTCAGTTTCGGCAGAGGGGTGATAGATGGCCAGGGATTCCCTATTGAGGTACTGGGCTTTCTACAGGACAGGTCAGAATGTTACTCGTAGTACGCTTTTCATTGGTTCAACTTGCAGGAAAAGGGTAGGTACTGTTGGAATATCCAGACCAACTTCTGTGGCATGACTCTTGTACTTTAGAGTGCAAATGGGCGCGATGATTAGTTAACTGTACATCAAGGCGTTGGTTCTTCATCTTACATTTAGCCCAATGCATCTGATGGTGCCAACCTCGCTACTGTCCAACGGCGAAAGAATACGGCTTACGACAGCTGTTTCTCCCGTCCTCTGGCCTGGATTCAAGACAGAGAGACCAGAAAAGACATGGACCTTGACCTCGCGACTCTGACGAAGTGCAACGCCAATGTCAAGACCATCTTCTGCCGGTTGACCGATAAGAACCTTTGCAGGTTCTGTGGTTGGAATGAAACGCACGAGACCTATAGATTGTGTCAGGACGGTTGGGTTGGTGAATATGAGTGAACTGGGTCGTTTATACGTGAAAACTGTCGTAATGCCATGGCTTCAGACGAAAGGTTTAGTTGGAAACAGATAGATAACAAACAATTTGCTTTCTTATTCTCAGTGGGAAACATTCCATTTTCTTATCTTTACTCGGTAGTTTTGATTAGAATCCCTATAACCCTCTTGCCCTGATTAGTGTTGTCCAATGCCGCATTCGGAACACCAACTTCTGACCCGACTTTAGCTTCGGCTTCGGCTTCTACCACAAACTCGGAAGCGGATTATGGGGCCTCGACATTGCCGATGTCCGGTCCGATAATGCTTGTCGTACTACTTTGGCAGTCCAGCGAAGTAATCACCTATGATGAAAGAATAGATAGACAATCAGATTTCGAATCAAACAGTTACTGTCAATTCTCAAATATATGCACAGTTCTGATATCACCAACCCCCAATCTACTGTCCCCATCATTCCCCATCAGCATACATTCTCGCAAGTTAACTTCCTACCTGTGGCCATGGCATCAGAAAATGGTACTGAAGGCGCGGCGTATCGCCAATTCCTCCCGGATCTTTCTACGCCGAGGTTCACCACTATGAAGAAACAAGATGCCCATGAATACGCTGAAGCTTTCAAGAGCGGGGGAAACCCACCTTGGCTCCACGGCTTGTACAAACACTGGATCAGTTTACTTGAGGACCCGTTCAAGGGCGTTACCAGCGACGGTACGTGGCGTCAAAATGATAACCAATATTTGAGCTGGCATCTGACAAGAGAAAAACCAAAGGCTGTGTTAGGCCAGGACTCTTCCACATACAGGATGAAGGGGTTCCAATTCATGACATTACCAACGCTACCAATGCCGTCATAGAAGCAGCAACAAAGGATCAGGTCCACCGAATGATGTTTCATATTGATTCACCTAAATGGCGAACTTGGTCGAATCCAGAATTTCTCCTAAGCGATAAGGGAATCCGGTTAGATGAAGTCAGTAGCCACCTTCGCGACCGAGTCATGAAGGTACTACAAGCCACATTATCAACCAACGGGTATGAGAAAGCAGTCGGCGCCATGAGAATCAATGGTTTCCTCGGGGACTTGGTCGAATCACCAGCGGTAATGAACGCATTCTCTTACAACTTTGTCCTCTTTGGTAAACCTTCAACAGACAGACCTTGGGGCTTCTCTTTCTATGGACATCACCTTTGCCTCAGTATCTTCCTGTACAAGACCCAAATTGTTATATCACCTTGGTTCACCGGTGCTGAACCAAACGTAATCGACCATGGCCCCTACAAGGGGACTAGAATTTTATACATCGAGGAAAGGCTAGGTCTGGGGTTAATGCAAAGTCTCGACGCAGCGAAACAAAGCCAAGCTCAAATCTACAAAGACATGCATGATGATGAGATGCCTCACGGTCGGTGGAACCACGACGATCAAAGGCACCTTTGTGGTGCATATCGAGATAATCGTGTTATACCTTATGAAGGGATTCTAGTTTCTGATATGGACGACGTACAAAAGTCTATTGTGGAACAGATATTCGAGCAGTACCTCATCTACCTCCCAGACAAAGCCCGCGAGATGCGCCTCGACAACATCCGTCGATGGTTTCACGAAACATACTTTTGCTGGATCGGAGGCTTTGGTGATCAAGACCCCTTCTATTATCGATTGCAAAGTCCGGTAGTTATAGTCGAGTTCGATCATCATTCTGGGGTTTTCTTAACCAACAGTGAACCTGCCAAGTTTCACATTCATACTCTTCTACGCACACCAAACGGGGGTGACTATGGAATGGCACTGCGGCCCATGATTCCAGGCAAGGCGCAAGGATTTTTGTGGGAGGAAAAGGCTTGATCGTTGAGAATTATACATTTTGTATCCGACTGTACAAGGGCCACACGGCGCGGCTCACTCTGGCTGGGTACTCTGATCAAGGCTCTTGTGGAGTTCGTCAAAGACAGTTATCATTTCGCCTAGTGGAAAGTCCAAAAATTCGAAGCCAGCCAACTCAAACTGCCGCCTACCATTAGTAGATACTCCAAGGTGATATGAAGTCAAGTGGTCACTTACGTCCAAGGACGTCCATGGACCAGGTGTAGGTGCTTGTTGAACGTTGGTAGCGTCTGAAACAACGATTCTATCCGGTGCGCCGTTGGGCATAGTGTTAAGCTCTCGCAAAAAGTGCTTGATGACGTCTGCAGCACTCCGTGCCACTACTGATTCGTCCATAGCTTCTAGAATCTCCATGGCCGTTTCGATCAAGGCAAGGTTACCTGTGTTGGGGCGCTCCTTTTTTCGTGACTCATACAGGAGTAGAACAGAAGCTGCGATTGTGATGTATGTTGTGTTGTACCACCTGTCATTATTGCATAAGCCAATCTCCAACTGTCATGATCAATGATAATTCTTACCATGTCCGGAAGTAGGTGTGGACCTTGTACGTCTCGTAAATAATCTCTATAGTCCTCTGAGCTGACGACACACACTTGTCTACTGCTCCATTCAACGCATCCGACGGTTGTTCGTCGGACTCTCGTGTGCCGCATCGAGTGACAAACGGTCGGAATAGAAGCATCATGACATTGTGGTATCCTATAATAACCCAGTTAGGATTAATATTGAAAATATCTCTGAGAATACGTACTGAGTTCCAAAACAAGTCTTTGTTTCCGCCGCCAATCTGGGTCTCTTAAAGAGATGTTTCGGCGTTGAGGTAGGCCATCGAGCCAAGTATCCAACTCACGCTCTATTTGACATGCCAAACCAATGGTCTCAAGAATTGGTAATTGGGAGTGATAGATCCCTATAGAGACCTTTCGCATAATCCGACCGAATTGTACCATTGATGAGATGATGGCATATTCGGAATCGTCGATTGGGGGCATTGCGCGGTTGTGATATTGGTCTTGGCCTAGTGTGTCGGGTCGACCGAGAAGAAAGCTCATTTCACTGATGAGTCAACGTCAATTAGTTCATGAGAGAAGACTACCGAAGAGGAAGTGAGATACGAACATTTCCAACGAGTAGATACCCCTGTTTCATTCGTGTCAGTCAAAGTCAAATACCGAAGTGAGACACTGTAGTCTTAACTTACCACCATGTTCTTGACATTGTTAGAGCACTTTTTGCATTTAGGCTGTTCCTCTCACGGTTCATCCCCGCAGCCAGGCAAGAACGTATTGCGCAGCCCAGATACATGTAGGCGACTATTTTGATATTAGCGTAAAGTCAAAGGTGCCTCCCTCGTTTGGTCAACAGATACTCACGATTTGGATTTAGTTCATTCTGGCATACCTTGGCCTGTACGCGAAACACAATTATCTCCTGCAGCTCCAACACAAGCACATTGACATACCATGACATAGAAGCACTGTATTGTCTCCATTTGACTGCTGAACTGTATGTCGTCTAGAAGCGTCTGAGCTTCAGCAAAAAGCTTTCTACTCCATTGGAAGCGACTGAGGCCATCAAGCGTATCCTCATTCCAAGTGCGAGTCAAGGCACCCAAGGACAATACGCTCAAGTAGAGAACGATAAAATGCACATCGCCACGGTTCGTGCCGCGCCAAAGCCCATCGGAGCGGGTCAGAAAGTCTTCTTTGTCAATTATCGGGTGAACATAGTGTATTCCTCCAAAGTAACCTTCGATAAATGTGTTGGCCCGCTTTGAATAGAATCCGCTGGCAGCGAGGGTATCGGTCAAATCTGAAGCGAAGCTCCGTCTTGACACGAAACTGGGGTTGTGCAATACTGAGACAAATGAGAACGGTTTGCGCTCGGCTGGATTAGATGACATGAGTCTCTGTTCACGCAGTCTTTGTAGATTATCCAAAAAGGACATGGAAGACGTGTTGCCGTGGTACTCGATGCCGTTGGTATGCTGATTTAATTCTGCGATTTCGCTCTCCTCGCTTGGCGAAATTGCTGGGGCCTGGACCTGGCCGTTTGATGGATCGCTAATGGACGTGGGGGGTAGTCTGGCCCTGGTCGATACTGGCGATTGAAGCCATTCTTCATCCTGTCGTTGGACATGGTTCCCAAAGAGCTGAATTCCAGGACCAGGGCTCGGTTCTTGGAGATCAAGATTAAGCGGCCCTACATCATTACTGATATCGCTTTGATGCTGTAGTTAGCCACGTTTACAAGGTAGACGCATAAAGACTACTTACCTCGTGAGCGATGCTCGATCGTTCACTGGTCGATAACCTCTACCATACTTGCACTCGGCGCCGCTTCCTACCAGCCATCTCGTGTCAGTTCAGTCAGGATTTCCAGCGATGAGACGACCCTACATACGCTTGCAGTGACTGCATGGTTGAGCTTCCGAGCACTTGTACTTTTTTAGTCGACACCTGTCGCAAGCGAGGACTGCACGTGGAACTCGACGCCTTTTCGTGACTGGTGCGGACGCGTCATTCCCATTTACTGGCTGTGTCTCCATCTCGACCGCGAGCGGTCCAGGGTGAAGCTTTTAATTATCGATCCAGTTATCAGAATATCCCACCTTAAAAGTTATAGTGTAACAGAGACAGTATTGGGGACTGGCGATGTGGTGGATGGAGCGAAAGGAGTACCAAGTCTACCCCAGACGAAAGAAGCAGTTTTGTTAGGGGGGGAGGGTGACAATACCCGCTACAGCAAACGAACTCTACCACATAACTAATGACGCGTGCGGGGAAGTGGCGTAAGGTCATTCCAACGGTAAATGCAGGGTAAGTCGCATAAAATAATTATATACATCAACTATCCAGGTAGGTAGTTCAATTAATTTGGATCTTGCTTTTAGTTAGGCTCTTGCTAAATATAATAAGGTAAAACAGATAAAAGCTTTCGATTTCTATCTAGCGTTAAAAGAAATCAAAAAAAAAAAAATGAAGACTTAACGTATCACATTGCGAATCCAAAACATGTTCCGCCGTCGTGAGTAAGATGAATTGGTGACGGGCTATCCACAACCAGCAATTCACTTCTTCTATAGGTAGTTTCTGAAAACTTAGATTGAAAAACACCTGATGACTATGTTGGCTATTTATCTATGCATATCGATTTAGTCCCGTCTAGCATTGAGCTTCTCCATTGCATCTTTGAGTTTAGCTTGATCCAGAGCAGTAGCCTCATCCGGAAGCACAAAACCCTGGTAAGACTCGCCAGCCTGGTGGATCAATTCTTCAATACCTGGTCCATCCGTAAAAGACCACAATCGAACATATCTCGATCCAAAGTCTAGCTTGAAAGGTTGGCCTGCGGCAATCATGACTGTTTCACCTTCATGAAGAGCCACCCACTCCTCATCGCCTCTGAGATTGACACGAAGCGTACCCTCCTGCATGCACAAACAATGGTCAACTTCCGGAAAGACCAAGTAATCCGAAAACAAAGACACCTTGTACGACCCAGATGACTCAATACTCGAAATGGCGAATTTCCCTCCACTCTCTTTAGTAGTGATAAAAGGACGAGACATGACACCACCAGCCATCCAACGAGGTCCGGTATTAGCTCGGAGAAAATACGGCTTCAACTCTCCTGGGAGAACGCTTTCGGTTTCCTCCCATTCTCCTACAGCTGGGGGCTGATAGTCCCGAACGAAATGAACATCAAAGTCTTTGGGAGCTGACATAACCTTGGGTATCACATGCGATTTCAGATCGCGATCGTCATGCTCTGGTACCAGATTGCCCTCAAATGGTTCACCAATGTAGCGAAAAAAGTCGATCCAGTCACCTGGCACGACTAAACCTAGTGTTTCCGTATGGGGACCGAGCAATTCGGGATTGTGAATAATGTTCTAGACAAGACATTATCAGATCAATCATCAGTAGCTACAGAGGAGCAACGAAACCACTTACCGGGGGTACATAGGCGAAATCGCCAGGACCCATTATACGGCACTTGTCGCCGTTCCAAAGCTTCATGAAGCCTTTTGTTACCAGAAAAACATCGTGGGCTTCTTTGTGATAGTGAAAGCCGGGTGCATCCGACAGGACAGCGCCGCTTTGGAAAACCGACATCTGGCCATTGGTCTGTTGAGTAGAAGCAAGGATACGGAATGTGCCTTTGCTTCCAGGTATGGAAAGACGCTCTCCCTCGAGCTGCTGGATGATATAGCTCGTCCTTGACGGCGGTGGGCTTCTATGAATGGGAATAGGCATTTTGAAAATTGCAGAGAGATAGGTAAATAGTAGGCAGACTTGTCAAGTTGGGCACGTTGCTACGTAATATCGAGATGCTGTTGCGAGGTGAAGTTATATAGTAACTAACAAGTTCTCATCAAGTCATAGACTTGCAACGTGACAGGGTTTACATTAGCGGATACACTAAGAAATCGGCCACTACCATGAAGGCTGTCGGGTAGGAAAAAGGTGTGAGGGGTATTCGGGAAATCCGAGAGTGAGGGAGGGGTAGCTCGGAACCAGATGACCAAGACCACTGCCTGAATGAAACAAAGGACCAATTTACCACACTCAAACAAGGATGGGATGGGCATAAAAACGGCCATATGAGTAACTCCAATCAGTACAGGCTCAAAGGAAAAAACAACATCAATTGGATAGATGGAGAAAGAAACAATGACTGCACAGGACAAGTTCAAGATCATTTACAAAACTATACAAGGGAGTGGCATTGATGCTACTGTATTCATACCCCTAAATTCCAAGTCGTTATGCCCTGTCAGTGAGTATTTCAAAATTCTATGTTGTCAATTTTCTACAACTCTAACGTCATCCGCTATCAGTAATAAACATTCATGGAGGAGCTTTTATGCTCGGCGCATCTGAGATGGTCAATCAGGACCAAATTCAGGACTGTCTCGACCGGGGCTGGATCGTAGTCGTTCCCAACCATCGCCTTTGTCCACAGGTAGACTTATTCAACGGTCCAATGCAAGATTGTAGAGATCTTCTCGCATGTATCTACAATGGTGAATTGGAACGATCCATCCACCAGAATTCGCATCCACATATTACCTGCGACCTTGAACACGTTTTTGCTTTCGGAACATCGTCTGGAGGCCATCTATCTTTATGTCTGGTATGCACATCAAGTGACTTATACGAGGCAAGTCTATGATACTAACGTTATATCTCAGGGCTTTGGAGTGCCCCGTCCAGTTGCTGGGATCCTTGACTTCTACGGGCCTTGCCGCTTTGATGATCCTTTCTGGACAACCGGACTTCCACATATAGCTGCAAAGCTGCCTGCGAATTTGAGCGAAGAATTTATCAATCAGGTCTTTGCAGAGACACCGGTACCTATACGCGGCGGAGTCTCTCTTGAAGGTCAAGCAGGGCCAGCAGGTCCCAATTTCAAGGATCCTCGACAAGCCTTTGCTTTTACACAGATAGCAAACGGAAGGGTTATGGACACGTGCTTTCCCTCTCGAGACTGGAAAAAGGTTGATCCAATTCTCAACATTGGTCCTCAGTTTCCCTCAACGTATATCGTTCATGGGTTAGCAGACACCATGGTCCCTGTTTCTTTGAGCAGGGCTTTGCGAAAGGAATTGGAGAAGCATGGCGTGCAATGTCAAATGGTAGAGATTCCAGATGAAGAGCACACTTTCGCTGCCAAGATGAAAGTCGGTTCGCAAACGTGGGATCTACAAAGACAAGGTTTTGACTTTCTTGAGAGCTTAATAATAAAGTAATGCAGATGTATAGATTGTATAATAGCATATTAGCTAGGATAAAGACACTCCGGATTACGCTGGGTCGCTGCTTTCTTATCAGATTCTGCCGATCTCTACCGCTTTCAAATAAGAAAGTTTCCTATATTCACTTTTCATCTAAAAATGTCGATCTTTCCCACTCTTCAGCAACGTAATATCGATGAAACAACACAAACAGTAGAATATGCCTGCGTTACCAAAGACATACAACAGCATCGATAAATATGCGAAAGATATCATCGAATTCATCGAAACGCCCCTAGTCCGCCAGATTACTGGGGGCATCCACGTCAACGACTCACTCATCTTCAATGCTTGGGACGTCCTGCCTAGGGAATGGACATCCTGGTGGTCATCGTTTCCAGATCATCGCATAGTCCAGCAAGACTTGATAGACAGTATTCAAGAGTCGGGTCCTCCAATCGCGGCAAATGAAGAAATATATAAAGTCCAACGACCTCCACCTCTCACAGACCGGCCAGAGTCGCTGTCCAAGTGGCTCAAGACCATCCAGTCACTCGCGCTCCCGCGACATCAGCGACCTGGCAAGGTCATAGCCCTCCCAGAGATTCTTACAAATCGAATGAAGACCAAAAAGATTGCAGAGGTCTCTACAGCCGCTGCATACATCCACGACGTCTGCCAAACCAATAACATAACCCACGTCATTGACATGGGCTCGGGCCAGGGGTACCTCTCAATTTCCCTAGCCTACCTCTTCCCAGGGCTACACGTGCTAGCCATCGACAGCAGTGAGTCCCAGATTGCAGCCTCAAAAGCCTGCGCAGGTAGTCTTGGCATTCCTGAAAGCAGAATTCAGCATATGCAGCGCTACATTGACGGCACGCCACCTTTGGCGGATGAGATAGCTGCCTGGGCCGGAGGGGAGAGGTGCATGCTCGTTGGCCTCCACGCGTGTGGGAATCTCTCTGAGCATATGCTACGGTACTTCTCCACTGTCCCATTCATTGTGCGTCTAGGTGTCGTTGGATGCTGCTACAACCACATCGTCCCGCGTTCTACCACTTATCCTGGGGGATTTCCCATCAGTAAAATGATGCGAGAGAAAAACGTCTCCCTGAGTGCTACGGCGCTTATGACGGGTTGCCAGGCACCGAATAACTGGGAAAGGGTGGATCCAAGCAAACAAGAGTCGGTATACTCCAAAAGGCGCTTCTACCGAGCTTTGTTGGAGAAGATCTTCCATGATAAAGGAATAGAGCTTGAGAAGGAGGAAAGACCAACGTGGGGTGTGCTAAACGGAGATATGGCTAGCTTTGACATGTTTGCACGCAGAGCAATTGGGTACCTGGGCGTTGACGAGAGCAAAATCAGCGATGCTGACCTGATATCGTATGAGGAAAGGTATCGAGGATATCAAAGAAAAGTGGCGATTCTCTGGACGCTCAGTGTCATGTGCTGCAAGGTTGTCGAGAGCGTAATTGCTCTTGATCGGTACTCGTTCCTTACAGAGAATGGGGGGCAAAATGTCGATATTATACCCATCTTTGATTATACAATATCACCACGGAATTTAATGCTTATAGCTATTAAGAAATAAATGTATAATTTAGAAGTGCGTTCTGACTAAGATTGAAATTGGCCAAAAGTTCATCAGACGATGTTAGTTCAACCCACCGGATAAGTCAAGCGTGGTTTAGAATGTTCTAAGCAATAGTGGCACATTAAGAACACATCCGTATCTTCAGCCTAGTCATTCTGACTTAGGTATACTCAAACTCTCATCTCTTCAAAGCCATCCTTCCAAAACATGAAATAAGGTGTGGTACCATCCTCCCGATATCCCATTATGGCAATCCTACAATAGTTAGCAGATGCATGATTTAAGCATACCCACACCCGTAATACATACATTCCATCGACGTCCATACTTTCTCCGGTGTAAAATTCCCAGTCGTTGAAGTTGGCAAGAATTTTTGTACTCAAGAAATCTTTCGCACCTTTCTCGAAATGGGAAATGTACTCAGCATCCTTTCCATTTTCCTGGAGCCTCTTCTTAATGGCCCTGAGATAATCTATATCAACATTAGACCAGATTCAACATTGCTAGGTTTAATACTGTACATTTGACAGAAGACACATAAGACTTTTTATCGTATGTCGTAGGCTGGAGACGGAAAGAGTAAATTACGTTGTTGACTTGAACGGCCCCATCAGATTCATCGTCGTCATTATCTGTAATTTATTAGTATCGGATGGGAGTTCTAGTGTTACATGTATACACACCTATGGCGACCGAACCTATATTGATCATAGCGCAGTCAACTTCAATAATAACATCATTAACTTCTTTGATAGGATATGAGTCCGAGATCATCTCGTCAGTAGTGATGAAATCCTAATGCGAGGTCAGCGATGTGTTGTAGTCGCGATACACTTCAATAAGCACTGGCGACGGGATCTTGCCTTATAGATAATCATGATGATGATTTGAAATAGTCGAGCTTGGTTGGTTTGGTATGAAATTACAAAGACAGTTTCAAGATAAACAGAGGTAATGGTGTTGGATATATGTATCTCAAAGTCGATAGGGTTGAGTTCAAGGGGAAATTGTAAACTATTTAGCCAACCCGGTGGGCAACGTCATAGCTGACACTTACTAACCCTATCTTAGACTCCAGCCAGCCTCAATCGTCAATTAATCACCCGTAGCTGAATAGCCTGGTGGGTTCTGTCTACTCACCTCTGACCGAGCGTAGTCAATCCTTACCTTATTCATCTACAATGTCTCAGCATGACATCAATCTCAACACTTGACCAATTGATGTTTTGGGCAACTGCCAACGCATGCGTTTTTAGCAAATTTTTGCTCTATCAAAGTACCCCTGGTTTGCATAGATTCAAGGTTGAATCTGTCGTGTTGCATCATATTGAAGACAAATCAAATAATTTCTATTGCGTTGTCCAGCTACCGAAACCCTTGTTGCTAATGCTGCCATCGCCGTTGGTGTTCTGAGCGTTGAGGGTAATGGTGTCCTCTTTGATAATGCGCATAAAACGGCCTAGCCCTGTAGTGATCCCTTTGCGTTAAAAACAGCAGCGGAAGCAAAGACCCCCATACAAGACTTAGCACAACTCGTCTTCCTTGTTGGTCTCAATGACGCAGTCGCTCGTGGGATAGGCGACACAAAGCAAAATATACCCCTGGCCAATCTGTTCATCATCTAGGAAAGATTGGTCGCCTTGATCGACGCTTCCCGAGACTAATATCCCAGCGCAGGTGGAACAAGCCCCGGCACGGCACGTATATGGCAGGTCAATGCCCTGATCCTCAGCTTCATCCAGTATATAAGTATCACCAGCGCATGAGAAGGTGTGTTCTCCGGCTGGAGTTTTCAATGTGACTTGGTAGGTAACCATATTGATGTTGGTTGCAAAAACGTGTAGATGAGGAGAAGGATGGTAGACAGAAAGAGGTCTGGGGAGTTAAAGATTGTTTTTTTTTAAAAAAAAAAGGATGAATAAATATAATTGAGTTTAGGCCTTGGAAGGAGAAAGTCTAACACAATAGAGATTGTAATGAGGTCTTATACGTAGTAGCAAGATTCAACACACAACATAAACTCCGAGACAGAATGAAATCACTTCAATCCAAGCCAATAGCAAGTTGGGTAATTGTGATGTCAATGTCTGACAGTCAACTGAGACAGCGATATCAACTTTAAGCCATGTCTTTTTTTATATCCAATCTTTTGCTGGCGATTTTTCGGACGCCGAGAAGAGTGTGAATCGATTTTTCGGGAGCCGAGAAAAGCGTGAATCGGTATATCGAATGGCACCTACGTGGCTAAGACATTATGACTGAACTGCACGATCAGCAAGGAAAAAGTCAAATACTCGTATACGATAACGAACAGCATGTGCCACCAGATAACATATTGACTAATGTAAGAGGAATCTAATGAAGTCGTCTGCTACCATAAGTATCTGGAAGTTTACTTTGACTCACTTCAGCACTCTCGAGATCCCATACAAAACTCAGCACCAACTTGCATTCTTGTTACTCATACCGCAATCATGTCGGTAGCCATTGAAATCGCTCCAAAGGTGGATAATCCGCCTCACATGGCGGATATCCATACTGCTGAGCCTTCCAATCCAAGCCTTTCCTCCGAACAATCACAAGAAGCTCTTGTTGCCCGCCTGTCAGAGCTGGTAAATACTGGACCAGTCATGCTGTTTATGAAAGGAACACCGAAATCGCCTGTGTGTCGTTTCAGTCGGCGGATCGTTCGACTCTTGGACGACCACAAAATTATGTATAGCTCATTTAATGTACTCTCTAATGAGGATGTCCGTCAAGGATTGAAGTGGTTTGGCGACTGGCCTACATTCCCCCAACTATGGGTCGCTGGTGAGCTTGTTGGCGGACTGGATATAGTAAGTCTATCTACATGTTCCGAAACAGGAAATTATTTCTAAAAAGAACATGTGGTCAGGTACGAGAGGAGTTTAACACCACACCCGACTATTTAAGTGAGCATACCGTGGAGGATAATGTCGCTTTCAAGCATGATAAAGAGACCTAGGACTTTGCATTCGAGGAGATATGGATAAAATTCTCTGAGTGTTTCGACCTTGCGCTCAGAGCCACTGATGAGTCGAACCAGGCAACCCCTGGGCATGAGTCACTAAGACATAATTGGGTTATGGCTCATCTTAAGTATTATTCTTTGGGTAGTTATGTGGAGAGGTCAAGAGTGGGGGGTGGAACAAAAGGGCTAAGAAAAGAATGGCAAATATTCAGTGCTATAATTCATCTCACTATAAGAAGATTCCCATGGCCAGTCAGTGCAGCATCTACGGCTTAGATGCCACGATCAGCTCTTCATGGGCTAAGGCCGATCAGAAAAGTAGCCATCTCTGCAATACCTGCTCCCAACCGAGGCTCATACGAAGCGATATCTATAGTTTAAACCGGAATGAGTTCTGACTGTCCTTCACCTTTTTCTTTCGAAACTTAGAAGCAACAAACACACAATTCGCAAATATTTCCTAATTGCATCAATTTCATATATACGCATTGTCTTTGTACAGTTAGAGGTTCAGTTTCAGTCGGGAACATTTTGAAACAGTTTTAAGAACACCAATAAGGGTACAGACAATAAGCCGAGGTTTGTATCAGCTCCCATCTCTCGGCTGGTGATGTGGTGAAACTGCCGAGGCATACGACGTTTCATCATCATTCCCACTCATGATCAATAAGCTTAATTTTCATGTTCGTAAACATTGCCGTATTTGGACAAAACGCCAAGTTTCCAAAGGTTGTCTTTGAAAACTTCCATCACTTACTGATAACTATATAAGGTTGTCTTCATGTGTTGGCAAATCCCATTATACAGACACCATAATCAATACACTCTCGCTTCTATCTTCCTCCTCTTCCTATATCGTCTGCGACGATACGTTTCTATTCATCCATTCGTTCATTTTTCGTCCTTCCAGAGCAGGTCTCAGAAGAACAGCAAGTACCAGAAGAAATTCTTGTTACTCATTTTTTAAACCAACCAATAACCACTCCACCTCTATCATCACTATGCAGCCTCTCATCTGTCTTCTCACTCTCTCCTCTTTGGCCATGGCCTTTGACCAGTCGGCCAGGCAGAGTAAGCGCCAACTTGGTGACAGAGTCCGCAGCACAGCCAACGAGTTCAAGGAGGACGGCTGCAACGACATCATCTTTGTCTGGGCTCGTGGCTCTACCGAGATTGGCAATATGGTATGTCTACTACTGAATTCCGCGATATGGAATTGAATGAGTCCATCTCTTACAATCAACCAGGGAACGATCGTCGGCCCCGATGTCGCCAACAACCTCAAGGACGCATTTCCGGGCCAGGTAGCTGTGCAGGGGGTTGACTATGAGGCTCTACTCTCAACCAACTTTCTCCCCGGTGGTGCTGACCCTGTCGGCATCCGTGAGATGGAATCTATTCTCAGCGATGCTATGAGCCAATGCCCTGACTCCGTGATTGTCACTGGCGGTTATTCGTAAGTCACTGTGCGTTGACCGCGTTCTCAACCTTTACTAACGTTTTGTCCTTTCAATAGCCAGGGCGCAGCCGTCAACCACCGTGTCATCGAGGACCTCCCTCAAGACCAACAGGATCGGATCGCTGGTGTTATCATGTTCGGTGACACCCAAGATCGCGCCGATGGGGGCCAGATTCCCAACTTCGACCCAGCCAAGACAGAGATTATCTGTGCCTCGGCACCCCGTGACACTGTATGCGATGGTATCCTCACTGCTGCTGTTCTGCCACCTCATCTTTCGTACGGCCGCAATGCTGATGAGGGTGCTGATTTTCTGATCGGTCAGGTTAGGGGCGTCTTGGGTGCTGGAGCAAAGTAAGGAGAGTCGCAAGCAAACGCGAACTGATATCAAGACTGCAGATAGAGATTGTAGATTCTTTGAAACACTCAAATTAGTCCAGTCATGTAAATAGCGTACATTAAATTGAACAATATCAGTCTCCACTATCGATAGACTCGTGAAAGCCGTCTGGTTCCCCCTCATCCATAGTTAGTGACATTTGTCGTTGATGGCCATGAAATAAGATTAAATACAGTATCGATACCGTTCCTTATTGGACATTTTTACTTCTGGAAGCCTATGTAGGAACTCGGCTGGTGGTTCGAAATCAGGCATTACGTAACGATAGGCGTCGGACCAGGTATGAGGTGCTAACATGACGGCTCACAGAGACGTGCGGTAGTCTCTGTAGATGAGGTATGCATCTTCCTTCTTATTAAGACATTCCTCATCAGTAATCTCTAGTTTATTTGCATAAAGCATCTTCGCCAAGGCTGATGCGATGGCGGAGAGAAATGTCCCATTTTCGCGACTCCGTTGTGTGCTTCAAACAAACACTGATATTCATGACGGGCACACCGAAGGATATCTCGATATTTTGATTCCTCTGGTGAGTCCCTCTCCGGATCATTTAGACCTTCAGTGCAGATTGGCTCCCAAGCATATATCATGTCCTCACCTAGATAGAGTTCGTGGGTACTTATCGAAGCGGGCATGACGTATGACGGGACCATCGGGGGATTTGATGGAACAATTGGATGTTGCTTAATGTGATTGAAATGGCGGCCCATACCTTAGAGAAGTCTTGTTGGTTTTGGCTGGATAATACGTATCCTGGTCTAGTTAGGAATATGAGTTGTCAGGTAGCGGAAGGGTTTCGAGCACGAATAAAGAATGCCCTACACCGCCTCAATGTCTACTTCTACTATCAACCTTGCACTGTCTCAAAACAAAACTGAAGATTATTGATACCAGAGACGAAACATTAAATGAAACTGCTGTATAGTCGGTAGAAGAGAATCTTGCTCCTATGATTGACTATGTTCATTCTTCCTCGGTCACACCCTCGGAATCTGTGTCAGAGACTTTCGCCACAAACACACTGTCATCGTCCCATTCAGTTCTTAATAATAGCCCGTTGTATGGTCCTTTGTATAGAAAATGGTGCTCCGGGCAAGCTCTAAGGGTGACCTGGACCTGGAAATGGTCCCCTTCACCATCAATCCTCGCGCCAATACAAGGATAGAACCTCCCGATTGAGAATCTTCCATCATTAAACCGATAGCCTGCTCTCAAGTTAGAATATAGTAGTTGGATTAACAATGATTGACTTACTGGAACCAAGAAGAACACCATTCTTAGTGCGATAGCCTTGCCCCGTGTCAAAGTTCAACCCACACCTTACTACATCACCTTCATGGATGAGGAAAGCTCTGGCCCATCAAAAAGGCTAACAAAGTTTGACGGTTCAACATAAAGGTGCGCATCGGTGTCTATTTTCAGTTGGTTTTCGCGAAGAAATAATGCAAGCTCATGGTGACCATATCGATTGGCGACATCGGCAGGCGTCCATTTGTTTTCATCAAACTCGTGGCGAAGTTGATCGGTTTGTAAAAGCAACTGGAATGTCCTAAGCCTGCCAACCTCGGCGAGCTCATGAATTGGGAACGGTACTTTGTTTGCGGGGCTGAGGATTGCATCTTCCCATTCCTGTACAAACCAGGGCATCTCTTCTATTCGTGAGGGTTGTTGGACAGCCCGCTTCCAGACAGAAACCAAGAACTTTGGAGATCTTGCTTCTGGGTGCAAGAGCAGAGCTTGGATGCAATCTTTGTCGGATTTCCGGCACGCAAACTCCAGAGCATCAGTGTATCCAGGGATGCTGATATAGATGTCAGCATGTCGTTTTGGGCTGCTAACCAACATTTTGACAATCTCATGATTTTTCTCCTCCAAGGCAAAATGCAGAGGCGCATAGTTCAGATCCCAACCAATTCTAGTGGATTTTTGGTTGAGGTCCACCGTTTCCGATTCTAACAAAATTTTGACAACATTCTCGTGGTTCAGTTCACATGCCAAAGCAAGAGCAAATTGGCCGAAGTAAGGTTTTGTATAGTTGAGATTGATCTTTGATCCTTTTTGTCTGGATAGGCCGACCACTTCGGAAATAAAATCGAGTGGCTTTCCGCGCTCACATGCCCTTGATAACGGTGTAAAACCCTTGGAATCTGACGTGTCCATGCAACCAGGCGCCTTTGCAAGAAAATTTCTGGCAATTTCGAGCATTCTTTTGGCAGACTCTCCATCTTTAGGCCAATAATATATTGCAAGGTGCAATGCATTCCTGCCATCTTTATCTGTGGTAGTGGGGTCTACGCCTGAGTCAAGGAGAATAGAGACAATCGAGCTATTGGCCCTTGTTGTTGCAATGTGTAACGGCGTGCGCCCGTATTTATCCTTCACATCGATGCTTTTAATATCAACACTCTTCATAGCGTCTATAACCTTTCTGATGATTTGGTGACGGAAATTGTCGTCGCACTCCTCGGAGTCAACCGCATAATGTAATGCAAGTTGGCCCTCCCCATCTCGGTCTTTTACTGTACCGATATCTGTGTCTAAGATTTTTTTGACACTTCCAAGTCGGTTGAGAGAGCATGCGAGCATCAAAGGAGATTGGTGTTTGTCTTTGTTGATGGACAGAGACGCGCCTGAACGAAGAAGTATGGCGACTAATTTATGATTTCTACGCCGGATCGCCAGATGGAGCGCAGTTTCCTGGTTATTGTCGTTCGAGTTGATAGTGGGCGTATGCCTTTCTTTCAAGGTGCCAATTAGCTTGTCACTGACTAGAACGAGCCATTGATTGCTCAAGAATCTGACCGCATGGTGCCACACAGTTTTCCCTTCCTTGTCCTTCACTTGGAATTTCTCCGAATGCTTTCTGATCAATAGATACCCAATCTCTTTCTGTTTGTAAATACTCTGGTCAAGGTACGACAAGGGCGATTTGTCTAGAACATCAAGGGTGCTAGGGTTGAACTTCAAGTCGCCGTTTTCGAGTAGTGTAGTGCAGCACGGATACTGGGCCAGGGCTATAGCTAGATGTACTGGGCTTCGTCTCCAGGCATCCTCTTTCAGCTCCATTTCGAGGGACAATATAAACCTGATGAAAATATCAAGGCATTCCTTGTGGCCTCCTGCAATAGCAAGATGAACTGGGGTCATTCCACCAAGGCCTGGTGATTGAAGGGCAGATCGCACGTCTTCGTCTAACATGTTTGTGAGGAAAGCATCTAAGAATTTCGAATTCCCAGTCCAAGACGCTATGTGAATCGGGCTTCTTCCAAAATTGTCTAGCCACCAGTTCTTTGGTGTCTCCCCACCCAGGCGGGCAACTTTACCGGCATTTTTGGGTTCTATGATATCCAAGTCTCGACAAGCAGCAGCATAGTGTAGAGCAGTCCAGCCGAAAATGTCTCTCGTCTGAAATTTCATGCCTTGCAACTCACTGAGATCTAACCGGCGGTTATTGACGATCTCTTGGTGGAGGTTGGTGAATCTGATGTGCTCCATGAAACTCTGTTGAATCTTGAGCTGCGATTGCCCTTCGTGCTCAGGAATCTTCTGCTGACACTTCCTCTTCAAATCCAAAAATAAATCCTCGCGTCCTTGGTGCTCGTAAAAAAACCACAGTTTCATCATTACTGCAGGGAAATCATTAGAAATGAGTGTTTGTAAATCTTCAGCTGAAACTTTGGTCTTTTCACGAGGATCTTCCTTTGTTTCGATTGCTGGTTGGTTCGATTCTGTATTCGTGTTCGCAGGCTTTTTGAGTTGTGAAAACTGTTCATCCAGGGCCATCAGATAAACATAGTCCAGTGCATAGGCCACCACTGTTAAAGTGAAGGAGTCCTCGAAACGGTCCTTGGGGGTCTTCGGCATCGATCTAAGAAGCTCAGAAAAGCTGGCAGCTGCGTTTGGCCAATCTTTTCGCTCAGTAACCTTGGGCAGGGCAAGATCAAGGGTCGCGTCATTGGGCAAGCGATCTTTAATGCTGAACACAGGTATAAGACAGAGTAGAATATCATCAAATGTTCCAAGACCTTCTCTTTCAGCACGAAGGGCAAATTTTGTAAGCTTTTCATGCTTCAGGTTCCGATCGATGCCAGACTTGCTTGATGAATAAACACCAACAGATTCACCAATGTTGGCAGCGCCTTGACCCAGAAAGTCTTTTGGTAGGTAATTGACAATTGTCCATGCAAAGTTTGTGAATAAGTGCTGCATAGCAATGGTAGCCGTAGCGGCAGTTGAATGCTGAACATGAAGCGTCTGAGGTCCATTGGCGTCGGCAGGAGCAGTGTAGCCGATCACTATCTTGGCATCCTTGTGTTTTGAGTTGTCGTAGATGTGTGGCATGTTTGCGGAAGTGGTTTGTTCAGTCCCTGAAACATCTGAGGTAGATCTTCTCTTAGCAGCCGAGCCCCTTATTTGGAAGCTTGTTGTTCTGCTTCCCTCGGGTTGAGTATCAGGCCTGACCTGGGACACTTGGGTATCGGCTTCAATCTCAGTAATGGCGGGACTGCCTACCCACCAGTTGATGTCACGCTGCAGGACCCCGTTGTTGACGCTACGTCCCAGGATTCTGCAGTAGTCGACTCCCAGAGTAACATCAGCCTTTGACCTCTGCCATTCTGTAGCTTTGTTTTTCTTGCCTTTCGTCGTGTTGTGGGCCTCGAGATGAGCCATCCAGATTGACAAGATTGCCTCGACTTTACCAGCATCGACCTTCCACCCCGTAGTCGTCTTGGTAATTTCTAATCTCACTGTCCCAAACTTATCGCCTGAGCTTTTCATGGGAATTCTCCAGGTGATTGGATGGTTACTTTTCATTTCGTCAGAAGCAAACTCGTCCAAGAAATGCTCAACAGAGTGAACGAGCGTCAGTGCTGGCTTGAATGCCCTTGTTTCCCATTCACAGAGATCTCCAAGCCGCTTCCGAACCGATATGAGTTTCTCGGCCACAGTTTCCAGAGGGATTGGGCTTGCTCGTTTTTGGGCCATACTGTTATAGCTGATCGTGCTGTGATTGTTCTGCTCAGAGCGTACATCGTCGGTTTTAAGAACACCTGGAAAGTCAAATGAGTGAATAGTCCCGTTCGGGTGTTCAGCAGTATCAACTCTCCAAGATAAAACATCCTGCAAAACCTCTGGCAGTGGCTTTTTATCCTTTTCAGGATGAGAAAGGATACAGCCGTCGTTCTCAACTAGTTCGATGGCTAGATAGTCAAGTTCATGCTCTGACTGAACCTCTCGATACTGGGTATCTTCTCCAAGTCGCCGCCTGACCAATGCCCGTATGATGGCCATGGTGATAAGGGCACCCAGGTGTGCAACAGCGACAGGCCAGGGAAGGCCTCGAAGGCCTATGAACTGGATGATAAATCCTGCACCACCGGCAAAGAGTGCAGTCACTGCACGGATATCGTCCTTCCGTGCGAGCTCTCCAACACCCCTGTTCGTCCGTATATTCTTTGCCTGCACAAAGCTTTCTTCGTAGCTATCCTCGTTCTTATCATCTCGTTCATAGGATTTGGAGCCAACGTCCTCTTTCCGGCTGGATGTCGACATGAATTCTTTGTCTTGTGAGTAGATGATATAAGAGGCGAATTCCTGGTCACTAACTCGCTGCTTGCCCTGTACCCAGAATAAACCCAACTTCTCTCCTTGTTCTTTAGATTCATTGGGATACCATTTGTACTCTTTCGTACTTCTTTCAATGGCAACTGAGCAAGCAAGCATGCCAGTGAACAGTAGAATAGAACCGCCCATGTAACAGGGAAGACCCCAAGGCTGTTGTTCAAAACCAGGAACTTGGTAGGGTATTACGGCAGCTATCGCAAGAAGAGACGTCTGTAATATGACGGCGGAAATCGCAGCCAAGTGAAGTTCAGCACTTCTTTGTTCTGCCGTAATCCCTTTGGTTGCAATGTTCAGCTGTAGGTTGGGATACTGAAGAGAGTCCCAGTAATTATTCGACGTTCTTTCATTGTTGGCACCGTGTTCAAGTGCGTTCTCCGGAGATGTATGTTGAGCTTTGAACCGTTTCAACCATTTCATGAAGCGCACATCAAGCTCGTCACGGTAATCTGAAATGCACACGTTAGACCTCAACACAAAGCTGCATAGTTCTTCCTCTTACCCTCTTTTTTGAGGACATCTTGGCCTTCTTCAGCAGCGGATTGCAAAGTATGTATACCGTACGTCGTCTTGTTTGAGTCGAATCCCGTTTTGAACACAATAAACTGAGCAATATTTGACTTCCCCATAGTTCTCACAATGCCCCTTCCATTAAATAGTTCCCCTACTTCGGCAGATGTAGAGGACATATACTCTATTTCGGCGGCAGCTTTGTTTTCGCGGGCACGACCAATAAAGGCTTTGAGTACTGGGCGACCTTCAACACGAATTGCACCCGCTATTGCCGTCATGATCCCCAATGGGACGCAGGCAAAAATGACATGGTCATACCAAGTGAAATTTTCGCTGAGGAATTGACGGGCAAACTGTTCGCCAAATAATGCAAGGACGCTAGAGTCTCAGGTCAGAAAGCGTTCGAATCCAACCAGGGCATCGACGAGGAGGGGCAACTTACGGACCAAGATCGGAAAAGACATTCATGAGAAAATCAGTATCGTCATCGTCAGCAAGTACCTCTGTTACTAACAGTAGTAACAGGACTAGCAATGAACAGGGAAATTGTGCAACATGCATCGTTGCAACTCGTGATTCAAATATTTATAGAAATATTTTTTTAGCAATAGCATGAAACGATGTTCTAAATTGGATGATGGAAACTCGAGAATCCTGCGTATGAAAAATATGAGTTTTTTTCCTGTCATCATGTGAGATAAGCGCACAGTTTCTATGACATAAAGACTAGGATGTATATCCATGCAGTTGGTTGTTATGGGGCGGTCAATATTGGTTTTCTTGCAGCGGCTGAAAATCAGGCTCTAGGAAGAAGCCATATAAATGCCTGGTCCATTATGAGCGGTCATCTTTTGCAGGGTTATTTGCTGATCTTTTCTGGTTACTGGCAGCCAAGGAGGGTCTTCGTCTGAGGCCCAGTGGGGAACAAAAAGCAATATGAAGATGAAATGATATGACTGAATAGCTCGTCCAAGTGGTAAGAACATTATGAACAAGATATTCTCCAGTAGCTAGAAACTGAATTTTCAACATTGGACAACAACGAATTGTTGGATAATGGTTCTTAGTTTGTTATTCCCGCGTTGGGCCTGTCTAGACTGTAAATGATCTACACGGCCCGTAGTCATAGATCTTTGATCAGCTGAATGATTGGCATTGGGCCGCAATGTCATATCACCCGCAGCTCCGTCGGCCATCTCGTATTCAAAAGCGCGCCAATAATATATTCGCCACAGGATTAGTAAATTTATTAGAGGGCAGAAGCAAATGAGCGTACAGTTGATACGCCGCTGCTACATGACTTCAAGGTAAAGAGATACTTTTCACTTATCTTCCTGTACAATTTAGTTTATTAATTTAATTATACACAATATTGATATATTCATCTGTAATTATAAATCAGAAGGCAAAATGCTTACGCCTATTGGCTCCCCTTTCTGGTCAGCAGTAATAAACACCAGGCTGATATCCCCTTCAGAACATGGAACCTCAAAATCAACAGGAATACTACATACTCCTTCCTCCTTCATGCGAGAAATTGTATCTTGGCTAAAATTCCATTCTTTATGCTTAGGTGTGATCAGCTCAATGCGAGGATTGGACAGACGTTCCAAGACGCGTCCCAAGCTCTTAGTTGTATCTGAACCCTGTGGAAATCGACAAAGAATTTCTCCTACACCATGTTAGATTTAGATCAAATTGGCCGTTCTTTATGAAACCCTACTCACCCTCTATTACAGAAAGTTCATTGCCAATTTGGTGGTGCCTCTCGGTTCCATTGAAGTAAAATGTCGTTGCTAGAAGAACATGGCAGACTTTGGAAATTTCACGCTGACTGTGTTCTTGTGCTAGATATTTCTCTGCAATTTTCTCTGGTGTTTCGTTTTCTGATTTTCTGGTATCCAATCTGACACATCGAGTAGGATGCATTCCACTGTTGGGAGTGAAGGCTATGTCCCATGACTTCCCTGATCGTCTATTGATCTCCATCAGCTCCATCAGCTCCTTTGTCGATCGTGGTGTGAAAAAATTGCTTATTCGATCTGTCCAAGAGATATGTGTGTTGAGATCATCTTTAGAATCATCTTTAGAATCATCTTTAGAATCATCTTCATCGCCTTGGACACAACCGTTACCAACTGACAGTAAAAAGTGCGGGACAGGATTCTCTTCTGGAGGCCACATAGTCTGTGCCTCGGCCATAGCAATATTGGCAGGGTTGTTGCAACATACTCCACCATCAAAATATTCAAAGCCTCGGCGACTTAGAGGGTAAGGCGAGGTCGGGGCTTGGCTCGTTGCTTTTGCCGCGTCATGGATTGTAAAGTTCTGTTCGGCCCTGTGTCCTGCCTCGTATTCGTAGGAAAAGGTTCTCGATTCTTGATGTGTTAGATCAGTTTCAGCTTCGGGGTGATATCATTCTTTGAACTTGCCTTGCCACTCAGGTCGCATATAATTCGTCATGATCGTTAGTCCCTCGATTTCAGCCGAAATCTGGACCAATGTTGCCGTCACAAATACCCTTTTGGGGCTTTCCGATGCATGTGCCTGAATTAGTCATGAATGTTAGCAAAATTTCTGTCTAGTTGTATGCTGCCCTTTCGTTACTTACTCGACTTCCGATTATCCTCTTGGTCGTAGTATCCTTCCCGAATGCCTTTATGATGGCCCTGGGGCGCCTCCATCCCATTATATTGGGTTGGAGGCTGAGCACATGAGCAGCAGATTTATCCAGAACCCAATTTCCTATACCAATGCCGATTGCAAGCAAACCACCTGTGCCCGAACCTCCGATTAGATCAAAGAAATGGCGAATGGGAATTTCACTACCGAAATGGTTCTCTACATCCTTCAGAATAGTGGTTTGAAAGACCCCATGTCCACTGTCTCCATCCAAGGAGAGGATGCGGCGACCGATCTGGGCTGGAAGTTGGAAGAAAAGGAGTGGCGGTTCGAATAAGCGCTGTGTGGTATGTAAGGAACAGGAATCAACCACCTTTAGCCTTTGATCCATACCAGATGGTATGGCGATTTCGGCAAGGCAAGCGTTACAAATTCCATGTCCACAGGCTAGAAACTCTGAAGAGTCGTTGCAGAAACACCATGAACAGATCGTGAGATCGGTGTTTTCAAAAGTTTGGACAGCTGAGTACAGACCTTCTACAGCTTCTCTGTGCATTCTCCATGTAGCGTTGCGCCTCGCTTGTCGTGTGTCTTGACTGTCAATTTCGTTGTCAAGCGCATTCAATCCGCTGTAAAGATTATTATCCCATTGGATCACCAACTCATCCAAAAGGTGCGACTAATAGGGTCCAGGCCCAAGAACCGCGCCTTTATGGTTTTGGTGGTACTGGTGGCTTGCGTATCTGTTCACACATGGTTCCCCCGAGGCGCCCCGATATTTACACTTCAAGGTCATCGAAGTAAAAATGTCGAAGGCTTCAGCAATCTGCAATTTGTAGGAGTTTTTCTTTGACCCCCTAACCCCCCGAGCAGATTGGTCAGTTTCGCCGCAGAAGATGTTAACCCATTTCCCTGGAAAAGACGAGCGTGCAGCATCTAGAGCCATGATAGAGCAGACAAGTGGAATCACCACACTGCAGAATCTCGGTGCAATGGAATTTTGATCTGCTTCTTTGCCCAAAGTCTTGAACGTCGTGATCATCATTTCTGAAAGCCTTGCTGCCATCTTGGCTGGAGGCGGGTGGAGCGATATTAGCTGAGCTAAGAAATCGAAAGGCTCGTTGACTTTGTTTGAGAAGTGGTCAAACGCAAGCCTAAAGAACCTGTCCATATGAGGGCCCGAGAGGAGCATTCTTCTGTCGAGCTTCTCGTCTAATGATTGGTGACTAGATCTGTAAATCATTTCTTGCAATCTGCCCAACTGCGTGGACAGACAGAAGACAGATTTTCCATCAGGAAGCCGGATGAATTGGACAGAGGCATATGAGGTGAGGAGAAGATCTTTTAGGGTATTAATTGGAACACCAACGGCACGAAATTTGTCTGCGATTGCCTTCAGCTTATGATTTCCTTCCAAGATACCCTGCTGTTCGTTGAGGATTTGTTGAGCAGTTGCGATAGGGTCCCAGTCCGACTCGTCGTCGGACCGATTGAGGACAATTATCAGGTGAGGTAACCCAAAGCGATTTGTAGCTGATGCATGGGAAACCTCGGCCCATTCGAGCAAGTCAGAAATAGAATCATCTATCTGTCGCAACGAATGGCTCTGCATAACGTTAACAACAACGTCAGAGAAGTTGTACAAGAGCTTGGGAAACAGGTATCGAACGGCATCCTGTCGTTTTTGTACCCCAGGTAAGGGCCGCCTGAACCAGTTTTTGATGTATCGAGGGGTCCAGTCATCTTTCCACTTTGGGATCCCATGAAGCCCCGGCAATGATGATGAGAACTCCATATCTGACCGTCGACCTTGATGAGAGGTAGACTTTTGAGTTCCTGCACCAAAGCCTTCGCAATCCGCATACAACAGTGGGCGACCGATGGCCTCATCGTCGTTCATCAATACGTCGTAATAAAGGTGTACATCTCCAGAAGTCGGGATGCTCCTTTGGCGTGGTCCCACGACTGGGGCTTTGGTAGAGAGACCGAGTGTTGTCGTCCTACGTCGAGCTGTCTCGTCCCACAAATGTTCTATCAGAAGTCTTATTATGGCGCTCTTTCCTTCTCCAGTCTTGCCAATAAATGATACAAGGCGAGGATAAGGGGGTGATTGAGGTGAATGCTGCCTCTGATGTTCGGTAAGAATAGCACCGAAACGTGGGCAGTCCCGAAGCTCAAGCGAGCCAGTATCACCATCGACGGAGAACCACAGGCTATCGTCATCATCCCGATGTAGCGTGTCTAGGTTCGAGGGGTCAGGGTCTAGCACCCTTCTGAATAGGTTACTGCGCTAGTGAGTCCATGCATAGCTTCGTAGTCTGGGTAACAAGTCCTTACAACTGGTCAATTGTTATCCTTTGATGCAAAGGGCTTTTTCTCTTGTGTGGGAGTGAATTTGGCCAGCACTCATCACAACGAGGGCCACACTTCTCACAATGCCAGACGGCAGGATCAGTTTCGCAATTGTTGCAGACCATCTGATTATTGGAAGAGTGGGGGCTTGCGTGCGCTTCATCGCCAGCGATTGTGGGTTGCCCAGTTGAGTCTCCCTCGTTAGTTGCAGCCGCACACTTGGAACTTTTAGACTGGCCATCGTCATCCCAAACGTTTTTTTCCAGGCCATCATATACGTTTTCCATGTTATCTGTTAAACTTGTATATGAAAAATAGGTATGTATTGTGACTGTGTTCTGTGTAGGTAGTTTCGCTATCTGGTCTGACAGCTTCCCCTCTTTTGAATGCCTCACGCTATGCCTGATTGAGTCTTCTGAGTCAGATAAATCTAGATATGCAGTTGGTTTTCGTGAGGTTTGGTTGGCTTCCCAAAGCACCATTAAGACAAAACAACATGCCTTGTCCCGGGGGTAAGACGATGATAAGTGAAATGGCCCATGGCAATCAGAAACTGGGTGTTGTAGATTGGATAACTGTGGCTGATAAGAGACTCATTGTTAATCTGAAAAGAGATTGGAGCTTTGCAGTAAAACCAAGTACGGCAACGGACAACTATCAATTATTTGAGGACAATTCTTAGTTCCTTATTCCCGTGTTGGGGAATACGTGCAGATTACGGATGATCTCCACGGCCCGGAGTCCTAGACTAGTTTAGATCATTGATCAGCTGAATAATTAGCGTCAGGTCGCATGCATGTCACATTACCCAAACAGCCATCTCGTATCTAAGAGCGCGCCAATAAGAGACAAGGATATGATAGGTCTTGAATGCCTCCCATTGAGAACATATATTAAATAAACCTTCTAAATACATCTGAGAAATAAATATATAATTATAACGCCGAATGTCCATTACACCTATCAGTACTTGAAACCACCCATTCTCTCCCTCAAAACACCCTCAGGATCAGCCTCAAGCTGAAGCGCCTTGAACTTGGCATAGTTCTTATAGGTTCCAGTGACATTCTGATCAGACATGGCATCATTCATGAACAGAGGAAGGTAAGCACCAGCAGGCTCACCCTGTTCCTCCAGCCACTGAGGTACCTTCTCGTCAATCCAGGCAGTCAAGTCCTTGGAGAACTGACGGACCATGCCATCGAGCCTCTTCTCAACCCAAGCACACTGGATCTCGAGAAGAACGCGATCGGGGTCGCTGCCAGTGAAGCCGATAGCGTTTCCGCCTCGCTCTTCAGTGTGCTTACCGATGGCGGCGGGCAGGGGCTGGAAGTCGACTGAGCATTGGGAAGCTAGACCTTGGAGGCGCTTGAAGTAGCCCAATGTGATCTCGTGCATCTTATTGGTGATTTGCTTGTAGACAGTGGAATCCTTGGGGAAGTATGGGATAGTGGCAGTCTATATTTGTTAGTTGTGGTTGTAAGACGTTGAGTGTGTTACTTACTCTGAAAGAAATTCTCGAGTTGAGCAGAGAAACTCCGGCTCCGTTTGACTTCAGCTGGCCATCTGTTAGCTAAGATTCATTTTGTTTATGCATAGTGATGGACTTACAAGTTCGGGATATGACTGGGTCTTGGTAGTGTCAAGGGTAGACTTGATCTTCAGAAAGTCGGCAAAGGGACCAGTGGTTGGGGGCTTCTCGCCGTCGTAGAAATAGAACATCAAGTTGATCCTGCTACCGCCAGTGAGGATCAAGCTGGTAGTGATGATGGCGGCCTTGGGGTCCTCATTGCTGTATGGGATGAACTTGTGCATGGCTTGGTAGAGTTCGTCGGTCTTGGAATCATCGTATGTGCGGATACCACCCCAGACCTTGCCAATGGGATAGGCCTTGACAGTAAACTGGGTTACGATTCCTATGAGGAGTTAGATATGGCGATGAAAGCATACATTTTTGAGACTCACCGAACTGACTACCACTTCCCCTCAATGCCACAGCGAGTTCGGGCTGCTTCTCGGCATCTATGTGGACAATGGTTCCGTTGGCGTTGACCATTTCCCAAGCAACAACGTTCTATCATACTGTTAGCTGAGTCAAGATGAGATTGAATAGGGGACATACATCAGCGGCCAAACCGTACTGGGCACTCAAGAAAGAGATACCACCTTGAGTAAGAAGACCACCAACACCAACAAGACCCAGACGACCTCCAACAATAGCAACACCATCTTTGTTCAGCGTGGAGATGACATCGTTCCACTCTCCTCCAGGCTTGACATACGCAACCTTCTTCTCAGCATCATACACCGCACCAACCATCTCTGCCAACGAGATTAGAACACCATCACCGACTGTTGCATGGCCGGGGTTTGGGTCATGGCCACCACTCTTGGCAGCAAACTTGACGTCGGGGTACTTGTTCAGGATGGTGACGGCGGTGGATACATCAGACGCAGACTTGGCAGTGACTACACAAGCAGGCTTGATCTCTCGCAGGGCTGTGGACCAGTACCCAATGGTCTCAGTGTTGAAGGTGATGGCATACGGGAAAGAGACGATATCGGGGAGGTTCTTTGCGATCTCCTTGCAGGCGTTGGTGGTTGAGTTGCTGGGAGCCGCGAGGGCTGGGACAGCCAAAAGAGAGGATATGAGAAGACGATTAAGATTCATCATGATTATAAGATAAGATGCGATATCTAGTTGATCGAGAAGGAGTATCGATGAGAGAGGTATTAGCTACCTTATATACTACAAACATCATGACGGTAAATTGGACGAACCCGATGATGGTGTACGACACGGACCAACATGCAGCTCGCCTACGACCGTTAGTCTACTTGGCCTGACACTCGTATTGAGCATTGGTCATGATAATCCATTGTGGGTCAGAGCCTAACATTAATAAAGGGTCGCGTGGAGAGAGTGAGTTTTGTTTCTTTTGTTATGTTGATCTGCCTGTTGGGACTGCTGTGCTATGTTCCGCAGCCGTGCATCATCGAAAGGAGACACATGCTCAACAACCAACAGGCTATGACTACTTCACATGTCCCTCGGGATATTTTTATTTTTATTGTTTTACAGTCTATCGGCACTTGAAAGCCAACGGTGCACTCAGTTAAAGAGAGTTTGAAGATGATCAATATGAATTATGGATTAGACTAGACTATCGTTTCCCCACGCTGTCACGATTTGTTGTCCGCTTTGGGAAATCTTCAGCTCAACTTCCCTCATCCCTGTAACGGACATACGCGAGGCGCGCAGCCAGCCAATGAGGACTCATGTTCCACACTGCACGAGTCATGTGAACCCTCTCGACGTTGGGCGAAGAGGGAAAGGTTGCGAGTTGGCTTTGTCCATCATTGGATCATGACTTTTACTCTCCGTTGTCAATGTGATCTGCACCAGAACAAATCTGAAACGGGTAGCTCAGGTGGTAGCCATGACTCCAGCTTTGGCTAATAATAGTGTGACAGCGAGTTATAGTTTGATGAGATGGGGGACCGAGCGCGACGGTGAATTGAGATGGACATGTTCTGATGTTTCGACGCGAGGTATGGTACGCATACGAGATTAAATCGACAAGGAAAAAAGCAAGTTGAGGTTTCAGTTGCTTTCAGTCGCTTTCAGTCGCTTTCAGCTCGGGTTGCAACTAGCAAGGGTAGGTAGGTGCTTGAAAAGGGTGATACTTGCGGGCGCCAAGTCAGCTACTGTAGGGTAAGATGCCACTTTTGGGTAGTTATTGGAACTCATTGTCTGTCGGAATAGTAGAGATGTCGGAACATATGAGGCGGAATCGATAGGTTAGATTGTGCGCCTTGGAACTAAACTGAGCTACTGAAGCCATCCAACTGGTGTATGCGGCTTAAAACATTTAGTGTTTATTGCGTGATTGACGAACATGTCCTCTCGTATCTCGAAACTTAAAGCTCACAGACCACCTTTTCTTTGACCCTATCGCTTTGTTACTAACCAAACCCTAAAGGAAAACCTACATCATCCTCAGCCTTGTGCCTACCCTGTAGCCTGATGCAGCTGGAATGCTCTGACAAATATGATGTCTCATATTGGAAATGAAACCAGGCGGCAGGCAGACTGGGATTTGGCGTCAGCCGCTATGCGCCACTCAACTCTTTTTATGCACACAACGAATAGCATCGCTCAGATCTACCATAGGAATCAAGGTACAGCCAGGGCTATGTTAAATCCGGAAGTCTAGACCGGTGATTAGATACCATCACGAACCTTATCTCAGCCGTGTGTGCCACCAACTTTCCCCTTAAAGGGCTGACACAGCGGGATCTGTAGCAAAAATACCAAAGATTCTTTCTCCCTTTGGTTCCTGAACAAAATACTTCCCTATGTCCTGCATTCGACCAGGCACGAGCTATGAGAGGACTGACTCTATGGCCGATAGTTGTCATTGCCATTTCTTTGTGTGAGCCGGTTTTTGCCAAGGAGTACAGAGTGCAAGATGCGCCCGAGTGTGCTGTGAGTTTATCGGTCGCGTTAAATGATATTATTGCTTTTCTAACATCACCAGATGAAATGCCTCGACAAGTTCCTCCAAGAACCGATATTCTCCGACGCCAGCATCGAACGCCTTTGCAACGAGACAACGGTCAGCAACAATGTTCTTGTATGCGTCAGAGGGGGTTGCAGCGTGAAGGATCTTTTGGGTAAGGATACGTCATGGGTTGAGACGCGATGTAGTCACTTGTCGCAGGGGTACACAGCTAACAACGCGTCATATTCAGAGTACATGAGAGACGAGCGTGTTTCTTGCAATAGACCAGACATCGACAACGACCACAATATCAGAGCTATCAACTTTTTCATCCTTGGAGCGATACTCGTCTCAATAAGTATAAGGTTATCGACAAAGTTTTACCGATTCACAAAATGGGGTGTAGATGATTATTTAATTATCCCTGCAGCAGTGAGTGGGACGTATTCGCCAACTTAGTGGACTACTTACTAGCTCGAAATATTCAGATTCTTGCAGCGATACAAACAATACTCATGATTCTTAGTAGGTCTCGACTCGATCCTGGGTTTTTTCATTCTTTCAATACTGACACAGTCGCTCTTCTAGTGACATGGTCCGGCCTAGGTCATGACATCTGGACGATAAGCGAAGAAACAACAACCAGATTCTTCATAGTAAGATCACCACCATCAGAGTTGGCAGTTAATACTAAATGATGCAGTATCTCCTTGTCGTCGAATTCACATACGTTCTCAGCCTATGCTTGATCAAATTGTCGATCCTATTCTTTTTCCTCCGCATCTTTCCCGACCCAACATTTGTCACAATTATCAGATGGACGATTGGACTTACTATTCTCTCTACAACTATCATTTTGGTTCTTGCAGCCCTTCAAAGCGCCCCTACAGAGCCGTCACAAGAAGGCTGGGATGGGTTCCCCAATTCCGGACCGCGTCTCGACATCCAAGCTCTAATCCTCTCTCATGCTGGCATCAATGTTGCATTAGATATTTGGATGTTCGTTCTTCCCTTGACTCAGCTGTATAACCTTGGCTTAAAGGCGAGAAAGAAGATTGGAATCATGCTCATATTTGGCGTGGGAATATTGTGAGTTTCAAAGATATTGTTGCTTGAATTCACTAATAACCCAATGACAGTCTTATCGCAGTCAGCTGCATCCGGATACCGCACATGTTGGACTTTAACAGAACCCTGAATGCGACATGTAAGATCCCCAATCCTATCACTGATACTTGAATCTGACATGACAATCTATAAAGCCGATTCGCAAGGAATCGTCATTTGGTCCAATATTGAAACAGGCGTAGGCATTATTGTTGCTTGCATGCCTCATACACAGCCACTACTACAAGCAGCGAAAACAAAGATAAAATGGTTAAACATCTTGCCAAGCAGCTCCAGCAGTACACAAGGAATATTTGTTGAGAGGTCTTTGGTCCCAATAAAAATGTCAGTAACCGGCACGACCGCTGGGACAGCACCAGAAGAGCTCGTTTTGTATGATAGAGGAGGTTTGTTAAGCGTGGATAGACCAGAGAATGCAAGGAAGGCAAGTCATAGACTAAACGGAGTCGAGACGGTCTAGTAACAAAAATTGTATACAAGTTGTAACATCTGATCAAATTCCTTTCATGTCTTGAACCATGAGAGTAACCAGCTACAGTACTACCCGGCGCGGCTTGATAAAGACTCGATCCGGGTACCTGGTCAGAGATGAAACTTCCTTGGGAGTCGCAACATGCGCAGGCAAAGGCAAAAGCTCAAATGTCCAAATAATGAGAGTAAAAAAGATCTTCATCTCGAGATACGCCAATCTCTTACCAAAGCACCCTCGAGGGCCCTGCCCAAATGCCTGAATAGGGACGGCTTGAGAATCAAACACAACTTCCTCCTTGCCAGCTTCGTTTACTACCGACTTGAGCCATCTCTCGGGGACAAAGTCAGGAAAGGCGTATTCTTGATCAGCAGGTTGCTTTGGCTTTGGCTTTCGCGCCCGGACCCATTCACTACTGCGCGACTCGTCGTATTGGATTGGTGGTGAAAGTACACCTGGACCATTGGAAAGAAAGGCGATGGCTGTTCCTTTTGGTATGTGGGCGCCGAGTAATTGAGTGTCGACTACAGCTTCTCGTAGGGTCAGACCGAAAGTGTACGATACTCGAAGGGTCTCATCGATGACAGCATCGAGATATGGCACACGCGTTTGGATGATCTCTGTGAGAGTGGGAGGGCGTTTTTCGGCTTTAGCTTGCTGATAAGCTTCTTGAATACCTTTTCGTAACTCGGATTGTGCTCTTTGGTCTCTGCTGAGATAGCTTATGCCCCATCGTATAGTGGAAGATGTGGTTTCATGACCCCCAATCAAATATGACATGAGCTACAAGACATCAGCCTGATTCGTTCCCAGGAAATTTAAGTATCTTGGTACTTACCTCGCTGGCGATAGTCTGAGAATAATAGTCGGGTTCTCTCCCCTCCTTCTTTGCTGTGGCTTCTTCTCGAACCGATATCTCATCCAACGCGCACTTCATCGCATCCCCATTCTGTCGTCGTTTGATACCGTTTGCAATCTCACGGCGCTGCAGCTTTCGAGTCAAGGCGATGGCATTGCGCATTTGTGATGACAGGTTGCGATATAGAAAGTGAAAAAATGGAGGGGAGGGTGTCCTGACAACCTTTGCTACACTTTCTGATAAGACAGTCAAAGCACCTAGCTCCTCGCGCAGAGGCACCTCTTTGAAAGAAATTTCGCCATCGTTCTCACTTAGGGGTTCTGTGCTGAGTTGATCTTTTTCTTTCACGAGTTGTGTGTCTTGAGTGTCGATCCCAAAAGAGGCGCAGACAATGATGTCTAGGGCGGCATGGTGTATGTCTCTTGAAGCGGCAAAGAATTTTCCATCTGCACGTTCAAGTTTCAAATTCCACAACTCAACAAGCCGTGAGAATTTGTCGTAGATTTCTGGCGCTGACACCTAGCTGCATATAAGCGCAACCCTCACCTCATCTTGTCCATGAATTCTTCTTACCTCGGACAGAAAAGTCGGTGTCATCAAATTCCTGACAAGTTCCTTGTTTTTCTTAAACTGCGGATTATGACTCTGAAGCGTGATTTGTGAACCAGGAACAACGCCCTTGAAAATAGACGTGCTCGCACTACCTCTATCAAACTCTTTGAAACGACGAGTGCAAATCTCAGAAGCCTCATAGTAGTCAGTGACAACAACCCAGGGTTTGCTAATGGGACGAATAAAGGCTTGGAAAATTGGCGATTGATGTTTGACAGCTTGTGTCGCGAGCCAATCAGTCAAGCTACCATAGGCACGGACTTCGGGCAAATCGCCAAAGATTCGCTTCGTGGCTGGGACGTTGTACGGGATTCCTTCTAGGGGACGAGGTAGTATTGATCGGTAGATTGTGTAGATGAAACCAACCAATAAAAGTCCAACGGCGAGAACTGGATAGTCGATACTACCAAAAGTTGAAAGCGCCATATTGTGCCTGTGTAGGTACTGCTCTTGTCTAGAAACCTTTGTGCAAGATGAGGAAAAGCAGTGAATTTAAATTAAAACACAAGATCCATTCAACATTCTGCACAGCTACCCTCATTTGGCTAGATTGTTCAACGAATTCGCTGCTCTTTATGCCACAAAATGCAGCCTCAATTGCGCGCCTCCAATCAAATAGTCGATTTGGCGAGGTCGGTATGACAGTTGGGGCTTGACGTATTGCCTATTAAAATCTGAGGTAAGATTGCCAAGCTAAAAAAGCAATAATTGGTGGAACATGAACAGATAACACAACACGGTGGATTCAGTCAGCGGTGAGAGTAGGCGTTTATTGTGATAAGCCGTATATTTGATTTGTTCTTTAATGTCTCACTTGTCTCACTTGTCTGGCCAGTCTCGTCATCTGGTACACATTAGACGCGTTGCATCAATCGAGACAAGATACCTATTGGTGACACAGGAACGATGCAAGATCCCTTGCAGACCACACTCGGTATTCCAAGACAATGCCGAGGGTGGTCAAGATCTTATCTTACGTTGACCCTATCTTTATGTCGATCTGTCAGAAAATAGCAAAATATATTTCATTTCAGAGAGGCTTGCGTCACCTTGTGTTGAACATGTTGTCTGCTCTCACACATCATTCATTACGAAATTAGGACTTTTACCACTCAGAAAAGCCCATTGGGAAATGTTACTCTATTTGCGAGTCTCTGGGTCGTTTGTCCTCCGGTAACCGATATATCATTGCTCTTCTCTTGACTCGCAAATTGTAAAGAATGCAGAGTACCGCGCTCAACTGAACATTTGTAAGCACGGAATCTCAAGGATGAATTAACTAGCAGTAAATTACGAGATTAATAATCATTTTTATTTAACTCCATTCGTACCAATAACATCATTTATAAAAGCATTCTGAGGACTCCTGGATTAATTATGACAAGTCTCCGTATCACTCCTCGTGATTTTGCACAGTTCCCAATCATCGTATTAAAACTTACACAAAAAGCACCTTCTGGTTCTCGGTCTGTCAACTGAATGGAATGATACCAAAATGTCTACCAAAGTGAATCTAAGAATAAACGCTAAAAAATCCCGCCAAAAACATCTTTCACGATTTCATCAGGTACACTATCATGATGGCCGCCACCACCAAAAAGAGAGTTTGCAAATCCACCAAATAATGGTCCACCGAAAATTTGAAAGACTGTACCTATCTCCCGGTTACTGAACCCAATCGATTTCATAAGGCCGTGGATCTCGTTAGGGCCCAAGTTGAAGATATCTTTAAGACCCCCAGCTATCTCCTGAGCGCCGAAGCCTGCGTCCTTCATGGTGGAAGCCACTTCGCTAGCAGTTTGGTCAAAGGCATTGTGCAAGACATTGGCAACTGAATCAACCGCCGTGATGACGCCTTGCTCAACCTTGCCGGCCCACTGAGCTGCAGTGCTCAAAATGCTGCTGAATATGTTCTCAGCGTCCTGCTCGATTTGGGAGAGGATTGCCGATAGGAGATCACTCAATGTCGAGATGGGAATGGTAACCGTAAAGCCGTCGATAGTGAGGGTTGCGCCTTCGAAGTCGAAACTACCCCCGAGTGTTATGCTGACACCAGACTCTGAACCAACAATTCCTAAATTTGCGCTGACTGTAACGTCCAAGTCAATGGACCCTAGGCTGACATCGGCGATTGTGGGCAGTGAAATATTCTGGTCAATTCCGTACGAGAATGTGGCAGACAGGTTGTCAAGCCCGGTTAATGTACAAGTCATCTGCTCGGTCAAGATAGCACCAAAGTCCAGATCGAACGTAACAGCTGTCGATGTGATCTCCGCAGTGAGTTGCTCGTTCACTATCTCCAACAAGCTCACACTGGCGTTGATGTACAGGTAAGGCGAGGCTGATGTCTGGATCGTCAACACTGGGCCACCCGCAGCCACCAGCTGCTGAACGGTGGAGTCTTTATTGGCCTGCTGTTGCGCAGCCGTTGTCGCCAACTGGTTGTTGTTGATGGGATTACCGGCAGCATCCACCTTGTCGGTAACGCCCTTGCCATCACCCCCAAACTTGAAAAGGTCGCCCAATGAGAGTGGAGCCATTTCAATCTCGGCGTTTATTCCGTTTGTGGGATCGATTGCTACGTCGCCATAGAAGCTCAAGAAAAGGATGTCGGCACGACATTTGAACCCGTAACCGATCGGGGAGAGCGATCCGTCAGGCAGTACCACAGGTTCCATAGGGTTCTCGGACCATTGGAAAAACATATCGTTTAATGAAACCGGCAGCTCCAAAGGACATTGGGAATTGGTGAAGATAGTAATCACGTCTGTCAGTTGCATCTGAGGTACGTAGAAAGAAACGTAGAGCGGGTTCGGGACTCCATCTTCTAACTGACATACGACAACAAAGGAGTCATCATCAAGTGCCACTTGGGCCCCGCTGGCAGCGTCGCCAATATGCAATTGACCGGACAAGCCTACCACTGCACCTGGTGGCTCGAAGAAGACTCCAATGCCTACCCCAAACGAATCAAAATGTACACCCTTCATCGGGGTAGGTGTAGGGAGAGTCATATCGCTTCCTTCCACCTGTACCCCGAAGCTGGCCTCGAGATTGTCGATGGTCATGGTGACATTCGCGTCGAACTTCTTGTCAAAAATATTGAAAGGAATGGTACCAGCAACCTCAAAGGTGACGAATCTGAACATTGGGTTGATGCTAATGGTGACATTGGGATCCTTTATGGTCAAGGTTCCCAAGTCTCCACAGGGTACTTGCATAGTATCAAGGCTGATGGTGAGCTGCGTTCCGCCAATGCCTTGGTCAAGGGCATAATTGATGTTGATGCTGATAAGAAGCAGTTTGGAGTTGAATAATGACATGAAGAATGTCAATGCTTCATCTGACTTGGCAGGCAATAGACTTTTGTCTACCATGGCTTGAAGAGCGAGTACACCATTGCTGGTGCTGCAAGTAAACTTGGTCACCGTGATATCCGGTAAGCCGGACGGCCATGTTCCACCCATTGATGTCACGAGACTACTCAGAGAGTATACAGCCTGATCCATGGGCATGGATTTACTGACAGGCTGCTCAGCTGCATATGTAATACCCATCATGTAGGTAACAAACGTGCAGCTCGCGTAGGCCGGATGTTGAGCAAAGAAGTTGGTTACGGGCTCCGCCACTGGAATTGACTGATCTTTCCAGATAGCATTGAAGGCTACCGCAACTGGATCCTGAGGATTGTTGGTCATAAAGGTGATGAAGTCCATGGTCTGGGCCATGGCATTCACATCGGCCTCAGACACGGCAAACGGCCCGACGCTGAACATGGGAATGTAAATGAACCGCGCCAGAGGGGAATTGGTCGTTGCATTACTGACTATCAGTGTCGCTGTTGAGTGGATGAGCGTCACTGAAGCTACAGTATTGGCCGGGACCGTTGTAAGCAAGGTCAAGGTCCCGAAATAGTTGCTCGTATCTTGGGGAGCGAATGAGTCGTAGATCTGAACTGGGAAGCTCAAGCTATTGGTGAATGACACAGTGATGGTAGACATGGTAGCGGGGCCAAGTAACAAGTGAGAAAAGTGAGGGGGAACAAGAGTAGGATGCAAGATGCTGCAAAAATATGGTGGTGGTGAGTGTTGTTGCTGAACCCGTTTTATACAACAAATACCAATTGGCTTGTCGTTCAACACTTTCGTACTGATGGCTCACCCACACTACGGCTGTGCACCGTCCACATACCCCGTCAGTTCATATTGGCTGAGACATACATGTCTAGTTGAGGGCACTAAGCAGGCTGTGAGTTCTGGAACCTGCATGTCTCTGAACTATTTCACTTACATCCCAACGGCTTCAGTATGGACTAGCCACGAAAGGGAAAGATGAGCTGATTTAACTTCTGTAGTCTTATCACTATCAATATTAAGTCCTGAGATAGCTACTTCAAATTCACATGGTCAATAGTGGCTGGCTGAGAAGATGTTTGTAGTTATGGTCGAGAACATTTTCAGTCGGTATCACATGTCTCAGCTAAATGTTTTTAGCTCAAACAAAAATATTCACAAACTCCTCTTTCTTTCTACACTTGGATAACGACGCGTACAGGTATATCAAAATGATAGTTGTAGTAGATATTATCAGTGTATCAGAGATATAATGTACCTTCCATCGTTGTAGTGTAGGAGTTTGCTATTAAGCTAATATCTCTGTTTAGATCGAACGAGTTACCATTCAAAATGTACCTTCCAAAACGAATTCCAGGGCTTCAAAGGATGATTAAGTACTACCCAAATAAGTGAAATTTAAGCGGTGAAGTATAGCTGATCGTTAAGTTGAAAAAGACTATACCAACTATGGATAGAATGTGCGGCTGAGCCCGAGGCTAGGTAACTAATGGCAGGGATGATAGCTATCAAGAACTATTAGACGAGTGGCGCTAGCTATTGAGAGACACGCTGGAGCTAGCCAGGTAAGGAACGGCTTTGACCAATAGTATCTGCAGTGGTGGACGGTTTAAATCAATAGGCTGAATCAAAGCCAGCTGAGTGTAAAAGTCTAGACTATCTGTCTTATCATACTGAGCCGCTGCGTTGTGAGTATCAAATCATTGGGCGACGTTAGCGAACGAACCTCATTAGTTGCAAAGAATGCTTCATTCCTGCTCGATATATGTATATATATAGAGTGAGAGCCATTCATGATATCCTCTTCATTCAATCAATACTCACTCAGTCCATAATCACTCAATCCATACTCACTTTTACTTGTCTACATTACCCTACTTCATCATGTCTTCCGTCTTTACCATCACAGTTACCAACAACGTGGGTTACGATGTGGATATCTTCAATGTCTTCAAGTCCAACCCCAATCCCGCCTCTGGCACGACTGTGGCATCGACCTATACAAAGTTGGCCACTGTACCCAACGGCGCCGTCGCCCAGCAGGTACAAGGCGTGCCCAATGGTAGCAGTCTGCAGGCCATGATTACAGGGAATATCGCAACACTGAACAGTAACTACTACCAACAGTTCCCAGTGGCTGTGATGGCTGTTTCATATTTCTCACCAACACTTGCCTTCACTCTCACTAGTGATATGCTGCAAAACATGGTAGACTCGTTCCAGTTCATCAAGTACATGCAAGCCTACCCATCCTCGGCCCTGGCTAAAGGGTTCCGCGCAGCGCTAGCCCAGAAGGTCCCCACAGAGGCGATCAATACCTTTTTCCCAGGCACTGGTAATTTCAAACAATGCACTTATAGCACCTGGAATGCAGTGTTCACGTGGCAAACCCAGTTCACGAGCGCTTGGCAAGGTACATACTACCTCTATACTACGGACAGCAGCAGCGCGGACAGCACTGCCACTCCGCCTGCCACTCCGACTGCCCCGACTCTGGTAGCAACCCTCGCGATCACGGCTAGCGCAGCGGCCAGCTCGGCAGAGCTGACAATGGCTGCCAAAGGCGGTCAGATTATTCCGGTAGCGATGCCAGGCGATGGAACCATGCAGGAGCAAAACGCAGGCACTAGCAACCTATCCGTGTCCCTCAACCCGGTCTGGATGAGTGTTGTCCAGACCAGCGACAAGACTGGGGATGCCTACACCGTCATTGGAGCTGCACTTGCAGGCACTATCAACAACGTGAACGTGGCTGGTAACATCAACCCACTCGTGATCCCAAGCATTCCGAGTACCTCGCCGACCTTTGGTAGTGTGATGTCATCTATTTGTCATTATAGCGACAAGCTTGGGTCCTTGATAGGAATCTTGACGGGCGTTGCGACAGTCTTGATCATGTTCAAGGATAGCAAGGCGGCTGAGAAGCAGAGGATCCTCGATGCACAGAAAGAAGCCAAGAATGAGGCAGACGCGAAAGCGAAAGAAGCCAAAATTAAAGAGGAATCCGACGCGAAATTCCAGTCTCAACTGAGCCAAGTGTCACCAAATGCCGAAGCTCAGGCTTCTCAAGCGGTTGATGGGTACAAGGAGGTAGCTGTGGCCGACAATGTCCAAAAGGACATGAAGTCTGTGCTAAAGGAGGCAGGAGAGCTGCAGCAGGCACTGACTGATGGTGCTTCGGATCCGGCAATTTCGAAAACGGCAACTGATCTCGAAGGCGACGTTGGGAACCTTGTCGACGCGGACAACTCTGGCACGAGTGTAGCTCAGGCTGAAGCAGATTTGAAAAACGTCGATAAGACCGTTGCGGACACAAGCGAGAAGCTGGAAACTGAGTTGAAAAACGAGAACAATTCGGCTTCACAGGATATGAAGACGGCGGAAAAGGGCGTCGAGAAGGTCAATGAGGAGGTAAAGGAGCAAGCTAAGGAAAATGAGGAGGTCAAGGAGGAGGAGAAAACTGAAGCCGATGCAAAAGCGTCCGACCCGGTAGACGACAAAGAATTTGGCAATGAGAAGCGAGAAGGCGGGGGCGAGGGCGAGGGCGAGGGTGTACATATCGGAGGAGGAGAATAGAGCAGCGGTTAGACTATGCCATATACATTCACTCTCTTTCTGCTAGTCCTCAGAGGCCGACGGCAATCTGAAGCTGGTATCAAGTCAGATTAGTTTTATTTTTATGCTCTTTGAATACGTCTATTATACCTTGCATACCCAACTTAAACTGCCACGCCGTGAATCAATGTTGCGTATTAAACAATTATATGGGTTCCCATGTATAGGCCCCTAGCGTCTTGACTTAATGAGACAATACATAGGCTTGGGATATGCATTGTCGAGTTGTCCTTCTTAATGAAAGAAATCGATGGTCCTAACCGCAGCATAACCAAATCCAATAGCAAGACTTGAGATATAAAAATCACATTTATTGGAGAGATATTTCTATCAGTGTCAATTTGGGGTTTTCAAGACATGTTATATAAAATGTATCGCCACCTGATATAAAGTGATAGACTGGAATCCTGATACAGATTTAGAATGGGGTATCTTGTACCTCTTAAAACATAACCCAGTATTACAGTATCCTAGACCTCCTTGTTAGACTGAAAAAAACAACAGTTTGAATGGGAAGAAACATACTTACTTATCCCGACGGAAAATTCGGGCAATCATAGCTCTGAACTTATTCTTTTTCCAGGGTCTGCTGACAGGTTTTGAGTTTCTGCAATGGTCAAACCCCACGACATCCGAGTAAGGAGGGGGTAGATCCTGTGTAATTCGACTCATTCGTGGCCCTGTAAAACTACAACCGACACAGCGGCATCCGTTTTGGGGTAAATATCTGGAGGCGTAAGGAGTCTGTAAATCCACATAACGATCCATTTTGCTAAGTGTTGACAACTTACAGCAGTGAATAAATATACTAATGCAAGTAAATAAGGGTTCAACTTGAGTAAAATAGTCTGGCGGGCTGCAGTTCGCAAAATAAATCAGTAACACTCAAGGCAAGATGGCGGATTTCGGCGAAAGATGCTCGGCGACACATTCGCCGAAAAGTGACGCACCTAAAATTTCGCCGACACCACTCAACGCTAGACTAGGGTGAAAGCGCCGCTTCTACATGGGCTGGCAGCGAAAAGACGTCAGAAAGACCAGCGGCAAAGTATCCATCGATTCGCGCCAACGTCATCAGCAACAATGGAGAGACTTTGCTTTGGTCTCTTGCAATCTGACGCCAGGACATCAGCATCTCCTTGGATCTGGCCCCCGCGTCTTGTGTAGGTGATTGGATAAAGACCACCATGGCAAAACTTGACATGACGGCGAAACAGATATTCGACCCTGGATGAGTCTTAGCAGTGTTATGGAAATGATAGAATATGAATAGTACTCACAGGAATACCAAAATTCGTGGAAACGAGCCGGTGATAAGTTCTTGAGTAGGCTTGACAGACTTGTAGCCCATGCCAAGGAAGACTGGTGGAGGTTCTGAATGACTGTATGATGTGACCTGGTGCCATTGGCGTAGTTCCTTAGTGGTAACTCGAGATGCGAGAGATCTGGTACATCCCAGGAGAGGTTCTCTACATCACGTGGCTGGAATTCCATAAAAAGAGAAGTTTCGGCAAGTTGTTGATCAACAACCAGTGGTGGTGCAGCCGATGGCACGATGGGTCGTAGAAGCGCTCTCCATACGTACGTGACCAACGTTGCGTGTGCGATGAGTATTGCTGCCGGATATGAGTCCTTGTCATTGAGCGTGTCATTGTTATTTGTTCTTGATGCCTCTGGGACTTGTACAGAAGCGCGCCATGAGCTTAGTTGTTCAAATATGGGCTGCGCTGTTTGGATGGAGAGCGACAGATTCTCAGACAGCTTCTGCGACGCCTTCAATGAACTGCAAGGAAGTCAGATTGTTGCATCATAAAACAAAAATAGTGATGAACTTACTATAAAGAAGACTGCACCAAGTGTGCAATGGCCGAGAGACGAGCCATGTCCCGGAAAGGCCTCGTAATCTCAGCATGTCCAACATTGGTGCATGGAATACTTGTAGGAATGGCAAAATCAGTATCATCCAGTTCACCAACGTCCCACTCATCGTCAGAAATGTATGGAGGACGACCCATAAGCAATGATAACCAGCTATCCTCAATGTATAAAGCCCACCACAAACGAGCACGTAGCTGTTTCTCTTCTGCAGGAATGGCGCACATACGAGTCTCAAGGTGCAAGCCCATATTCTGTGCTATCCCAACTAGGGTGCCTAGCCAGGTCCATTTGAACGTGTCAGTTGTAGTGTCGAATCTGTGATTCATTGTTGCATGGAGACACATGAGACCTGCCGTCAAAACGCTGAGATCTGGGGTACGAAGCTGTTGTTGTAGGCTTTCATGCACAATGTTCCAGACGTCTGCGCTGGGTAACTGATGGTGTATCTCAATGATGGACAGATGCTCATCGTTTCGGGAAAAAGGTAATGCAAGACCATAAATAGCACCGAGCAAATGGCAAGGAATATGGTCAAGGGCAGTCGACCCAGGAAGTGGGTTATCGAGTAGTTCCTGGCTAAAGTAAGTTGAGGAAATAATGGGCATCAGGGGGTAAATATGCTTGTAGAACCTTGCGGATTAAGTCAGTCTCTATTCTTGTAAATACCACCATAGTTAACCTACAGCTTGACAAGCCTAACGCCCAATGGAACTGGAATGAGTCCGTTCAGCCTGGATCTCAAAGACAACATCTTGTCAAAAGTCGCATCATTCGTTGACGTCGGGGTCACGATAAAGTGTACTGGAATCTTCTGCCGGTTTGGAACTCCACCAATGTTTCGGAACTGCAGACCATAGAAGTTTCTGAGCCCATACTCGTCGAACTGACAGTGTCGTAGCAGCCAGGGATCTGCCTCGGAGGATGATCCTAGAAGGGTTGACGTTTGTCCCTGTATATCATCCAGTGACCTGGAGAATTGCAACTGCGTTGTGCTGGCGACACTGCCAAGTGATTGTGCGTGATCATACGGGATCTCGGTCTCGTGTGCAAAGACTGGAGGAGTAGCCACGAAGATCGTTGGTCTTTCAGATGAAGAGCATTGTTCGGAAGAAACTTGATCTAAACCGAAAGAGTTGTCAAGACCCAATGTATCATCATGGGAGGCGTGATTGACAACTGGTGAATGAGCACTGCTAGAAACAGATGTAGTCCTGCTCTGCCGTGTCGTGCGTCTTGATCGCCCTTCGAAGGTACATGGAGTCTGAGACTGTGCGCACCGACGGCACTGCGATTTGCCATCCTCTATTTGGCACCGAACCTTCCGGGCACGACATTTATCACAGGGTCGACGCCGATTATGGAGTCGATAGGCGCGTGTGCCAGGTTCTCTGTGAATAACGCTATCATCTTCTTCGCTATTGTCCATGTTGTGTGTTGAAATGTAGTAGTGAACAAAATGAGTCAAATATTGAGGTTCGCAGATAACAGAATTAGGTTGGATGACAGGAAATATAAGAACTAATAGTGCTAAGTCATAGTCAGCACTATTTACGATAAGGTGGTTACTTGATAAGATGCCCTGGTTTGGCCCATTCCTTGCTTAGTGCACCACTACACCTCAAATGGCTAGTGGTTTATACGACCACTAACCTCAAGGCAGAAGCTCGCTTACTTCGATAACATTTCAAACAATAGACGTGACAATAAATATAGTTCTTCAATGTATCATCAATAGGTCTATCTACCAAATCCAAAACAGACGGTAATCAAAGTGGGCTTATGTAACTAGCTAGTACAAGAACGTTTGCCTCGTCATAGGAAGAGAGCTCACCGGCTCGGACTTCATTGCCATTCCATCGCAAGTGACAGCCTGTCATGAAACGAGATTAGCACAGGTCAACTTTATCGTCAGAAAGCACTTACCAAAGTCTCGGGATCAACATCGACGTAGGGTGTAGCATTGTTAAACTTCAAATCACCCTTCTTTACCGTTCGGCAGTTCTTCACGACCTCAATCTGCTTTTTGAGATTGTACGAGTGAACATCACCACCTTGTGAAGCGCTTGCTTGGGAGACAAACATGACGCTCGACTCGGGATGCAGGGCCTGTGGTAGATTAGAAATTACGCATCGAATCATTGAAACACAGTACTTACTCCATACATTGGTCGGCCGACCAAGGGTTCGACATCGGAGAGACTGCGAAAGGTTAGCATTGTACCATATTGATGGACAGCAAAGTCTTACGCTCCGTTGGGATCTCCCTAGATAGAAATATTAGTAACAATTCTAAGCCATGAGTGAAGATAGATTTACCATTTGCGCATAAGTGATGAATCCCTTCTTGAGAACCTGGAATGGCTTCGTCCCAAACTCAGCAGGGTCCCAAATGACCAAGTCGGCCAATTTGCCCGTTTCAACACTACCAACAGCATGACTGATTCCCTGTGTAATGGCAGGATTTATGGTATATTTGCTGATATACCGCTTGATTCGAAAGTTGTCTGCACCAGTGTCCTTGTCCTCTGCTAGAGCACCGCGTTGGAGCTTGTTTTTATGAGCCGCCTGCCAAGTGCATACCAGCACCTCTGCTGATCGACCCATAGCTTGAGAGTCCGATGACATAATACTGATCGCCCCAATGTCATGAAGAATGTCCTCGGCCGAAATGGTTTCCTCTCGGATACGGTTCTTGAGGAACGAGGCATCGTCGGGATTGTCCTTTGAGAGGCGGTGGCAATTGGCAGCCATATCGATATGCTCGTCAATTGTGTTGGTGGTGAAAGGCATTGTAGGAGACGTGCTGCTAGGGAGAACATTTGGGTACGAGACAAGCTTGATGACGTCGGGTGCATGACCACCACCTGCGCCCTCGACATGGTACACATGAATGCTTCGGCCTTTAAAGATGGCTGCTGTATGTTCAAGAAAGCCCGCTTCGTTGAGGCCATCAGTGTGGATATGGCATTGGATGTCCTGTTCTTCGCAGACACTGCACACATAAAGTCAGCATGATACATTCTATGTTGAAAGGGGTAACTCACTTCAGACAGTTATCAATTGTGGAGGGTGTACATCCAAAGTCCTCATGTAGCTTCAATGCAATAACACCGGCGTTGATCTGATCAACGAGTCCGATCTTCTCCGAGTCACTTCCCTTTCCAACGAGTCCGAAGTTGACGGGCAGCTGATCGCATGCTTGCATCATTTGTCGAATGTACTTTTTGCTCGCCGTGCCATTGACAGCTGTAGACGAGGTACTGTTTACGTCAGTAAAAGAGATTCAGCTTATGTCGATGCGCTGATACATACCTTGGGCCGGTACCGCCTCCAAATAGAGTTGTGATACCGGATGAGATGGCCTCGAATGCCTGTTGGGGACAAATGTTATGGACATGAGTATCGACTCCACCAGCGGTAACAATTTTGCCACCAGCATCAATGATGTCCGTGTTTGATCCAATGAACATGTTGTCAGACACACCATCCATCACATTTGGATTACCAGCTTTTCCAATGCCAACAATGGTGCCGTCTTTGATACCAATGTCAGCTTTGAAAATGCCAGTCCAATCAATGATGACAGCGTTGATGATAGCCAAGTCGAGACAATCGGCATCCGCACAGCCGCTTGCGGCTCCCATGCCATCACGAATAGTCTTGCCGCAACCCAATGTGCACTCGTCGCCGTAAAATGTATAATCTTTCTCAACTTTGGCCCAAAGGTTAGTAGACCCAAGACGGATCAGATCTCCTGTTGTAGGGCCATAAGCAGAGGCATACGCTTCTCTGCTAGTCGAGCACGGTTGGATGACATTTTGCTCCTCCGATGTTTCAGGTGAGTGCTGATAACCCGCCTGTTGCAGTTGTTGGAGGATATCCTGGACGTTCTGACGGTTGACCGAACCTTTGGCAAGGCCACTCCCACCCTGGATGACCTTTGAGCCTCCAATTTGAACTAGAGTGACAGACTTGGGCTCATTGGGTTCGAATCGCAGAAACTCTCCGGCTGGGAGATCGAGATGATAGCCGTATGCCTTTTCGCGGTCAAAGTTGAGATCAGGGTTTGTCTCCATGAAGTGAAAGTGAGATCCGACCTGAGCCATTAGTGATTCTGACAATTATGCAGGTTTCGCTGCATGACTCACATGAACGGCTCTAGTCCCTTTGTTCGTAACAGTAATTCTTACTCGGTCACGCCCCGCGTTGAGAATGATGTCTTCAGCATCCGCTGCTCGGATAGCACCTGGCATAGCCAGAGGATGGAAGTCTGCCTCGTTGATAGAGGGAAACAAGTCAGCAGAGGGCATTGGAAGGAAGCTTCCATAAAAAGCCATCTTCAAGTCTCCATCGTCAGTACTGATTGGGTTATGGATGGTAATCAAATGAGTTCCTGTCTCAAAAGTGCCTTCGACCTGCATCTGTTTGAGCGTAGCAACGACAGATGGGTGAACATGTCGTCGGCCAAGAATAACCTTGCCAAGTTTCATGAGATCGGCGACAGAGTAATCTTCATTATGGATTATCTTCTCAAGTTAGCAAGACCAATAGCAGGCAATTTGGGAAGCGTGAATACCTCTTGAAGAACATTGGAAATCAAAGCCTAGATAATTTAGTCTTGATTAATATTTTTGTTTTAGAGATTAGACTTACACTGGACTCTAAATGATTGAGCTTCTTTCCATGTGCCAGTCGCTTCTGAGCAAGATGACCGGCATGAGAAAAGACAAGTTTCTCAACCTTGATGACATTAGTTTCAGCAAAAGCACAATGGCCGGGGTGTTTCGTACCTCACGGGGTGTGTAATGCATGCTTGCAAGATTCTCAAAGTGTATGATGGCTAGAGGACTTTGTATCAGTGATAAACAATTGATAGAGGTATCGTCAGGACGTGCGTGGTGTGATGTCGGTGCTACATTTGAAGAATCCGGTCTTTATATCGTTTTCATAACACTGTCCCATTACGATACAGATAAATTGATGGTCCAGGTCTCAATTGCAAATTCGCCGAAATGAAAGCTATTGGGAGATTGATTGATCGTTATCCATATACCGATAGATTTGAAAGATAAGAATTTCGGCGAAATGGTGCCGAAAGTGGGGAGCATGATCTCACTAGGCAGATACGTGGTGCCGAAAGGATTGTTGTTGATAGCATAAAGTTATGGTCTAAATAGTATAAGCTGACCTAATGATTTTGTCTCTTATACTTCCAGTGGTCAAGAAGAGATTGGAATAAGATGTGACTCTTTTATACAAGACTTTCCTCAGGGGACACGTAGGGTTCCACTCATCACCTCAACTGCATTCCCTCCAAGATGGACTGTTTTAACCCTGCGCTCTCCATTGCTATCCTTTTCGACCGTTACGTCAACTAGAATTAGACTTTCTCGTCCCATCTCCACACCTTGAGTAATTCTGAACTGGACAGAAACAGCAGAAAGCTTGTGCAGTGCCAGATAGCAACCCAATGCACAGGCAGCACTTCCCGTTGCAGGGTCTTCCATTGTTCGCTTGACAAGTCTCGTCCGAACGTTTTGCACAAGTTGATTTCCATCAGAAGACCTTTCGCTGTCTAGAAGTACAAAGTAGTATCTCCTCGAGTCAAAGTCGTGTTTCCAACCTTCATCTTGTAGGTCTCCGGATATGTAAGCCATTGCTCCGATCTTTGCAGCGCCCAACAGGTCGAGAGATGGTAGCTCAATCAACGCAAAAGTCATCCCTTTGACAATACTGAACAACTGCGCGCCATGCTCAGCTGCAGCAACTTGAGCGATCTGGCCATCTGAACCAGCTTCGTACTCGGGTTGGGTAAGACGATATGCATGAAGTCGCACGTTGTGTGGAATAGCAGCGCGGGCGGAGCCATTGACATCAAATTCAAGGTCAATCTTCCCTGCTTTGGCGATCATAGTCTTGACACCCTGAGGACGGAGGAAGACTGCGGTGCCAATTGTCGGGTGACCAGCAAATGGGAGTTCTGCTTTAGGAGTGAAAATGTCAATTTGTCTCTCACTTGACTCTGATTGATTCTCGACATCGTGAACAAATACAGTTTCTGAAAGGTTGAATTCGCGGGCGATGCGTTGTTTTTGGGCTTGGGTGAGAGGAGGACACTGGCTTGGTGGCGGGAGTGTCACCACGGCCAGTGGATTGCCTTCAAAGGCGGTCTTTGTAAAGACATCGAGAGTAGTGAATTTGAGGCTCATTTTTTTTTTTCTTTTTTCTGTTAAATGATCGGTAAAGGAGAATGTGATCAAGACAGTAATATTCTTGGGTTGAGTCACAGTAAGCATGCTGACTAATCTACGTATCCATCTCCGTATACCGGTGCAAGATTGATGAAAGACAAACAAGAACTAAGAACGACTGACTCATGCTACATCTAAGATAAGGGACAGAAATGAGTCGAACATAATAGCCACTATGGTGCTGGATTTAATCACAATTTCTATATAGAGATTGTACTTTATTTTTCCCGGCATTCCAACCACGATGCGACCTCCATCATCCAACAATGTCCAAGCAACTCAGCGCTTAGCAGTTCTGCTGGCAAACACGCGAGGCGGCAGTGAAACACTGGTTCTATCCAGCGCCATGAGGGCAAGATCGATGACGAGCAGAAGCACATGCCGCGTAGTTGGCGTATCCGAAGCAGCTAGCACGAGCCTCAAGGCTTTGGGTGTCGCTCTTCTCGGCAACAGGGCTGGACGTGGCGAAGGTGGTGAGAGCCATGACGGCGACGACGAGTTTCTATGTCGTGTGTGAGTTTACGAATAATAATCATTGCTGGAAGAGGAGATACATACAGTGGGAGAGTACATGTTGATGGTGGGCTGAGTTTGATGGGGCCTTTGTTTCTGTCATGGAAGGTAATCTGCCTCAGAGTTAACTTTTAATACTTGGTACCCTATTGACAGGGTCTGTTGAATCTTGTGGTCTAGGCGTCATACCACGCCAAGCGGAGAGGGATTCCTGTGATAATCGGATCATTGCTAGCTGGAGGATCTTATAAACTCCGCATGTGTCGCCGGGTTCTTAGACCATAGCATCCACGAGTCCATATTACTGGACCGATTGAGGGTTCACCTGAGGCGTAGCGTATGATCCTCCAGCCATACCCGCTAATGTGGATAGATCATCACTGATTATCTGATCGATTAGATAAATTTTGATCCTGTGGATCTGCAATAACCACTTACCAACAAGCCTCTTCACGGAACTGGTCCGCATATAAGATTTGCTCTCCACTTGGTTGGGACTTTCAACTGCATGCGATCCTTCATGCCTTTTAGGTTGCCGCATAGCCGACATATTCCTACTCAAGTTCACGATACTGTCTATACGCACAATGTAGCTAATACTCCCTAGCCACGTTTTGCTTTCCATCATGATGATTAATAAAGACAAGGCTGGAAAATGACAGAGAGTGTGTTGGTGTGTATCTGTAAGCACTCATATCTGTGGTCAGATGTTATAAAATTGAGGAAATCAGGCAGTGCAGTGGCTATGTTTAGCAATGAGTCACCACAAAAGCACGCTACACGTTATTTCTCATGGCCATTTCTACACTTCAAAATACTATACAAGGTACTGACTGGACCTGAAAGAATTATCATATCTATCTTGCATTATTAATGGCTATTTTGTAGCCACCGAACATCATTGTCGCCATGGATGTCATCATTCTACACAATCGCATCAGGGATATAACAGCCGCCCTCAAAGTTGCTATTGAAATTTGCAACTCTGCCACAGACGCACAATCTGTACCTGTACCTCTCCAGACCCTTTCTTCACAGCTACCTTGGGCCTTGGTCGCATTCGATAAAACAAGAGAAGGTATCCCAACGATCGATGCGACATCACCAGACACTCTCGCCTTGGAGAGTATCATCAAAGGCTGCGTCAAAAAGTCACGCTCGCTCAGGGCTTACTTGCGAGGGGTAATTCCTCAAGCCGAGTTGTCAAGACTTGACCGTTGCATACGTTTTTTAGGTCTGGGAGCGACAGTGGACATGGTAGTGGAGTTGAAGGATGGCCTGTTTTCTGACCTCAAGACCTTGGCAGATAATCGTGCCATTGAAGCAGAAGCCCGAGAGAATATCAAGGCGCTAGTAGGCTTTGCTACTGGGGAGCCGGGATTTGATCTGTGGGGTGTTCCAGATAGTGATTAGCGTGGTGGCTACATTTTATAAATAATACTTGAAGATGCTGTGCAAGTTACGATAGATTATGTTTAGAGCGATCCAGTTCCATTCTTAGCTTAATTTGCTCGAAAGCCTTGATTGACAAATAAACGCATGTTTGACTGTTTATACATTTGTGGTTCCATGATATATGGCCTCGTCTTTTCATTGCGTAAGCGTATTTCAGTTGTTCCTCTACTGTCTTTATAAATGGGGTATTCCTAATGCCACCTCTATCTAGTATATCACATAGCTATGCAATGGCAACCTTGCATCTCTTCCTTCAAAATCGAGTTCTTCGCCTTGATTGTCCGCTCCATCATAATCCATAATAAAATGGGAAGGACTCCGCCCGGTGTTGGTGCAATTGCTAGACTACTCCTGTCAAAGAGAGCGTGGCTCGCATCGCCGATAACACCCTTTTCTGTAACATAGAAACCAAGATCAACCAGGACACTCACTTCCGGCTTGACCATGGATGATTTGATGAAGCCAGGTCCGCGATGCAGTTCCGAGATAATTATGGAATCGCGTGGTGTCTCAACTTCCATCCGAAGAGCTTCATGTTCGTCATAAGATGGATCGAAGCCTCTAGACGCACTTACGTAGGGAAATTGGCTCTTCATCTGCTTGATGAACTCTTTCGTAATAATATTGCCAAAACCGACAATCTGGATCCTGGCCTGCTGTGCCGACTCGAGTAGCCCATACTTTGCCAACAAGCGGATCAAGGCGTCTGTAGCAATGTTGTTGGCTCGGCCTTTGGCGTATTCCTCAATGTTCTTGATAGGATTGATGGATCTCATAACCTCTGGTTCATTCAACTGGTGAGGCAATGGGCGCTGTATCAGGATGCCGTGGATTTGAGGGTTTTTGTTCAGCTTTTTGACTTGGCTCATGACCTGTGTTGTTGATGCATCGACGGGCATCTCATATACCCAATAATTGACGCCAGCCTATTGCGCGGTGGGTCAGTTAGCTATTGTCCTCACTCTGTCCCTAGTACTGTTGACTTACCCGTGCAGCAACGTGGGCTTTGATCTTGACATAGTCTATTGCATCCGCGCCTGTGTTGAAATAGACAACGGCCATGACTGGCTTGACGCCACCTTTGTCGGCTTTTCGATCACACCAGCGCTCAATGTCCCGCACGACCAGGTCTCCTGTGAGAAGACGGGCGGAGCCGTTTTGGAACGTTAGAGGGAGTTGTAGCAGCTCTAGATCTTCCATCGTCGCGTTTTGTCTGCCTGGTTGTTGGCAAAGGATTGGAGGGAAGTCGCATGTGCTAGATAGACTTTTCAATCGCTTTGAAATTGTTATTGTAATGTGAAAAAAATGAACTGGGGGTTTGGATAGGGGACGGAAAGTTTAGGGGACGAGTATGCAGTGGAACCTGCACGTGACGTATAAATTGCACACTGTAGGCCTACTTGTGCAATCGAATGACGCGCTCTGTTGTTGTCACACAAGCAACACTGATATGGAACAATTCGGCCAGTAGGTATCCCGCTGGGCTAGGCGCATTGACCGTCTGTATTCAGCCAGCCACGAACTGGGCCCATCAGCAAGGGAGACACAAGCGAAGCGTGGGGGAACTTTAGATATGGCGTCACGTCTCATTGTCTTTGCCTATTGCACTGCTTCTGTCTTTTCGTCGGTATCTCAAGAAGTCCCTATAATTGCAATATTGGTTTGAACTGTTGTTTATTGATGATTTTCTGCGACACCTTTATCATTCACAATGGAGAAGTTTGGAGTCAGTGAACCACTGTACATTCTCATCCTCACGCCTAGCTTGGTTTATTACAAGCTACTGCAAGCCTCATTAGAACACCATTCCGTTCAGAGGTCAGACTATCAAAAACAAAAAACAAACCAAAAAAAAAAAAGCAATAGCGAGCCAGCTCATCCCTGGCATCAGTTCCGCGTCGCTCTCAAGTATTTATTCAGCACATGTCCCCCATCTAGCACCTGGCGATCAAATCAATTATACAACTTCAATCTATCCAAGTTATCTTCTCTCTTGCTACCAGTCTCATCCACCGCATGCAAAATGACATCTTTGACAAAGGTCGTCAACGGCAAAGTCGTCACCAACACTAATGTCCGCGCTCCAATACGCTGTACGTTCAGAGCTAACACTCAGCAGGTCAAACCTCCCACCGGATGGACCGTCAACTACGACTACTTTGGTGGTGAGAGTGAATGGGGCGAAGATGGAGAAGTTGCTGATCTGGTCGGCGGTTATGGCATCTCTGGAGTGGTCAAGCCGCTCTTCAGAACCCCTTACAACAGCAACGAGGCCATTTTTGTGATCGAGATTAACGAGCAGTACTATATATACAATGGGGAGTCTGGCTGGGTGCAGCGGGTTGTCTCGCCGGTTGATTTGGAGGAGATTGTGGAATTTATCAATGAGCAGGGATGGTTTCGGCTGGAAATGGAGAATCTCGGGTGATGATCGAAGCCACGTATATGGTGGTCATACCTGTACAGCTGTTACTCTCGGGTAGAGTTCCATTGCCAGTGATTGTGAAATGGAAATTCTACTTTCAAACTGTCTCAAGTCGGGTATTTAACAGCTATTGCTGCCTGCGATAATGACTCGGGCGACACATTATCTTTGGGAAAGAACTCGAGTCAATCATAGCCTGGAGGTCACCATCTTTTTGACCCCTCAATCGAATATAAGCATCAACTGTACAAATTAATCACTTAGCGGAGTGGTTATGGTTTATACTGTGTTACTGAAGTCGTTGATTGCTTCCTCATTGAGCTATAAGATGTTATGCCAGCTGCCGTCAACTGTATTTAGAATGTACTGTTTTTATCCTGTAGGCTAAATGCGTTTAATAATCCTAGTTGGGACACGAACGGATATCTAACTGTTCATCTCTCTGTGGTCCAAGGTACATAGTTTCCTTTTTTATTGTATTACTATATCTTGGTTTAGTCTTCCACTTCCTTCTCTTGTCGTTCAGACATTTAACTCTTGGTTCATTTGACGAAAATTATGTTCATGCTTGGACTTTCGGGTTTGTCATGCCATGTGCAGATGGTAGGTTTGTCGTTCTCTTTTCGAGGCTACTGTCGTTCTGTTAGTTGCGGTGCGAGTGGGGATTTTGTCGATTATGCTTATTCCTTCATTCGGCTATTCGGCTCTAAATGGATATATGTTTTGTATGATCTCATACACCGATTAGGGCATAATATGAATGGATGTCTGTAGGTCCTGATCGCAGGATCTAGAATTTGGGGTTCTTTCCCCCTCTTTTTTTGCTGGTGTTTTTAAGCACTTTTCATTCCTTTTTTCTGTATTCTGTGTCTTCTCTATATCCCCTTTCAGGGTATGTCTTTATTTCACCTGTGCTTTGTGGTCATGATTGTAATTTCTCAGCCGCTTCCTTGGTTAAACAGGCCACTAGAAAGTATTACTGTATTCTATGAATGAACTTGGCGTATTTCGTATTTTCGTGATAATGCGGGAAAATTCGTGCATTTATTTAACATATCATAGTCAGTTCTACCTAACATAAAGAACTTAGTCCTAATAAGCTACTTATGCAAGTTACAATTATTCTTTCACGGCTTAGTCTTGGCACTGGTGCGCAGGGGTACTGAGTACAGCAGAAGAGGCATCTTGACGTAAGCTGATGCGAAGTCTGAGTAACTATGGTCTCCTAGTAGGGACTTGTGTAATGATCAAGGCTGATCCCAAAATGACATGAAGTATTTGGAAACCAGAGCTTTGTCTATAAAAGGGGACGCATTCCTCGCAATAACTTTATTTTAGTTCAAAGCATTAACACTCCTAACACTTCCACATCTCCCAATTTACCAACCACTATCACAATGAAGATCAACACCTTGATTCTCCTCGCCCTGGGGTCTCTTCGTGTAGCTGCCGATTCAGATTTTGCCGCAACCTGTCATGACATTCTTGTGTTTCAGCCAGGTGGTAATGCCAACTATCCAAAAGACCGTTTTTCCTTATATGCATGGTGTCGCAAAGAAAAGGGTGCCTGGAGCGATTCCTTTCTCAATCTCAGCAAATGCATTGCTAATGACGGTGGAAATCTGGTTGCTCGAGAGAAGTATGCTGTCTGTTCTTATCTTCGTGGTAAGCCCTGCTGACCCAGTATGCTAGTGGTGGCATGGGAGGAAGTTGTAGGGATATGCGCTTGAGCGGCACTGTCCTGCTTTCTAGATGCGTTAACAACAATGGTGGAACGACAGATGCTTCTATTGACTTGAGTAGGTCTTTTCAATTTGAGGTAAAAATTGCGAACTTTGCTAATCATGCCAGACCGACTCGTTGGAAACCGAAACGGCGCTCTCACTTGTTTTGGCGCTTCACACGCTTCATAAGACATACTAAGATTTGAGCCATATAGACGATTACTCGGTCAGTTGTCAACGGGGAATAGAAGTAGGATGGCGAAGAGCGGAGTATTGCCTCAACTCAGATACTTGGAGAATGACAAGTCAGTAATGGGTTCTGCAACCGGAGAGGTAGAATTTGATGTATAGGAGGTGCTGAGATAGTAATTGACCAGATACATCTATAGGGAATTGTTAAAGACATTTGCTTATCTCAGGGTTAGGGTTAGTCGTAGTAACAAATCAAGAAATTCTACTGCTTTAATAGCAGAAGTTTCAATTGTCGATATCACGTTTAAACCTGAAGCAAATTTGAGGAAAGCTGTAGGGTATTTGTGCCTCAGGCTACATTTGATTTTGGGGAGATTAATTGAGCCAATCATAACTGTACAAATGAATCACCTGGTCTAGCTTCGCTATTGACAGAATATTGAACATGAATTTCAGACGAGATTTCCAGTTTGATCCGTCCTCGGACGAAGCCGCGCAATTGGATAACCAAGATGATCTATCCAACATTGACTGGTCCAATCCCATGGAATTCATGAAATCTCTGAGTGGTCCCATGCCCGAGTTTGCATCCCATGCAAAGGTTCGAAAGGAAGCTCGTGAGTATTCAAACGACATCTTTGCCAGTTACGAGCTTCTCAAACAAATACTGCAACGTCACGAGGCTACTATTCACAAAAGATGGACCGGGGGGGTATTCGTTCGGAAGGAAAAGGTCACCATCACTGTGAGGGATCAGATGGAGATTGACATCGATTACTATAAGATAGTCTGCAATGTATTATTAATTCAAGCATTATTTATTTCAGGTATACGAAACAATTAGACAGCCACATCTTTACATCCATCTCGATAAAAGTGTCAGCCCAATTACCCAGGTTATCAGAGCACTCATGTTCCCACAAAGGCCATGGCCTGATAATACGCTGGCAGCTGTGTTGTTACCCCATAGCCAAGTCACCGCGCCAACTCCATCATCCTCGTCAATGCTGCAAACCATTCTACAGACGTTCTCTACAGCCTCACCTCTTCGTCGCAGAAACTTTCCACGTGGGCCAACGTCTTGATCAATGTCTCTTTTACGCTTGGTTTCAGAAACGTCGCTCTCATTGTAAACCATTTGAAGCCACTGCAGCTCCATGTATGCTTCTTGGCCTGTTGTCATGTTCTGTGTCCAAACGCCTCCATCACCCCAACTGTTGAAGATGAGCAGAGATGGATCTCGAGGAACTTGGAATGAGATGTTAGCTGCTTCGATGCCATTGGCATACCAGATTGACTGAGTCGGCGTCCAGTCCAGTCGATGTTCCACCCATTCGTTCCACTTTAGCCCATCAGGCAAGGTTATATTGCGAGTAGCCTTGGGAAATAGCTCGGTGGCACTGTAGCCGGGGTGATTCGTGTAATGCACTCGATCGTGGTCTTCGCGGGTAAGAATCTCCATGTCGGCTTCTTGAACGTCTTTGATCTCTTTGGCGGGGACGTATGTGAACATAGCCATACAAGCTCCAGGTGCACCGCGCACGCGACCCATGAAACGGATTGACAGGAATTGAAAGCGATCAATCGAGTCAAACTCAGATGCAACCTGGAATTCCTCCTGTCGATTTGTCCGCATCGACAAATACGTTTCAGACGAAGGGTTCTTGTCCGGATTTGATCTGATGTAGATGTTGTTTGGCGAGTTGACCATAGGGAACATGGCGCCGTACGATAGAGTATCGTGACTTCTGCGATTGCTCCAGCTTTGAATTGACCAAAAGCTCTTCCACGCTTTGGTCTTGAAGTATTTGCTTGTAACGTCGGCTTCTGCCGAAGCATTTTCGCCTGCGATGGTATCGGGAATCCCTGCATACTCGGCAAGATTTCTAAAGTCCCAGAATCGGTGTTGGGTGTAATAGCCTGGGTCTCGACCATCCGTCAGGTAACAATCGCATTGATCAGACTCCCAATCTTCAGGTTTCTCTTCGGGTTGCGTATCATTTTGTGCTATCGCAGTGGCGGCAAGCGCAAGAATCACGGCTTTCCGCGATGGCCTCATAGCGTTTTTTTTTTGTTTTTTTGATGGGACAATTGAGTCTCTAATGAAACCGCCACCCGCTGTTGGCTGCAGGGTGCTGCTCATTATTATAATAGGATTGTCTTGGAAAGGGGCGGGGATCTAGACTGTGAACCCCTGCTCAAGACATCAATAGCGTGTCGCTAACACCGAACTACGCAGATGGGTAACAAAATGACCGCCAAGATTTCCCATGGTCAGACTGATGGGGACAGAAATAGCTGACCATACTTGGGCTAAGTACACCTCAGCTGAAAGATGGGTGAGCGACAAATTCTAGAACTCTGCTCACTAACACAAATTGCTAAGCGTCTCATAGCTAGTCTAACAGTGCATCTCCAGATCTATTCCCGAGATACGCTATCATTCCTAGGCATGAACTAATTGTAATACAATTCGACCTCGGCCTTGACTGTTGTTGCATCTTCACAATGCCGATACGGCCACTTTTCATCCTTTGACTATAATCACAATCTAAACTATAACGTAATTTACTGTCACTAATTTGAAGTACATCTTTTTCCATTAAACAATAACAACATCCATTGCCTGCGCCATCCATTCAAAATACAACACGAACCAAAAATCAAAACAAAGCATTCCCTCACTATCACCATTTCACCTGCACCAACTCTCAACACGAACACCTTCTAACTCTTCCAGCAGAGAAAAGTCCATGCCATGTTGCTTCATGGCAACTACAATCACATCAAAAGTTTCCAAGAAAGACTTATTCCAATCTTGATCAGCCAGACGCGAAACCTGAGGCACAGCCTCCTGCTTAACCAGAGCGTCCGCCCATGTGAGGTCTAGATCAGAACCTGAAATAGCGAGACTTCGAACCAGATCAACACCGGGCGAGTTGTCGAGCTGCGACTGACCAGCCTTGAACCCTAGACCAACAACAAGCACGCGTGAGCGTTTGCCTGTGCTGGGAAGGGAGGCGATCAGACGTTGAGCTAGCTTGCTTGGGCGGTTGTTCATGGCCGTGGAACAGGCTTCCAGCAAAGGGAATTTGCTATTTGAGAGGAGATAGTATGGGTTTACGGGGATGCAATGGCCGCCAACTCCGACACCGGGGGCATAAGACATATACCCAAAGGGTTTAGTCGATGCTGCTTCGCAAACCTCGTAGGGGTCTATGCCATGGGGAATACAAGCGTCCGCCATTTCATTTGCATACGCGATACAGACCATACGTTGACAATTTTCATATAGCTTCATCATCTCGGCAACTTCAGGTTTAGAAACCTTGATGACATTATCGAAGATGGTGGAGTATAGGCGGTAGATGGTATGGAGGGAGCCAGGTAGGATGTCGTCTAGACCGGAGATGATCTTGGGGATCGATTTCACTGGAGGAACGGTACGACCAGGGTCAACACGCTGTTTCATGAGGCGTTAGCAACATTCGAACATGTGGTACTTGCCACAGATCAGAAAAGGATAGCACACATACCTCAGGGGACATGCCAGCAAATAAGCCTAGTCTCTTGGCCATGGGACCAACTAACTCTCTTGTCATACCAACAGCGACAGAGCTTTCGATGACGATAGTCGAGCCACGACGAGCCACCTGAGAGACCATGTTCAGGGCATCGCGAAGATATGAAGAGTCGATGGACTTGTTGGGACGCAATAAAGTAGGGACAGAGATGAGGAAATGTGTGGCTGGGATGAGATCGCTCTGTGTTCGAGAGAATCGGACGTGGTTGTTTCCTTGGAACTCTTGATCAAGTTCCTTGATACGTCTCTCTGAAACGTCGAACCCAATGACCTGGTACTTGGATGAAAAAGAGCTGACAAGATGTGTGCCAACGTAGCCGACACCGACAACTGCTACCACTGGGGTAGTTTCGGGTGTGATTTTTGAGGCAGAGGCAGCAGAGTTGAGAGAAAGGTCTGTCTCGGAGGGTGAAGAGCTTAGGGGAGGGGTGTCGGGGTAAAAGGGGGATTCGGAGGGAGAATCAGAAGGTGTCAGCATGGCAAAGTCAGGACAAGCGCCCATGCTGGAAGAAAAAACTTGAGCCATTCTAGAATGATTTGCCGTTGAAGAGACTTTGGAAGAAATACAAGTGAGCGAGGAATTGTCTCGAAGTGGTCTGTTGCTTCTTTTTCTCGTCCAAAAGCTGGTCATCCACAACCTCTTATAATATCCCGCTCCGAGATCTGGACTATGAATCCCAAACTCCTCAGGCAGCCTCAATTATGTTTACCATGCTGGATCGTTAATTCTGAACCAGCCTCTCCGGTAAGACCGAGTAGCATGAATGAATACTCTGCATCTAGACAACATCAATGTGTACTCTGGCACGACTCAAAGCTGAGACGCCACTCGGTGGAAATAGCTTCACCTCAGCTTTGCGCTTTCCACCGAATGAATGGCGTAAAATTTCATATCCCGGCCGTTGGACTTTGCTAGTACCTCATAGCTTGTAATAGTTTGCGGTCGAGATCAGCCTCGTTCGCCAACGATCTCCCCATTGCACGTGTTGGTCGTCTACAGCATGCAATTCAGCTTGTTGAGAAGGTGGAGGCGCAACCCGATGATGCGGATTGGTGAAGCCCTTGGACCTCTATTGGCAAAAGCAAGCGAGGCTAGAACCACAAGGACGGAACCAACATGAAGTTCTGGCATCAAAACACGTCCGACACTATCGATTTCAGCCGCAACCTGAGTAGCGCTATGGAATTAACAAGGCCTAGGCTCGAGATAATCGACATGAGCTTAATAGAATCTTTAACTAGATTAATATCCACAAGAGCGGCGGGTACGAAAAACCTTGGTGTGAAGAAGCTTCTGACAGTCTATGCGCACTTACCGCGCGATTGGTGTGCGGTGAGCAATGCACCCTGTAAACCTTATGCATGAAAATCCCCAGGGCCAGGGGTTTCTGGGTGCTCTGAGAGTCCAGATTCAACATCCAGGGGGTTGTTTTGAGATGGCCCACTTGTCGGCTATGTCGGATTCTGCCAAGACAAGAAGCAAGTAGAACCTCGGGGCCTATCTTGGACCGTCGTGCAACTTTTACTATAGAGACCGACATGTCTAACATGATTGTAAACTTAGATCACAATTTACATACTGTATCTGTAGAGTGAGGCGTGCAATGCCTGATTCTATTCCTTGGATGGTATGTTTAAGATCTCGGTATAGCTGGCGACCACGTAGGCATGTATAGACTAAGGAATTGTAGCCCATTTTGGGGAGTAACCCCCATATCACCTCGCCAAATGAAGATTTGGGCAGCTAGTGAATAGTCTATGTCTGCCGTGCTGCACGTCCACGTAGGTGGGCGGCAAAGCAACTGGTACACGACAGGAGACGACCAACCCAGCTGACAGAAATAATCTTCAGCTGGCACAATGAAATCACTCATCCCTGCTCCGATATCTCTGTCAGCAGCGTTTGGTGTGCTGTTCGTTGTTGTGCAATTTCCTTGTCACATAAAAAGCAAAGTTGATCTGCAGACTCCACAGGGTAGTGTAAATTTATGGAGTGAGTGATCAGCACGATGACATATCAGATATAAATTATTGGCGATCGATTCATGATCTAGATTAGAATGGAAAATTCTGATTAATGCCAAGCCTTATTTATATTATTGCTATTAGAGTATGATATCGCGCAATATCGTGCGGAAGTTGCAGGAGCATGGTCTCCGGAGATAGTCGTTGAATGTCATTAGGCTAGGGCTGAAGAAAATTTGGTTAAGCATAATAGATGGGGTGACAGAGGTTGTGCAAAGCATAAAGTATGCTCTTAACCATGATAAACGACCGTGCGCGCGGAACTAGTTTCAGCCGACTTCAGATGTCCACTCAAGCGTTACTATGCTTCTTTTTAATGGCCGAGCGGCCCCATAGATACCCATGTACTGAACATCAGCCCCCCTATATCCGTAGACTAGTCTAGACTACAATCATGTGGACATTACTCTGTACAGAGTAGGTACCTGGTCAATATTTGCACTTTAGGCTTGGGGGACACAATAATCCCATCTGGGACCTCTTGTAACTTGGTGAGAGCCGGTTCAGTTTATTCTTGTAATACCCATGTGTTGACTGGGAATTGCAAATTATTGTATCGAGTATACACATTGTAGGGGAGCGAGTCAGGAGAAGAGCCTTGCCATACAGCACTACTACTGGAACTTGGAAGTGTTGAGTGCCGATCGGTCAAGGCCATCCATGCATTCTGAGAAGATCTTTCACTCACCATGTAGGTCCAAGGCCCATCCAGTGGCTCCAACAGGCAGCCTCCACACGATGTTGGTCTAGACAACGTCCCCTGCCACCTCGAGTCACAGCATTGTCATCCCAGTCCAAGTGAGACATCTCAAGTGGACACTCTTCAACCGAAAGTAAACTATCGACACAAGAACTCGGGCGCTCCACCAGTACATCAGCTTTGCCTGTCCGGGCTGAAGAATCTGGACCCTTGTGTCCCAAACTTAGCCCACGATCCCGAGTTTCTGGGCCCCTAAAGCAGCAGAACGACAACGCAATGACAGCCCAAAGCTTCAGCTGGCCTCGTTCCCCTGGAGCTTGTCGGTTTCTGGACCTCTATCCCCTGGAGTTTGAAATCTAGATGGCTTCGAAATTTGCTTTAGCGCTGTCGGCGTTGACGAGACTATCGTTTCTTTTCGCGGAGGTAAATGAGGCCGTAGGAGAAAATACTTTTGGCCTTGGATGGGCACTGAGAGATGTGTTATTTAGATAGGGCTTCACAAGCCGTGTCTTGGTGGGTTGTTCTCTTTTCTATCATCGCGACACTCTCTCACACTTGTTGAGGCTGGGCTTCTTGACCTTTTTCGCACCACGACACTCGCTACTTGGTCTTCCCTCTCGGCCCCTTGCCCCTTCTTTCTTCCCCTTCTTGGCTTATCCTCCTAAACCAGGCCAAGATCGACGAAATGGCATCTTTGCATACTGAGACTGCCCGCTCTATTCTAATTGGAAAGCAAAAGGTTCGTCATTGCTTCACCTTTTCCCATATTCTGAATCCATATAACTAAATCCCCCAACAGGATCAAGTCCATGCCCACTCTAAGCTTATTCACCATGGCAAGACCTCTTCCAACGGCTCTGATGTCTCAGAGACGGAGCTCCCCACCCCTCCACTCCCAGCCTACATTGTAGACGAGGCATCCTCCTCATCCTCGCATCCTGCCTCTCTGAGATCCTCTTGGGGACCAGAGTCGGTTGGAACACCCGATACCAACACCCCCGCTCCAGCTTCCGTGTCTGGATCTGCTGCGACAAAACCCCACGATCTCATCGTTCCCGGTGCTCGTCTGCCATTATCTTTCAGTAACTGCGGGTCTTCCAATGCCTCTGAAGCTGGTCGCCCTTCGACGCCGTCGGCCGATAACGACATCACTCCTGTCCCGCAGCCTTTTGCTCATCAGCATGATGATGCTGCTCACGAGTTCAAGAACAATGGCGCAGATGCTGCCAAGCCCAAGGTCGATGTCTCTGCTGAAGATGATGTCGATCAGGCTGTCCTGATGAAGCGTGGCAGGAGAAAGGTCACTACCCAGAAATATGTTCTTACAGCTGGTCTGATCGCTGTCAAGTAAGTATTGGTCTATTTTCCGCAACTTCCTCTCATCAAAATCTAATCGATTTAAAGCTTCATGTTCATTTTCGCTACCTGGTGGTGGCCCAGATATTATTACATCTATCTGCCCTTCATCTCTTTTCCTCTCGTCCTCAATTGCGCCATGGTTGCCTCCATCGCCTTCTTCAGCTTTGCCCACTATATCCGCCCCGAGAAGCAGATCAAGCCCGAAACCCCAGAGAACCTCGTCTACGTCATTCCATGCTACAACGAAACCTATGAGGAGTGCACTCGATCACTTGACTCCCTCATTAACCAGACTGGTCTTGAGGGACACAAGAAAGGTATCATGGTTATTTGTGATGGCCGTGTTCGAGGTCCCGGAATGACCAAGACCACTGGCGATTACCTCAACGAGGATATATTCAAGCACCAAACGCAGAGGAAGAAGATTCGTGGCGCTTACACTGCATGGGATGGCCAACAGATGGATATAGAGATTAGTAAAGGGTTCTACAAGGGTACCCCTTTCTACTGTATCGTCAAGGACCAAAACCAGGGCAAGCGTGACAGCCTCATTGTCATTCGATCATTTCTCTACAAGTTCAATACTCGCGCTCAGAACCCAGAGTCTATCTTCTCTCGCGAGTTCCTGGATTCCATGACCAGCTGGCTTGAGGATGAGGTCAAGATGGAAAACGTTGACCACCTTGTCGGTATGGATGCCGATACGGTCTTTGAGGACCAGTGCATCAGCGAACTGCTCAAGGAGTCTTACTACCCCAACACTGTTGGAGTCTGTGGTTATGTGGCAGTCGACTACAAGGACAGTAACTGGAACCTCTGGTCCCTGTACCAATCAGCCGAATATACTATAGCCCAGGGCCTCCGTCGTCTCCATCAGTCTATCGCCACTAAGAAGGTCTCTTGTCTACCCGGTTGCTGCCAGCTTCTCAAGATCTGCGACGAAACTTGTGGCGACCTCGTTCTCGTTGACCTCTTCGGTTACTTCCCTAAGCACATGGACGGTATGATCAAGCGTATCAGGGCTACTGCTTCAGAGGACCGCAATCACATCTGCCAGCTACTTGTCACCTTTCCCCATGCTCAGACTCGCCAAGCTCTCTTTGCTCGTGCTTATACCGACGTCCCTCACTCATGGAACGTTTTCTTGTCTCAGCGCCGTCGCTGGACTCTTGGTGCTACCAGCAACGATCTGCTGCTCTTCACTGCCTGGAACACTCAGTGGTGGGAGCGTATTGTCGCCTTCTCTAATGTCTTGACCTGGTCTTTGAACATCTTTGTCATTGCATCAATCGGCTGTATGATTGTCGCCTTTATGAGCCAACCTGTGTGGCTCATTATGTGTTTCGCTGGTGTCATGATTATTCCTCTGCTTTACTATATCATTATGGTTACTTGGTTGCCTCGAAACCTTGTCGAACGGGGACAATTCCTGCTGGGCTTGGCTATCTTTGTCTTCCTTGGACCTTTCCTCAACATTGCTGTCATGATCTATGCCGTCATTAACATGGACAACTTTGGATGGGGTAAGACAAGAAAGGTAGTCACTGATGATTCAGAGGAGATATCTCAGAATGAGGGTGGTGTTTCAAGAGATAACAGTTCGGTTGAGGTTAAAGAGAAGGCTACTGCTGCAGCAGTTTAAGTAACTATATTTTAAGCTATATATAAAGCTTTGTATTTAATTAAAAAAGTATATTATTCCCTTTTAATTGAAGAGAGAATTTAATTTTATTAACTCTTTTTAATATATATTTTATTTTACTCAACTTTTAAAAAACATTAATAGACTTAAAGTACTAGAACAGAATTCACATTTGTAGTATCTGTGCTAAATACGTCAAGAGCAGTCGAGCCAAGCCCCGAAATGTGTCACTCCCCTCATTCTTCTCATTAGCTTGAGCATGCTTCTGAACAATCTTCAACACCTCCTCAACCAACAACTTGACCCTCTCCCACTCATCCGGCAGAGGAGGTGGTCTCTCATCTCAGAGGATGGTCGGACCATGGTCCGTTCCATGAGTGCTTCCACGATTACCTCCCGTGTTGAGATCACCACCACAGTTGTCGCAGTGACGAGTCCATCGTCGAGGCTTGCAGACCAAGTTATTAGGACAGTTGGTCGTTTCGCATACGCTCTCGCAGGTACCTAGTACCATTGCGTTTCCGGCGATGTAGGCACAGGGCTCGGCTGTAGCGATGTTCATTAGTGTATGGTGACATGAGCTATGATAAGAAGGGACTTACCGGGCCAGGCTTTGCGGCACGCTTCGATGTGCGGCCACGAGGCGACAGCCAATGGGAAAGCCAAGATGATGGTGCTGAAAAGCCTATGTAGTGTTAGTCTGTGTGTTGCCTAGTGTCAAGTTGACTTACATGTTGATAAATGGGCTGAGCTAAATCTCTAAACACTAGGTCAACTACGGATAGTGTCACGTCGCACTTGAGACACAAATGCAACGGTAGAGAAAGCCCTTATTTATAGTTAAAGTTTAATTGTACGTAGAGCAATGCGGCGTACAGGTATGGATTGTATTGGAGGTTCAGCTGCATGTTCTCGCTATGCTTATTACACTTGAGGGTTTTGAGTAGATAAGGGGTCAATATTTGTATATTTGCTTAACCGAAGGTGGACATCCAGTAAAGAAGGATGCAACAACTACATATCGGAGACGAACCAGATCGACACCTTTAACAAGATGAGGCTACTCAACAAACGACAATACGGTGGCCTATTGGTGGTTTCAAAGGCTCCTCAGTAGGTTGTATCGGTGGAAAGTCGGTTGATACTGTGTGTCTGTGTGGTGTGTAGGTCTGCAGCTGAGATGTACCTCTGATGTATCATCTATCAACAGAGTCTGCTACTCCTGCTGCCTGTAATGAATGACCATGGCCTAATGTCGAGATACTGTGGAACAGAAAGTGATAATCTTCAAAGAATAGGACTATTATCAACCTGTACTCAAGAAAGCTTCTAAGCAATTGTATACATATTGGAATGAGTGGGCTCTCCAATACCATGTGCTTATCATCCACATCGGCTCAACGATTACTACAAGAGGGAGATGTATTGACTTGGTGTTATACATGTGTAACGGTAACATTGAATCACATTCCACCTGCGAATAAGCACGGTGGCGTGCTGAACGTCCCATAACCAGAATCAATTGAGCCGAAGCTGCAAATCAATCAGCTCACCCACCAGCATCAGGTGATGATATGATTGCTCAAAGAAGAACTATGTGTAACACAACCACTCGTGTTGATGACTGCAGAGGAAAAATCCAATATTTACCTCGAATTGTGAAAACTTGCATAAAGAGTGTTTGTCCGACGGCCACAATATTTGAAACGGGGGCTCCAGATTTAAGCAGGTTTCTTCTTTAGCAATAGTTAAATGTCCATGGAAAATCCGTCGGTCTTAAAAAGAAAACTCCGTGGTTGATTAGTTTCTCAGGTTGATCGACATGGAACACGGCATCATCGCCGTATTGGATCGCGCCGCTTTTTCCGAGAACTAGAATTGAGATATTTTTATTGGGAGTACACCGACTATCGGCAAGATACTGTTGATCCACAGAATCCACTTTTTTCTATATCCGTTCCGAGGAATGTTTTCGGAACTGAGTCTCTGACAGAATTTCGCCAAGGGCAATTTAATAATCAAGCTTTTTGTCACTGACCAGGGTTACCTTGTCATAGAACAGGCACAGAACAAATATCCGATTTCGTATATCGCGTGGCGTGGGTCCGATACCATGTCCATATCCATTTATAACCGGCCATTCCGCGATACTGGACAACGATTTTGATGTCATCGTTAGCCTTGTATTCATCCCACACGACGCCTCTGCCGGTTGCCAAATGCCGAGCCACGTCACGATAGGCAGGTTAAAGCATGAATCTGAATACTCGATTGGTCAACGGAGTGACTTTGACCCTAGGGATCTCCCGATCAGCTAACCCATTTGTTACAAGGCCGCTGGATTTAAGCAAACTCAATCACCGGGACTCGGTATCTAATCGTAAACGTCGAAAACCCGCGGCATTTTGACGATAGGACGGAAATTAGACACAATAGTTGGTTCTGTTAGTTCTGTAGTCTGCTGTAGTAACATCCACTACGATCGGATCTACAGAGCTACCATATGATCAAGAACATATATAACTTGGCTTGGTCCATGACTTTGAACAAATTACTTCTTCCATCATAACCATCATTTACCGCAAACAACAATCCAAACATGACTGTGCCACGAGACATCCAACACACTGAAGCTCCAGCTCCAGGCGGTGCTTCAAATCAACCATCCAAACAACCTCAAAGCCACCACAACGTTCTAGTCAACTTAATCGAAAAGATCGCTACGAATGAACCTGAGAGGCCATTTGCATTTATCCCCTCCGGCGACAAGGCTCAAGATGGTTGGAAGCCCGTCACCTATGTTCAACTTAACAACGCCATCAATTACATGGCACACTCGCTTTCAAAAACCATCACGAGATCACTAGACGATGACGAGTTTCCTACCATTGCCTACATCGGATCCAACGATATGCGATACACAATAATGCTTTTTGCGTGCATTAAAGCCGGATTCAAAGCCCTCTTCATTTCACCTCGCAACACACCCATGGTGCAGCTCTCACTCTTTGAAGCCACACGTTGTAATGCTTTATACTACACCGAGTCAATGAGTGCAGCAATCAAGCCATGTCTTGATCAGCGCAGTATGCAAAGTTTCACTATCGACAGTCTTGACCATTTCCTCACCGTGGAGTCTCCACCATTCCCTTACAACAGATCGATTGACCAATCTCGCTTTGATCCCCTTGTTGTTCTACACACTAGTGGTTCAACAGGAATCCCCAAACCAATCGTTGTGAAACAGGGGTCATTATATGTCTTCGAGAGCATGATACACCAAGGACCATACCGAGGGTGTGACTACGCTCTGGCGAATTGGGGAAAGAAGGGTGTCAAGGTTCTTGTCTCGATGCCAATGTTCCATGCCGCCGGAGTTTTCGTGACATTAACAGGCATGTTTACCGGTTCTACAGCAGTCATGCCACTTAAAAATAAGCCCTTGAGTGTTGACTCAGTACTGGAGTGTCTGGAGTATTCTGGTGCTCAAGCAGCCATGCTGCCTCCATCTATTTTGGAAGGCATCGCGGCCACTGACGAGGGCATCGAGGCGCTGGCTAAACTTGATCAATTGAAGTTTGGTGGAGGTAAGTCTTGTGGCAATTAAAGATAGGTCGATAACTAACAATCTTATAGGATCCCTGTCTCCAGCAGTTGGAAACATGTTGATAGAAAAGGGTGTTAAGTTGGGCAGCGTCATTTCATCGACAGAGTAAGTGTTCTCTCACGTATTTTTTGTGCACCTTCAACTAATCAAAGTTATAGGTTCTGTCCTTACGCATTGTATTCCTCGCCTGACCCTAGACTTTGGCAATATTTCGTCTTCGACAGCGAAATGATGGGTATTGACTGGCGACCATGCGGCGAAAACCTGTACGAGTTTGTCGTCTGCCGCAAAGACCTTTCTGACCCAGGCAACCAAGCCGTCTTCTACGTATTTCCAGAACTCTCGGAATGGTCTACGAAAGATATCTACCAGCCTCACCCTACATTGAAGGATCACTGGCTTCACATGGGTCGTGCCGATGATATCATTGTCTTCTCGAACGGCGAGAAGTTGAACCCCGTTTCCATTGAATCAGCCATCTCTGGTCATCCTCTCGTGAAGGGAGCCCTTGTTGTTGGTCAGAGTAGGTTCCAGGCTGCTCTGATCATTGAGCCTGTGGAAGCACACGCTCCCAAGGACGAGGCCGAAACAGAAGCATTCATCGACCAGGTCTGGCCTGCTATTGAACAGGCCAATTCGGAGACGGTGGCTCATGGTCGAATCACCAGAAATCTTGTTGCTGTCGCCGATCCGTCATTGCCCTTCGCCCGCGCCGGGAAGGAAACGGTCCAAAGAGGGGCTACCGTCAAGTTGTACAAAGACTTCATCGAGGATTTGTACGAAAAGGCTGAGATGAATGAACCTGATGATGAATCTGTTGCTCTCAATTTTGAGACTGAAGATGAACTTGCCCACTCTATCGTCTCAGTATTCCAGACCAAGCTTGGAGTTGGCAGCCTTGAGCCTGACACAGACTTCTTTTCTGCTGGAGTTGACTCGTTGCAAGTCATGACTGCTACCAAGGTTCTTAAGATAGCTCTTCGGTCAGCGAACGTGGAGACATCGACATTTACGGCACAAGTAGTCTATCGATATCCTACAGCCCAACAGCTCGCGCTTCATTTTATCTCTCTTCGGGATGGCTCCGCGGACCATGATGATGAGGCAAAGGAGATCAAGGAAACCGAGAGACTGGTGGCCAAGTACACTGAGAACCTTCCCGCTTCTAAAGCCAACAAGGTGCCCCCCAAGGAGGACAACCAGACTGTTCTTCTCACCGGAAGCACAGGATCTTTGGGTGCCTACATGCTTGACACGCTCTGCAAACTCCCTATAGTCAAGAAGATCGTCGCTCTCAACCGTCCCGACGACGGTGGTGCATCTCGACAACCATCGATCAACGAAAGCCGTGGCCTGACACAAGACTTTTCCAAAGTCGAATTCCTTCATGCAGACTTGTCTTTGCCAGACTTGGGTCTGGGACAAGCCAAGTACGACTCTCTTCTCGCTAGTGCCGACCGCATCATCCATAATGCATGGCCCGTGAACTTCAACATCAGTGTATCCTCCTTTGAGAGCTCCATCCGTGGCGTACGTCACTTGGTCGACTTTGCTGCTGCGGCAGACAAGCATGTGCCAATTGTTTTCATTTCAAGTATTGGTACTGCCGATGGTTGGAGCTCTACTGAAAGGGTCCCCGAAGAGCGGCTTACTGACATGACGTTGGCTCATATGGGATATGGCCGCTCCAAGCTTGCGGCAACGTTGATCCTCGACGCGGCTGTCGAGCAGTCTGGTATCCATGCTGCTTCAGTGAGAGTTGGACAAATTGCAGGACCAAGAGGTGAGAAGGGAATGTGGAACCGACAGGAATTCATCCCCAGCTTGATCGCCAGTTCGGTCTATCTTGGAGTTTTGCCTGATTCTCTTGGACCCCAGCAAGAGATCGCATGGACGCCTGTTGAGGATATCTCAGGTCTCATCCTCGATATCGCTGGTATCACGGACCCTAAATCTGTATCAGAAATCAACGGATACTTCCATGGTGTGAACCCTTCAGAGACGAACTGGTCTGTTCTTGCACCTGCAGTGAAGAACTTTTACGGGGATGGAATGAAGATTGTGAGCTTGGAAGAATGGGTTGAGAGGTTGGAGGCTAGTGCGAAGGACAAGAATGTGGATGTGGAGAGGAATCCTGGTATCAAGCTTGTTGATACGTACCGTGGACTTTTGGAGGGTGCGAGGAGTGGCCAGGTTATGAGGTTCTCGATGGAGAGAACCAAGGGCCACAGTCCGACGATCAGGGAGGCTGGACCAATCACCCCAGAGTTGATGGTCAATTGGTGTCGCCAATGGGGTTATTAGTTCTACGGGAAAAGGATTCAAGTTCAAGATTAAATAGAAGTTTTACTACTATAGATAAAGAGGAAATTTTGTTTTATATTAGAGAAAATGGATAATGCAATAGATGTAAAATATACGCCATGTCCCTCATGATGTTACTTCTCGTTCTGAAGCTAACAATGATCCTAGTGCCATTGACACCCAGACACAGTGACATGGGCGCGGGGGTAGGTCATATCTTATAATAAGCGACTTAATTACTAAAACTAAGTATTGGAAAAATTAAGATAAATCCCTTAAGAATGTAAACACTTATCCACTATAGATAGCAGCTCGTAATAGACGCTTCTAATTATTTCCTCTGATTAATTATTTCCTTAAACCATGATGGCAGCAAGGAGAGGAGCAAACATAATGAGCGTAATGCTTGTGATAGTCTGGGTGCTTGCAAGGGAGACGACAACAGGCTTGTCTCCGGGTGCAGGCATTCCATGCTCGTCCTCAGCGATAGGCTTGTTGCCAGAGCCTTGGGAACCATTAGCCGGTGCTTGACCATCATTATGAGAACCGTTGTTGGAGCCATTACTAGAGTCCTGATGGTTGCAGCTAGATCCTTTACCATCGCTACCAGAGCCTTGGTTGCCATTACCTGAGCTTCCTTTAGAGCCAGTGCTGCCGTCATCAGAACCGTCGTTCTTGCCTTCGGTTTCATGCTGACCACTGGTTCCGTCGCTGCCGTCGCTATCGGTACCTTTGCCCTCACTGCCAGAGCCCTCATAGCCATTGTTCGATCCCTGTGTACCACCCTTCTTACCACTGGAACCTTGACTATCGTTTGTGGCATCATGGCCAGACTCGGAACTATGCTTACTGCCGTCGGAGTCGTGGGATCCGCTGCTGGACCCACCGTGGCTACCGTTGAGGTCTCCCTGCTGGCCGTCCTTCTTGCCATCATAAGGCTTGAAGAGCTGACCAGTCGTGTCACACTGATCATGAGTACACTCAGAGGGATAGTAGCAAATGACATCATCACTATACTTGGTCTCCTCAGGCTTGTATACAGGAGAGGTCAAAGAGTCAGATATCTACCAGATAGCGAGAACCGGGGGGCCCAAAGTATGTGGGCTGGTATTTGTCTCGCTGCTCCTCTTCAGTAACTGACCGATGCGGAGCTGTGGAATGCAATGAAGATTGGCACCAACAAACAATCAACATTTCCATCCAGGGACAAAGAAGTCATGATGTTGGACATTGTGGTTGGTCATCGGCCTGAATTCTCTATGGTCTACGAGCACGGAAGGAACCCAAAGCCAGACGCTGGGTTGACCTCCAATCCTTGTCTGCCCGCGGATCTGGCAAAAGGCGACTACGGCTTTGCGCTTTTAAAGCTGGATGAGTGGTATGACAACAATCCATCGGGGCCAAAGGGGCCGGGACCAAGGTGAGACTACTCAAAAGATTACGTGAAGGGGGTAAACGGAGATTGAGAGGTTGGTTCCTCATGTATCGCCAAGTCAGGAATATGTTGATGTTTGTGTGGAGGTGGGAGCTGGGTGGTTGACTCATGGGCTATCTACTAAAGTACCAACCTGACGGTAGGTAGCGTAAATGGCAATGGTTGGATACTCGTAACACTGGACATTTTTTAATTGCTTTAGTTTGTGTTAGTACCCCGCCATTGCTTCCAATGTACCATCAATGTACCGCCTGTCGTGAGCTGTTTTGTTTTGTTTTCGAATCCCTGTCTGCTTGCCTGCATAAGGCTTTAACGCTACACTTGTTATAGCGTCCACCCGGCGCTCCATACTTACCCAGCTAGCCCCTGTGATTTAGAGGCATGCTCCACCACAAGGCCTGCGCAGACAGGCGGGACGGAATCTCACTGCCAACCTACCTATAAATACTTCTTCGTCTCATCCCATTGTGCTGATCAGATCCATTCATATCCTTTTTACTCTATTTGCCAAATTTTCTCTCCAAGATGTGCGGTCACGGCAGCTCACCGTCGCCGCCCCCGTCAGACGATGGATCCCACGACTCGGACGTGTCTGAGGGTTCTGATGAGCCAAGATTAACGCCCCAGGAACTAGGGGCTTTGTTTGTCGACTTCTATTCTTTCATGACCACACTCAATTACGACAAATCCGACCTCAAGATCCCTCCGCCTACCGGATGGCCAGAGATCACACTCGAGTCTTGTGGACACATCAAGTCCGACTATACTGTTGAGGCTATGCGTCATCTGCCTTACCTCGACAACAAGAGTACCTCTCAAATCCATTATAGATCTAAGCCATTAGATCTTTCAGTTTGGACGCCTGAAGATTTCAAGCGTCATGACGAAATCTACGACTTCATGGAGTTTTGGTCATCGGAGGATGAGCAAGACCCAAGCGATGTTGTTTGCATCGCCGAAGGCTATGGAACCTACGGTCGTATTCTATGGCTGCTCGTAAAGGATTGCGAGATAATTGAGCATCTTAACAAGGCGGATGCCTTGTCTGCGATCCCAGTCGAAGACTTCTTTTCCAATCTCAGAGAACAGTACGAAAACTTGAAGCTCATTCCTGGAAAGGGCAGGATCACAATTGAGGCGGAGAAGGTCCCTAAGCGCAAACAACGAATCACCAAGGACGAGGTGAACAGTCAAGCGGAAGGATTGGGAACAGATCTAGACATCCAATATGTGAGACAGATCTATCGTGACCATGGCTGGCCACATTCGTTCAACTTGGAAGCTGCTTCTAGGGCTGTCGATACTTGGTTGGAACCTTCAAACTCAGATTCAGAAGGGCCCAGAGGCTACGACTGGTGGAAAGATGATTGGTGAGGTGGACGAAGTTTCTGAAAGCACAAGGAGCAACTAGGAATAGATTTCTACATATTTTCATATTCATCTACTAATGCACATAAGCAAAGAGAGCATCTGCGCTGCCCCAGGCATTCTATCATTCAATTTGATCCCATTCGATCTGAGTCATTTCTCTCCGTAAATCTTCCGCAGCGGTGTTGAACCCCACGTCGGTGTCTTGCTTCTTGTATTTGGCACCCCCTAAAAGTTCGTTGATGATACGGTCGTAAAACGTTTTGAATGGCTTAAAAGGGAACGTGGTGTGATATATCGTTGGCCAATCCGCCTTTATGCGATGGGTTGCACGGCAGATTCCTGTGAGAGTATCGTCGTGGAACTCAGCATAAAGAATGTGTGCATTTTCCGTGTCATTGTTGCTGGTAACGAGTAGACGAAGCTGGATCATGATTAGCTAGGGCCCAGGAAAGAAATGGTTCCCAGCAGCATAACGCACAGGGTAGTGTTCAGTCTGTGACTCGGAACCTTGATACCTTTTGGACTGTCCCAAACATAGTAGGACACAGAGTAGATATGGATCTTCCCACTACTGTTTGGGCATATTTTCTTGCAATCGTTTCAGCTTACACTGGCGTTTTCGGTTAACAGGGGCGTTGAATTCCCATTTGGGGTGTACTTTCACAAGTCACGCCTAATGCGCTAACATAACAACTCCCTCAATTGAACACGAACTTACTGCATATTCTGTTGATGCTGTCAGAATCAGGAGACTTAATTTCTAACTAACAAAAGTGAAAGACGAGCAGCCATCCAATTCACAAAACTAAGAAATTAGAGGACAAGTTTATTGGAGGCATGGAACAAAAATACGTCAACAATCGAACGTCAGTTCGTTGCCTCGACACGGGATCGAACCGTGGACCTTGTCATTACTAGTGACACGCTCTACCACTGAGCCATCGAGGCAGGTTTTATTAAGATGGGGCGTGTTGGAGAATATCTTAATAGATGTGAAGACTCAATCTCCAATCCTCGCTTGTTTCTGAAGCCATATAGTATATGCTTCATAGCCAGGTCTCGTCCTGTGTGTCTCTTCTTTGGATCTCTTTTCCACGACGTCCGCGCATAGAAGTAGCCCTGTGACGAGGAGCACTGTGCCACCTGCAGTGCATGTGAAGGCATAGCTTTCAACTGCCTGATCTTCACCCTTTGGGAACCTCAGTTATGATAGTAGGTGGCAAATCCAGCATAAACGAGAACACCCACTTGCAACATGGTCCCGATAATGGCTGCCAAGCGGACTTCTAAGCTGTTCTGGACATGGACATTCAGGGCTATGTTTGGTGCTGATTTAGACGTGTTGCAAGCAATAATGGATTCGTTGTCGCTTTCGGAAATCGATAGTCCGGTACTTGTTGATCTTGTGTCTGAAGAGTTACTGTAAGTAATCCTTGCCACCTCCGGTATTTTGTGGTACTGGGATCTACTTACAACCAGTAGTCCCAAGCCTACCTTCTTCTTTCTCGCCACCTTCACTGAGCGAGGCTATTTCCGAATGAGATCCTTTCTATCCATAAAGTTGTTGCACATACCTGTAACCAAGTATCCCTCTTTTTGAGCTTTATCTAATTTGATACACTTGATCAGCGGTTCTTTACCCCTGTCGGAATCAGTTCCGTGCTTGGACCGCGGTACTAAGCAAATGAACACGCGGATGGGAGGTGACCCCAAACTTCGGACAATCTCAGAGCCATTCCAGAGTTCGCAGACCTCTTCAGACGTAGAAGACATAAGTTCTACTTTTGCGACTGCCAGGTACTCTCGTGCTCTGCCAATAATAGCCTTCAACCAGGAGGGTCCACCAACTCGAATAGCACTGATAATGATGGTAATAATTCCAAGAGGAACCATGGCAAGAACAATACTATCAGCCCAACCTACAGCTTCACTCATATACTGCAGCGTGACTCGTTCTCCAAAGAGTGCGATAAGCCTAATAATATTAGTCACGGTAATACTTGATTGAGACTCAAATTCACACTTACGGCGCTAGGTCTGTGAGTAAATCATTGGCGAAATCATCGTCAAAGTCCTTTCCAGTGACGACAGGAATTAATAACAAAAGTATTCCAACGATGGGAATCCGATAACGGGGGAATCCCATCTTGAACCAGCAACTCCAGGCAGAGCTTTAAACTGGAAAGCAATGTGGCTACGTTAAAGTACCAGATTAATTATCACTAGTTGGAAGTGTAAAGTTCTACAAGAGACTTATCTTTCGCTATCGCAAGGTTTTTAGTACCGATATAAGACCAGGACTTATTATCGTTATTAATATTGACGCGAATCTCAGAATTATCCGATTCGCTAAAGACAAAGTTGACTCTAGAGTGTAGGTTCTATATTGAAGCGTACTGTTTGATCTTTGTCTGGATCTTTTCTGAGCCATTCAAGAGCTTCACGCGAATCTTGCGTCCATTCCTCCACATGAATCCAACAGGTACTGCAAGTGCCAATGGATGATGGGCACCCGGAATTGCGTCACCGGCTGTGATCTGATGTCCGTTCTGGGGGTTCTCCTTGATGGACAGCGTATCGGCTTGAGCTTGAAGCTCCGAGTCGACACGCATTTGGGTACAAAGACGGATACCAGACATGGTGGGAGTGAAGTGAAGGACGAGAATGGTAACTGCCAAAAGGTGTGCTTGCAAACTTTACTTGATGTATCTGTGTGGAGGCAGCACCAGTATTTATAGAAGAGTTTGGGTTGAGAATTGACATTCACTGTTTGCAATGTAGCTGAAGAATGAAACCTCCAGGCTAAGATAAGCCCAGTTGACACTTGGCTTTCTCTTACTCGGTCCAGACTCTTAATATCTGTCTCATGACAATATTACGTTTCTTCTTGATCTCTATCTATAGGCAGTGGCTACCTGGACTAAATGCTCGTCACTTTGTGAACCTCTTGGGACTCTTTCCAAAACATCTGCTAGCGTCGAAATACGAAAACTAGAAACATGTTCCACTAAGGACCAATTAGAGTGAACTGCATTGGCCGCTAAATGAAGGCTGAAAGATCTTACAGCCACAAAGTCTCACTTATTGCAGCTATTGCCAATGTATTAGGCTTAGGTTAAGGAGGCTGAATTGACTAATTTCAGCCCTGGATCTAAGCTTAAGATCTTAACTATTACTAGTATTACATCAAGATAAGTCTTGGGTCAAGACTACAATTACCAAACTTTAAACTACCAACTAAAGCTCTCCTCAACTAGTCTCACTATGAAGCCTTGCTGTCCTAGTTGTGCAACAGAGACCCGAACATCATCAGCCATCCCTGGTGGGCCGCAAACAGCTACTAAAGTGCCCCCAGTAACACCATTCAGTTCGTCTCTAAGAACTGAATCAATATCGAAACGCTTGCCAATGGATATAGCTACATCAAAGTCATTCCAATGTTCCTGGCCGTCTGCAACTTCTGTAACCCTCGGAATCACAGACCGAACTGCCTCGACGAGTGGCTCAGTCCTGACTCCCCATAGTAGCTTTCTCTTGCCTTTCAGGCCTCCCAAGCTTCGTAGGCTGTCGAGAAAGGGCAGCACGCCTGTGATACCAACACCTCCGGCAATACAGATAATGTTTGGGTACACGATATTCGGGCTTCTGGCGCCATGTGGAACGAGGGACACCTGAGGACCGTATGAACCTTCAACCAATACAGGAATACCACGATCCGAATTTGAAGCTGATGCCAAGAGAGATGTTAGTCCGCCATGGCGACGAACAAATATGACTAGGCCAGAGACTTCAGCGTCTCTTGTGTGCGACTCCAAGTCCACTACCGTCGGGTCATGCAGTTTTTTGTCCATGCCATCAGCTGACTCTGCCCTTCGAGATGGGCGAGGTCTGGAAGAGATGGCTGCCACTGAGAAAGGATGGTTTTCCCAGACACGCCACGTGAGAGAAGGAAAGTAGATATAGACGTGACCCTCACCCTCTACACGAGGGATTGTAATCTGGAGGTAGTCATCGTCGATAAGAGTCACTTGAGCTCGCTTGATACCGTTTTGCATCAGTCGAAGGGGCCTGGCAAGAAAACGGTCAAAGATCCAGAACGCAAAAGCGATCCAAACCCACGTTTGATACCCCCATTGCCACTCATATCGGTAGAAAATATGCAGCATGCATCCGATCATCGAAAGAAGAGCCAGGACAACATGCGAAGCCAAAAAGGCCTCATAAAGCTTTTGTCGAAGCGGAAGTATGGAAAAGGGTATCAGAAGGACCAGAGACAGAGTAGCCACGATACCCCAGATCCAATAATCCTCCTTCGCCTCCTTCTCATGTGCGCCTTCGCCCATGGCAGCAGGGTCAAGGTAAATCTGCAAGTAAATGGCCGAATGGAGACACGCCTGCAACATACATATGACGGCAATATAACGATGGACGAGGACGAAAGTTGAGTAAGACCAGTTAGTAACCCAGAGAAGGACATTATTGCGACTGGAGAAAAGCACAGTAAGTGCCAGGTTTACAAAGCTCAAGAGCCCAACACGGTTACTGATGTAGGAAACCAGCTGCTGGTCTAATGAGTTGTACCACGACATGGGATCCTTGAGTCTATATCCAACGGCAGAGAGTATGATGTTGATGATCCATATGAATGCGATAAAGAGACCTTGTCCCCGGGTGGGAACAAAGCCAAGACCCATAACTGGTACGGCGTGATAGCTGCCAAACAGAGGGGGGTCGACAAATGTGGCGTAGACCTTTGAGACAAGAGACTGTGGGAGTGGGAGGCATTCAAGCCACGATAATGCGATTGGAATGGCTACACAAGTTGCCATTAGAATAATACTGAGTTTTGATTAGCTCGGAGTTGAAAGAGAGGAGGAATACTGGCATCAATGCTTACCCATATTTCTCAGTGACAGCTTCCATCTTCTCAAAAATGTAATCGGCATTAAAGTTACTCAGCCAAACCTCCTCATTGACTAGAGATGTCGTGTTGAGCATTGCTTCTGAATCTACAACCTCAGTCGGGGGAGACCTGGAGGCGAGAGCCAGGGCCACTTGATAAGAATACTTGGGTGAAGGCTGGACCTTGTTTCTTCCCACAATATCCATCTGCCAGACACGTTCGAGGGTGGAGTTCTTGACATCTGCGCAATGAGTATGAAAGCACCACGCCAAGGTCTGGAGAAAGGCATCATTGGTTGCTTTGCATTCAGGAGTCGCAGCAGCCATGTGCATTGAACTCATGTCATGGTCCATGCCGTGATCTCCATCGCATTGGAGGGACCATGACTTGACTGTGTCGATACATCCATAAGCACAGGGAGGGTCATACATAGTGACACCGTATCCGATGACTCCATATCGTTCCCTTCCTGTGGTCACATGTGCCCATGTCTCGAGTGGAAGAATGGCTGCCAAAGCTAGCCAAGGGGTGGGCAATCGCATAGCGGTTGAAGGAGGACTATGATAGGCGTTTAAGTGATATTGAAGGATCTCTCGAATTGGTGTTTGTAATAGATATCTTGTGTGTTACAGAAGCCTCACATTCAGTAACACAGTGGCGGTGTGGCAAACATGTGATATCTAAACTACAGAAGAAGACTCCTGGGTAAAATCACTTTATAAAAGAGAATGTGAGAGAAATTGAGCAATATATCACTAGTTAAGAATTAATCTGAAACGCACAATTGAATTCTCTGCTACCTTAACGCCACTTTATACTCTGCAAGGTCTAGACACGCAATAGCTTAATCATTTAAACCCACTATCTCGCCAGGATATAGCAATCTGTCTTGCTTGGATAAGGGTCTGACAGTCAGCCTCTGCTAGCAATAATTTGCATTACAATTGCTTTTCATCCGACTGGTTTAAGCGAGGGCTTGGCATGGTTTACTTTGATATAAAACTTGCTTAAACTTGCGCAACCGGTAGTTCTAGCTCCGAGATAGCCCCACCTGGATAATCTACTTAGTACATTATTGGCCAATATGTGATTCACTGTACTTACTGTTACATTCTTAACTCTATCTGGTGTTTACCTTGTATAATGATGCTAACTGAAAGCCTCTAGTATGTAAACACGTGGGGATGGCGAGGCTTACTGTATACTAAACCTATACTCAACTTTGAGTCATACTGAACGGTTGACATTTCAGGCAACTTAAAGGGTAAGGAAAGGTGACCGGTACACTCTGTTTTAGGACTTCGGAGCCATACCAGTTTTTACCAGTAATAGAATTCTCTGTTGCTTATTGAGTACAGCTTACCTACTGATCGATAATTAATAACTTGTATATATAGAGGGTTCTGTTGGGATGAATGAAGTAACGGAACAACTGTTCCGGTTTCCTTAAATGATTACATTTAGTCATTCCGCAACAGTGACAAGTGCTGTGATCACTCATTGTCTTGCAGCTTACACAACCGAAAATGCTTTCAAGCATAAGTAAAGTCCGGTATTGAGGTTTACGAAAGACCCTGGGTAACAACTATAAGACTTTATTAAGTTACTATTGTAGATTCTAAGTATTTTACTATTTGCTATTAGGATTGAAGATAGAGTATCATAGCTAGTATTAATTAATACTAACTTACTGTACTATGCAAACAGCTACATAAAAGTTATTCTCTTAATAATAAGACTTCAAATAATACAAGTGTCCTTAGGCCGAGCATGGAATATCGAGACGCCAGCCATAGTACGAATACCACCAACCAAGTTCCATCTCCACCAAGTTCAACGCCTTGAAGGAGTAGGACCTGGATCAAACTGGTCTTTCGTTTCCTTGCGGCCTCATGAAGCATAGTACCGCTGGTCTGTACAGTAAAGGTCTCAGATGCGAATTCGGGGCTGTTGATGTCGAGGACGGTCTTAACGTGGTGCTCCTCCGGTACTCCAGCAAGAGGGCCGTAGTTGCCCCTGGTAATGAGCTCCTGGATTTGCTTGACCTTGGCTTCGGCGAAAAGGGAGCGGGAGAGTTGAAGGAGCTGGAAAACTTCGGGACTACAGGAGACTTCAATGGGCAATTTGCCCTGAGCGTTGGCAATGGCATCGTTGATTTCTTTTTGCTCGAGGAGGAGCTTAACAACCGAGGTGCGACCTTGAATTGCAGCAAGGTGCAGCGGGGTGTTGCCATCCTTGTCGCAGGCATTCACATCAATGGTGCCAAGGCCATCGGACAATACGTACTCGATGACGGGGAACTCGGCGCATTGAATCGCCAGATGCAAGATTGTGGTGTCCTCGAGGGAGTCGCCAGATGTGCTGACGGAGGAGATGTTAGCTCGGGAGCCATTCTCAGCGGTATCTCGAATCGCTCGGGAGATGGAGGCTGTGTTGCCGCTTTTGAGGGCCTCGACGACTCTGAACTTGCGGACGGACTGCTCGAGTCTGATGGTCTTGTCTATTGTACTTCCGGAGGAGGTCTTGGGAGGATGCTGGGTCAAGGAAAGGGGAGTCGATGAGGTCGAGGGCTTGGGTCTGTGGCCGCGAACGCTGGATTGTTGCGACAGGGGATTGACACGGTTGTAGTTGGAAGATCTCGGTACACGACCGTCTTCGGAGCCGGGTTCGTCTTCGCGGGTGTCTCTGCGCCGCAAGTGGGAGAGGGCGGCGGCGGATTTGGTCCGCTTTTGAGTGCTGGAGGAACACGAGGTAAGCAGCGGTCAGTATCTGGACTGACTTTTGGAGGCGGGAAGAGCAGACGCAAGCAGAAGCAAAGGCAAAAGCTAGCGGAGGAGATCGCAGCCCATGGCGAAATGCGAATGCATGCAGGGGTCGTCCAGGGATGATGCAAACAATTGACGACAGCGGGCCAAGACGGATGATGGATTCGTGGAGCTCCTTTGAGGCTTCATATCGGCATGCCGCGAGGTGTAAAGGATAGAAGGGGGTATATGGTGACCAGTGCAACCAATAATAGAGTGACTAGTTATTACGGCATTATTGGATGGGTACGTTGAGGTAGTCAAGCTGCTTCTCAAGAATGAGCTTTTTGGGAGGCTCACGATGGTGTGGGTGAGCTTCATCTTGATAGGCTGAAAATGTGGGTTACACGTGACGTAACCGCAAGGGTCGTAACATTGGAGCCCTGCTGTTGTACCTACCCCTGTCGTTATTTATGGCGCTAGCTCGGATGTCGGCTCATTGGCGATTAAACTCGCTCGTGTTTACTCCGTACGAGAAGTCTATTCAATAAGCCGAACTGTTTAACAAGCCGAACTGGGATCCCTTAGCTTGACTGTAATGGGATGCTATTGGATGGTTCTCGACTAGACACGGTCGGAGCTGTCGGGCCCCGATCTAAGCCTACCCGTTCTCCATCTCGGTACTTAAAAGTCGCTTATTAATGGCTGTGTAGTGTATGCTAATCTTGGTATTAATTGACAAGCCGGGAAGATCCGAGTGACTCATATTAACCAACCTCCTACTATAACAACATAGTGCAATACTAACACGAGTTAGAGGAAATGCAATTTAAGTATAAGAAAGAGCCTGGCTACTCCCTTACTGTTGGAAAGGTTGTTATTATTGTCCTGTAATATACTAAAGACCTACCTACCCCTTACAAGTCACGGTACAGCAGGCTATACCTGGAGACTCTATATTTTTCCACTTTGTTACCAGCTCGACTGAAGCCCTGGAAAGAAACATGAATATCAACTACTATGAACGCATTGTGGAGAGGTTCCAGCTGGACAACAACCAGGTCATGGTCGGCGCTATCGCATGTTTTGCCGTCGGTTTTCTACAATATGTCTACGCTATAAGACTCCTGGTTCGGGAAGGCCAAGGCCCAATACCCTTCTGGATGCAAACCTTCTACCTAGCCCACGAGTCGACATTTGTTTACCTCTTTGCCCGGGCTGCGCCGCAATATGATTACCATTGGTTTTTTGTGGGAACCTCGTTTTCGCTATCTGTGTGGGCAATACTCGAGATATTCTGCATGGGGTATACCATATATAACCCAAAAGACCGCACGGCTACATTTTCTCCTCTTTTTGGACGAGAGCCTGCCCTTTCCTCTATCTTGGCCTACCTATTCTCCATGCAGCTTGCCATGTTTTCATTGGTCTGGATGTTAATCCAATTTATCGGCCCTGGGTGCTTCCTCCTTACAGGAGCGCTTACCAACGTTCTCATGATTATCGGACCGACACACGAGTATCTAGCCCGTGGCTCGCGGAACGGTCTTTCTCTTGGCTTTTGCCTTACTAATGTGGCCTGTGCTATATGGACATTTGCGCCATTCAGTATGGGGTCAGCGGTTCTACCAGAGGTCTTCGATCAGCCTCTTATGTATGCCGCAGGATGTATTATGGTGGGGTACTCTATATGGATGGCAACCCTGGTAGCTGCCTACCCTCCTAAAACTGCTAGGAAGGGAGAGTCAGCGCCAATCTGGTAGTAGGCAGGCAGGCTTGGTGAGGTGACCTAGGGTGACTCTTTTACTATCTCACCTTAGAATCTATAGGGCTATAAGCTAAGACGGTAAGTGTGTGTAAATAGAGGGCTAGGAGAAGGTAATAGACTAATAGTATTTAGTTATAATTAGATATAAAGAAATATCTCCTCTCTATTTAAAATAAATATTTAAATATTAAATATCTATAAAGATATTCAAGAAATACTTTTACTGAATAAACCTCTTTACTTTTGACTTTAAGTCCTATTTTAATCTTTATTCTTTTATTTATATATTGATTTATACTTAACTAGTCGAGACTACTATTTTAACTCAGTAGGTTTTATAAATATTATCTCTTATATATAACTAAATATGTTTTAAGATCTTGGAAGCTGTATTTTATATAATAAATAGGCCGATTCTTAATCGCTACTAAGAAACTTACACCTGGCATTTCAGCAAACTTTACCAATTCTAAAATAGTAGGGCTAAAGTCATCAAGCCTATAGGATAAGTCATCCATGGCAATTTTATCTGCTAGAGGTAGCTTCAATGCCACGAATCTCTATGTGGAACTGGAAGCTCATTACACTCTTTATCATGGGTCGATAGTATTTAGGTGGAGGTGGATTTCGGGGTCAGTCCGACAGCTTCGGCGACGAGGTTCAGTCGCGAAAGCCCGCACACAGAGGGTGGACCCCGCCCTGCGACTACAGCGTTATTTTCATTATTGTTTTCTGAAAAAAGTATAGATACCGGTGCGGCCAGTGGGTTAGTTAGTCTGACTTTGTTTTCTCGCCAACTGGTTCCCGGCTGGGAACGTGCCTCTGCCATTCAGGTCGAAAAAGCCAAAAGCTTATTTATGTCTGTGTGTGAAAGGTTTACACGATGCGAGAGAGGTTTCAGCAACATAGAGCCAGGCTTAAACTACATCAGTCTCCAATATACGACCGACTCAGCATACTAACGCGCTCTGAGAGATCATAAAAGTCGAGGCAATTCCCCACCATATTCATATCCGTACCAGCAACTTCTCCCATGTCATTACCTGCCTTTGCTGACACAGCGAATATGGAATCGTGAGGTGCGCTTCCAATCTGAAATGAGAGAGGAAGTGGTGGGAAGGCAAGAGAAATGCTCTCGGGCGACTCCGTCTGAGTACTATTAATGCCGATTTCTCCATCTAATGCCCCTGTAAGTGTTGCTTCAGCTAAAGTGCTCGTCCTTTTAAACTCGGTACTACGAAAGCTAACATCCGTATTTCTTAATGAAGGAATAGCGTCTTGCTTCTCAGAAAAGGCTTCTCGGATATCGAACGCACCGGAACCTTTAATGCGATCCTTCTTGAGGCGCGAGCAGAATTTGGAAGCCAGGTTGGCTCGGGTCGGAGGCTGATACCCGTTCCACCTCTGGGATATCTCCTCAAGGCTCGTTATGATCGAATCAAAGGATGAACTGAGAGTGGACTGGGAGTATGCAGCATGAGTCAGCAGTATCTTGCCGCACACGAAGAGACAAAAAGAAAACTGCGGACTGATGATTATATGTGAGTGTTCAAGGAATTGCTCTGCGATCGTGGCCACCTCGTCGGCCGCAACTTGACAAGTCTCTGCACTGGAAGCAGAAGGCAGCTTGACAGGAAGAGACTGCCATTCTGCTGGTGGATAAGCCAAGCCCTGGTGCAGGAGGACAACGGTAGTGTTGTGCGCTATATGCGCAAGGACTAGATTGGGATCCAAGTTGCCGTCGTTATTGTATTGGCAAGCCTTACGCCATTTCTCAGGGAGAGAGACCTTCCATCTCGTTTGATCAGCTCCACGTCTTCTTTACTGATATGTATAGGGAATACGTACTGTATGAGTCGCAAGTCTAACTGCTTAAAACTTATAAACTACCTCTGGACTTTATGGACCTCCTTGAAATTAACCCGGTATTGGAGGAAGAAGGAGGTGATAAGACCCAGACTCTATGTTGCCTCTATATAAAACGCAAAGCCTCCTAGAGAAGCCTGGCCATCTTCGGTTTCGTGGGCGGCTGGTAAACAATCTGTCTAGCGGTCTTGGGACCGAGTTGAGATTTCAAAGTACGGAGTTGGAGTCTGGCTTGGTTCCCAAGTCTCCCATATGGCGCCCTCACAAAGCAACCTCCTCGTGACATCAGCACTGGTCAATGATAGGTTCCAGCCAGTACAGATACTGCAGAAGCAGTCCATACGAAAAAATATTCCAGAAGATTCGGCGCCGCTCTTCTACTTCAGCCCATGTTGACGCTGGGGGGAGAAACGCCACCCTCTCGATGAGAGCCTTTGACCTGGACTGATCTGACTGGGTTTCCTCCTCTTCCTACTCGGTGCTAAGGCGTAGTTGTTCAACAGTTCTAGACATACTGCCGACTATTGACCATACCAAAGGTCCTCTATCGCTACCAATGATGTCAAATGCACAAATGGTCATTGCTTGCAAGTTCTCGACCGAAAAGGACTCCATACTTGCAAGTATCACTGTCTGGCGGAAGCTAGTGGAGTATTAAGCACGGAGTTCTGGAGCGTTCTGTAGCCGTGGATCATCTGAGAATCGTATGCAGAGTAATAAGATAGCGTATAGTATTATTGATACTCGTGCTCTTCCGGAACGATTGGAGAGCAGCCCTCGAAATGTTGGCTCATATAACATAAGTATCCAAGGATGGATCTGGTTGAAGTATATATTGACCATAGTCTACTAGGGATCAGACCAGTCAATGAAGTCTTCTGAGGAGATGAACCAAACACGAGGCCATACACGAGCCGCGGGATCATAGGTCCAACACGTCATTGCTGAAAGCCAGAACTTGCCATTTATAAAAGGGAGACTTGGCGCTCAGGCACCTATCCGTCGTGAGTCAGGCGTTTTGCGTCGCAACTGAAATTGGAAAGTATTATTTACCTGCTCCAGAGGGCGTCCCATAGAGTTGCAGTTGCTCTGGCCGTGTTAAAGCATGAGACTTGAGCGTCCAATTGGATAGATCCTTGCCTTGGAATCAATAAGCAAGTCTGGCTAGATTAAGGAATGAATTAGGATTTTACTATGGTAGATCGGAATACCGGGCCAGTACTCGAAAGAGGAAGTGGCGATGTAGTAATCATCGCCTACGGTCAGGATCGCAGGGTCTGGATTCCACCCACTAATGATAGGATTCCAGATGGCTTGAGCCGCTGGTTGGAATAAGATAACCCAACTGAAGAGACGACAAATTAAGGGATGCATGGCAGGTACTGGGATTTGCCTTAAGGAAGCTTCCATGTCTGACGTCTTAAGATAATCAGCGTAGCCCCGGGATACAATTGGAATTGTTTGCCACGACTGGATTCAATAAACCAAGCCGTGGACGCAGGTTCCGATGTGGGCTTATAGTCTCTTTCGCCCACCGCTTACGCGTAATAGTATGATGGTGGTCTTGGTATACATGACAGGGCTGGCATACATTTTTGCAGCTTGATGTACTTACTGACGGGAAACTCCCGAGACCTTTTCCGACAGCATGTCAGACCAAGAGACAGAGTTCCGATGTATACGTCAAGGCCCGCAACTAATTCATTGATCATGGAAAACGTAAGCGGGAGCTCTAGTGTGTCTTGTGGGTAAGGGCACAGTAGTCATGGAGTCTCACCCACAATTACGGGATGACATCCGACATCTTCTCCGGTCCAGGTTAGAGTGTCATGTTGCTTCACTTATCCACCGAATGAACATTCTTCAAGACCAAATTGATCGTTCTCTTGAAATAACGACTTTATCTGTAATGAGAAACTCATCATCTTCTTCAGCATTTGTCACCTTGATTCCTACCGTGCCTAGCGCCTTACAGCTCGCAACGATGAAGCTCTCAGAAACGATGCAGCCTAGCCAGATACTGGGGACGAAGCATAAACTTGCTGTATGCATACTTGTTCCATTGAGCATCGGGATAGTCGCTAACAATTATTCTCTTAGAGTCAATGCACAAATAGTGCGAAGAGAAACAGGACGGAGAGACCAAAAGCCGACGTGAAGAAATCGCTATCTAGTGAATACAAGCATCTTGAACTTTTGTTCTCTCCATCCGTTGAGATGAAGATATGGGCTGTCGCTGAGAGAAGCCTCAACATGGTATGTCCCTTGCAGATTGAAGTGAAAGTTTAGCTGACAATCAAACCAGCCAGAGCCGCCTGCCTGGTTCCCGGAATATACCAAACCAGGAAGCACTGAGTATGTCTACAGAGATGCTTCGTTCTGGACCTCTGGCTTTTTTCCGGGGTTACTCTACCTGATCATGGAGCGTAGAAAAAAAATTCCCAAACTGAACTGCCCCTTCTTGGCTTTTCTCGACCAAAGCCAGACTTTCATCACATATTTCAGCTTGAGTACTGCTATCTTACCTATCTGCAATCAACACACGTTACTAATAGGTCATCGCTAGATTTGCCTCTAAGTGGTGGACGGAGAGCCTTCACCGAAACGGGTCTCGGTATATAGAAAAGTATCTTATTTACTTATTTATCTTACTTACTTATTAAATATATTAATTTTAATAGATATAAGAGTTTTAAGTTATAAAATACAGATTATAAATATATATATACTATATCCCTCAATCTAGCATATTCAGTTCTTTAACCGCTAATGATCTTAGTGCCATTAATGCCTTTAGTGACGGCCTAGAACCAGAAAAGGCTTGGAAAGCTGAAAAATGACTGCAGAATAAGGGCGTTTTATGACGCAGAAACTAAGCCATGTCTCAATTAGCGTGTTGAAGACCAATTGCAACTTGACGATAAGGTCTTATGGCTTTAAATCACGATCTGCAAACAGAATATGACAAGTATCAACAGAATCTCCAAGCACTACTGCACACTCGAGTGAATGGAAGTTGCCGGATGGGTTATTGAGGCGCACTTAAGCTTTAATATTTCGTAGCCGCATTACCCCACCCTAGAGAGTAGGGAAGCTAGAGAATGAATATATAAAGGACTGGAGGTAATGGAAGAGACAATAACAGGCTGTTTTCTTTCTCTTCAACATTCGTTCTTGCCTATCAGACGTCACACTATCAATCAACAAACAACTCAACATGGGTGGCCGACACCGCTTCGCAAAGTTGAAAAACTTGTTCAAGACGAAAACGGCGGAAGATGAGTCCAGTACAGCTCCATCACCAGTCAGCGCTCCTCCATCTTCAATTCCCAAGGCAGTTCCCATTGTAGAAACACCACCAGTCGAAAAGCAACGAGAAGATAATAACGAACGGAACAAGCTGCAAGAGGAACTGTGGAATGAGGCTTACAATACGCTTCGCGACAGCGGCAATAAGTACATAGTCGAGTATGAAGAAATTCTTTTGTCTGAGCTCAAGAATGACAATCCTGATATAACCTCGCTTGGGACTTCTTACCAAGATCGTTGGCAGAACATGCAGCGGCTTGTTGAAATCGGGCTAAAGAAGACTGAAAAAGAAGCCAAGATTTATGGCCAGGTAAACGATGGTCTGCAGCTCTTCGACACTGTGAGATCACTCGTCACTCCAGCTGTATCTGCCGTCCCACAAGCTGCCATTCCTTGGGTAGGGGTTTGCTTCATCCTTGAAGTCTTTTCGAACCCAGCCAAGCAACCAGGTGTCCATCGCGCGGGACTACAGCATGTTTTGTCTCGTGTCAACTGGTATTGGAACCTAGCAGAACTTCTACTTCAAGACAATTTGGAGGCGAAAGAAGATATTGGGAAAACCGCATTGTCGAACCTGCGACTGGAGCTCAGGACATATATCTTGGATCTGTATCAGAAATTTCTCTCTTACTTGATAGAGAGTGTGTGCTACTTTCAAAAGAACCGAGCGACTGCGTTCTTGAAGAGTGTGGTTTACATCGACTATTGGGGCGGTAAACTAACGGATATTAAAGCCTCGGAGGCAGAATTCGAAAGAATGTCTAAGAAGTACAATACGACAGAATCTCGCGAGAGACTCGGAACTTTAGCCATTGGTGTCAAAAACATCGAGAAGGCCATTGATCGTCAAACCCAGCAACTACAGAAGCTCAATGAGAACGAAAACAACAGGACCTGCTTCCAGGATCTCTACACGACCAATCCATTCTTTGACAAAAAGCAGATTGAAAATGACAAGGGTACACCTTTGCCGCATTGCTATTCCTGGATCTTCCTCACCGAGCGTTTTCAGAATTGGCAACAAGATCCTGGCCAACGACTACTTTGGATCAAAGGAGACCCTGGGAAAGGCAAGACGATGCTTCTCTGCGGTATCATCGATCGTCTTGATGAGCTTACTCCAAACCTTATCTCATGTTTCTTCTGTCGAGCTACGGAGAATTATCAGAATGATGCTACAGCAGTTCTCCGTGGCTTAATCTGGAGTCTTGCGTGTCAACACCCCAAACTTATCTCCCATGTGCGTACGCAGTTTGACAACATTGGGCGAAAGGCCTTTGATGGACCAAACAAATGGGAAATTCTGTCCAACATTCTGAAGAACATGCTATTAAACCGAAATGATCACGTGCCAGAGGGTACCACGATTGTCATAGATGCCCTTGACGAATGCATCAAAGACAACGACAAGCTCCTCGATCTGATCCTGGAACTTTGCGCTGATGATAATTCCAAGGTCAAGTGGCTTGTTTCAAGCCGCAATTGGGTAGAGATCGAAGACACCTTCATGGACGATTCGATTACCTCCAAACGGGTGATTCTATCTCTCGAAGATGATCAACAAGTTGAACAATCGATTAAAAATGCTGTTGATGCATTCATAAAGTACAAGGTCGAAGAGCTCAAGAAGAAAAAGAAGCATGCGAAGATACCTCCCGAATTCAATGCCATTTTTACTGAAAAGGCAGGCAACACGTTTCTTTGGGTAGCGTTAGCCTGCAAGAAATTGGAGAGCAAGGATGTCGAACCATGGCAGATTCTCGATATCCTGAAGGATTTGCCATCTGGATTGAGAGACCTTTACAGGCGCATGATGCAAGAGATCAAGGATTCCAGCCATGCATTGCAATGCAGGGATATTCTAGCGGTTGCCGCCCTGGTGTATCGCCCATTGTCGTTGGCAGAATTGTCATCCAGTGCTCAGTCACTCTCTCAGCATGCGAATAGACTCGACGCCCTCAAACGACAGGTCTTGCGCTGTAAAGGGTTTCTGGTTATCTCTGATGATGTGGTATCGTTTGTGCATCAATCCGCCAAGGACTTTCTATTGCAAGACCAGCTTGCAAAGGAATTTGTGTGGGAAGCTGACAACAAGGAACTACTATCAAAGAGTTTTCATCGCAACCATGACGGTATTTTGATTGCAATGTTGGAAATGATGAAGAGGACACTCAATTATGACATGTATGATCTCAAGAAGCCGGGCGCACCTGTACCGCTTCTAGATCGAGAATATGCCTCAGACCCTCTGGATTTGGTGGAGTATGCCTGTTGCTACTGGGCCGATCACATCTCGGCATTCGACGACGAAAGTGCTCGTGCTGCCCTCGAATTCCTGAAAGAATCACTTCTATATTGGCTAGAAGCCTGTCCACTCCTCGGAGAAGTGGTTACTGCAATGCTGGCGATTCAAAAGCTGCAGAAGCTAGTTGTATGTTACTTTTCTATACCCAGAATAACCCGTTCTAACCAAGTCTCAGATCGGTACAGAATACCACGAACTGGCCAGTGTCTTGCAAGACACGAATCGGTTCATCCTCTACTTCAAGAGTGCAATCGAAGAGTTTCCATTACAGATCTATACCTCCGGACTTGTCTTTAGCCCGAAGAGCTCTGTGGCACGACATGCATTTGAACAACACACTCTCGAAACATCATGGCTCAGTCTCCCTGTTCCTGAAGACTGGGATGCTTGTGTCCAAACGCTTGAAGGCCACACATCTACAGTACTAAACCTTTCCTTCTCTGGTACCGGAAAATGGCTAGCATCTGCCTCCGAAGATTGCACGGTGAGAATCTGGGATGTGGCAACCGGTGATTGCTTAAAGACCATAGACTATCCATATGCCCAGGTACAAGCAGTTGCATTTTCCCCGGACAGTTCTTGCCTTGTATCTGCGTCTGAAGGCTACAAAATCGACTTTTGGGACACTACGTCAGGTGAATTCAAGAAGATTCACTCTGTCGAAACACCTGGGGTTCTTATTATTGGTCTTCTCTTCTCACCAAACGGAGAATGGCTCGCATCTTGGTCGCCTGAGCTGAAGGTCCAGATCCGTGACGCGAAGACGGGTGATTGCATTTACGATATTACACGACACGAACAGGTTCCCATCGGACCGGAAATTCAATGTGCGTTTTCATCCGACGGTCAGCGTATCTTGATTGGATCCACCAATCCTGCTATCCGTGATATAGTTAAGGGCTCATGGATCAAGGATACTGAGATCTCGCCGGATCGCCTTTTGACGTCAGGTTTCTCTTCAGATGGGACATGGGTGGGACATGCCTATGGCGAATACGGGCATTCCATTTGGACCATATCTGACACTGGTTCTGAGCGCAAGATAGAAATGCTCGGAGAGGACGGGTACGGGCTCCCGCCCTCAGGTCAATATCCAACTGATAGACCCTTGCCCACGTCGCAGAGGCCATCAGCATTTTCTGCCGACGGCAAACAGATTGCAACATGCACCGAGCATCCGTCCAGGCTCGCCATAATCGATACGACTATCGGGGATGTGGCATATTCCGATACTCGAAGCTTCCAAGCAGCTGCAAGTGGTCTTCCCAAGGCAATGGTGTGGTCAACTGACAGTCAGTGGCTCGCTGTTGGGGGAGGTGAAGGTAATGGTCAGATCACAATCTGGGACCCAAAGGCAATCAAAGCTGCAAGCAAAACGAATGAGATCCGGAAATGCATACATACAATGGCGCTGTCTGCAGATGGTCAGAGGCTTGCCATGGGCTCTGAAGACGGCATTGTCGAGATCGAGGATATCACATGTCCTGGCACCAGCGTGCTTACACTCGAAGGACACAAGTCTACTATACTTGGAATAATATTCTCACCATCTGGAAATATGCTTGCAACGCAGTGCGCTACGCACGTCAAGATATGGGACATCAATGATGCTGGCAAATGTGTACAGACATTTGACGCTGGGCCGATAGACGTTCGGTTCATTGACACATCTTTCTGGCCCATGGTATTTTCAACAGGCGACTCTCAATTCGCATTCGGCAAAGGAGAAGACATCGCTGAAGTTCATGACCTGGCAAATCAGAGCATGTACGAACTCCAGGTGGAACATCTATCCTGTCTAGCTTTTTCACCGGACGGGCTTTCACTCGCAGCTGGTAATCAAGTTGACAATATCACGATCTGGGACTTGCAAACCAAGGATGTCCGTAAACAGGTATCTGGATCGGGTGGCCAGATTGCACTTGACATTGCGTTTTCATCCGATGGGAAACTACTCGCGCATGCTAATTCGGCTGGGGAGATTTACGTATGGAAAATGCCAGCAGCAACTAGCTTTCTCAAACTGCGGACCGAGGGGCAGGTTGCACAATTAGCGTTCAGTCCGGACTGTAAATCACTTTTGACTGAACAAGGTCGTTTGATACCTGAACAATGGTCTCAGGAAAGTGGTACCCAGGATGCCGAGACTGAGAACAATGACATCGAGGTAGTGCCGTTTGTTACCAAAGGCTATGGCGTTGGGTTTAGTGGTGCTTGGCTGACAAAGGATGGTGAGAGATTGGTCTGGTTACCATCTGAGTATCGGTCAAGCTCCAACTTTCAGAAGCATGTACTTGTTACTGATTCAGTTGTCGCAATTCGCAACACCTCTGGTCAGTTGCTGATGTTTGGCTTTGATGAATGATAAAGTTAGTTAGGATCTCATGTATATATTGGGGTAAATAGGGCGTGATGAAAATCGATAATATATGGTGAATTGATAAATATAATTGAAGATCACGTATTGGGAATTCTAGTATAGGTTTTTAGTAGCTGTCAGGGGGTGTAAATGTCCACTCCACAACGCTAGCAGGGGACCCTTGATACAGAAGGACCTTTCATTGGGGATATAAAAAGGGGCAGTGGCTCAGACCCTTGCCTGATCAATCCGGCAGTTCATGATACTATCAACGATCGGCCTGATCGGAATGTGTCCTTTAGCTATAGGGTATGCAGTGTAAATTATCGACTTCTCGGCAGCACAAATTCACCCGTCCACAAGCTGATATTCTCTTACTCTCGGAGTCAATTGACTACAATCTTCCCATTCTTTTGATTGAAGGAGACATAGTGACAATCAAGGACATAAAGTTACGGATCATTGTTATCGTTCTTCTGGTGTCATCAGTCATGTTGCTATATTGATCGAATCAGAATTTTGTGTGTCAATCCATATTGTTAAAACGTTATTGTGGAGTCATTATGTATTCTTTGGTGTTAACATTTTCAGCTTTTGCCGTAATATACCGACTTAGCATTATGGAGCGAGCCTAGCGAGGCAATGTTGACGCACTTCGTTTAGAAAACGAGGGGAGGGCTGATCTTTTCTCTTGTTCTTCTTTTGTCCGTGTTAAATTGGAGACTGTTTCATTGAACCCACATTCAAGCCACATATTTAAACTGGACACTGATGAAGGTGATGCTTATGTCCATGTCATTCTTTCGCGCGTACAGGTTGGTCGTACTCGTTCTCTAACGAAAGGTAAAATTGCCTTCTTGGTTGTTCCAACCACCAAATAGTCCTCGTTCTCTAAACGAGCTGGTGGGTCAGTTCAATACGGTCAGGGAGCGACATGATGCTCCGCCGCAATGGTATTGAAGATATATAGCATGCCATGCCCAAAAGTCTTTATCAAAAATCATAGCTATACTTCTTCAGATTGTTAGTCTAGTGAAACCACTACGATGCTCATCCTTTCTATTTCTCGACTTGTCGCGTTTGTCTTCTCGCTGAACACCATAGCCGCGGCCCAAACTCCTCATGATTTGCCATTGGACAATGGGACAAGGAAATTTCTCGAAGTCCTACCTCCAGAAAAACGGACTGATATTCTGAGGGAGTTCGGAAAAGCTCTTGCAGGTCAAGTCCCAGCATCGCCCGATATTATCGAAGCGCAAGAGCTTATCTGGAGCTACGGGAGGAGCCCCCCATTCTATCCAACTCGTGAGTCCAAACTACCAACCTCATCAGTTTCGGTTGGCCTCTATTTCTTTACCTTTTCTTCAATGTGGCATATAACTAACGATTCGCTATTAACTTAATCAGCCCAGGGGAAAGGACTTGGAAACTGGTCTCGCGCTTAAGAGTACGCATCGGCTCTGGTTTCTCAGATGACAGTGGATGAGAAAGTATCCGTAACATCTGGACAAACAACTACGACAAACGGATGTAACGGTATGATTCCAGGAGTACAGCGTCTTGGATTCCCAGGTATATGCGTCAACGACGGCCCCAGCGGCCTTCATGGAGTTGAGGCTGTCAACGAATACGCAGCTGGCGTTACCGTTGCTGCGGCATGGAATAAAGAATTGGCACACGCACGTGGCCATCATATGGGCCTGGAAGCCAAGCGCCGAGGAGGTAATAACCTTGGACTTCATATTGTTTGGGACCAAATTTACTAATTCTGTGTCATAGTTAACAACCTCCTGGGACCAACAGTTGGCCCACTCGGCCGCACTGTGCTCGGTGGCAGAAATTGGGTACGGTTATCTTGATCTCCTGGTGGATATACCCAGTATGGCTAACTGAAGTTCAGGAATCCTTCTCGGTCGATCCTTACCTTTGCGGTATAATGGGTGCTCAGACAGTTTCAGGCATGCAAGAGCACGTTATAGCCACTGCCAAGCACTTTATCGCAAACGAACAGGAAACCAATCGTAACCCTAGCACCTTTGGTATGGGCAACGCTTCAGTCACTTCTAATCTTGACGATAGAACCATGCACGAATTATATCTCTGGCCATTCCAGGATCTAGTCAAAGCTGGGGTAGGATCAGTCATGTGCTCCTACAATCGAATAAACGGATCCCACGGCTGCCAGAACAGCTATACGCAAAACGGCCTGTTGAAGACTGAGCTTGGGTTTCAAGGTTTCGTGTTAACCGACGCTGGAGCTCTGCATAGTGGGGTTTCAAGCGCCAACGCTGGTACTGACGCTACGACGCCTTTCAATGAGTTGTGGGGAAGCAACCTTACCGCGGCGATAGCAAATGGCACAATGGAAGAGAGCAGGCTAGATGATATGGTTACTCGGTAAGCGCATGGTTGAACTGACTTGTTCATGTGGAAGCTAACACTGCAGCAGAATTGTCGCTAGCTGGTTCAAGTACAGCCACTTTGAACCTGGAACCGGGATCCCGGTTGATGTTTCAAAGCCACACAAGGTTGTCAGCTCCATCTCTCCAGAGTCGCGCAAAACAATCTTCCAAGGCGCTGTCGAGGGCATTGTGTTGGTCAAGAACTATAACAATACCCTCCCCCTGAAGAAGCCAAAGGTTCTATCCTTGTTTGGTTATGATGCCGATGTGCCTCGAACAAACAACCGGGAAGGTCCGTATAGCAAATGGGATCTTGGGTACCAGAGTGTCAATGTCACCGATGGACAAGTGCTTGGCCTTAGTATTGGCGTCGGTCAGGTTCCAGGCGCCGCCCATCTTGGTACGCTTATCACTGGTGGTGGCAGTGCTTCAATTACACCCGCGTACATCAACTCACCCTACAGCGCTTTTCAACAGCGCGCAATGCAGGATGGTACATTCTTGTATTGGGATTTCGAGTCGCAGGACCCTGTTTATGCCAATGCTGGCTCCGATGCCTGCATTGTTTTCATTAATGAGTTTAGTATTGAGGGTTCGGAAAGGTCCACGTTGGCTGATCCTTGGTCAGACCAGCTGGTCAAGAACGTTGCTTCAAGGTGCCCCAATGTAAGTCTCCCCTACCATTCATGAATCTGTCTCCAACTCCAGTTGGTTGATTTCATTGCATTCTATCATTCTTGTCCTTGGCACTAACCAATGTTACTTGCACAGACGATAGTGTCAATCCACAACGCCGGTGTCAGGTTGGTAGACCAGTGGATTGATCATCCAAATGTCACGGCGGTCCTCTTGGCCCATTTACCCGGCCAAGACTCAGGCAGAGCACTTGTAGAGATCGTATACGGGGAACAGTCACCATCTGGTCGGCTCCCATATACGGTGGCTAAAAACGAGTCCGACTATGGCGAGTTGTTGATGCCTGTGACCGCCGATAATGCGACAAACTACTATACCTCGGCCAACTTCACTGAAGGTGTCTACATTGACTATCGTCGCTTTGACGCGTTCAATATAACCCCCAGATACGAATTTGGCTTCGGTCTTTCCTACACTACCTTAGAATACTCAGGGCTCGACTTAGCCCTCACTTCTGCAGGGACTAATGCGTCAGTCCTTCCTCCGCCAGGACCGGTCGCTGAGGGGGGGGCAAGAATCTCTTTGGGATACTATTGCCGTCGTTTCTGTTGACGTCAAGAACACCGGCGTTGTTGCCGCTTCAGCAATTCCTCAGTTATATGCCGGCATCCCAAAAGCACCCGTGAAACAGCTACGTGGGTTCGAGAAGGTCCTCTTGCAACCCGGAGAGGTCAAAAAGGTAGTCTTTTCGCTCACACGAAGAGACCTTAGCACATGGGACGTCAACCATCAGAACTGGGTCTTGGGTAAGGGAGGATACAATTTCTATGTTGGGGCAAGCAGTTGTGACTTGCCACTGACGCATAAGCTGGTTCTTTGAGTGATTTGTTATCAGCTGGAAGCCCTATGGTTAACAATTAGAAACGGGTACATGAATCAAAAGATAGACGAAGTGGTTATTCTTTCTTATTTACTTCTTATATATGGGACCTTGGATATCATGATATTCATGCTGTATTTAACATCATCTTCATACTACAACCTCTTCCTTGTGTCTGAGCGTCTATTAAGGGGCTCTGCTACGTATCCATAACAGGTGCTAACACTGGTGCTATAATGTCTCATCAGTTCGTGTTAGTGATTGTTATATCCGTCAGCATAACTCTACAAGGTTGGAGGACATTAGAAAAATTTGATAAATGCCTGTCGAGTTCATAACACCCTGCACGGGCTAGCTAATTTGCGTGATTCAGAGATATGTTATCTAATCTTATCTTATCTTAAAGATCAACTCAAATTGATCAGAATAAGATCGTGGAACATTGCTCGCAAGTCTAGTCTGCTAATTGAATTAAAGACTACAATTGGAAGCTGAACCATTGACACATGCTTTTGTACTCCCTATCCTCGGTTACTATGGCTGACTTGCCCTTGGAGCCAAGTTCATATCAGCGGAACACGCACGCGATAAGAAAAGTCTGATGAGGCTCCGCTATTCCGGTGTCATATGCCAGATATGCTCAAGACTCGGATCCATGTGGATCTTTAAGGGTTACCGAGGCTCTTGTAAAATTAATTTACCGTGTAAAAGGGACTTGACGTCTGATTTTGTCTGTATCTTGGCTTTATATTATTTCTCGATGCCAGTCGGAACCGTGACGCAAAGCATAGTACACTCTTTCCCCCTTCATTCTACCGACTCATTCTAGGCAAAGATGGGCATCGTAGAGCAACCCCAATCAAAAGGCCAAGAGTCAAACCCAGGTGACTTTGCTGCCGTTCAAAAGTCAATCATTGACCTTCTGAACCAGCCTGACTACGATGACGGAAGCGCCGGTCCCGTTCTCGTGCGTTTAGCTTGGTAAGCCTGTAAAGCATTCAAGATTCGCGATTCGATTACTGATCTGTTCCTAGGCATTCATCCGGCACATACGACAAAGTAACTGACACAGGCGGTTCCAACGGCGCTGGTATGCGATACGAAGCTGAAGGTGGAGATCCTGCGAATGCCGGCCTGCAGAATGCTCGTGTTTTCCTTGAGCCTGTCAAACGTCTTCACCCGTGGATAACATACTCTGACCTCTGGACACTCGCTGGCGTGACGGCGATCCACGCCATGGGCGGACCAGAAATTGACTGGCTGCCGGGACGAACCGACTTTGTCGATGACAGTAAGCTTCCGCCTCGTGGTCGTCTTCCAGACGCAGCACAAGGAGCAGAGCATATTCGGCACATTTTCTATCGAATGGGATTCAACGATCGCGAGATCGTAGCCCTTAGTGGTGCACATAATCTTGGTCGTTGCCATACTGCAAACTCTGGTTTTGAAGGCAAATGGGTCAACAACCCTACCCGGTTCTCCAACCAGTACTTTCGTCTTCTGCTATCGGAAACCTGGACTGAAAAGACAATTCCCGAGTCTGGTCTACTCCAGTTCTCCTCTGTTGATGAAGATACAGGGGAGGAGTTGATGATGCTTCCCACTGACATAGCACTCACGACGGACTCTGAGTTCTCCAAGTATGTGCAATTATATGCAAAGGACAAGGATGTATTTTTCAAAGACTTTACGAAAGCATTTGAAAAGTTGCTGGAGCTTGGAATAGCAAGAAATTCGGAAGGCAAAGTTATCAACACTGATAATCAGAAGGGAGGTTATAAGAGTGCGCCAAAAAAGAGTGATTCGACACCTGCTACTTCAGGTCAATCAGGAGCATCCAAGACTGGTGGATGTCCCGTGATGCATCACAAGGCAAGATTATAAGAATCGAGTTGAAAATACAATCATGTACTATTGCTAGTTTAGAAATTTAGAAATTTAGAAATTTAGAAATTTAGAAATTTAGAAATTTAGAAATTTAGAAATTTAGAAATGTTTTTATTAGATGCAGTTTATCTACACATATATCAACCTAACAGTTGGTAAACACTCTTTGGACAGTGGTTTCTCTGTGACATAACAACCCCGGCTTTATCTTCTAACACGTATGTGGCGTGGCGCTGAAGTCAGAAATGGGGCTACACAGCACAGCCATGTTTATAAAAGCCCAGCAGAATAAGGCACCAGATCTCATGAAGCCTCTTTCCCATAAACTGAGTATAAGCTAAGTCAGATTATCTTGACTGACTCTGACTATTAGACAAATGATGCTGGATATATATCATGTATAAAGTCACCCTGGATCCAGAAATCGATACTGGGGCTTACCTTTTCTTAACAGGGGCATCTAGCGAAGGAGCTGTATCCACCTGATTTGGATGGGAGTCTGGGTTACACCCATCAAGGTTCTTGACAGATAGATGGCTTTGTGGGGTAAGGCAGTCATCAAGTGTAACATGATCGGTATAAGCAAGGTTATGAATGGCCAAGTTGATGTTTTTGAGTTTGCTAATGTTATGTAACAGATCGAAAGGTAACATATCAGTAGGTCAGTTCAATGTAACCGTTTGAACGGACATGATGTCATGAAGACGTTGAATGCTGTCAACAAAACACTCCGTGCTTGGTGGCATAACTTTCACTCTAGAAGGGCCGCATAGATATTCACCTTGAACCTATAGCAGATAGGGTACAAATGTATCAATTGAATCTATGGCTTAATTGTCTCGGCAATCTCAGACAGTTATTTATATCTCTTTGAACATTGACTCAATCGCCACGGTCTGTCATCCTGCCCTGCCTCACTTTACCAAGAGTCACACGTCGTAAGTACCAGCCACTGTCAACTAAAGAGTCTAGCTAGTCCTACTAATGACCTGGGTTAGATGGCGCAGTCTTCTTCAAGGTAAGAGGCACCACTTCATCAGACTTGGCCGATGTTGAAGCATTCCAGCCGACAGTGTATACACCCTCAATGTCCGTGTCCTGCCTATACCAGAGAGAAAGCATAGATCCACTTTCCTCAGCCATGAAAAATGTTCCGTAGAACATAAAGGTTGAGATGTAGTTGCTGGTGTCGGCGGTACTATTGACCATTTTGACAGATTTGGAAGCAGACGACGGACCAGGCACGACGAGCGACTTGTTGGACCATGTAGGATGTCTATCGCCGGGAAGGGCCGTTTTGTTGGGGGAACCAATCAATCCATCGTCCGATAGCATGACTAAAATGCATTAACAATTTGTGTCAAGTGTTGTGTGTTGAAGTACTTGACTTACATTGGATCGGTGCAGCCTGGGCATCATCAAGACGGCTGAAGTTGCCTACGTATAGCTGATCTATTGTAGTATTAGCAACCACTCAATGCACTATCGGTCAGTATCAGTCGTACCGCCTGAGGAGAAAAGCGAAAGGCCACCGACGTCAGGGCCATAAGCATAGAGGGAAAATGGTTTCGTGTTATCGGCTGCAGCTACATAGGTAGCGAAAGCTGGCAATGCAGCCTTGACAAAATCTGAAGCACGCATGACTGTTGAGCTGTGGGAAAGAATGGGTGTAGGTAGGACTATGTGTGCTGGATCCGCTTGTGGGCAAATTCAACGGAAGGAAATGATAAGTGATATAGCTAGAGAAAGGTTCAAATAAGACCGTGCCACGGGACATACGGAGGTGACGAGTATCCACTTACACAACGGTTCGGGTTAAGATTAATGGCTTACGCATTTCATGCGCCCTGTTTTTACGGGTTCTCCCACAAGAACTACGGTTTAGTCTGCTGATAAGACGTGATGTGGGCAGCAAGCCGAGAAACGTTTCGATCGCCATTCCAGGAACCCATTTTAGGTTTAGGCTCAGGAACGGCCCGAAGTTTCTCTCCGGGTAGCCCTTGTTTCAAGCTGACTCTAACTACCGTTACTGTGAACGGCGTCGTCGGCAGATCCGTAGATCGCATAGTCGCCAATGAGAGGACCGGCTTGAAGGTCTCGTATCTAGAGAATCATGGTATTTAATAACATTAAAGAAAGTCGTCAGTACTGATACCAAGTCACAATCAACTTCGTTCTTCATCTCCATCTCTTACACTGTTACCTTTCTTTCTGCTTGCATTTCTTGACAAGCAATTCCTTTGTCAGTCATGCGGTTTTATAATCTGCTTCTGACTAGCCTCTCCGGGCTTGCCCAGGCCAATTCCCATCGTCATGCTATGCTCCATCGCCGAGCATCTTGTGATGGAAACACCGCTTCCACTAGATCAACCTGGTGTGACTACTCCATCGACACTGATTATTCCACTGAAGTGGTTGACACTGGTGTCACCAAAGAGTATTGGCTAGAGCTGACTGACGTTACTGTTGCTCCGGATGGCTACTCACGATCCGCCATGGCCGTCAACGGTACAATCCCAGGCCCTACACTGTTTGCCGACTGGGGTGATACTGTCGTGGTTCATGTGACCAATACTTTGACCACATCCCTCAACGGTACTAGTATGCACTGGCACGGTATTCGCCAGAACTACACCAACCAATACGATGGTGTTTCATCTATAACCGAGTGTCCCCTTGCAGTTGGGGAGACCGTCACCTACACCTGGAAAGCTACCCAGTATGGCTCCACATGGTACCATTCGCATTGGGCTCTCCAGGCTTGGCAGGGTATCTTTGGTGGTATCATCATCAATGGTCCCGCCACTGCCGACTACGATGAAGATCTTGGCATGGTATTTCTGAACGATTGGGATCATCAGACCGTTGATGAGCTCTACTACTCAGCCGAGACAAGTGGACCCCCCACGCTAGACAACGGACTGATCAACGGCACTAACGTGTATGGCGACGACGATAACTCGTCCCAGACTGGTTCCCGCTTCAACGTGTCGTTCGAATCTGGCACCTCATACCGTATGCGATTGGTCAATGCTGCAGTAGACACGCATTGGAAGTTCTCCATCGACAACCATACTATGACAGTCATTGCAGCAGACTTGGTACCGATCGAACCATATGAGACAACGGTACTTGATATGGGCATGGGTTAGTGCAGTCATCACGTCCGCAAAGCTATCTCTTACTAACCTTGACTAGGTCAACGATATGATATCATAGTTACCGCGGACCAAGCCGACGTTGCCGACAACTTCTGGATGCGTGCTATACCCCAATCGGCGTGCTCAGACAACGACTCGACGGATAATATCAAGGGTATTGTCTACTATGGAGACAGCCCTGGTACACCCTCTACAACTGCATACGATTACACAGATGGCTGCGATGACGAAACAGATAACCTCGTACCTTATATCTCCAAGACCGTTGATGACGCGAATTGGAGCGACCTCGAGACAGCAACAGTTGGAAAGAACACAGCTGGTCTGTTCAAGTGGCAACTCAACAGTACCAGCATGCTGATGGACTGGGCAAACCCAACTCTGGCTCAGATTATGAATGGCACAACTGAGTTCGAGACAGATGATGCAGTCATTGAGTTGAGTGAGGCAAGTCAGTGGGTCTACTTTGTTATCGAGACTACCCTAGCAGTTCCGCATCCCATTCATCTCCACGGCCATGACTTTTCCATTCTGGCTCAGGGAACTGGCACCTACTCGTCTTCGGTAACTCTAAACACAAGCAACCCTCCTCGTCGAGACACGGCAATGCTTCCAGGAAACGGGTATCTCGTCATGGCTTGGGAAACGGACAATCCTGGTGTATGGCTATGCCATTGTCATATCGGTAAGTTTGAGAGCCTATGGAATAAGTCACAACTTGCTAATTGTACTCTAGGTTGGCACACGTCTGAGGGTTTTGCTTTACAGTTTATTGAGCGCGCGAGCGAGATTCCTGATATTACTACATCAAGCTATGTGTCTGATGTCTGCGATAGTTGGACTACCTTTCAGAGTGAGAACTCAATCGAGCAGGAGGACTCTGGCGTTTAAGTCGCGTGGCTCACCTTTTTTAACGTCTTGGCAAATATGCATGTTTGCTATGTTATAAGCTATCTAGGTATCTCCACTAGATTAATTGTCATCACTGTGACTTTGTTGATATTAACTACGAAGACTTTGTTTCCTTTAGCCCCCTTTCAAAGTTGTTTTCGTAACGCCAGAAAAAAAGCGATGATGAAATTAGCAAAGAATAATCATGCACATCGCGTGTAACGGCAATAGGTAGTGATTGGGACCGTGCGGTAAAGTCTTTATCTAAACGGATCTCACATGTATCTAAGCTTGAATTTATCCTGGAACCATGATTGACGAAGCAAATGAGCGTTCTTATAGGTTGAAAGTCTGGTACCTATCAAGTAAAGATCACCAAAAAAATCCTCTCAGCTTACTCAGAGCTAGTACAACTGTGGTGATGTGAACTGTTGACCCCTCCAACACTCAAGTACAAATACACATCTGTCTAGAAACATTTCCCTAGCTGGTCTCACTTCTTTTATCATCTCAACTACTCATTATTCTCTTAAATCCAGTAAATAATCAACCCTCACACGATGAGCAAAACATCACAGCAAATTATCAAGCTCTTGGTTTCAATTGTCCTATTGTCCATTGTATTTGGGACAATTCTACCAGCCAAGCTTCTGCGTCTCTTGCCGGTTGTATCATCCGTAGTCAGCCTACAATTCGCCTACGATGAATATTTTTTCCTGTCCTGCTGGACAAGACGTCAATACCGAGAACAAGCTAATGAGCTGCTACCGCTATGGTTTACCAACTGGGCTCCAGCAGGAACAAAAGTCATATTCGGAAGCTTCACACTGAGTTTATCCAGTGGACTAGCGAATGCCGTAACTATCTGGCGCGGTACTGAGGATCAGATTACCGCCTTGTCTTACATTGCTGGAACTCTATTTGCGGCTGGTCATCTGCTTGTTTTTGGTCCGACTGCAATCAAGCTGCTGGCCAAGATCCGGCGTAATGATGCTGATGCTCAAAGTACCGAATCATTAGAAATGTGGCTGAAGATGCATGCCACTAGGTCTTTCGTGGTGGACTTGCCAGCCGTTGTCTGCTTTACCATTGGTTTACTCAGCGCTATGGAGAACGTTGTATAAGAGTTTCAACGGAGAAGAATAGTTCTGATATTGGGGAAAGGAACGGTGTCAATGATAAATACGAACGAGTCGTCAGGAGTTGATATTATTTTGCCTTGATGCTGTGCCGTTGACACCAGGTGCGACCCTTTCACTTTACTGTCACCAGAGGAGCGCTCGGAAGATGGGGATGCCAATACTGAAAAGTTGAGATATTGGGAAATGGTACATTGAGTTCTGTAGTCATCTGAAAAGGTTTATCAATCATTGTCCGCGCTCTAACACTGCCGCTGCCAGATCGTAATGTCCCCAGGCTTGGAGAACGCTGACTGTCGCTTGCTGTCTCTAAAGGATTGGACACCTGAAAGGGAACTCAACCGTAGTTCAATAAAGTTTTTGATACATTTTGTCATCTTGGTAACCTCAAGTATATTGGATGATTGACATTTTGGGAAAGAGAATAGAGAAAAGAGAAAAGAACGGCAGCTGTGCTGACTATCGGTCTATCACACTTGCTTCACGTCTAGTTTAGGTTTGACCTATCCTTGCACCTTCACGTTTGGACAAAGGAAACAGCCGAAATTGTAGAGCACTCTGATCCCAGCTGACGTCGTAGCTACCATCAAGCCATTGAATGAGCAACAGGCCAGTAACTCAGCTGCATCCAATGTGAACACCAATAGAATTGGTACCAGGGGCAGCAAAGTTGGTGCGCGCACCACAACCACGAAAGGTGGACTTGTTTCCGTTGCATTGCGCTTTGTTCCACGCCTGGATCTTTGCGTCGTTGAGATTTGACACAATAAGGCAGGCCGTGTTGACGGCTTGAACGCACGGCGAATTGCTGCTCAGGCTACCGTCGTAGATAACTCTGCAGTTTGTGCACTGGGGGGAGAAACAGGCCTCAACCTTGGCACTGGAGCGCTTGTGGAGTGGAAGGGCTGCTTGTTTGACCTTGATAGCCTGGGTCATGTCCTGAGATTTGTAGAAACCAGAGTCATCACTGCGGATGTAGACAACGGTGTCAATGTCTTGGAGAGATCTCTCTGGAGTTGGACCAGAAGGGATGGCTACTGCGCTGTGCGCAAGGAAAGACAGAAGAATAAAGCAGGCGTTCTTAAGAGACGGCATAGTGGTATGTGCAAGGTTGAACGTTTAAGTTGATATGATAGTATTGAAGATAATACTGGTAGTTCTAAGACAGTAGTGAGAACTGAATAAATAAATAGGGAACAAGGCAATTATATTTTCCCCAGTTTGTTTACCTCTTGTTCGGTTATCATGTGTGTATTCATAAATACTTATTCATAACGTAGAATATATTATCATACCACCGATGTGGTTTGTACAACTGCAAAATAGCGGGGAAGTGAGATATGAAGGAATATCTTTAGACACTACATGAGGTATTGACTGCAGGCTGAAAGTTGTGAGTTGTCATAGGACCCTGGTAGCTGAGAAGCTGGAGTAGCTTGGTGATACCACATCGCCTACTGTGACCCACCATGGTGTAGATCTCCCAGCCGCTTATGTCTTTAGTGTGCATACATCCCGCATCCCGAACGTGTCTCGGCTCTTCAGACCGAGTGCCAAGGCGGGGAACTCTTTCCTGCTTCAATCTAGACTCTGCTGTATAGGCGTGGCTTGAAATATTGATTACCACATGCGTATCAGAACCAATGGGCTGAACCCCAGCCTGACTGTCTGGTAACACAGCTTTTGTAATTTCGTTTCATCGGTTGGTCACCGTTAAGACTCCTCTGCCCTCAGTTAACCACTCTGTATTAGCACAATGCAGTGCATTGAAAAAAGGCCCGAAACCTGAGACAAAACGCAGTTTACTATTATTGATTATCTGCAGAAGGTTGACTAATAAGTTCCAGAACTCGTTAGAAGCGGGCACGGGAGGCCTAGATGACTCTATTGGAGAGAAAGTGAGTTCCATCTTGACTGCGGTATCTTAACCACCACCTCCCTAGGTAGGTCTTTCTGCAAGGAGACATTCTTCCGACTTGCACAGTGGCATGATAAAGACTTGTATCTGATAGGCCGCATCATCCCTGTCAGTGACCATAACGACCAGGTGATTCTTCACTTGCTGCAGCCACTCCTCGAGCTGTCGGTCTTTCCCGCGAGTATCAAATGACATTGCCCTGAGAGGATGTCCCTCCCGGACGTCGCTTCGCAACAACCGTAATGTATCTTGACTGGGCCCATACAACCACCGCGGCTCGTATACTGCACGAAGCCCTTTGAGGCCTAGTCCATCCCAGGACCGAAGTCCGTACATGTATACATCCCGATCTGACAAATCAGGCTCTGCGCGGAGTTGATTGAGGACCGTGTGATATTCGTCTATCTCTGGATCATTCAAAACCACCCTGCCGCAGGGTCTACAAAGCGCTTTCTCCCTCCAGGGTGAAGCTTTGAATTCATCAGGATCGTCAATAGAGTCTACGAAACTCCAGACAGTTATGTCTTTTCGAAGCATATCGAAACTGTAGCCGACCTGTAGTACGAAACTGGTCTCGTAGTATCCAAATATGCCTTCAAGATCGTCGGTAGTAAACTTGAATCCCCTGTATAAATCCACAAAAAGATCTCTCTCGGCAGCGCTTGCACCCCGTAGGCGGGGATGGGTGGTCTGGGCGAGAAAGTCGAGGGTTTCAAGAAACACGTCGATGTTGACCATGTTATAGTCCACTGGGAATTCCAAGCCTCGTTCCATCAAGCCACGAAATGCATAGACATGGTCGTGAAAGTCTGTGCAGTCGGAGTCTTGAAACATCTTCAACAACATAGGGAGCTGTTTCTGCCGTCCTTTGGTACGTGTGGCAGAGTAGAAAGCCAGTACGTTTGCGCAGTGGCGATGTAACTGGTCAAAACTGTGAGAATCGTAAAAACATGCTTTTGGTTCGTCTTGCTTCTCTACGGAACAGTCTGCCTGTAGAGAGCTGGACAGCTCTGGAACAGGTGCAGTGTGGTTGTGCAATGTGGCATAATCGACTAAACCGTCCATGATTGCAAAAAAGACAGAAGTACTGATAGAAGCCTGGCCGCAATACAATATAACCTTCTCAGGCAGCATGATCTCTTGTTTTACCCATCGACGCGTCCATATCGCAGCCCCGCACGCTTCAAAAAGTGATGAACACTCGGCCGGCGACAGCTGACAGCACACAGGCTGGGCCTCTGCCGCCCTGATGGTTACTGTATCAGCAGGGAAGCTTGAGTATAGATGCTTGATGGCACGCTCCAAGGCCGGCGAGGTCTGACCAAGCCAGGCTATAACCAATTTCGCGTCGCTAAATATTTGACTCATGAGCCGTACCTGGGCGTTACGTTCGTCGATATCGGACTGGTTGATGCATATCGAGTCAATCCATAAATTCGTGAGATGTCGACGTTGGGCTTCTCTCAAGAAATTGTAGACATTTGGCCGCACTGGGAACGGCACGCCGTTGATGGTTATTTCTTCTGTTGGCAGGTCGGTACCCCAAGTGTAAGAGAGACAAGTCCACCCTCGTTCAGTCGCATCTGCGTAGTTCACAAGAGAGCAAGAAATGGATTGAGAGATATCGCCGGATTCAACTTGAAGAACGCGAATGGGAAAGTCTTTGGGATCCAGAGGTGTATAGGGAAATGCCTCGTTCTTGATAGTTGTCGTCATGGCTTGTTGTATTGTGAGCTAAATAAAAAAAGGCAATTAAGATATGGTAGAGTAATGTGCGAGGTTAAGAATTGCATGTTTTAATACCGCGTTTAGGCGGGGATTATCTATTATCTAGTCTAGTGCTTACAGCCCAGCCTTTTGTAATGGACCTTGGACAGGTAAGGTAACTAGGCTATGTAGGTATCCGATGATTTTCCATTCGATCTATCTAGGGTCTTACTAGCCTAACGGACATGTTGACAAATATCAAGCTTGGCCATTATCTTGTCCCGACCTTCATGACCCAGAGTACCTCGGTCTCTTACTCAGCGATGTAGGAAATGTAGTACTTCCTCGCCGGGATTTCGATAAAGCCATAGTAAGATCTCCACTACTGATACTATCGCCCGTCGAGAAGGTTATACGCTGCATCTGTCCCCACTCGCTTCCGAGAAGCAACGTTGATCCGGACATGGCTGATACACATGGCCGATACTTCTCAGGAATCCACAAAATCTTTTGTTCATCTTTCAGGATCCACGTCTTGTCGCTACTGATACCATAGCCCAAGCGTCGCATTAGTATTTGACGCTTTCCTTCCTGTTGGTCCTTCACGTCCACAAGGAATAAGCTGAAAACTCCAACGCTGGTTTTTAGGTCGGTACCATTGCTGTCGAAAGACAAGTCCGCGATATTTAACTCAAACTCCTCCGAGTGAATGCGAAGGCCTGTAGGGACGTGTAAAACTTCCAGGGTGCCATCAGTGTAAATGTTATAATAACTCACGGCAACCCACTGGCCGTTTGGAGATATGGCCATGGAGTCCAGTTTGCCTACGCCTATCGGCTTATTTATCGAATAAATGCGCTGGGACTTCGATTCGAAAAGTGGTAGTGTTTGTTGCTTTATCATAGAGACCCTAGCAGATCGCCGGGACCTCGATGAATACAAATACCGTTGTTTAATTTCACCGTCAATGTCAAGTGATATAATCTTCTGGCGACAAGCTGAAAGTGTGATCGATACGACCCCTGTGCTACTGGCTTGGAACGAATCATTGCCGTGATGATCTGTGCCTATGTTCCAGGTCCTGATAGCTCCCTCGTATGAACCTGATATAAGCAGTTCACTTTCTGATAGAAATACCAGTGAGGACACATGTGACCTGTGACCTCTGAAGGTGTGTAAGAGAGCACCTGTCTGGAAGTTCCAGACAATCACGGTGCAGTCATCTGATGATGAGCCTAGACGTTTGCCATCCAAGAATAGCATTGATGTGATTTCACCTGTATGGCCGACAAGTGTATGCTTGCAGGACAGCGTTTCCAGATCCCATATCTTGATATTATTGTCAAAGGACCCTGACGCTGCCCATTGGACGTCTGTCGACAAGGCCACAATCGAAACGCGGTTTGTATGACTAGGGCGTTCTTTTGCATGTGAACCTTTTGTGATGTCCCAGATCTCGATAGTGTCCGATCCTGATATGAGCCGAGATCCATTAGATGAGAACGCTAAAGTAACATCATAATAGTTATTACTGTTCAGAGTATGCGTGTGTCGGCCAGAAGAAACGTCCCAAACCCAAACCTCTCCTTGATTCCCACAATTAGCCGCAATTCGTTTACCGTCCCTTGAAATAGCGATGTTTCGGAAGGATCGGTCAGAGGTCCGTATTTTCATTTTAGAATTCTCCGAGGTAAAATCTCGAACACATATTTCCCCAAAAAAGGCGCCGGACACAAACAACTGAGTTTTTGCTGCACATGCGATCGACGATATGGAGTTAATATGGTCCTGAAAAGTTCGTTCAACGGTCCATGTTGTTGTGTTCCAAATCGTAACGGTTCCACAATCTGCGGAGCCCGAGACCAAACGTTTGCTGTCCGCTGCGAAGCTTACACATCGAACCTTGTAATCCGCACTAAGACAGTTTTGTATCAAAGTTCCAGTTTTAACTTCCCATATTTTAATTATTGGGCCCCATGTTCTGCATGCCAACCACTTGGCGTCCGGCGAGAGAGTTGATGTGTGGAGGCAGCAATTGTTGCTGCTAGGCATAGTTCTCAGACTTTCTTTTGAAGGTTCCCATACTCGGATATACATGGTACCAATAGGAGCACTGTTGTAGGAACTTACTGAAGACAGGTACCCCTGGCCATCTCTAAATACAATAGAGTCAACATAACCACCTCCGTTATGATGCTCCTCGAGGCAGAGCCCTGTTGTTGAGTTGTAGACTTTTATACTTCCATCGAAAGAGCCTGCGGCGATCAAGAAGTCATCGGGTGAGAATGCTAAGGCAGTGACCTTATACTTGTGTCCTTCGAGGACTTGAACACAGGATCCCCATTCTTCCTCTGTGACTGGACTTCTGGCAAGCCAGCTTGGTCCCTGAGTCAGAAACCTTTTTCGAACAAGACCGTTGACAGGACTAAACAGGAGGGCCGATGAGTATATCTGTAGCGGGTCGGCTTCAATGGCATTTCCAAAAAAGAGGGCTACGCGATGAGCGTCTTCAACTAGCTCACGGAGACCTATAACATACGTATCAGACTAGATAATCCAATGTTAGTTGAATCGAGTAAATGCCTTCCACACACAAGAAGAAAGATCTCACCAGAATAGACACAAGATTGTGTAGTGACAGTATCCCTTCCGAAATGCTGCGTAATTGGCCCATAGTTTGCAACCAGTGCAACAGGTGGTCATGTAGAAAGACTTCAATTTCGACATCAATTTGCTTTCTCTGTTCTTTTCTGCTACCACAATGTTTCAAATGAGGAACCCAATAAGTGCACGCGTACCCCAGCGGCTCCAGGTGATCACCATCGGGAAAGTTCCAGTTGATCTCACTTTCAGGGTTGATGAATTGTCGCATGGCCTCTCTCATTGCTTCCCATGAAGCCTGGAACATCTTATTGTGCTGCACTAGTATACCGTCTGGCATAATCTTCTCCAGTGCCATATTCATGAGAAACTCCCTTGCGGATTGATGGACAAAAACGACAGTCGTGGTACCATTGCGAATTGTTAAAAACGAGCCGCATAATAACACTGTTTCTGTTAAAGCTGGAATGTTGTTCCGAAATTTGGAAAGAGAGTCGACGGCAATGGCGAGCTCCTTCAAGTTAAGAGGACGATAGGAAGCTGAGACGACCGCCATTATCTCCTTGCACTGCGTTGCAGATCTTGACGCAGCAAGTTTCTTCATCATTCGCTCGTATAACTTGCCCAAACCCGATGGAAATTCTTTCGAAGCTTCAAGGGCCTGTGTCTCTGTGCACTCGTTCAGTTCTTGGCAGACCATCGCAACCCAAAGAAAGGTGTCGCCTGACTTTTCTTTCAAGTTGTGCTTTATTGTGTCGCGAAGTTCATCACCACAGGTATTCCACCACGGCATGTCCCTCAATCTGGCTTCTATAAGGTTTTTGACGGCTCCGGAGGTCAGATGTTCGTTCGATTCAAGGTCTATTGTAAGTCCTTTCTCTGAATTGACGATTCCGTGCAACTTGTTCCCAATTACGGGGTCCTTCCGGCTTGAGACAAGCCATTTGATGCCAAGTTGGGAGTTCGTTTCGACAATGAATTCTAACAGCTCTTTCTGGTTATTCTCACACTCATCGAGTGCGTCAATGATCAACACCGTTTGGTTCATCAAGGGAACTTTCAAGATTTCAATGAGAATCTTGCGGATGAGTTGCCATAAGTTGGGCCCGGTAAACATGTCGTCCCCGATCAAGTCAAACTCTTCCCTCAGGGCCTTTAGTACTGTAGCACGACACGAGTGGCGACGGACAAGTACGTAAGTTAACCCTCGGAGTACAGATGTCGCGTTGTTCATGGTTGGTACACCAGCTTGACAGAAAAAGTAGGACAAGTGATTGGGTTCCAAGCTTTCAATGATGGCACATATCAGCATTGTCTTGCCTTTTCCAGCATCGCCCTTGATCCACAGAAAGCACCCCTCTCCATCACGCCACGTTGTGAAGTTGTCGTTAGTCAAGATCCAGTCAGAGGCGCCAGGCAGCAGACCCCCTTTGGTGTCAATGATTTGTTGTTTATCGAGTGATGGGTCTGTCTCATACAGAGATCTGACGCAGTCCGCATTTTTGGTGTCTGGACATAGGTAGTTGTTATTACCAACATGAACGCTGGAAGAGCCACTGGCGTTCACGGTATGGGCGTGGTTAGCTGACATTGTGGGGTTGCCAGGTATCTTAGATGGATTTTTAGCCTCCATCACGATAAGAGTGTTAATTTGTTAAATGAATGTTGCATGGGGATGGTATCCAAAAGGTGAGGAAATAAGGCGATGGTCTGAGATTGATACTGGGTAAATTTCCCCATACACCAAGGGTTCCTAGTTGACGACCAAACAGAGTCACATGGTGAGATTCTGAGATTCTGATTGTAATTTAGGCGCCTAGTCTAAATATTGCTTGCCTGATCTGCGAACAATAGATGGCTTCAGCCTCCAATAGCCCAAGTGACGCCTGAATTAATAATTACAGGGATGCGAATACTTGGCTGGCGTCACTTGACCATGCCGCCATGGACTGGACTGAGCAGTTTTCAGTAGAGCCGGGGCTGAATGCAGTCAGCTGAGGGGAAAGCAAGGTTGGCCAAGGGTTGATTGGCGTCCAGTGCATGTCTATCAAATTTGATGTGCTGTGCCTCACAGGCCCATGGAACAACTGGGGCCTCGTTAACCCTGCCATTTGAAGTTATGCAAGTATAGCCCTGTAATCACAATGCGGGCATTCCGATTGCACAGCTGACTGGCAAGGCGTTTTAGGTCACCATAGCTAGTAGAGCCAACCACAGCCGATTGTAGTCATGAATTCAAGTAAATGCCTCAATAACAATATTAGGTCAACATCTATACATACAATAACAAACGGGGCATCTCGATAAGGTGTCTAATTCAAGAACGGCGGTGGTGTTGATGGGATAAACCTTTACAATTGAGTTGACATCATCGCAGTTGGAAGATGCTGATATGGAAGACTGAAATGATAAGCCAAGTCGCGTGAAGTTGGCCTTGTACAACAATGGGACGTTTATGGTGTGATTTGCCAACATTATGCACAGTTGGTTCACACAAATACAAAGTGCAGCGACTTTATGGGATCACAGTGAGCCACGACAACACGGCTGGGCGGCCTGGGCCTGTCCATGCAATCATCCTTGTAATGTGTTACCTATCGTCTTTTGGAACAGGCATTGCCCCGTATTCTGTCCCATTGACATTAAGATTACATAGCCTAATCTTCCCAGATGCCTCTGCCCCCATAAACATTCCCAACCTGAAGACGTGACTGATTCGTAGCCGATATCGTTCTCATGGAGTTTTTGGTCCGATCATTGAGAAGAACATTTCGTTGAATAAACGTTTCTGAAAAGACATTGCCGACTAGGAATTTTGCTGATCCCTCTAGATTGACAAATTCTGCTGAATTATGCCCCTCTATCATATTCAACTTTCTCTGTACAGCGTCTTCCATAACAGGGTCGACCCCGCCAGCGGCGTCTTCTAACGCTTCGAGGCTTGATCTGTCGTCAATCTTTTCAATCTCTCGCTCAACTAATAGTGTTTGTGCTGATTCTACGGGAAATAGCTTTTCCAGCTCATCGATCCATGAACAAATCTGATCGATTGTCCTTTCGAGGCTTTTCGCATCGTAGAGCGCCCATGTAGTCTTCTTGATTATGCTCGTGGTCTTTTGTCTTTGGCGAGCAATGTCCTTTGAGTGTCTGTGCAATCGCCGAAACATAGGGTTCATGTCGCTTTCCCCAAATACCTCTAGCTCCCGGTGATCGGCTCGGTCCGCATATCGGCTAGATTTCTTTTGTGCACCCTCAAAGCATCTTATGATGTCTTCCAAAATTTCTCTCGCAATATTCACCTCTTTATCAGCTGATGTGGTAGAAGAGAAACGAGGCTCGTTGTTGATGGAGATAGCTTCTCCCCATCTTCCCAGGCGTGTCTTTGCAAGGTCTAGTTTGAGCTGGTATCTCTGAAAGTCCTCTCCGAAATGGCGGCCGAGTTGGATGTACTCAAAAGTGTCAACACAATTATTGAAGATCGCGGCAACACTCAAGGCCCCGGAAATGATGCCAAATATTTCGGCCATTGTAAAGAGCGGCTTACTTTTAACGATTTGAAGAAAAGGAAGATTCTGGTCTTCCGTGGCCCGACTTTGCCAACATATTTAAACGACGCTCATAGCGGCAATGTAAGACAAAAACTCGCCGCCGACGTGTCAGGTGGCTAACAAAAAAGAACGGGGAGCTAGGCACCCTGTAACATGACTTCAACACGTACAAATTACAATATTATTTTCCCGATTTGTTACCCACCTATCATTCTACCTACCAGCTATATACCCGGAGTTAGTGTGCTAGGACTGTCCGTAGACGTGTCCTACCCTGCAACTATTACACGACCGACCGCTTTCTTAGCCCAAGGGCTGTGTTTTTGAGGGACATGTCTTAGAAGTATTACCCACCCGCTGTGGCGAAGTGCATATTAGCAAACCAGGATACGAGGGGATATCATCAGCTCAAAACCCATTCAATCAAATGTCAAATACTGCATAACATCGAGGGTGGCGGAGCGTCGCGGGCGTATTAAAATCTAGATGTCGCTCAGACACTAAGTAAATCGACACATTAACGGTTCATCTAACGATCAGTACTTCATTGCGGCGTTGGAACCGAAGCTTGACTGGGGACAATGCTGCAACTATTTCGGCACCAATAGCAAAATGGAAGCGCCATATGCTAGTCAGATGCAGAGACCTCGAAGACGTAGGTCTAGCAGTTACTACATGTGTGCTCGCAAGAGTTCACCAAGCAGAACCACCAAATTGATCACCAACCCTGAGTTTAGACTCTCCTCTTAATTTTGCGTCTTGAACACCATTATCCGGTAATGGAAAATTTGTGACTCCATGTCTAAGAGCCTCTTCACTGTAATACTGCCCGACACTGGTTCGTGCAGTTTCGTCAGCATCGAGTGCGGTGAGGCTATTGTTGCAATTAGACACCTGTGTTTTGTATTCTTCTTGGCTCGGAGTTCTCTCGGCTACTGGGTTTGTGGCGTTGGCGAGGTCTACTCGGATCGAAGGTGTACCATCTGTATCAGACGGTCTCCCTATGTCCCCCAGTTGTTGAATGGAAGTGTTGGGAACTCTACTACGAAGCACAAGGCGCTGGCTCTCAGTCGGGAAGTGGAGTTGAGCCTGCACTCGACGCTTGATGTCGAGTACAGTGTCACTTTGTTGGTAGGTCACTGAGCCTAAGGGCGAGTGGGTATCGTCATCTGCAATTGTTAATCTTGGAAACTTAGAACGTGCTATTCGTCACTGACTAGAGTACAGATAAATGGTGAGGCTAGGCTCTTGAGCCGTTGAGGCGCCCGGTTGAACAGTTTGTGTGGCCATGTCGGAAGGAAATGGCGATTTAGAGATATTTGCGTTTACTGCTAATGTATTATTTTGGGGAGAATTCCGGCAATAAATAGTCTTTCGTTCTCGGAAGGTGACTAAGACGTTGCTTTCAACTAAGATTTACTTGGATGGCCGAGTAAGAGAACTGACTTGGAGGGCAAGGACACCGATGTCAGAATGTGATGAGGCTTACATATTGTGACATTGCCCTCCTGTACTCCAGGAGAGTACATGAGATGGCTGACTGAGCAGTCCAGCTACATTCAGAATGCCTTTTGTCGCTTAGTATGATAAATTTCCATCTGTAGCCTTGTTTCTGCTTTGGAACAGGCCGACGGGATGGTACCAAGATGCCACGTCACTACCTTATGTACGTACCAAGTCAGCAACTCAGTTTCCAGTATTGGAGGTAGAAAAGAAATGCAATGTAGGTGGTGTCAACCTTGATCGAGCTGAATAGACCGGGCATGGTTGTAGTAAACGGGTTACTGCATTGCTTGACTTTGCGCGGGGACGCCAGAGAAGCTGCTCGGTTAAACAAAACGGCGCACCGCTTCCCCTCAACTAGTTAGAGAATTCAAGGCTCGTTAAACCCTCTTTGGTATGCTCTATTTTGGGATTTCTAGCTTCTAACGACAACTCTCCATATAACTTTCTAATTATTCTTAGGTCCCCTGTTCATATACGACCTTGCCTCCAACAATTGTGTACTTTGGTAGAAGAACAGAGAGACTTTTCGTCTGTGCGATGAGGGGGTCATGCGACCAGATAGTCAGGTCAGCAAGATAATTTGGGAGAATGCAGCCCCGATACTCGTCCTCCTTTGTCAGTTTTGCTGCATTCTTGGTGTGCAGATCAATGGCTTCCTGGACAGAAATTGCATGTTCCGGGCCCAGGACACCCAGGACAGTCTGACGCGTGGTGAGACCCCAGACTGAGTGCATTGCGCCGTAGGTACCAACCGGATAATCCGAACCGGCAGAAACTTGTGCACCATCATCTATCCACTGGCGAACAGGGAAAAGGTGGCTCTCTCGTTCTTTTCCTAAATACTCGCTTTGGATACCAGCGGCATCATGTAACAAAGGATGTTGGACCGTGACTGGGATTCCGAGTCGCACAGCACGAGCCCGTTGCTCAGCGGTTGCAAGACCTCCATGCTCCATGACTAGGGACCCAGGAGGCAGTTCCGGGTACATCCGTAGTAATCGCTCATATACATCGAGAAGAACTCGGACGGCTCGGTCTCCAACTGCATGAGTACCAATTCTCCAGCCTCGTCGGAGAACCACTCCCATTGCTTCAACAAGAACGTCAGGATCCCAGGTCAAGGTACCGCAAAAGTCAGTAGGACCGCAGCAGCCATGATCTGGTCGGGCGACGTAGGGATCCTCGGTGGCGCTGGCCTCGATTCCACCATCAATACCAAACTTGACTCCCCAAACTCGTAGCCACATATCCGAGTCGAGGCTCCGCCATTGTTCAATCTCATCCATAAGACGCTCAATCTCGGCGACAGAGGTCATACCAAGCGCCGCAATTAGTACCCGCATTCGCACATGTAGTTTCTCTTGGTCACGGGCTACCTTGAGCATCTTCATTTGGTTCGCGAATACAGCGCAATCACGAACGCAGCCAATTCCTGTGGCGGCGTACGACTTTGAAGCAGCTTCAATACCAGCCACAGACTCTTGGAGGCTAGGGTGTGGCGATATCTCGAAAATGGGTGCGAGTGCATTATCCTGCAACAGCCCGTTGAGGCTTCCATCTTTGTTGCGGCCAATAACGCCGCCTTCTGGCGGCTCTGACTCGGTTGTAATGCCAGCTAACTTTAGCACAACAGAATTCGCAACCATATTGTGACCGCCTCGCTTAACGAGGATGGGATGCGCTGTGGACACACCATCAAGCTCTTGCAGTGTCGGGAACCGCTGTTCCCTAAGATTGTACTCTTGCCAGTTTGCTGTAGTTGTGATCCATTCACCAGCAGGAGTATTGGCCGCACGAGAACGCAGCATATCGAGCATGGTAGGTATGTCCTGGGCCAAATGAACAGGAACATCGAACTGGCTCATTGCAGCAAACATAAGATGGGTATGGGTATCGTCGAAGGAAGGCAGTATGGTACTCCCAGGCTCGTCGATTACGCGAGTATGTGGCCCAATGTATGCGTCTAAGCCATGGTAGTCTGTTGAAACTGCTATAATACGGTCCCCATTGATGGCAATGGCGTTGTAAGTCTCGGTTGTTTTGGTCTGCGTGTGAATGGTGCTTGCGCGAAGTAAAAGCGACGCAGTCATAGTTACAGGTAGGGTACAATTAAAATTTCGTGTAGCCTGTTCGCTATATGGTATGAAATAGGGAGAAGAAGTGGTAAGGCTTAGATAAGTTTACAACAACCTGGTAGGATATTTCGATTTTGTGTGTTGACTTTGTGAGTCGGCGGTAAGGCTTAGATAAGTTTACAATAACTTAGTAGGATATTTCGATTCCATGTATTAACTTCGTGAGTCGGCGGTTCGGCCTCGCGTCTTTGTGGCCAGTGCCGAATGTCGGTGTCGGCTTGGAACTATGACCGATAGTACTTAGATGCACTTGAACTTAGCTTATGGAACCTAGGTTCCTTTTGGGATCCGAGCTTAGCTTCGGGTCCCACACTTGATCGGTCATGATTCTCATATCCGCGACCCGTCCACCAGGTCGTTACACCAGAGATTCCGGACTCGTCTCATAGATGCCGTTACAAATGCCGACGGAACCGTTCACGTCACCATCATGGCCCTAACCTGCTAACTTGTGTTGCTTTATCCGATAGAATTAGGCTGGTCGCTTCAACCGCTCAGCGTCGCTTTGTTACGCTAAAGAATCTGGTGCACTACCCGACAGCGTCGAACCACTAAATGCAGAGACCCTTGTTCATGGGTAAACGGTATCTTCTTGTTGAGTTGCCATCATATGATCGATTGCAACTTGCTTCGTGTTGAGTCCGTGTGGTGAACATATGCTTATACTGTACTATTATGTATCTGAAAGGCTAAGACTACGAGTCTGCAGCGATTGGTAAAATCAACCCCTATACTAAAGATCTACCTAGCGAGCTCCAGCGACAGTCAGACCGACAACGGCGACAACGGCAATGACTCCAAACCCAGTGCTGCGTATAGCAGAGTTCTCGGCAACATTGCTAGGGGTAGAGATGCTGGAGGTAGTCTCCGTGGCGGTGCTCGTGGCTGTATCTGCGACGGAGTTGGTCGCCTTGGCAGTTGCAGTAGCAATCTCCGTGGCAGAAGCGGTAGCCCAAGCATAGGAAGAGCATAGTCCGCTGGGAATAGCGTAGGATTCGAGTTGCTCCTGAACTTGGGGAACATCCTTGCAAGCATCGTAAACGCTAGAGAGATCTTCCTTGAACTCGGAGATCCAGTTCTCCATAGACTTGGCGTAGGAGGTGTAGGCGGCGGCCATGGATCCAGTGACGGCAGGAATAACGCAGGAGTCGGCGACATCTTCGAAGTCAGTCTGCTTGGCGAGGAAGCTCGCAAGGGTCTTGTCTGCAGTCGGCATGTCGCTCATGGCATCAACGAGGCCGCTGGCTGCTGAGGTGCATGAGTCGATATCACGCTGTTCAACCTTGGCGCCGTTGGCGGAGGCAGCCATGGCTACAGCAAAGATGGAAAACTGAAGAATATGCATTGTGATTTTTGGTAATTTGGAATGTGTTTAAAAGAGTGTAGAGAAAAGAATGTTGAGTTGATAGAGAATGATAACTGTCGAACTACGGAAACAGCAAACGATGGCAGAATGGCTCCCTTATATACTCTATCGTTTCCAGAACCCGTTCACGCTGAAATGAGGTTGACAAATGATACCGAAACCGCTCACGCTGTCGGTCCGTTGCAGATGCCTGTTGAGCATCAGAGCTGAAGTTAGTGTGATCCACAAGGAACCTTCTGTCAGAATTTAATAGGATGCTTAGTCTCAAAGATCGTCCTGACCCATCGGCACTGACCATTTGTTTCGGCAGTTACCGAATGTGGTCAAGAATGTTCATTTGGGAAGAAACTTTAATCACAGTATTTGACTAATGGCATCATTTTTTGATAGGTTTCTAGCCTTGATTAGGAATGGCGGAGCACAAAACACGCTTTTTCAGACGCTAGATGGGAGAAATTAGCGTGTTCTGTAAACAAACCGCGCCCTACAAGTTCACTAATGCAGGGGTTTTAGACCCTGCCTGGAGTAATTACACTACCCTAAACCGCACTGATATTAACAATGATAATAACACTATCTACGGTTTATTTTCCCGTCACTTGAAAGCTACTGTCTTGTTACACTCTCATTTTCTACCAAGGTACTACTGTTAGAGGGATAGAGAGCGTATCCGTTGTCAAACCACAGCAAGATTACGATGTCCCATGTCACCTGGTGTGACTGGGTTAAAGTTTGTGGACTCAATGAGTCTCACTGTTTGCAAAAACAGTACGACTGTTGTTTTAATTTATTACTTTGTCTAATGTACCACCTTGAAAAAAAAACATCTAGGTTTAGGCATCTCTGCATGAATGATGGGTATATGCGGGAGGCCGACTGTATTAACGCCAAGCTGCAGCGCTGGCAGCCTAATCTCATAAGATAGATTACAATGACGTGATAAAAGTTTAAAGAAAAGCAACGCATTTTCTAACCTCCCACTATTATAAACTTCAGCACGCATTCAAGATATTCACCCAAACAACTTGACAGAATTCATACTAGGTTGTGTTGATAGTCCACCTTTTCTCTGAAACTGATCAGCGCTCAACGGATGCAGTCTCGTCATGAACCAGGAACCACTCCCTGAAGTGTCTCAGGATGAGGGCGATGAAGGCAGTCGTTCGGTTATATATATATATATATAAAAAGTAAAATTGAACAACTAGTTCGAGCCCTCGTCGATCTACCTGCCGATTCTCCTTCAATCTACCTTGACGCATCAGGTATCGGAAACGACACATTGGACGGTTTTCATCTGTTCATTCTGCCTACCAATACGCTCTACCTTGTTGACTTGATACGGCTTGGCGATGCCGCATTCCCAACCGTTGGTGACGGTGAGATGTCTCTTCGTCTAGTCCTTGAATCAAAGAGTATTCCAAAAGTTGGGTTCGATATTCGCGACTTGTCTCGACTCTTATTTCGTCAGCATAACATATCACTCGCTGGTATCTATGATATCCAACTTATGGAGCTCGCAAGCAGAACGAAGGGACAATCCATGAAGTTTCTCGCCGGATTGGCGAAATGCATCGACCGAGATATTTCCAATTCCGACGATCGAAAGATTCGTTGGCTCAACCCGGCTCAACCGAGCAACCTGTATGTCCACAACACTATGGGCCATGCACCGAAGTACGTTATGAGACGAGTAGAGATGTTCCCTGTCTTATGGTCATTTTACAAACAAATGCTGGATAGACCGAAAAAGGCAATGTGGCTTCATCTCGCGCGACAGGAATCGGAACAAAGAGTGCACAACTCGAAGAGGAATGTTGGAAAGTATCCAAAGAGGCAGAGTTGGGGGCCAGAGGTTTTCTGGGATGGCGAGCAGAGAAAAGCTGCTATTGACGCGTGGAACGATGGAAAGCTATTGGACAAAAGCCTGGGAGGAATTGAATTTTGTGACGACTAGTGGAATCTCCAGAGAAGTAGTGAATCGTATAGGTCCAAGTGCAACTGAGTTCTAGAGTAGTATTTTCAAAAATAAAGATACTAGTGATTAGACTACTCGTGCAGTCCTGAAACAGATGGTACAATTGAAACGATTTAATTGCATCACGAATGATCCGAGAAATCATTTGCTAAAGCTTAATACTTAGCCTTAGGACTTTCGAGTGGAAGATATTAATTATGACAGTGTTAGGCTATAGTATAGGTCTAACAACGAGAATACGCCGCCTGGGATGGGACGATATATAGTGGAGAGGTTGCTGAAGTCTATTGAAAAGGAGTATCCAGAGGAGACACACTACAGCATATAGAGGGACAACTTACTGGAGGTGTTTTTGGAGGATCTCATGGGGTGAGAGTAGGATACGGATTAGATGAGTTAAGAATATTTGATCTGAAAAGCAGAAGTGGATATATTAAGCACTTCAACTAAAATTGGTCCTCAAAGCAGACATTGCAACCCGCCCAGCTGCTATCTTCGGTTCATCTTGTGCCTAATTAATAGCCGGCGCCAAGAATTAAGCTTATAATGGCGCAATGCGCTAGCATAATAACACTGTAGGGATATTCATACTGAAGTAGAAGGTGATGAGGTATATACAAGGTTTTAGCTGTGATTACAAGGATTGGCATACGAGGTTTAGGACGGAGATCTATACTATAGCGGCAAATAGGAGTGTCAATCCCTCGTGTCAATAAAATCGAGTAAAGCAAAATACGCGGTTAGTAATATATAAAAACACGCTTGAGCCACCATCAATTTCGGTCCTGCACAGCTCTCTTTCCCTCAACTTGCAAAATGAAGTTTCTCTTAATCAGCCTGGCCGCTATTGCCGCCGCTCTCCCCACGGACAAGGGCATTATACCCGGCAAGTTTGTCGTAGCGCTCAAGCCTACGGACGATCTTAACCTCCACGCTCGATGGGTATCCGATGTCAACAGAGAGTCTTTGTCCCGTCGCGGCGTTGAGTCTGTTGGAATTGACAAGACCTTTAGTTTCCCTGGTTTCAAGGGTTACTCGGGGTCTTTCGATGAGGAGACTATCAAGATCATCAAGGCTAATTCCACTGTAAGTACATACCCTGATGGAGACATGGTTCCAGGGATTAACCAAGACTTAGGTCCTGCGCGTGGAGCCAGAGCAAGAATACACTGTCGCTGCGCAAGTTACACAGCAAAGCCCCCCATGGGGTCTTTCGGCTATTTCCAACGCCAAACCACCATCTTCAAAAGCCTCTTATACTTACGACTCGACTGCGGGTGAGGGAGTTTTCGCTTATGTGCTGGACAGCGGCATTTACCTTGAGCACGAAGAATTCCAAGGTCGCGCCGTCTTTGGCGCGGACACGTCGGGCGTTGACAGCCAGAAGCAGCACGGTACTCTCGTCGCTGCTATCGTCAACGGTGCCACGTACGGAGTTGCTAAAAAGGCTACTGTTGTCGATGTTCAAGTTTTGGGTGACAACACAGGTACCACTAGCGGTGTTATCGACGGTGTGGCCTGGACGGTCAACGATATCGTGGCCAAGAAGCGTGCTGGAAAGGCCGTCATTAACATGAGTTTGTCGGGAGCGTCCTCTGAAATCATGAACGATGCGGTGCAGAAGGCGATCGATGCTGGTGTTCCAGTTGTCGCAGCCGCAGGAAATATGAACGAGAATGCGGCAAATTGGAGTCCCGGGAATAACCCCAATGTCATCACCGTTGCTGCCAGTAACAAGAATTATCAGCGATGGCAGCATTCTAATTGGGGACCTGCGTGTGATATTTTCGCACCGGGCGAAGAGATTTTGTCTGCTTGGCCTACCTCTTCTACCGGGTCACGAACCGCAGATGGCACGTCGGAGGCTGCTCCCCATGTTGCAGGTGTTATTGCTTATCTTCTTGCTTTGGAGGGTCCGCGTACGCCTGCTAAGATCTGGGAAAGAGTTAAGGAATTGGCGATCAAGGATAAGATTACGGATAGCAAGGGTGTTCCCAACCTTTTCTTGTACAACGGAATTGGCAAGTGAGCTGTATGTATTCGATGTTACCATCTTGGTAGCACTCGTAGAAACGAATAGAAGTGTGCTATCAACTATATACTAGACAAGGTGATAGAAAGAGCAGTACATATCCATTAGATACTAATAAAAGCTTATCCCTGCTTTCGGGCTGATTCACTAATGGGGGACGTGTTCGCAGCACTTCCGCTACTAATATACAACAGCTTCCGACTATCGGTAAAGAACGTACCTAACAAATCCTCTCCAGGTCTCGAACATGTAGTCTCGTCGTCATCATCGGTTGAACGAAGGACTACAGGGGCTGTACACGCAAGATCTCCATTCCTAACCTCGCAAGTTAGATATTCCTGTGCTTGGCGTTCGCCAACGGGGCCAGGCGAACAGTAGACAACGAACGGTGGGCCTATAGCCAAGGAAGGCGGATAGTAGTAGGCACAGACGTAGGCCTGAGTTTCAGCTTCCTGGAGTCGTCCTATGGAGTCGATGGCGAATTTACGAGGGGTAGAACCAAAAAGCGCTGTGGGGTCGAACGCGATGAAGGTTCCTGATCGACCGTTGCCTTGAGGCTGGGCGCCGTTGAGACTACCACCGAAGGCACTCAGAACATATGTTGGTTCTCCAGCAGGGGCCTTCGAAGTTGTGGCAGCTTCCAAGGTAGTGGCGGTAGACATCTCGGTGGATGTGATAGTGTCTTCAGCTGCGGTGGTGGTCGTGGTAAGCTCGATGGTCGTTGTAGTTTCAGACAACGCGATGCTAGAACCTGCCAGGATGAAACTCGTTGCCTCTGTCGTCAAAGCAGAGGTAATTGTCGCTGCTTCCGAAGCTAATAGACTATGTGAACAGCAATTCCATGCCGCGCAACCTATACTTGACTGGTACTGGTTACAGGAACTTGTAACCACCAAGTCAGCGGCAACACCTAGGACGAAGAGAATACAACGCATCGTGACGGCTGCCATCAAGGCAAGAGTTTAGAGAAAAACAGAGAAGAAGAGAGATAGCCTGATGGGCTACGAGCCACTGATATCGTCTCAGCCGCAAATGTCTCATTTCTTAAAGTCGATAGTCTTGATTTAAGCTACCTAAAAGAAAAAGGAGGACCAGTTTCAGTTGGTCTGAATGGTTAGGGCCCTGGACAACACTGCAGTAAAGTTGTAGCTTAATTGGATTAGAAATGGACAAAGGGCGAAAAACACGCAAAGGTACCTTATAGTCCGTTATAAGAAATCATTTCGAAATAAAAGAGGTATTTACCACAGGTCTTGAACCTTGCTCTCGTACTAGAGCCCGGACTCAATTTAATATTCCAGGTCCAAGATAAACCCACAGCTGCATAAGATATAAACTTTAAAGTGATAAGTTACAATTCTCAAACTAGGACAGAACAAAGTTCGGTTTGGATAATATAAATTTCTTATGAATTTAACATTAACGATTCTGGCCCTACTAGAACTACTCACTTATAGCATTTTTATGGTCTACTAATTATTTACTTATTTCAACTATAAGCCGGAGCCCTAGTCATTCACTCGGTTCTGAACGAACTTTTCCGGATTGTTCTTAGGTACATGCCAATGATATGCGTGCTGGATTGTGATAAACAAGCCGAAGCTACACACACAAGCTTGGTCTGTCTCGGACATATGCCTTTCCATGTAACCTGGCCTGGAATTGCTTGCGTGGGAAATAAGCTTCGGCAACCGCTTGATATAGTGTGGACGTTGTACCTGCGATGCATTTAGCATTGTCAGCGCGCACCATGCCTGCAAACCTTCCACTACCAGCCGGTAATTCGAGTAGGTATGTGAGTTTTAGCTTATTTGTGAATCAAGTCAGCTAGCCACAAGATTTGTTGTTGGAATAGCACCCCTAGCTTGCTTGGCGATGAGCACACGTGAATCATGGTAGCGCAAGCTTAACTCCGTGGCCAAGATCAGAGTTCATCGATGTGACCTGCAAGCGAGCCGTGCGGGCTATAAAGTAGGGGACTCCTTTCTCCCTGTGATATTTCGTTCAATCCCACATCATCAACTAGATTTCTACCCGCATTTAACATTATTAACCATTTCAATCCTTTGCTTACATTACAAGCCACTTGAGACAATGACAGACGCAGTCACAAAGGACCAGAGTTGGGCGTTCGTCATCGAGCACATCGCCGAGAAAAAAGACGAGAGTACAAGTGAAGCCGTTTGCAATGGCATCTGGACCGAAATTCTTCGGAGACACTTCTCCTACCCCGACTTCATCATTGCCCCGGAACAAAGACAGACCACAGGCAAGCGCCCCGATCTTACAATCTTCTACGTGGATAAGAAGAGGGACTTATCCAGCTGGCATCCCGTCTTCACTTTCGAAGGCAAAGCTCCTTGCCATGAGGAATACATGGTCAATAAGGGGTTGGAACAAGCCGCTGGTTATCTCAAAACCCTGTCATGGTCCAACAGGAGGAAAGGCATAACGTATGGGATGCTTGCGTGCGGCAAGAGCTTCATGATCCTTAAATATGATGTCGTGCAGGAAAAGCTATTCCGAATCGACCCCAGCGATCAAGAGGAGAAAGCGGATGCCAAGCCTTTGTCTCTCGATACTCAAGCACAAGGTTTTGATCTCTTCTGCAAAGACTTTGCGGCCTCATTCCTTTGAGCTGGATGGTATTATTTCAAGTTAGTCTTTATGTCATTATGTCATTGCCTGAGATCGACCAGAAGCTGAGTGGGTTTTCATAAAGAATCCTAGCCAGAATTCGTCTTCTATAAGTAGTTTATTGGGAGGAAGGCACCGAATCATTCAACATGCTTGGGGTGACTGAAGAGAGAATCATGTGGAGGACTTTCTTGTTAATTGTGCTTTTCTTCTATTTGATATTTACTACAGAGTAAACTGAGTATCAATTTAACCGATAAGCTATTGTGTTATTTATACAAGTATAGATTTACTGAGAAACATAAGAGCCAGCTGCGGCATGTTTGAAAGTAAATAAAGAAAGATAGCTTGGGCATTGTCTCATGTGTTTAGTCTAGCCGCTGTGATGTTGTCGTGTCGAGTCACATGTGACCTGAAAAGACCATGTTCGTTTATCAAAAATGTGACATAATTTGGGGTTTACTCAATTTGACATGGGTGGGCCGTTCCGATGTGCCCGCATTTAGCAGTCCAGGTAGCCACGTTCCGCCATTGCCGTCTTTTCCTTCCTTTTAGAGCTTCATCTAACCACACCAAGACACTAGGTTCACGAATGTGATTACATCTAGGATCCCTCTTTTGGTAGATGGTAAGAATGTGTATTATGTTTTGTGATCCGCAACAAGTTGCGCACCAGTCTGTGATTCAAATTGTTTAAGCAGAGCTGAACCAAAGAAGCCTACAGCCCCCAATAGGCACAGCCCCCAACAAGCACAGCCCCTAATGCTACCTACTGTGGAACTTGGTTTAAACGAGATCACAGCTGAATCCTTCTGAGATGGATATGATGTTCCGCGATCTACATATAAGAATCCGAGCTGCAACGCTCGGATACCGGCAATAGGATCCTACTATTTCGCCAAGGTCGAATCCTTTAGGATCTCATCTCCACTTAGACAAGCGAAAACGATCCCAATTGGCCAAATAGTTTCTATTAATCCTCAATTGCCGGTGATCACTACTTCAAAGCAGAATGGACGGTGAGACTGGCAAATTTTCTCTACTTCGCCTTGCTTTGGAAAATGGAGCCTTTCCCCTGACCGACATCCTCGGTGAGCCCGAAAGGTCTTTGACATAATTCGAGAAAAAGTATATCAAGGCTGTCGTTTCCTTCTCCGATTTGAGTTTCTCATTAGCAACTCACACAACTACACTATTACATCAATCTTCACATCCAACCAACCGCAGCCATGTACTTCAGCAAGAACGCTATCTTTGCCCTCGTTGCCAGCGTTGGATTGGTCTCAGCTGCCCTCCCCAAAGCCAACGAGTACAAAAGCCACGATTGGTAAGTCCTTGACCCATCTGTATCATAATCAAACTTGACGCTGACGACTGTAGCTCTGGAGATCTGAACTACGGCCACCACGCCTTCGACCTTCATATGGTCACCATGGACGACTCTAGCCATTCGGTTTATCAAGCCGGTACTGGTTGGTACCTCTTCGACGGAAAGACCGGCAACGGCGGACGCTGCGAGGGAGAGATTTTGGGAACGGTCATCAGTGGGACTTCTAACTGCTTGGATCTGGATAACACCTTCCCTGGAAAGCGTATCAGGTGTCTTTGCAACCCTCTCATTGGGGCTAATACGAATGGCATCAACTCTTGCCAGTACGCTTAGGAGGGGTTTGAGTACGTGTTACAGTGGTATCAATAATAGCAAAATATCTGCGCTTGGTTGTTTATCGACAACCGCCTCATCTAATCAGGCTCACTCGATGTAAAATGAACCCAGATAAAAACTATTCTCGTCATTGTGATACCACCATGTTGTGCTTGAAACCTGAAAAGAAAATTGGCGATAAGCAGTCATCTCGTTGTACACTCAGCATCAAGGGATCCCATATGAACGTTGCTCAATATCTATAGTTAGAGAAAGTTTTTGACCCCACCCACTTTCGATGTTAAAGGTGAAGTAGCAACTCTCCATCAGTCGTATAAGATGCATAGGTTTGTTCCTCTTGGCCAGCGCATCCGCCTGGCTTGGTCCATGGCCCATATTCGATGATATGAACTGGGCTTACATGGGAGCTAAAACCTAGAGTAGGTAGTTGAAAGCTACGAGTAAGTGATAGCTTGAAGCTGTATCTCAAGAGGTAGCCACTAGACTACATGATCACAGTAAAGATGACTTTGAGCATTTATGTGCATTCAAGAGAATGTGTTCCTACCCACTACTTATCCAGAAATAATGTACACGTTATTATCGATACTATCTCTTGGTAAGGCTAAGGTCTTGTCGTGTGTTTCACGTTGGTGTGTCTGATGCCTGAAATCTCATCATCCCATTTTATTTGGCCCCCAACAGCAAAACAACAGCCTGAACGCCCCCAAGAGTTCGATTGGCCAGTTAAATATAGAGCATGACAAACCCGACAACATGCCAACTTCGCTGCCTGCAGCCTGATTCTGACCTTACATTCTCATTTTTTTTTTACATATCATTCAAATCGTTTTCACTCAGGCATAGTATCTTGACGCTCAAATTGTCAAGATGCAGTCAAACACAGGTAGCCAAGTCTGGGACTCTCGATTCGCTGACACGTCAGATGAAAATGACGCGTGGACGCCATCTTCTGTTTCGACCGGCAACCTGGAAACAGACAACATCTTGCAAGACGTTATGATGCTAGTACGAAATGAGTTACCCTACGTTCAGCGCGAGTTCCTCAAGTTTGACAGTCGCCTGGGCGCTGGCACTAGCTTTGAGGTCAATAAAGAGCTGTTTGGTTTGACAGGCGAGTCGCCTTATTTCGTTGCTGTCAAACGACTCGTCATGGACAGCGTAACTGGAGGCACCAAGCAGACTGTCGAGCAATTAAAACAGTCCTCAAAGCGCCTCATAAATGTCAAACGAGAAGTCCGGGTCCTCACTCACCCTAAGCTGCGATCGCACAGCTGTCTCATCTCAGCCATCGCTTGGGGCTGGGACCAAGATCTCACCTTGGGCAACCGGCCCTATCTGGTCATGCCTTACTCGCCGCATGGAACCCTGTCCATATTCGCTCAGAAAAGGAGCCTCAACCTGATCGACAGGCGTTTGTTGGCCCTCGACGTTGCCATGGGCATCCGTGCGCTACACGACTGTGACATTGTGCATGGAGATGTCAAACCTGACAACGTCCTGGTCTATGGATACCTTACCCGGGATCAAGACCACGAACGTCACTATCTGGCCAAGCTAGCCGACTTTGGGTGTACTCTTTTCAAACATGACTTTGAACAACAGCACGAATACTACCTCGGAACCCCCAAGTACAACGCTCCTGAAATCTGTGGCTGGACTAAAGATACTGACGATGAGGCTCATCGAGACGAGAATTCCAAATTCGCGGGATATAAAGCTGCCGATTGCTATTCCTTTGGAATTCTCCTTTGGGAAACTCTCAAACACGCAAAGTCATTCATCGAACCCGACTGGCTCAACCCTGGCGAGAACGCAATGAGCTTCTTGGAACGGATATTCTATACCCAGGAGAACGCTATATTGAAACTCGCTATTGAATTTCTTCGCTCTCAAGACAGTGATCGAGGTACATCAGAAGAAAAAGACTCCCAGCCGGTTGCCGGAGTGTATCCTTACCCATCAAATCCGACCACTGCCGAGCTCAACGGATATTTTGGCAAATGGACCCATCTTCGGGACGGCCTGGATGCTATCGGTGCACCACCAGACTCCCAGTCCTTCCAGGCCTTTGAAGCAACAATGTCATTGTGCTTACAAGATAGTATCTCGCGACGAGGTAACATACAACAAATATTCGAGGCACTTTCTGAGGGAATTGAGTAAGTCTTTCTCCATCTTCTCAAAGACCCAAGCTAAACTATTGGCCTCTTAGTGGTGAGATTCCTGAAGGTGGTAAAACAGAGAGATTGCACCCTGTAGAAATCAAGATTAACGGGGAAAGTCCTTATGTCGGGGATCGATATGAGAAGGTGCTGGCACCTACCATGGAGATGAGTCCAATTACAAGAGCTGTATTTCTGGACAAGGGAGCACATACTTGCAGTAGCGCTAAGAATTTACGAGTTGTCCCCAGAGAGGACCCAGCTGATCCATCTTTACAAGTAACCAGAGTCACGGCACAAAAGCGATGTGAGACCCTGGTTCTGACACCTCAATCGTATCGATACAAGTCTGAAGACATGTTCATGGTTAGTATGAGGCATTAAAAAATCAACGAGACACACTAATGGGGTTTCATTACAGGCCATTTCTCGCAGGCAGCCCCCCTGGTACAATCAGTGCGAGGCAGCCAAGGTCATCCAGGAAGCCATCCAGATTGATAACGACCCAGAAGAGAAAGCCCGGGCTCATCTGCAAATGGCTATCATGTGTCAAGTTGGATATGGAGTGGCCCCAGACAGCTTGATGGCTCTTAGTCATCTTGAAGCAGCATCTCTGAACAACAAGGTAGCTATGGCTATCTATAATCGAGTCCATGCAGCATTGAAACCTGGTCAGAATAAGACGGATGCTTCTCACGTTCGCACGACCGAAATGAACCTTGACGTCTTTCACGACGGTATTGCTTGGAGAGAAGCCAGCGGTAAAGCGACTGATGGCTTCATTAGCCTTGGTTCCATCTATGTCGAATCCTTCAGGAAATTTGAGATCTTGGTTAAGAAACACAAGTATACATCTCATCAGCTATGTGAAGCTCTCACAGCTGCGTGCAGAGACGGTAATTTCGAGGCAGCGGTGGTGATTGCACGACATTGTGAGGACATGTCTTACATGGATCCAAACATGCCCAATGCTCTGCACTGGTTGATTCTTTTCAGTCCAACAGAGGCAGCGGATCTACTTGCAGTCGTTGTCGCTGGCTCGGAACAAATCGATAAAGCTAAGCGCCAACAAGCAGTTCGAGCTCTACTGACGGCTGAGCATGAACAAGTTAACGTGATGCTTCCCCACAGATGCATTGAATTACGAGGAACACCTCTCCACTGGGCGATTATTGCAGGATGCAAAGACCTTGTTGAGCAGTATGTAAATCTGGGCGCCGATATCAATATCAGGACCCAGTGGCGGAAGACTACTCACGAGGACGGCTACACAGAGCATACCCCGGCCTTGAGCCCTCTTGATCTCGCTGTCGCAGGCCACCATCATGAGATTGTAAAATATGTTCTCAGCCATGGCAGTGAGTTATATGGGGGAGATTGGCAATGGACACATTCACCGTTCCACATGGTTGGATATGATGGCTTTCCCTTTGGACGGTATGTAGCTCATGGCCAGTCGTATCGGGTTGCCCTACGAGAGACGATTCAGGCCCTGCTCGAGAAAGGGCTTGACATCAATGCTTTGGATAACACGAAGCGAACACCCTTATTTTCGGCTGTCAAGAACATGAATTTGGAAGCATATGTCCTTGAAGAGCTGATTCTAGCCGGAGCGGTTCCCGGAGAGGAAAGCGAAAAGCATCATGGTAATGTGGTTGCATACGCTGCTATAGACAGCGCTCATCGTCAGTTGTCATGGACAAAGATACCTCTTCTTCTGCCATTAGTCTTGGACATTAATGCATGCACAGTTGGCGAGGGTGGTCTTAATGCACTGCACTACTGCGCTATCTTTGATGCTCTTCCTGCAGCAGAAATCCTACTTCGGCAACCGACAATTAATCTAGAGGCAGAGAGTGCGTTAGGAGCTACTGCGGTGCATCTAGCAGCCCAGAGAGGGTCCTTGGGTGTTCTGGAACTCTTGATCAAATACGGTGCCAAACTTGAGCGACGAGAACCTCTTGAGGCAGCAATTTCAGCTGGGCAAATCGATGCTCTTAGGATCCTGCTCGAAGCAGGATCAAACACGTCATGGAAAAATAGAGACGGACATACTGTGAACATCCTTGGATACGCAGTGAGGATGCATTCCCAAAGGCCATCCTATGTCAGAGCATGTCTTTCCAAATGCCCACAACTACGAGCTCAGGAAGTCATCAGCATGGGCGATGATCATGGATGGACAGCTCTTCACTACAGTGCATATTACGGGGACTTGGATGGTGTCAGGGCACTCATAGACTACGACGCTGACATCGACAAGACAACCTCGCTGGGCTTGACGCCTCTTCAAGTTGCCGTCGAGACTTATGAGAAGTTGACAGTCTACGCAAATGGAGTGGCGCACTTCACAGACCACCCTCGCATATTTAAAGACATTGATGGTCTTGATAGAAATAGCCTGACCTATCCCGAAAAATCGCGACGTATAGAGACGGCTTTCAAGGACTCTTTGTTCGAAGTAATCAGAGTGCTTCAGCAAGCGGAACGAGAGAAACACCCAGGAAGGGCAGTGATGGAAGTGAGCCGAAGTTTGGGAAAGTTTCAGACTGGAGGGTATATGTCACAAGAAGAGGTCAGAAACCACCATCGGGATCTGGCTTACACGGCGGCTAGAATAGAGAAATGGGGCAAGTAGGTTAACTGATAGGATAGACATATTATCTATGGAAATAATGTTACAAAATATATTGTCCATCACGAGGTTAAACCAAGGTGGTCTATGGATCGGGCAAACTACCGACAAATACCACCATGACGGCACAGTAGGCGGCCGTAGCAGAGAATATCTCGTAATTCCTGGAAGATGTAAGCCAGCACAGCGCTGACGAGAAAACAACAGTGAAAGCAGCAATAATAAAAAGCCGCATCGGGATAGGCTTGACCAAGTACAGAACTACAATCGGCACTACCAAAGTAGCGATGGCAAGTAGTGTATTCAAGGCTCGTGAAACAGCTACCAGCCTCGAAGTCCTGATGAGTTTGACCTTGGGGTCGCTTGATCTTCCAGATGTATCCTAAAATCGGGTTGGTTTAGTTTTGATAAGCAGCAAATTGGTAACTTACAAGAAGTGAAAATAACTAGGGACCGGTAAGCAGAGTGAGGATACATGTAATGATAGATGCTTACCTTGCACATCCCACGTAGATAAGGCCAAGTAGAGAGGCTGTCGAGGAGACTTTCCAGGCCACCATTTTCGATCGTGTGCCTGGAGCGCTTGAGATCACTCCAATCGTTTAGAAATGCTGTTTCTGAGTAGACAATCGGTCTCTTGCCATCCACCCAGTTTCTCACACTCCGTATTTGTGCTTCGTTCGGCTCTGGGCGTTCTTGGTGAGCCATAAGAGACTCTAAAAGCTTGTCTTGGAAAATCAGCATCATACTTGAGGTTCCAGCATTCATATCTCACTATATTCATTCAATTTAATCTCAATTTCACTAAGCAGTGCTCGACGTTCCGTATCCCCACCGATGTCCCTATTGGTGATTAATAGATATGGAGCCACTTTGGTGTCTGCTTGGTCAAGTTCATCAAGACGTTGCTCCAGTTCTGTAAGCTCATCCTGTTTGTGAAGTAGGACACGAGTATGAAGACGTGAGAAGGAACGGAACATGGTGAAGTCCTTATCAGCACTCATAAACGCTGATAGCGATGGATAGCCTCGTGGGAAGTCATCGACTAGGAACATGAGTTAATAATTATTATAAAGTTAGACCGTCAAGATACATACTCTTGGCTGGGTTGTACTGGAATGGTCGGTTGGGAATGAAGGGTCCAGAAGCTACTCCGAATGAGCTGTGAAGATTGCTTAAGCAGATGGTTCTCTCACCGTCTTGTCTCCTGGTAAACTGCAGAACTTGGGCCGGCGATGCACCTCCGTTTGGGGTTGTCATGATTCTGTCTTGGCGTAGATAATAGTACTACACTACTTGGGGGCTATAATGATGCTTTTGGAGCAAGGTAGCATCGATATGGAATCTCTTTTATCTCATTCCAAGGGCGGCATTGCCTAACTTGATGATCCATGCATGTTTCAACCGAGGATCCTCTCCCTTCCTCCTATTGGGGGATGATGCATGAAAACACATCACCCCTGCGCCCCCTCAGGCTGCCTCCTGGAGAGCGAATTACGTGAATTCGCTCAGGCCGCCACCAGCAGATCTCTTTCAGCCACCGCTGTTGAATGAATTTGGCCCGTATCTTTCTTCTTGAGCCCATATGTTTTGTTTTCCAAGTTTGCCGAGATGATAATGTACGGGCCAGCAGGCTGAGCTTGGCCTGGACTACGGACGTAGACGACTTCGTTGACGCGATACAGTGGCGGGCGTGGCCACTGTAATAAATCAATTATTAGTTTTTCAAATGCAACACAATTAAATTGGGTACTGACATCGGGTTTGTCCTCGTACTCTTCTACGCGGGAGCGATATTCCTGGGGCTAAGCGATCGGTCAGCAACTGAAAGTGACATTCATTCAATGAGGGCGCGCTAGTTACCATTTCATCCTCTGAGGAATCACAAACCGGATCGGTCCGTTGTCGATCGCTCTCAAGGTCCGTCATGGCTGTTGATTGAAAGCGAATCAATAGAAAACCACGAATTATTAGTTAGTGGTGTCAGCTGAGCCCCTCAGAATGGGCGGAGTGAGCGAACCTATATACCTGGACAATCACGGAATGCAGGGCAGCAGAGCCTGATTTCAGCACCCGACGAGGTGATAGCATATGCAGCTCGCCTTACTTGTCGACTTGTGTTACACAGCATGGAAAAAGTAATTTCCGTCAATTAGTATTCTGAAGCTGACAAAATGGGGGGAATCCTCTCAGTCATGTATATTTGAACAGACTTACTTGAGGCATAGTCTTCATTTCGAAAGCGTCCCACGCAATGAGCGACCACGATATTGTCCAGTCCTTTAAATCCACCATCGGGTTCAATTTGCAGGACTCGTACACCCAAGTCCATGTTCTACTTATAGCCTGGGAAGAGCATGACCTCGGCGATGTTGACGGCGAGATACGGGATCTCCGCGCCATATTCGAGAAAGACTATCGCTATAGTAGCGTGGTCTTCTTTCCCATCCCAACCAAAGGGTCATCCCGTGCTAGACTAAACAGAGAAATATCCAGCTTCGTCGAAGAACAGTCGTTCCCCGAGGGTTCTCTCATCATCGTTTACTACGCTGGCCATTGCAGTCCGGATTCGCGGGGTCAGGCTGAATGGGCGGCCTTTGAGCGGGGTGGCCCAACAGTGTCTTGGCATGTTACACAACAACTGCTATTTTCGGCTGTTGGTGATGTTCTTCTCATTCTCGATTGCTGTCATGCGTCTCTCATCACCGGCGGCTCCAAGGATGGCGAGGGCCGCTTTGAACTAATTGCTGCATCGGCCAAGGGAGCAAAGACCCCTGTTCCAGGTCGGAGATCATTTACCAGGGCGCTGATCAGGCTGCTGAAAGAACATGCCAATACGGGTATATCATCAGAAAGCCTTACATCAGAACTGAGGGAAGATCCAAAAATTACAGGCAAGTCACGTTTAATGTGTTATATGGACAAGCAAAAATTAACATCCGAATAGAGACGCCTGTGTTTCATGATTTCGTGAGGAAATCGGCTACCAAAATCGTTCTTCAGCCTCTCGATAATCGAAATACCCCAGAAGGTTTCGCGGCGAAACCAGCTGGCTACCTCGTTTTCCGAGCATCATTGTCAGACGACGTGACTGGTTTGCAAATAGCAAACTGGCTCAAGACAGCACCTCCCAAGAACGTCACGGCTGTCAGTATCGAAGCAGTTGTCAGTCGGGCCCGTCGCATACAAGACGCTCTCAAAGACGGTGCCTTTCCTGAGGGATCATTGTTTGAGCAATTGTCTAAGCCTGCCAGAGACGAGATTTTGAAAGGCATTCATGGGTTGAATACCGTCATGGACAGCTGTAAAGAATTCGCAACAGACACTACGGCAGGCGGAGATGAACTTGTTCAACAATCACTGGTTGAGATTCAAGATAGAGTCTCGACGTTGCGAACAGCTGTCCAAACACCTCTTCTACTTGACACTGCTATTAGCAGAAGTCCATCTGGGGTGCCAAAAGAGCCTAGTGTTGAACTCAGAGCTGCTCTAGACGTGGATGAGTCTCGTCACTTGGCCGACATGGTCGTTCGGCCTGATCCACTTGACGATAGCATTAGCTGTGAGATCAACCGTGATCGAATCTTCGAAGCCCTTAAAAGAAGTGGCTCTGCGGATAAGGTATCCAGGCGTTTCAAGCTGGGGAGTATCGACGGCCGATCTGTCATCATAGAGACCTGGAAATACAAGGAGTTGGATGGTAACAGTGGTGAACCGCAAGATCAAACACTGCGACAGGTTCGAAAAATCACGGAGCTGCTGTGCCACCCAAAGGATAAAGAATTCCACACTTTATCATGTGCGGGCTTCTTCCGTGACAGGCTTCGTAAAGAGCTGGGAATAGTATTCTGGACCCCACCCACATTTGATTCTAAGGGCGAGGTAGCAACTCTCCATCAACTGTACAAGATGCATCGACTTGTACCTCTCGGCCAACGCATCCATCTAGCTTGGGCTATTTCCACAGCCATTGAGAACTTCCACCGTGTTGGATGGGTACACAAGGGAATCCGAAGCGACAACATTGCATTCACAGAAGTTCTTGCCGACCTGAAGTCCGATTTGGACGATGACGATGCGACTTCGCCATTTGTCGACAACTTTGACTTGAGCAAGCCACTACTATTTGGATTCGAGTACTCGCGTGCTGACGATGAGGCCACATTCCTAGAAGAGGATTACACGCTTGCCAACAATCTCTATCGCCACCCAGATCGATGGGGTCGCCCGACAGCAAGATTTGAGAAAAGCCATGATGTCTACGCGCTTGGTGTTGTGTTACTTGAAATTGCCTTGTGGAAGGAAGCCAGCTCTATCCTAAAGTCCTTCTTGGAAAGCAAACCTCTAGTTGCGTCAAATGTTGTCAAAACCTTGATTGGAAAATGTGGCAAGATGTTGTCCCATCAGGTTGGTAAAGTCTTTGCGCAATGTATTGTTACGTGTTTGGATTTTCCTGTCCGAACGAAGGGTATGAGTGAGTATGATGCGCAGAGACACTTCCAGCGGAATGTAACCGAACCGATGTCACGCGCAGTATTGCGGGTGTAAGGGTTTGCTTAGGTTGAGAAGGAGATGATGCTAGTACACGAGATATCTTATCCGAGTTGGACAGTTTATCCAGGTATCAGTTGTTATTATCATAACGTAATGGTGTTCTTTCTAGATTGTTACCTTCCCATGCAGTAGTCTAGTCTAATTCACTCATAGCCGGCTGTTTACTAAATGGAGTTTCTCCCATATCGGAATCTAGGGTAGGATTAAAAGTTTAATGAGTCGGGTAATTTGCTGCCAAGAATAAAGTCAAGAGATCGTGTTAGGCGAAAGGCTCCCTCGCCTAGACGATGACCCATGTCGTTCGCGTAGTCGCGAAGCATGACAAGGTTACATGCACTGTGTTCAATGCCGATGCATCATGCATGTTTGTCAGAGATTTACGAGAAAATTAGCCCACAAACAAATTAGCCCACAAGAGGTTTCAAAACATGCAAACGACTAGTCATGTCCATACAACGCTGGTAGTTTCCGCAACAGGTAAAGCTATGCGCCATTAGTGAGAATCCTTTTGGGGGTCATGTTATCAATCAACTATGCTGTGTTTCTGCATTTAGTTATCAACTGTTATCTCTTGAGGCTACGGATCGGTTGTAGATCCCACGCTAAATCACATCCTATCTTCCTTTTAGCTTGATCTCAGAGTTTGGAGAGACGTTCGTGCTTGCGGAAGAGGCTTATTGTCCGTTAATCTCTGTGATGCTTAATCTCATGCGTCCTATAGCTAACCGATTGGACAGGTATACCAAGAGAAACTTATTATATCCACAGTGGTTACATAGTCTAAAGTCTAAAGAGAGGCAATGGAACACTCTCTACCTAATCGTTTGGATCTTCGGTCTTTCGGACAGTCCGTGCCCCGGACCCGCCAAAGTCAGATGCAACCTTAGCCCAGCTTCTGACTCGGATGGCCAATCCAAACCTGTAATTCTCCATCATAACATAGTGTGGTCTAGGCTATATTTACTCCCTGTATTGAACTTAGAATCGAGATAAGAATAAGAAGACATGCATCCTGCGCGATCCAAAACGTCGGTTAAGCATAGTTATCGTTCCCTTGTTATTATTTGTAATCTTCTTCTACGGATATGCATCCTTCGTCTGCCGGTATGCAACCCTCTCTTGTCAATATGCAAGCCACAACTGTCACTAGAGGACCTTTTACGAAATATGGCTTTCCCTTTGAAGAGATAAGAGGGGCAACTATCCTTATCTTGTCAGGTTGAAACTTCTACTCACGATATCGACATGGGCAGCTTCCTTGACCGTGATAGTGACTATGGATCTTGCAACGGTAGCCTCTTTGATGGATCCACGAGTTGACTCGTGCCATATCTGCATAGTGGAAAGCGTGGGGAGAGTTTTACTACTTCGTTATCGACAGCGATGTCTTGGCTATAGGTGCTATTCTTGGGAGCTGAAAACTATTATATAAACCTCAGTTGTCGAAGACCAATACGATATTTGACACCACCACCATCATTCCGCACTCGTCGGTTCTCGTCATCTAGAAACCCGAGTTTCTACTTTGTACTTCGAGATAGGACAGAATACGAAATGCGTCCCTCAGGTCTCTTGGTCTCGCTTTCGTTGGTGCCTCTGGCTCTAGCCAGGGCTTTCCCTCCCGCAAGGTTGGAAAGCCGCAAGGAGAACTCTTGTTCGTCGGCCCAGCCATCTGCGAGTGCTCCTCACAAGAACTTCTGGGGTTCTCTGACCAAGAAAGAGACTGCTGATGTTCTCGCCTTTTTGCATCGCGATGCAACTGGTTTCAATCTGACCGTTGCAGAGAATGCTACAAGGTATGTACGAAATCCTATATAATGTTAAAATCTCTAACAGTTGATTACAGCCGCGACAACAAGATGTTAGTCTTCCACTATGAACCATGATTTTAACCCGAACTCACAATATTTTAGTATGTCTGTCGAGCTCATGATGCCTAACAAGAGCGACACTCTGCCATTCTTGTCCGATAAAGCGGGTAGCCCAACACGATACGCTCTCGCTGCGGTCATGTTTGGCGTACCTGAAAAGGCTTATCTCCAGGAATTCAAAGTTGGTCCGTTGCCCATCACCAATGCATCAGTTGTGACCCCTTTCACATTTGCAAACACGAAAAAGGGCGATGGCAAGATCTCAGTCGTCAACCCTGACGCAGAGGACTATGGCAACTTCAACCTCAAGATCATGAAGGAGGCAGAGGACGTGACCAAACGTCTCTGGAATTTGGTGAGTTTTGTGTTTTGAATTGCGAGTTTCTTTATCTAACATAGCCAAGACGGTGGATGATGGACTCCAGATTCCATTAGCCTTTGCAGCCCCCATCAATGTCACAGATGGAAAGGTCATTATGTGGCAAGGCTTCAACGCGCCAGTCACCAGTATCTACGACACAATCTCACTCCTTCCACTAGGTCTGTATTTGCGAACAGACATCACCGGCCGCGATCCCAGTCAATGGAAAGTCACTGGTTGGGTGTACGGTAATGAATTTTACAAGGATCTCGATGGTTTGCGTGCAGCTGTCGCCAAGCCCGACTTCAAGCCCCTCGGAATGAACTTGGATCAGCCTTGGGCCCACACAAACAAACACGGCGATGATCTGCCCCTGGACGATGAAGCTCCGCCAGCCAATGTTCAATCCGGAAAGTCCAGATTTGCTGTTGATGAAGACGAGAGCTATGTGACTTGGAGTGAGTAACTTCTGATTCTGACTAACTGTTACATTTTACTAATTCGATACGTTAGTGGACTTTTCTTTCTACACTAGCATTACTCGAGACAATGGACTCCGACTGTATGATGTTAAGTACAAGGGCAAGAGGATTCTCTACGAGGTATGTGTGTCGCACAAAATGACTACGTCTTGAACTAACGTTTCTAGCTTGGCCTGGACGAGGCGATTGCACATTATGCGTAAGTTATGATAGCACCCTGACCGCACTCTATCTTGTTATTAACACCACGTGCAGCGGTATCGATCCTGTACAATCCGGAATCTGTTATTTCGACAGCATGTCTGGATTTGGACCCGCAATGATCTCTCTCGTGAAAGGTAAGATTTACTGTTGACTCGAGAATTGTTTTATCACAGCGCTAACATGACCCAGGTTACGACTGCCCGGCTTACTCGCACTATACCAATGTCACTCAGACTACAGGTGAAACGACATTCACCCAGAAGGATGCTCTTTGTAGGTTGAGCTGTTACATCAAGCAATCCCACGCTAACTAATTATCAAGGCATGTTCGAAATTGACAAGGGCTTCCCCATCCAGCGACACTCTTGGGCCGGCCACACCACCGTGACAAAGAACATTGCGTTCAACATCCGTGCCATCTACACAATCGGAAACTACGACTACATGTTGACCTATCAGTTTCACCTTGACGGTTCCATCGAAGTCGATGTCAGAGCTTCAGGCTACATCTCGTCGGCCTTCTACGCTGAGAACGAAGACTACGGTTTCAAGATCCACGACAGCCTTTCTGGATCTCTTCATGATCACGTCATTACATTCAAGGCCGACTTTGATATCTTGGGCGAGAAGAACTCGTTGCAAAAGATTGACATCAAGCCATCAACTGAGAAGTGAGCATCCAATTTGCAGCAGGGTTTCTTTTACATCTTACTAATCCGAACAGATACAAGTGGTCCGATCAGACGCGCAACACCATGAAGGCAGTCAAGAGCTTCATCGATAACGAAGACGATGCCAAGATCAACTGGTCTCCCAATGGCGCAACAATGTACGCTGTAGTGAACAAAGACGAGAAGAATCCCTATGGAGAAAGCCCCGGGTACAGGGTTGCACCAGGTTAGTCTTGACTACAAATGTGAAAGATGCGACATCTCAACTGACATCCATAGCTTCTGGTGTGGCATACCTCACAGTCCAAGATTCCTCGGTTATGCAAAACGCTGGCCACCACACAACGCATCATCTCTATGCCACTCGACAAAAAGACAACGAGCTTTACGCTGTCGGAGCGTATAATTCGCTGACTCCCAAAGACCCTCAGGTTGACTTTAATGAGTACTTCAACAGCGAGTCGCTTGATCAAGAGGATATGTAAGTACCCTATCGTTCTTCAAGATATCGGATGGAGTTAATTGTGATACAGTGTTCTTTGGTTCAACTTGGGAATGCACCACATGCCTCACACAGGCGATCTTCCCAACACCGTCTTCTCGACCGCGCACTCAGCTATGCTCATTGAACCATTCAACTATCTTATGGGTGATCCTTCGCAGGCCAGCTCTCAGCAAGTATTGATCAAGACTAAGAAGGATGGCAAGCCTGAGATTGTTACTTATGGCGCTAAGAATGCGACATGTGCGATTGATATGGTATGTACCTTGATCTTGATGTCTGTGTTTTTTTTTTACCATGCTAACATGACTGATTTTAGGCACAACTGAACCCTGATCTTTCGGACTATTCCAACAGTATTAGTGTTCTCAAGTATCCCTTCGATGGATCAAAGCCAGACCGGCTTTGAGGTCTTGACATGGTGTTGGGTGGGTAATGTTGAAATCTATCGATTTGCTGCAAAAGATGTGGCTATTTAGAAAGACTCCCACATGGCAGAACGGCCCAGTCTTGCCTTTCACAAATGGAGATGAACCAGTCTCTCCCTTTAAATTCTTATGTAGAAATTCATGTTTATCTTTGATTGCATCTATTGTTATTGCTGCATGTTGCTATCTAACCCAAGGTGTTGTGTGAGATCGCGCTCAGTGTAGTTCCTATGACATGAGAAGCATTGTTCTACTTACCCGATGCAGACATTTGTGGCAACTCTAGGAGGTAAAACGTGTTGATAAAACACCTTGCATTCAATCCTGTTGGAGGCGAGTACTACAGTGGCTTGTGATAAAGTGTCGATCTAAATTGTTTCTTGATCATAATGCAGGCATATGAAAGCCAGGGTTCTTTCGAAGGCAACTGGGATCTGAGACCATGACACATATCCTTTACTACAGTGGCGCGCATTCCTGCAAGTATGTCAATTGAGATGATGTGGGACTTGAATAGCTCTAAAATGAAATTTCGTAATGAGTGTATATAAATAATAAGTAAGACTTCAGTGTACAGAGTTGCAAGGTAGCAACAGAATATCTGTCTCAAGTTGTGACAGATACTCTCGTGTATCTCCCCATGAACATAACCGGGCAGGACGCCATCTAGATAATGTATGATGATACCTCGACATTGGAGCATATGTTGAGAATAATGAGGATAACAGTCTACATTCTTATTAGCTTAGTCAGTTTGAAGGGTTATGTTTGTTCTTTACTTACTTATTGCTTGGGGCATTGTTCGCTGATCTTGTCAGGATCGGCACATTCGTAGAGTGCATCAGGGCAGCAGACCTTGCCGACGGGACAGAAAAAAGAGTCTCCACACTTGGGACCAAAGGTAGCAACAGGAGGTGATGCCGCAATGGTGGCCATCGGTTCGTCGCGTCGTCCAAGATGCACTTCGCCTGAAGGCGGAGCAGGACATTCCGCAAAACATCCAAGTTCAGCGACCCCATTGACAATCACCTCGCAGCATTTGGACTTGTCTGCGGGGCAAACTTGATCGCCGCATTTGTTTGGGTATGGTTCTCGACGCTCAAGAGCTTGGATGGGCGGGCATTCAGCAAAGCAGCCGAGCTCGGCCACTCCGTTGACAATCACCTCGCAGCACTTGGCTTTGTCGGCAGGGCAGACCTGGTCGCCACACTTGTTGGGGTACGGCTGGGGCATGGCATTGACAGAGACGCTGACAGCGATGGCGACAATGGCTTTGGTGAAGAGCATGTTGAAGATTTAGGTAATTTCTGTTGAAATGATGGTTCTTGAGTTGCGAAGTAAAGACCTTTTTGCGTCTTGGTAGATATAAGAGTATATAGATGCGTTTGGTTTGTAGGATGATGTAACTGAGAGCTGGTGAGTGATCGTTTTATGCTGGGAATTTCTCTGAATTTATAGATCAAGAATCTATTGGTATAGCAATACAACATCCTCAAGATGACAAGATTGGAAGATTGTTCATGCATTGAAATGGTCTTCACCGTTCGTAGTCGGAGTGAAAGGACCGATTGTTTTCATCATCCAGACAATACGACAAACTGGATTGTCCCAAGACAAGCACATTCTGACTATAAAAAGCTTTGAAATGGATGCGACGGGAAGTTTCTCATGATTTAGTTTACATTCTGTCACCGGTCTCGGACCTCAAAAAAAAAGCTAAATACAGCTTCTTTCGCCATGCTAGTAGGTAACCCTCCAATGTGACATTGTCGGGATTGGCCGCGGGGTGAAATCCTTCGAAATGGAACAATGTCATCATCCTAGTCCAACTAGACGTATCTCACAGATGACACTTGATGTATAGACTATACCTATAAACTCTAAAATGTCCTTATAACTAGCTGATGATGCTGTTGAAATTAGATGGTGAGAAACGGGTTTTACCGTGGCTTTGCAGTTGTAGTTACCCTGTAATTGGCTCTTTTACATAGAGGTCGCTTGTAACGTTTCCCCGTAGAATCTATCCAGTCGTAACGTTCTTGCAGATCCCCAACTTAGACCTGAAGAGTCTTAGCATATGCCAGGATATCAAATTTGTGCCTATTTATAGTTCTGGCAGGTACCGCATGATTTTTAGCAAATGGAACACCAGCAGCAAATGTTAGAAAGCGGTACAGGTTAGTTGAGTTGACCATCTGATTATTTTTCACAAGACGGCATAAATTAATAATAGCATTATTTTATTTATCATCATGTTTATGAAATGCTAAATTAATAATTACATCTTTATTATTACATTAGTAGTCAATGAGAGCGCCGACCTCAGAACACGCTGATCTAAATCGAATCTCATCCCAAGTGTCCCACCTATTGTCCGCCGTTTCTGGAAGTGTTGTCGACTCATACTCATGTCCAGCCCTGCAGATCACCTCATCAATGCCAATACCATTCGTAATAACAAGTACTCTAAGAAACTCGCTCCCTATATCAGCAGTGTGTGCTTGCCTTGCCGGGATTAGCATAGCTTCGCCTTTTCCAAGTTTTGTCCACTCGGTATCTCCTTTCAACTTGAGCAAACATGTACCTTCGATGACGCAAAAGCAATGATCCACGCTTGTGAAGCTTAGCCACCGATCAAGAAATGGTTTGACTCTGTGTATTCTGGAAGACTCCATAACTGAGATGGAGAACTTGCCTTCGCACTGGGTCTGTCTCACAAAAGGCCTTGCTAGTACTCCGCCGAATATCCACCGCGGACACGTGTAAGGATTTAAAGAATATGGGCGTAGAAATGTTGAAAGAGATGCGTCCTGGTCTATAGGCTTCGTCGGATCGAAAGGGCGATAACTATCAATGTGCTGAGGGCCAGGAAGTTCACCCTCTGCCAAACTCCGAACAGCCTCGCCTTGATCCTCGTCTAGCGCTCCCAGCAGTGCGGCCGGATCTTCCAGAGTAGTGACAACCAGCAATTCTGATTCTGGAACTAATGATTGATAGCCATAGACTGTCCCCTAGTAGATCGGTTAACTTTCGAATCTTGAAAAAGGCGAGCAGAACTCTCTCACTGGCGGTATAAAAATAAAGTCTCCACCACGCAACTGCTCTGTTTTGTCACCGTCAAAGAACAGGAAGCACCCAGCCCAGACTATAAAAGCAGCATGTGCGTTCTTATGGGAGTAGAAACGCATCGTTTCATTTGCTGGGTTGGGCGTAACATGAAGAATGGCAGTATTGGCCGTCTTTGGATCTGTAGATCTGATGATACGGGTTGCACTATCCTTTTCGGGCATCTCAATGACCACGTCGCTCAATCTGAAAAGCCTCATGGCTTTCGATTTAGTATTTATAGGATTAAATTGCCGAGCTGAACTGCGCAAAAGACCAAGGATAAAGAGTCCAGGGGTTCGTCTGGAGGATATTGATGTGATGACAAATGCGGTTGAAGGCCTATGAAACTTGTTTCAGACGTGGTGATTGCGATATTTAAAATGGAAACGAGCCTTGCATGTCATTCATTTTTTTTTGTAAATCCTGACTCAGCATGGCAGGGATTTCAAGTCTCTGAGTTCAGGTTATTATTGGTCAATTAATCCAAACGAATACTGACTAGGCGAGCAGTACAGTAGATGGTAACAAGCAGACAAGACAGGTGTCAAGAATATTATCGCATAAACATTATTTATTATTCTCATTTAATTTATAGACTGAAAAGAAGTTAGGCCTGAGGCCCAAGGATAGAATCTGCTTAGTAGACCGCTCTGTTGTTACCGACATGTCCTTCCTGAACGTGCTCTTGTGGGGCGTAACCTGGCTGGGCATGAGTCTGGGGAGCATGGGTCTGTGGGACATGGCTCGGCTGGTCGTAGTGGTCTTGCGCAGGATATTTTTCGACGTGGTGCTCCTTGCGACGTTCTCGGACTTCGTGAAAGGCAGCTGTAAAGGCGTGGAAGAGACTGCAATAAATGTTAATTATTTTTACCACGAAACCTGATAGATAGTCACTTACGTGCTGAGAATAGCCAAGATGAATGTACCCCAAGGCAAGTTGCAGCTATCATCTGTAGTGTCTGTGTTGTTGCCAAAAACACCCTGTACACCACGATTGTCGTAGCAGCGTCTTGGTCCAGCCGGTCCACCATCGGGACGAGTAAGAACAGTGACAGCAATGAAGGCTCCAACAAAGGCAATGTCAAGAAGAACCCAAAGCCAGCGAAGCCATCTGGGACCACCACCCTTGAGAAGAAAAGAGATGATCATGCCAACAAGTGTGTACAGCACAGCAGCAGCAAGGATTCCCTCGACAGCGCCAAAGGCAGCACTGACACCTTGTCGGGTCTTGATAACATTGACGATCTTGTAGACCTTACGGAGACGAGCAGAGAAGAGTCCGAGGGAAATGACAGAAGAAAGGAATTGACCAATGTGAGTCAAGCGGAGGATCCAACGGTAGAGACCAGAGTGCTTGAGCTTCTCTGGGACCCAGCGAGTCAAAAGACCTGTTTCGCGCTCAGGTTTATAAGTGGTGCCATAGTCGTTGCGCACAGTGGTGTTGTCGTGGTATGCCATGGTGAATGAGTTGAGTGTATAAGATGAATGGCCTGACTTGATGTTGTAAAAAGAACGTTGACTTTGGACCAAGATATATAGAACCTAGAAAATATTATTTCCAGGACACAATCACAATACCTGATTAATTCACCAATGACGACGTCCATTGTCACAAGTACCATAAGACGTCATAACAGAAGCACAAGCTCATGACACGCAAAAAGCGTCATCCGAGTCATTACAATGATCGACGCGTCCACAACCACTCATTCACGTTGCACAACACTAGAATGCCGGATGACGGCAGGGTGGAATTCTCTTCTACCACAGGACTTTGAGAATTATCCTGTTTATGGATATTAAGCTTAATGACCACTGACGCGTTGAACGGAATAAATGCTCCATGCTCTAGCACTGTTGCAATGCTTGGCTTACCTTGGCCCACATTAACTCACCTTGGCCTACGACTTTATTGCCGTGCTGCCGAGTTGCTTGGCTGTTACGACAGATTGGCGTACGCCAAGGTTTGGAAGAGTTATAGATTGAACCGATTCGTCCTCGTCAGATCTCGTCATTAGTTAAGTCCTGTAACCGCATATCCGGAACGAATAAGAGCAAGGTTAAGGATTTCAAGTAAGGCTGCATTAGTGCCGACTTGGTTTAATTAACCCTAGAAACTGGCTAACCCTAGTACAAGGCTGATATGTAACATTCAAGAGGATAATACTGGTGATACTACATAACTGACCTATGAAGTTGGGGGAAAGCATAATTATGACTGATGCTATAGGTTATGTCTTGGACCCATCCCTGCCGCTGTGGGGAACAGTCATTGTATTGCTGCTTGTGGCTGGGGCAGTTGGCGTTGTTGAAGGAGGATAGTATACTGTTGGATCTTTGATCCTAAATTAAATTACCTAGAACCAGAAAATTCACCATGGATCTGTTTTCGATAATCTGTAAAATGTACCATTGGTGAACGTCGAAGAGACTGCACAATACGATCAAAAAGTCGGGACTTTGAATTCATACATGGACGTCACAGGTCAAGTTACCCTGGTCAGTCAGACCGATGCAATTTCAATACAAACAGACCACCTTCGGCATGAAACATAATTTTAGTTAGTCTGTACAACAAACAAACAGTCTTCAAGGCAGAAGCGAGTTAGTCTGTGTAACAAACAAACAGTCCCCAAGGCAGAAGCGCAAGAGACTGGTAGGATGCGACGCCACGACCTTATCTGCATAGTACCTAGGATCGTACTGTGGGCAAGTCGCCCCAATTCCATTTGACGCACTGATGTTAGCTCAGCGTTGACCCTAGACAAAGTCGAGCCCAATCTTGATCAAGATTGTTGGGACAGTCATATGACTAAATCATGCGGCTCGTCCAATCTGGGTCGTCAAAGGCAGCTTAATTGATTCATGGAAACATGTTTTTAAAACGCAACTACATGATAAAAACTATGACATGTCCTGGTAATGATGCCGTGATACAATGTGTACTAGATAGGTGCTAGCTCATATCGGAAGAAAGAAATTAGACCTCATGGCCATCGAAATCATCTGAAGTCAAAGCAACCAGGCTCTCCAGGTCACCCTCGTCCAAATCAGCCAAGATGTAGTCGAATTCGCCATCATCTTCATAACCACTGTTTGGTCCATCATCATCCACCAGCACCGCATTCTTTGTAACCCTCTCAGTTGTGAGGGTCGGTGCGCCGACAAAGAAAGCTCTCTTATAGTACAATTTCTGCACTTGAAGACCGAGGATGAAGTCTGCTGGCTTTCCAAAAGATGACTGCAGCCCCGACTCACTGGATGCTCCAGCTGTGGCGCCCAATTGCAGATCAATAGGGCCGGCTGGCGCAAGGACTTCACTTTCTGCTTTGCCCTCCATTCCGTGACCATGCTTGGTGAGAATCGTTGCACCCCAAGCAATCTTGAGTCCGGTAACGAGGTACATTGGATGTTTATAGCCAAACATCTCATTGTAGTCCATGACGTCTTGAAGTTTCAAGCATTTCTTGATGTAGGCGGATTGGGGACAAAAGTAAATTGTCTCCAGTCTCGCCACGTTGTATATGTCTTCGTCCATTCGTTTGCCCTTGAGACTGGCATCGCCATGAACACTACTGTCAAGGAATCTGGCAAAGATGCGTCCTTCGCCGCTGTGCGTCTTTGTAAAGCTCGCAGTGACATTTTCCTTGACGTCCGTGTAGAGTTGGTCGGTTGGAATAGCGACTCGATTGGCAGACCCCTGGTTGATGGGATAGTAGTCCTTCAGATTTTCAACAAGCGTTCCGAGACCGAGAGGGCCGTCAGGAGGGGGTTGAGTCGTGAAATTGGGAGCGACATGATATGTTGGAATCTGTTTCTTGAGATTGTCCACTCTTGGGTCGTGTCCGAAGTTCATCTTGGGGTTCTAGGTGCTGAAATGAGTTGGGAAAGCGAAAGCGTGAACACTGCACATGTATTTCAAGGGGAATCCCAACTGTCGTAGTCCATACCGAATCAAGTTGTGACTGCAACCAAATCTACTCATTCGCCTTTGGCACACACAAACACGCAAGCCCTCGGACCATATGAAGGTTGTGTTACGACAAAATAATGACATGTTGTTTCATTTTGACTAGAATACTACACCGCTCCCAGAGCGCAAGGACTGACCATGCGTCAAAGCTACGGGTTGGCTTAGTAGTGTTTTCGGTGAATCATAGATGCCCTTCAGCTATGCAAATTACCGCCACCAATTTTATAAAGCCAATCAACAGGTTTCGTGAGACAACAAATGCATATAGACTACACCGCCTCAGAGATGGCTGTTATTCCCTGCTATCCTCCACCATCAGATTTTACGCATAATCTTCTGAATCATGCTCACAGCTTCTGCTTGTATAGCCCATTGACTGCCCGGAAAAACAAAATCGTAACCATCCCTTGGTGTAGCCATTGCCCGAAATATTTCTTCCATGCCCCGTTTTTGGTACAAGGCTCTGAGCTTGTGTGGACTGAGCTTGGTGCATTTGTGCTGAGCAAGTTCAAGGATGTCTGCAGCAATACCCACAGCAATTGGTACTGCAAACGATGTCCCGGATTTCCACACATCGGTCCCATTCCATCGTAATGGAATGGAAACGCCGAGCGTGGCAAAGTTGGACTTGTTCACGAGAGGTGAAGGGTTCATATTGCCCTTATTTCCCTTGCCATCTGTTGCATGAATGCACAGGACACCATCTCGACGTGCTGGCCTGGATCGCCCAGAAAGACCCCCGTTATTTGAGGCTGCAGCCATGATAAGCTTACCCTTTCCAAGGGCTTTATCTAGTGCTGTTTCAATGAGATCATCTTCTTCATGAAAGCCAAAGGACATGGAAATGATGTGCGCGTCGCACTTATCAACAGCCCAGTCGATTGCCTAGAGAATGAAATGTCAGCACTGATGTCTCGTGTAACCGGACAGTGTCATCAGGGCCGCATACCTCGGCAATTCGAGGCATACCCTCAGCGTCGATGATCTTGTCAGTGCATATCTTGATAACAACGATTTCAGCCGCAGGTGCCGTTTTCAGTAGCAGTTGTGTGACGTGGGTTCCGTGCCCGTACGAGTCTTCTTGCCAGCTGTCAGGGTCGCCGACAAAACTCTTGCTTAGCCGGAAATTTATGCGACTAGTGGCGATGGCGGAACGCATATGTGGCTGATGATCGTCTATACCAGAGTCCAAGACAGCGATGCGAATTTCTTTCTTTATCGGTTCACAAGGCTTGACGCTCTCTCGGACTGAGTGTATCATTCGGAGAAAAGGCTGTAGCTCACGCATAAATTCAGTAGCTGATTGACTGTCAAGATATGTCAATTAAAATAATTCTTTGAGACCTTTTAGAGTGAATAACTTACTTGTCTGTAACACTCACGGCATCATTATCATCGTCGAACAATACTGTCATATCTGATGATTTGCTGATGGGCGGGGCAAGGAGGCGACTACCCCCAAGCATTCCTTCGAAAATTGGCTTTAGCTCTCCAAAGCTACTCATGCTGCACTTAAATAAAGGCTCAAGAATGTGACGGTAAATGACAGCGAGCTCTTTCCTCTCCGTAACGATATCTGAGCTGTGCAAATCGTCCACAAGGTTGTCAAAATCGAGACAAGCGTCTGCGATACGGCGATAGTCATCAGTAACATCATCTTTCCAGACGTACAATATTTGTGATAGACGTTCGCGGTTCGACCTCTTTCCATTCCACGGCTTTGTATCGTCGTCAACCCAGTACGCTCGACGATTAACTTCCAATTCCAAGACTAGAATGCCAAAGGCAGCGATTTTGTCGCTCTGAAGCCCTGCGTCCTGCCTTGGCTCCAATGTGCAATAGATCCGTGGAAACCATCGTCTCAACTGTTTAGTTGCGGGTGACGGCACAAAGATACAATCCGGATACAGATGCTGCTGAATCCAAGGACTGTCGCTGAGCTTGAACAGAGATGCTGCGAGTAAAACCCCTACCAACCTGCGCTGTTTGAGGGTGAGCTTGGTATCGTGGGTGAGATGGTAGTCCAAAGAGTGTTGTCCACCAGCCAAGCTATGCTGTTCATTCTCAGTGTTGCTGTTGGTGATCCACATGCCTTCCAAATTGAAAGCAACGTGTAATGCATCCGCTTTTGCATTATCTGTCGGTGTAGGGGAACATATGTGGCCAAAAGAGAATATCTCTTCTAAAGGTTCGCCAAGCAACCTGATTAGATATTGCAACATTAGCATGTGGCGTCTTTGACCATTAGGTAGGTACCCACACTGTGAAAATGGCGGAGACCCAGTCTGCACCTTTACATGTCCGAATATCCATCTTCAGCTGGTCTTCCTTGAACCCGGACAACTCGAGTTTGACTATGTGTGAAGTTCCGCACGCTCTGTCGTCTGCCATCTGAGTGAAGAGAGAAGTACACGCGGATGCGAATTCATGAGCATTGAAAATTTCTTCCAATTCATCAGAATCCCATTCTCGGAGTTGGAACCCTGCTATCCAGGTACCTGTAACAGACCCCAACCCAGTCCCCTCGATGGACATCTTGAACTGATTTATCGTTCTCCGTAATACTCCAATTTTTTCCAGATCTCTGGGAAATTGGATACACATATCCACTCGCTCCAGCGGTGTTAATAGGTGTTTCCTGCTCCAGCTTGACTCAGTGCCAATGTCGATGTCGCTCACATCCGAGATGTCAGAAGTGTCGTCATACGATGATGACTCTTGGGGCATTTGGATAATTTTCCATATTGCGGCCAATTTGGGGAAACGAGCGAAAGACTTTGGCTCGAGAATAGGCTAGGAAGGAGGTCAAAATCGTCCTACTGTCGCGCCATGATATGGAGGAAGGCGACTTTGTAGAACTAACCGGCAATGTTTCTTGTAAGATATCTGATTCAACCAAATCCTCAAACTCATGTAGCAACTTTTGCAAACTGTTGTCAAGATTCAGTAAATATGTCCCGTCGTCGATAAAGTCTTCGATGTTGATCATTTCCAGGCTCGTATTGTTGGACGTCAAATACTTTTCAATAAGATCGATATCAATTTCCAGTCTGTCCCTGTCATGTGCTCCCAAAGGTCCGTAAAAGCCCCGATCGATATCTCCTACGTTTGGAACGCTCTCGGCGTTGACAAAGAAAGGGTGAATAGTCTTGAGGGCTTGCCACGTAGTAGTAACTTCTCGAGCATTATTCATTTTGCAGGCCGTAGGGGTGGGATGAAGTCACGGACGCCCAAGTGGCAACATTGAAAATGAAGGAACAAAGAAGACGAAGACGAAGGCGAAGGCGAAGGTCATGGCTTTTTGAGAGTGCGGTTGTTAATATGGGCGCTTGCAGCTGGCTTTTCAGGGTGCTTTGATGCATCCGCCTGACAAAGCAATTCTTTGGTACCTAATGTACAGTATCTACCCACCCGTAGCCGAGTTTTGTTTCAGCTTTGTTGTTCTATTTCGAGTATGTCACACAGACTGTCGGCGAACCCCGCTTCATCGGACTCGTCCGCATCAGAGGATTATTTGAGAAGCCCCAAATCCCTTTAAACCTCTCCCACTGTCACCAAAACAACACTAAACATCCGCAAATATGGACGCAACCGATGAGAATGAAACCACAGTCTTGTTTGACCTTATCCACCAATGTCTTACTTCCTTTGACCGTGTAGTCAAATGTAATGGCGCTGTACTCTTGACACGATCGCTTGAGCCACACGATAGTACGAAAATTGGACGGACGCCAGTACGGACGCCCTTTAACTTCCTGGGTCTCAGGAACAGGTTCTCCTTCTGGATTGATTCTATCGGAGCCTTTTCCGTCAAGGAACCGACATTGGATCAAAGATTACAAGGCTGCGGCAGTGTCTCTGCAAATATAGCCAACTCGTTAAATACAATTCTCAAGAATTTGTATCGCGGTAGGTTTAAACCCCTTACAATCATCAATGGATTCAAGATCAAGTTACTAAATCGTGCCATACTATTTGTATAGTCGATTCCAGACCCGAGAGTGGTACGATTCCTTCAAACGAGGCATGCACGCCAGCACAAGACGCCTTTCTATCAAGATGGGACCATCATTGTCAGGTAATTGACATTGCAATTGATGGACTGGATGAAATAGTTATTCGCATGAGGAAAACCTCGGCGAAATTTCTCCAATACTGCGACTCGACAAGACAGACTCAAGAGGATATGACGTTTCGCGAGCACATTACATCACTGGTCCGGTACAGATTCCCAGCCGCCCGTAAGAAACTTTGTCGACAATTAGGAGATGACATAGCTGCCAGACGCCTAATACTGTTGCAAACAAAACGACAATCAAGACGACGCGCTGTAAAGCGGCCGCTTGAGACCATGCCCCTCAGCAACAAAGACAAAGCTGATTACCCGAACCCGACACAGCCAGCCAAACGTCGAGACAAGGACAGAAGCGCATCTTATCCGACAGTTATCACAGGCCTCAACAACGATTTTCTACCAGATCCACGAGAACTATCAGTGGGGCGACTTCACGCACCACCTAAAAAGGCTCTTCCAACACTCGTGAGCAATATGTCCATAGCGAAGCAAGACTCTTTCATTTATCCGCCACTTCCCAAGGCTACTCCTGGAGCGACTTATGCCCGATGCCCATTTTGCCTCATGGCATTGGAAATTGGAAGTTCTGAACAAGACAATATGGATAACTGGAAAAGGCATATCGACCAAGATATTGAGCCGTATGGCTGTATTTCTCCGGAATGTTCCCAGTCTCTTCTTTTCTTTGTTCATCGTCGTGACTGGGAGTCCCACATGGAGTCAGCACATTCAAAGGACTGGTTGCGAAAGGTCCACGCACTGACCTGGTTTTGTGATTCTGGCCATGACCCTCCTGTCATGTTTCAAACAGAATTACTGTGGAAAGAACATATGCTGGACCCTAAATCGCATCCAAGTCGATGGAGAATGCCCACTCGATTCCAGCTTGTCGGTCTGTCTACGCGGCGGCAACGAATTACACCTCGCGACCAATTCAAATGTCCACTATGCGAACGGGTTCCCGATGAACTCTCGGAAATGGTGGCAAACAGCGAAGGAGATCTGACAGCAATGCACAATATTGTCGTGTCACACGTAGCAAGCCATATCAAATCACTATCTATGATGGCCCTACCGTCTCTGGATGTTTCTGCCGAGGGAATAAGGGACAATGACAACGACTCGTTGGTTTTCGCCCGGGGTTCCTTCCAAAAACTATCGAACCCAGACTCAATTGCTCAACCACCCAGTGGTCGAGACTACATGGAGGATGATACCTTGCCTTCCCTACCATGGTCGTTTGAGGATCATGACAGTATTGCATCAGTATTGCATGACCACAGCATGTCCTGGGATGACGAGTTCCCCGACTATGCACAGCCAGAAGCCCCACCTGAGTCAGCCGAGGAGCATTGGCTTGAAGAATGGGCCTTGTGGAAGAATGAGCATGACCCTGCATTGCACGAATATCCAGAGAATGACCCGATTTTGACTCATTTCAGAATATTACAGAAACCTGATTTTTGCGTCAACAAACAAGACGGAACAAGGACAGAGTTATCTTTAGCTGCACAGTTTGGAGACGTTGATGTAGTCAATCGACTGTTGACGACGGGTGTGAATATCGACTTGGCGGACCAAGATGGTCAAACTCCATTGCTATGGGCAGCATATAAAGGACATGAAGCCATTGTGCAATTACTCCTCAAAAATGCCGCACGAGTTGAGAAAGCTGACCAAGTCTATGGCCGCACACCTTTGTCATGGGCTGCGTCGAAGGGACACCAAGACGTGGTACGTTTACTTCTAAGTAATGGAGCAAACGTAAATGCTGTTGACAGCTCACAACGAACACCACTGTCCTGGGCAGCCTCCAGAGGCCATTTGAATACGATACGCCACCTAATCGAGGCCGGTGCAGACAAAGAGTTGGCAGACTCTAGGTCAGGGCGAACCCCACTCTCATGGGCTGTGTCAAACGACCAGGAAGCGGTTGTGAAGCTACTTCTCAAACAAGGCGTTGGGTTCGACACACTTGATGAATCCCACCGAGCACAGCTTTCTTGGTCTGCAGAGTAAGACTATGAAGGGATTATGGAATTACGTGTTGGCTATGGTGATGACTTGGAGGTCTTTGAGCCTGAATCACAACAAACACTGCCATTATTGGCGTCTCTAGGAGAATGTGAGGGGGGTAGTCCGACTGCTGTTAAACCATGGAGCAAACGCAGACGCGGGTGACTAGCAAGGTTGGACTGTCGGGTCTTGGTCTATTGATCACGAAAACGATGGAATTGCTCGACTGTTTAAGTCCTTTGGCGCAAAGATTTGGAATATTTCGCAAACTCTTTTTCTTGTTTCTCATTTGTAACGTACATGGTCGTTGTCAAGTTTTTTTTCATCTATTCTGCTTTTTATGTACATTTTATTGTTGACTCGAGTACATGATCAATACAAACGAGTTCAAAATCCATCGCCATACTACGACAGGCTCTTCCAGCACTTATCACTGCAGTTCAAGCATTACTATCACTGACCAACCCAGCCAGCGACTTAGAACAGACATCAATAAGCTTGTTTTCGGGGGTATCAAAACGATCTATCTCGTCGGACCAAGGAATTCCGCGCTGTGCTCCTAAGCTCTGGATGGTGATAGCAGCAGCCTTGTTAGCGCGAACAACGGTGCTCTTCATATCCCATGTTCCTTTCTCCTTTTGTCGCAGATACTCCGAGGCATAAGCCCCTGTAACCGTGTCCCTAATTGTCGAGCGATCAACATCTATAGAGCCGTGCCATGTGACAAGAACTTACCCTGCGCCTGTGGTGTCTTCGACTTTCACGTCGTATGCTGGGCAATGGCCATTTCCTTTCGCGTTGGCGTAGAAGGCACCCTTGGGGCCAAGGGTGATTACCACGTTGGCTACACCTCGGTTTAAGATTTCTTGAGCAATGGCGAGCCAAGTATCTTGGTTCACATCATTTCTGTCTCGCCCTGACATGATAGCTGCTTCTGACTCGTTGACGAGCAGATGTGTTACATGTTTGTAGAGACGCTTGTTGATCTTGCTTGCAGGTGCTGCGTTGAGACAAAAGTCGATTCCAGCATTACCGGCAGTTGTCAGCATGGTTTCGACGACATGCTTGTCGATTTCCATCTGGGCGACAACCAAGTCGGGACGGATACCGTCTCCAAGCTGCTCTGTTGTGAGAAAGTCATCTTTCGTCCAGGTTGCTATCGCGCCTAGGGTGAAGAGGCATCGGTCCTCGCGCGTCGTTTCTTCAATCATGACGAAGCAAAGACTCGTACGTGTGTCTGGGACTGTCACGACACCGGATATATCGACGCCATTCTTGTTTAGCTCAACAATGAACCTTTCACCGTATCTATCATCACCAACGGCACCAATCATTTTGACTCGGACATTGTCATTATGCGAATCTGTCATCATTTGTTGCGCTGTTGTCGCCGTGCGTGACTGACCCGACGGTTGCTCAGAGTTAATGTTACCCGAGGTGGCTACTGAATCAAGACAGTCCTGCTTTTGCGAGAGCCTTTCGTGCTATGTTCGGAACGTGGCAATTGCTGAATTGGCTCCTTTTCCGCCTAGAGCCTCTTGGTACTGGCTTCCAAGGACGCTCTCGCCGCGATCAGGAATACGGCTAGCAATCATGATCAAATCGGCATCCAAGCCGCCGATAACCGCAATGGTATTTGGTGCCATCTTCTCTTTGTCTGTCGGATACGAAGATACCGTGACGGTGAATGTCAGTGGGTAAACAGTCAGACAAAGCAGGCTCTGTCTGGGGTATTAATTGCGCTGAGCTTCTTTGAAACCAACAAACAAGCCTGTACTTCCACACCAACGCACCATTACACAGACCCTCGGCGATTGCCGCCACAATGTTGGTGGCGTCAAAGCAGCCAACACCAAGTAAACACATGCTTACAAACAAATACAAGTAGCTATTGATCAAGGACCGCACGCCCGCACCCGCCTTTGTACTGTTTTCTCACGAACTCCGGCAAACAAGAGGGTGTGTTACCGTCATTGTCAATTGCAGTCTAGAACATCATAATAGACGGCCAGAGCCGGTGCAGCGTTGTCGCTAAATATGACAAAATGGTGTCAATGAAGATGAAATGAGGGAGCTTTACTCAGCGCAGTTCACCGACACCCATCGTGGCATAGCCCCATGTTCCTCGTTTGACACAGTGACTTTAATTCATTTTCATTGTTGAGAGAGATCCCAGACGTTTTGCTTCGTAACATCCATGTCAATGCAAGAAATGTTTCAACAGAAGTCTGAACAACAACAAGCTACGGAAAATAGCGATGTGGAATTTGCAACGACTACATTTCTCCCTCCATATACAACTTTCGGTAGGAAGCAATCTATACTGATCCTTTGTCTTGCATCATTTGCCGCATCTTTCTCCCCGCTCTCATCGTTCATCTTCTTTCCAGCAATAGATGATATATCCGAGGGTCTGAATGTTTCGGTGTTGCGTGTAAATCTCTCTATCACCTCCTACATGATAGTGGCCGGCCTCGCCCCAGCTATTCTCGGAGATCTCGCCCATAAGATTGGTCGTCGGATCGTCTATATCTTCATGATGACGATTAATTACACGGCAAATATTGGTTTGGCACTTCAAAGTAACTGGTCAGCACTTTTTGTTCTCCACGTGGTCCAGAGTGTAGGAAGTGCCGGTAAGTTGTCCAGTACCAATGTCGTGATTGGCAAATTTCCAAGAAAGCTACTGATGACCAAGGCTACCATTGCACTTGGATATGGTGTCGTCTCAGACATTGCTCCGCCCTCTGAACGTGGCTCCTTTGTTTCGATTATGGTGTTGGGGTAAGTGCCAAACTACAGGCAGAGACGAACCCTGGCAGCAAATACCAAAGCTCAATTTTTCGTCCTACTAGAGCACTCCAGCATTCCATGATATTTATGCTTACCTGACTTTAGACCCAACATTGCGACTGCAGTTGGCCAAATTATAGGTGCTGCGCTAACCAGCTATCTGACTTGGCGCTGGACTTTCCGGTTCCTTGCCATTCTATCCGGCACCTACCTTCTGATGCTAGCTTTCTTCCTTCCGGAGACAGCGCGCTCAATTGTTGGTGATGGCTCGGTCCGAGTCTTTGGTCTGTAGCGAACGATCCTGTCGTATCTGCAGAGTTTATCGAAGTCATTGTCCCATGAGAAAAGAGAAGAACACAGAAACGATCCAATTGTTCCAAATGAAGAGTCTACTGGTGCAAACAGCAGATCAATCAACTCGTTGGATAGTTTAAAACTACTTTGGGCTCAAGACACGTTATTGATCACGCTGATCTTTGGAATCTTCTATATAAACCTGAGCGCTCTGCAGGCTTCCACATCAACGCTGTTCATCAGTTTATATGGTGTATCGGGGCTCCAGCTAGGCTTGATCTACCTTCCATCGGGGATAGGATCTTGTATTGGAGCATATGGTGCCGGTAAGTCTATGCCCTGATCTGTTCCTAGGTCCCTTCCAATGTCGTGATAAGTTGGACCTAATTCGATACACGTATAACTGTGAGACTAAAAAATAAAATTTAAAAAAAAACTCTATCCTTCGGTATAACTGTGAGAACGCACATGAAGCTGACCAACGTTTATTCAAGGTCATCTCTTAGACCATGACTATCGTGTGATAGCAAGGAAGCATGACATTATCATCAATGCCAGAGCCGGTGATGATCTTGACAACTTTCCGATAGAAGAAGCCAGGCTTCGGAGCATCTGGTTACTTATCGGCGTTGGAGCTGCTTGCTTGATCAGTTACGGTTGGACAATGCATTTTCAAGTAGTGCGTGCCAAGTATAGATCACTCACGTCATTTGCTAATCTGCATACAGAACATCGCAGTTCCTTTGGTACTTCACTTTCTCATAGGATGTTCCACCGCTATCATTTTTAACGTAAGATCGGACTCAACCAACCCGAAGCTGCATCTTAATCAACTCGAACTAATGCACGATTGTGCATAGATGTATGGCACGCTACTGGTAGACATCCACCCAAAGTCGCCATCTTCGGCACAAGCAGCAAATGGTATTGTGCGAGCATTTCTCGCTGGGGGTAGTATTGGTCTTGTCCAGGTATTTATAGATACAATGGAAGTTGGGGTGGACATTTGCTCTATTCGGTGTGTTGGGGTTCAGTTTTGTTCTAGCTGCATGGCTTGAATGGAGATATGGTCAAGGCTGGAGAGAAATGATAAGAGCAGATGGCATTGACCGGTAATTCATCGAACTCGTCATGACATTGAGATGTATTGTCCATGGATTATCACACCTACAAGACAATAGTGAGACGACTCAGCTGGACAACTCTTCTTATATCCCAGGTAAACTGAATACAGACAGCCCAGATCTCAGAAGATGTTTTGCTTCATTGCATTGATTGCTGTCACCATGTGCCTAAAGCGCTGAATCTCCCAAAACTCATTTACCTCTACGGCCTTTGTTCAACTGATAATTGATTTACTATTTATCCAAGAATAAGCGAAATATTCTTCAGATCCAACTTCTCCCATTCATCAGCTATGACCTCTCCACTTGCAAGTCGGTAAGCAATGCCGTCCTTCCACTCTACCCAAAGTACGGAGTACAAGTCTTCCGTAATTTGTGGTAAATCAACTGCAACAAAGTTTTTTTTGGGCTTGGTGTACCTTTTGAGTTTGCATATCGCCACCAGATCTACCTGTAACCCGGGCTCTGTTTCATCCACTTTTTCTGGAAACCACATCCACGAGTCTTTGTTTATCAAGCCCAATCTACCAATCGCTTCCCCAGACTTATCACAGATGTTGGCTCTAAGAATTAAATTTGGACTATTACCCCGATAGCATGGCAGTGTGGTTTGGAACGTCTCGCAGAATAAATATTGCGTCTGATCTGGCATTGACGGAGGTGTTGATACGTTTATCTCGTAAACGGGAAACGGGTAATACCACTCCAGTGGTTTGCCCAACCATTTTTGAAAAGATTCATGTTGAAAGACATATTTTTCGCATCCATCAGGATGGGCACGGGGGGTTGATGTTTCTCGACGCGACCATCCAGGAGGCATAGGCTTGGTGAAATCTTTGAAACCATCTCTTTTTTCATACCAAGTCGACCTGATTCTTCGTCTTCGATCCGGCGGGTCTGACGGGGAATTACTGGTGTACCATTCCGTGATGGGAAATGCTTCTTCAATGGGGTTGGACCAAACCCGAATTGCCGTTTGTTCGTTCGCGATAAAAGACATAACCTTGCCAGCCGAGCCAGGACCACGAAGGCAAACCAGAGAATGCGAATTGCTTCTCCGTAGGTCTGTCTGAGGAAACCCGACGCACCATATCCATGCCGCACCAGCCCAGGCTATGCTCAAAGAACATTTCTGGTATTCCGTACAGGAACCCTCCCTCGAAAGATCGACTGAGAACTGATAGTAGACCTGATATGGCGGGAAGGGCATCTTCTTGGAAGGTTAAGAATCTTTGGTTGTAATCCATGGCATATTGCGTAAGACAGAAGTCAGCTGGGAACCCAGCCGTCAGGAGGTCGAATTGATATCTGAAAATATGATCGATTTCAGTATACAGAGTGACCTCTTCATGCCAGGTAGTGCATGCACACATCCAGTGCAGCTCGCGATCGAGGAATACGATCTTTCTGCTCGAAAATGAATATTCTTGAAATGTCCAACCTCTATTATGATAGTAATTGGATCCAACTCGACCCATACTATTAATATATGTGTTTCGAACAAGAATTGTCTCATCTCCGAACGGGATGGACTCTTGCTGAATGCCTCGAGGGTTGGAAATACCCTTGAGCCCAGGTATACCAGACTGGGAATCACCATCTACAGCGATAATAGTCACAACAGCATTCGCATAGATGGTTCCCATCGTTGCCAGCTGCTCAGATGCAGCCTCTGGGTCGTGATGGGTGACACAAAGTGCATCAGCCCACAAGTACCGCTCATCAATTTTTGAGGTCAGATACATAGCGTGACGAATGATTGGCGAGATATAAGCTGAGAAAGTTGTACTTGCCAGGGAAAAGGGTTCTTGTAGCATTTCAAAATCCCCCGAGGTAATCTTTGGCTGAGTATAGCTGCCATAGGTGTAACTCAGTGCCACATAGCTGCTGCATTCATCACCAGAGACGATGCATTGATTCTGCACATCCACCAACCAAGCCGGTCGAGCAGACGAAACTTTGAGAAGATTTTGACATTTTGCACCGTGAGAAGAAAGGCACTTGTGCTTCCATCCTTTAACAGCTTCGACATCAGCCCAATCAGGGTCCAGTATGCGTCCGTTACCGGGATGGTTGGGAACATCGGGTTTGTTCAACAACAGCAACTTCCACCTTTGGCCAGATTTCGATATAGAGGCAAGAAGTGATACGCCCCTATGGAACCCGCCCCTTTTGTAGAGTCCAAGATCACCAATGTTGTAACGTTCTTCATCAATGCCTTTAGATCGGATATAGGCAATGAACGTTTGTAGAAGGGCTTTATGATTCGGGCAGGTAGTCGAAAGGGCTTCTTCGTAGAATCCAAGATTGACTTCTGGTGCGGAGTCAGGATGTGTAAATTGGTACCAAATGGCTGTGCAAGTTGAACAATCGGATGCCCATTTTGGATAGTCGATTGCGAGATTGGAAGTTGGATGAATTGCATCCATGATATGTTGGTAGCGAAGTAGCAATGAATTGTGCAAGTATGATTTTATACTTTTACTTAGCTGTTCGCCTATTTCATGGCCACGTTGTTGATATACGTCTAAGAACGGTTTTGATGTTATTTATCTCCAAGGTAATTTGTGCGGTATTTAAATAAGCGGCTGCGGCTGAGTCGTTCTATACCGCTTTCACCTTTCTATCTACATTTAAGCTGAGAGTAGTTGGTCTTCGGATGTAAGACGGCAAAACTGGAACGAAACCTTATTCACAGATGTCATCGGGGACCATTGCACCAAAGTACCAAAAATCAGAGGTACATAGGTTGAATCCACTTACCGACAACAGACCGTTCGCTGACTGGGAGGATGTAATGGCTAGGTGTAGTCCAAGTGGACCATCACTACAATTTGAGTTGATGGGAAGCAACTTGCACTATAGTTTAAATGATAAAAGAGCACAGGCCGAAGCCTCCTACTAAGCAAATATATTTAAATAAAATAATCAATACTAATTCTAAGACTAGACTACTACATTGAATTCTGAAAGCAAAACAAAGACAAAGGAAAGAATTGACAGACTACACCATGCCGACCGTTCTATCACCCATTATGATCCATCTATATGTTCTAAGACCTCCTGATACCGTACTGTTGGGAACATCCATCTTGGTTAACTCGCCACCTCATATGATTCAAGACTCCGCCTTCTTCGTAGCCTTAGTCCTAAGCTTCATCATAAGATAGACAAGTCCATATATACCAATCACAAACACAACAACAATTCCTGCATTCCTCCATCCGTAGTATTCTTCCTTCAGGTTCAGCGATCGAAGATAATCCGCCCCCGAGGTGTATTGACAAACTTGACAAGAGACTGTCGCATCTGGATTGAGAAGGTTTGTAGCCTTACCCATACCACCCTGGTAACCGGAGAGGTACTCGGCGCAGGTCATGTTGGAAGGAGGGTCGAAGACGGCGAGTTCGTTGGGCTTGCAGTGGACAGGCTTGTCCCAAGTTGTAAACACGAGGAGTGAACTCATGAGGTAGTTGAAGGGATCGATGAAGTACATCCTGTGATATTCGAGTTAGTAAAACATGTTTTGATAGCTTGACATAGTGTACCACTCACCAGTAGCGCCAGAATGGGACAATCTGACTATAAGGCACCATCACGCCGCAAAACGAAACAAGTGTGGTGATGACAAGGGGATTGACGAGAGATGCAAAGACGGCGTTAGGGGTGTATGCAGCGATCATTTGACCGATGCCTGTATACAACCCTTCGTACATGACCTGGAGAATTGTTAGTCATGTCAAACAGTTGGTATGGAGGCAACTTACCACAACAAAGAAAACACTACCCGCATGTCCACTACCAGTAGGAAGTCCAGCAGTAAAATACCAACAAACATAATACAACAGCGCACAAACCAACAAGTACGGAATCTCCGATACAATCAGACCAGTAACAAACGGCGCCCAGTGATACATCTTGCTTTTCTTCTCCCTCGCCTCATATATATCCCTTCTGTCAATAAACAGAGGTTGCAACTGTGAAATGATACCCGGGGCGATGAAGATGAAGTTAAACACTGTAAACAGGTTCTGCTGAAGATCTGTAAGACTGTCACCGATCTGCCAGAACGTAAACCCATTGAGTAGCGCTAGACTGATGTGCATGGCGAATTTGTTGTCGATGTACTCTGTGTTTCGGAAGAGCGAGACATTCATTCGATGCGTTACCAATTTGACCTGCGTCCACATCGAAGCTGCGAATTCGTTGCCGTCGTCCTTGGTGCTTGATGGTTGGGATGCAGCTACTTCGATCATGTGGTCCAGATCCTTGATGAGTTGATCGTGTTCTGGTGACTGGAGCCAAACCTGGTTCCAATCTGTGTCCTTGTAGGGTCCATCACCACCCGATACAACATCAATCATGTGTTCGGCAGGATTAGCTTCAGATGGACATGGTGCTCCATGACGACCAAAGTACTGCTTCACAGTAGCAGCGTTGTCGCCAATGTCGCCAAAATACACAGTCTTTCCGCCTTTTGTCAGAAGCAACAGCGTGTCAAACTGAGCAAACAACTGTGCAGACGGCTGATGAATAGTCACCAAAACAGCCTGCCCAGCGGCTGAAAGCTTGCGTAGAAACCTCACTGTATTGTAAGCAGCCTGTCCATCGAGTCCAGATGTCGGTTCGTCGAGAAAGATAAGTATACTAGGCTTAGCGACCAACTCAACAGCGATGGTAAGACGTTTTCGCTGTTCAATTGATAAACCGTTTCCAGGTCGACCAACAAGCGTATGTTCGAGATCGTTCAACTCCAAGAGGTCAACAATAGTATCAACGTAGCGTAATTTCTCTTCAGTGGGCACATCGCGAGACTGGCGTAGCAAAGCAGAAAATTCGAGGGCTTCGCGAACAGTTGCCAAAGGCTCGTGGATATCCAATTGTTCGACATACCCAGCTGATCGTTGGAAAGAGACAGGAATAGGTCGTCCGTCGACTAATACCGATCCATGGATTGATCCCTCTGTTTTTCTTTGCGCGAGGACGTCGAGGAGTGTTGTTTTGCCTGCACCAGAAGAGCCCATCAATGCGCCAAGCATGCCAGGTTTGACATAGCCTTGCACATCATCAAGGAGGACACGGTCACCGTCCGAGGTCTTGACGGTATATGTCAAGTTCTTCCAAGTAAAGACACTCTTGTTGCGCATGAGGTTTGGGTCAACCTCGCCATCGGAAGCTCCAGATCCATTCTCAGCGCCACTTTTCTCAGTCGATGCTTCGCTGTCTTTGGAGGGGAGAAGGTGTTTGGACTTGTGCTGTTGTTCTCGAGGAATGAGGAGATTTCGACTACCTTCGCCGACTTGCTTCCATCGCGACGTGAAGAAAATAGTGAGACCAACGAATAGAATCCACCAGGCGCAGTTGATGCCAAAGTTACGCCAGATATGGCTGTGGTCGAATGACATGTGCGAGAGGTACGCATCGCCCGTGACAAATGCTGCACCGGGTTCAGCACCTCCTACACCAGAGCATGCCTGACCTCCATTTCCTCCGACATATCCTGGACCATTAGGAATGAGATACGGGCCAACACAAGGAATCTCTTGATCATGAAACTCATTTCCAAGAAGAGCTTCAAACCCATAGGCCATTGGGTTGATCCAGAAGATCCAAGATAGCCAGGGATGCATCTCGGTCTTGATGATCATGTATCCCATATACACAAACAAGGCAACAATAGACAAACCAGAGACCTTGGTAGCAGCATCAAACGTTGGAAACGCAGCGCCGATGAAGCGGAAGAATGCAGTCATGGTCAAAGCAGTGATGTAGTTGGTGGCGAGATACGTAAAGAACGCACCAGCTGTAGTCTTGAGACCAACAAGGAAGTAAAGAACCAGACCAAATTGAATAACTTGGAAAGCCAAAATGGGCAAATCCGCAATGACTTGCGCGATGCAGACAGCGGCAGGATCATATAATGCAAAGGCTCGATGTTTCGCAAGGATCGGTCTTCCCGTGAACGAATCCGTGACTTCCGACAACGCCAACAGGGCGTTATACAGAATAGAAAAGAACAAAGCACCGCCTTTGAGGAAGAGGCCAGCTGAGTTATCCGGTGCAGAGTAGAACAATGATCCACCGAGGAAAGCCTGGATCAGAGTCGCGCCCTGTTTCATGAAAAGTGTTGACTTGTCACCCCACATGATTTGATACTGTCTCGTGACAGCTGCCTGGACTTGCATGGCTAGGTTGGCTGTGGTGGGGGAGTTGGCGGGTACAAACTTGTGCTTCTCGTGGGACACCATCTCTTTGAAGATGGCAGTGTTTTGAGCTGCTTCGTTGCTGATGGGGTATGCCTGACACTCCTCAACCATCCTCGCTTTGATGACCGACCGATCGTAACAAGCGCGGACAGCTTCTGCATCACGGGGAAAGGTATTCTCATACCCAGGTGCAACACGCCTTTCGGTTGGAACAGTAACACCCGTCAGAAAGTCTCCTCTGTTCGATCCTGAGTCTCTGACAAACCCAAGATCCTCCATGAACGGAACAGCATCTCTCTGCGGGCCATAAAAGACCTGCTTCCCTTCATCAAGAACAAGGACTTTGTCAAAATGCTCATAGATGCCATTTCCAGCCTGATACAGCGTCACAATCGTCGTGAGACCAAGAATATCAGTCATAGCTCGTATAGCTCTGACCCATTCCAGCGCAGTGCTGGCGTCAAGACCGCGCGTAGAGTTATCCCAGCAAAACACACTGGCTCTCGTAGTAAGACACTCAACGATTGACACACGCTTGCGCTCGCCGCCGGAAACGCCTCTGATGAAAGCATCGCCGACTTTTGTGTGGGCTGTGTGGGAGATGTTGACAGATCGCATGAGGAAGTCTTTGTAGAATTGAGCGTATTCTTCGTTGGTATTGATACCCGGTGGTAAATGGAAGGGGACTTTCATTCGAGCGGCGAAATCGATAGTTGCTTCAACTGTCAAGCTTGGGAAGAAAATCTCTTCTTCGGTGTTCATGACAATTTGTCCTTGATAGGCTTTGGCTTCGTCTGGAGACATGTTTCCAAAATGAACATCGCCTGTGACCTCTGTGTAACCTCGGCGATTATTCGCAAGAACGTTTAAGAGTGTGGTACATCCACTACCAGGTCGTCCAAGAATAAGCAGCATCTCGCCGGGCTTGACACAACCGTAGGAACCATCGATGATAGTCTTCATGGGCGCGTCTTTGGCAGTCGAATGAAAAGGGTAAAATTGGGAGACGACATTTTCGTTAAAGACTGCGTCGCTGCCCACACCCTTGACGGTGAGATTTTGCCATGTAACACCCAATTTACGGGGTTTTTGACCAATTTCTTCGTCGCGGTCGCGCATGTTCTGGAGTTCGGGGGCGAGATGCCATTGTGTTGTTGTGTTGGTCTTTTCGATTCCGGGTTTGTCGATAAGTTCAGGGGGATGTTCGGTGGCGGATGAATTGACACTCATTGTTACGGTTGAGAATTAGAAAAACGAAATAACGATAATTAGACAATGATTCAAGTGAATACAGTATAAAAGAGTGATAATTAATGGCAGGTGAACAAGTCTTAACACAGACAATCCCTTTCATTTACATCAACACAAAAGCCATCACTATCTATCATCAAAGCGTCATGACCACTACGATGCTGATCAATCATGCTGTTTTCTTTATCTGAGTCCGGAGGGTTTCAAAGTTATTTAATTAAAACTCTGCCTTATCAAGAGCGAAGGGTCCGTCTCCTTCATGGCAGCCTCAGAGCTAAACCGCTTGGGATCAGACAAACGAGTCCGAAGCTGAAATGCGAGGTAGTCGGGCAGCCAATGTAATCACACCAGTAAGTACCAGCCGGAGGTGTTAATAAAAGTGGATAATATCAAGTGCCGTGACGGAGCGAATACTAATCAATAATCTCCGAAACGGACTAGTCAAAACCTTCCGCGGAGGGTTTCCTATAAGAAGCATTCTCGCACCGAGTCATCCAACTTGTGTCCTGCCTTTCAGTCCGAGATTCTGCATCCACATTACTTGTGCATTCATCTACCGACATACACCGACTTGGCAATGGGTGCCCATCCTTCCCAGCGACGGTTCTCCTGTGATGTCTGTAGGAAGAGCAAATCACGATGCCAGCGGATAAAACCCACCGATGAGAAATGTGCGAAATGTACTATGCTAGGGGCTCGGTGTTCCATTGGGCAACAGAGAGTACCAGGGCGACCGCGACGAAAGCAGCCTGCAAAGATTTCGATCCCGACCAGTCAGAATCTGTCTGTCAATGCATCGACCCTACCGTTATCTCTGCCTTTGGTGCAGCCAAGCATTTCTTTCAACGATAACTGGGGTCTATGGGACAAGGCTGAACTTCTGTATCCTATACTTTCCCCTCCTGAGAATCCCAGTACGACGACGAAAAATGTGACTGCGACACCATGCGGGTTCATTGACGTCTTTCATCAGTCAAATACCTCGTGGACTACAAGCGGCGATACAGAACACTCAGATACCCAATTGTATACCAACATGGATACAGTTTGGGACATCTACAGAACCACCACATCTCCGACGATGCCATTGGCAACTAATGATAGCTTCTCGCTGAGCAATTGCTTAACTACGAACCACCCACGCAACACTGCGCCCAGGGATATCATGACCGATCTATCCACAATCAACCTCGGCCTATACACTCGTCTCGAAGCGATAAAGAAGAATGCAAAGACCCTCAATTTTGACATGATGATCTGTCAACACGGTCCATTGTTCATCGACGATATTACCTTGGTGGATTATATGATCAAAGTCGCTCAAGAGTTTTTATTCCTCTTGGCCAATCTTTACGAAGAACGACACTGCCCCAGTATGCTACAAAGCGCACAACCCATGGAGGTACTCTGTTCGTGTCAACTGTCGTCACAATTTATGAAGCAACCAAGGAATTTATTCCAGGTTTCATTACACCAGCCTACCGTCACTGCAGAACCACTGCCTGCCCCGATTACACTGATTATCACGAGTGTTTTTATCCAACTCATCACTATCTACGAACTTATTCTTAACAATGTCGCAACAGTAGTCGAAAGACTTACTATCTATCCCATGCAATACGTTCCTGTTCTCATAGTCTGTGGAAGGAAACTAGAAAGACCTTGCACTCAAGGCATGATCTTTTGTGAAGTTACAGTGAGCTTGATTGAGAACATCGAGCGTGTCTTGGGTGTTGCGAGGAAGGAAGTCGGTTTGTTATCGCAGAGGCAGGTTGAGGTTTTGAGGGACGAACTCGACGAAAGATGTAATGTTATTCCCGGTCATAATTTGATGACACCTGCTATGTTAAGGAAGCTATTTGGAAAGGTTGCAAATATACTGAGAAATATTGGATAGTGTGACCTCCCAATATACTTTTAACTTTATTATTAAATTGTCATATCAGACAATGTTTGATTCTCAACGGTGTTTAGATTAAAGGAATTTGTATTCAATTATGTTAATCACCTCCACGAGGAGAAAAGACATACAAGTATCACATCGGAAAAAAAGATATATAGAGTCATTACTGCTGCTGCTGCTGGGAATAAAGTAGTGGCTTTGGGTTTTTGAAATAGCTTTCAGTTGAAGTGACGCTACCCTACACATGATATTTCAGCTAAACGAACCTCGAATTCAGGTGTGGAAAAAGGCAGATTATTCTGATGAAGAGATCCTCAATCAGAAATAGCGCGGGCCTGAAAGGGAAAATGATATGCTGTCGATATCACGGACCGCTCGCTAAGGAAGACGGTTTATTTCTGACCTTAACAGACATCCGTCCAATCATGCCATTTCTCAATTCCTTTCCCTCAGAGACCATAAGATCTTTTGCAACTAAAACTGAAGCCTTTAGGCTATTTATTTTTATAACCCAAGACTTAGGAGGTCAACATGTCTGCTACCCAGTAAGGATCCAGCTACATGGACTAGAAAGGGTAATTCGGTGCATGTTTCGGCATAGACATGATACTAATGTCATGCGTGCCCGGCGGAAGAGGTACACTTTGATTCGTAGGAGTCAGCAGATTGACCAACCACATTGTCAGCAAAATGCAGGCCAGTCGAAGCCCGGGATGCGAGATGTGCGAAATCCCAAGCTTCTTGAGATAAGCGAACGCAGATTCATTGAGGTCATCGTCTTCTGTTTCCCTCAATAGTAACTCGATGATGTACGCTGTCGCAGACCGTGCAATGTAACATGTCCAAAGGAAGATGGGCACCACAATAAGTAGAGATCTCCATCGATCGCCCAGGATCGTACCATCGCCGAAAAGTCCGTCAATGGAAAGCACACCTTCCCGGTCAGCTGCAAGTAGGATATGCGACTGAAGAATGGATAGCTCCAACGAGTGGCGACCTAACCAAGCCATCGCCTTGGAGTGGTAGTTCCGATTGTATACTGACATGTTGCGCAATGCAACATACCCCAGGATTGGAATACAGGACAAGTAAGGATGAAGAAAGTCATAGGAACTCTGGCTCAATGTTGAGCCCTTGATAAAATAGTAGCATGTAGCAAACACGCCAGCTAGACCAAGCATCAAGCGCAGACTCAAGATGATTTGAGTGCCACCCATTTGGCTAACAATGGCCGTGACCATACCGATATAGACAATCAACATATCGAGCGTGACATAGTATATCCACTGATCCGCGCTCCACTGGATGTTGAAGATGATCTCAAACAGGTTGAAGATCCACCTTGGAAGTGGAGTCACGAACATCGCAAACACTAAAACACCGGAGATGCACACTTTGGCCACTGCCATTTGTGTATCGCCGTTGCACTGTTTTCCAATTGCCATGGTCGCATAGACGACCAGGAACCAGAATGAAGCAAGTGGTGCAGAGTAATAGAACATATAATCCATGTTCATAGAATACGCAAAAGCGCAGCTGAAAGCATTCAACCGTAGTAGAGTAGTTACTACACGCTTGAATGAGAAGTCGCTGGTTGTGATGAAGTAGACGGTGTGGCCATAACCGGTCTGAAACATGTAGGCGGCGATGCAAAGACGGAAGAGAATATAGAAAGAAATAGGACCTTGATCAGCTCCGGTCCATTGGTAGATGAGGACGAAGCATTGCATCCACCCCTTCCATTCTTCTGTCTGTGTGCGGGAAAGGAATGGCTCATCTTGCTGGTAGTTATCTTCTAGCTCTGGGTTCTCTGGAAGTAACTTCTCGGATGTCTCGTCTTCTGTTGAAGATAGGTGTTGATGAAACTGTCGCGTGCGCCTAATAGTCACAAGCAAAAGAAGAAGGCAGAAAGCACAGAGAATCGCAAAGCCGTCAACCTCCCAAAGCTTGCTGCTCTTGGCCATCATCTGTGTCCGGTCGGAATAATAGCACATAAGAAGGACCAAGAAAAAGGATCCTATTCGCATGTTGAGCAAGGACCACGCCTCCTTTGCCGATGTAAGATCCAGGATCTCGCATATAACACATGCAGACAGGTAGACAATACCGACAACAGCGATAATGATCCGGTATTGGGTGACACCATAGTCGGTACAGCAAGTCCCGCCATGGGGAGATCTTCTCATGCGATCAAGTTTAGCATTGCATCTCAGATTGAGGATAATGTTGGCCCTGGTCTCGGCAACCTGGTCAATGACGTGGGCTGCTTTGGAGAGAGGATCAATCCATGTTTTGTTCTGACCAATAGTAACGCCAACGATAGACCATAAGACAGGGATTCGCCTTTCATCTTCTGTATCGCGAAGCCAGTTCTGCATGTCGATGACTTCCGAAGCTCGTCTCGCATTGCTTATGATTGATTCGGGAATGTCGCCTTGATAGCAAGGTCCTGAAGGAGGTCCGTAAAAGATCTGATTACCAATGCCGTCACGTGAATCCATAGGAGCAGTGAATGGGTCTTGATCAGGTGTATTGTCGTTGATAAACTTGGATAGCTGATTTATTCGGGCCTTGTATTCGTCGAAACGTATGTCCCATGGAACATCTCTCGTGGCGTTTCCTTTATGAATCGTGAACCAAAGACCACCGGCCACATAGAGTATAGCAGGTCCTTCCTGATCTTGGATAGTTGGTGGGTCCATCTTGTCGTCGGCGTACAAATCGAGATTTGTAACAAAGCCTCCTTTCTCCTGGAGCGGATCACCGTGACTCTCAAGGAAAACGTTGGAGATTCGCTGAATTATTTGGCCATGGTAGGTCAAGTTGACACTGTCGCGTAGATAAGGGAACGCCGTGTCGTTTTTATCGTGGTAGAACTGTTCCCTGTTGATCTGCAGATGATTTGCGTTAGTAATTGAGAGTGTATCACGTCTGGCTATTACGTACCAAACGGGCAAAGGCAAATGCCACACGTCGAGAGGTCGAGTCACCTACGACGACTATACGTCGACCTTCTGTGCATTGACGAATATCATTTGAGTCATACTCGTGAAAGATACACCCATCCGGTTGCCATTGACGAAAAGGATATCGATGTCCTTCCTCATCTGGTGGATCAATCCAGCGGCCGGTTTGTTGAACAGCGCGGCAGCGGTAAGGGTCGTCGCCTGGGAATAAGGTCTTGAGGGAAACGGAAATGACAAAGAGGATAGCGAAAACAGTGGAAATTATCCTTGATAATGGCAACTCCATCTCTCTTTGCTGGGACTTGCGGTTGTAAAATGATACTGATTGTGATGAAATGACCAAGAACTGCATATAGAAGCCAGTGATGATTGTGTACTGTTCAATAAGAAACACGAAAGCAAACAGTCTACATTTGTGAGACCGGCAATTGACTTTAGCTTGGCGACTTTGTTAGATTTCAGGGGACTACCGTTTACTACCCTATGTTGGGAAAAGCTGCATCCAGTCATGCGGAATGAAAACTCTAAATTGGGGATAAAAACGCGGGATACCTAAATTCCATAGGCAGCCAAGAATTTCCGGCGATTGTCGACCCTAAATATCCCTTGAAGGGCGAATGTCTCGGCCTCCCTTACAGCCCTCAACAATGTCAATCTGTTGATTCGGCTTTCTCGCGGAGTCGGCTTTCATTTTCTCAATAGCTTAGGTGGCATTTTTGGCTATATCAGAGATGTAACTCGTGTATCTGGCAACGTGTCCTTGGGTAGAGGTGACAAATCTTGCACTATTTTTTTTGCAGTGTTAAGTTTAGCTAGACATGATGATTTATGCATGACCTGGTGACACTACAAAATCAGACACTAGCATGTTTAAACTTGAAGAGAACAACGATCAAGACCGGATCTGACCATATGAAGTTAATGGACGAATAAATAGTAGATCAATTATTTTGTATCAACCTTGACTTGATGTAATGTCTACTCTTACTTGAGGTGGACAATAACTGTAGCTGAACGTCGGGGCTTGTTTCCGAGACTATGAGTGACATGAGATTGCACTAACTTCATTTGTCCTACTAGAGGTTGGAGCGATTCCGCCGTGCAGCGGAATTGGAATACTTGTCCGGGCCAAGAATGTCCCCTGGTCTCGTATCTTGGGGCTGTGCACAAGTAACTCGCTTCAAACATCCACTCCATGTCAGTAAGCACTAGTTGTCCAAATGGTGATAGTGTTGGCCCTTGATTGGACACTCTGTCGCCGTTGATAACTTGGGCGGCTCGCGTACCTGGACAACGTTTCATGTCTAACTTTATACGAAGTCATGTCCAATCAAGATACTTGTCATTCCTCAACAGGACTAGTGCAGTTGTAGCCGCTGTAGTTACGCGCCCTAGGCTCTTACTGATGTCAAAGCGTTGAGCAATATACCCTACGTTTCCAAGAAATTGACTACAGATAGCATACTGCCAAGAGTGCTAGAGTAAGATAGCTTATATACCAAGCCAATATAACCTCTTGACACTGACCACTAATTGACCGCTAGAAATTTGCAGGAAGATATCTTTCCAATCAGTTTCAAGTGGCTTGCATTAGACCGACACTATTCATGATGAATTGCGTCAAAATGAACGAGTATTCAGCTATGGATTTTATCTAAAGATACCTCGTGGATATAAAGACACGATTGTCTGATGAAAAAAATCCAGAATCAGACATTAATCGCCATCTGTTCTTTTGTATCTTTTACTTATTTCCTCGCCGTTCTTTTATTAAGTCTCGGTCTCTATCTACTGGTATCTTCACTGTCAAAAACTACGTCCTCGAAGCCTTTACCCATCTCTCCCACCATGTCAGACCCTCTTGATTACACCATTGGTTGGATCACCGCTCTCAAGGCCGAATATGTCGCTGCACAAGTCTTCCTAGACGAAAAACACCCTGAACCCAGATGCACATCGCCAGGCGATGTCAACCATTACACCCTTGGCCGAATTGGCGACCATAACGTGGTCATCACTGTTCTTCCTGCAGGCCAGTATGGGTTGACCAGCGCTGCCATGGTCACAGCAGACATGCGCCATAGTTTCCCCAACATCAACTCGTGTTTGTTAGTTGGCATTGCAGGTGGCGCTCCCAATGGCAAAAACGATATTCGTCTAGGAGATGTTGTTGTGAGCACACCGGGAAACAATCACGGTGGTGTCTTTCAATACGACTTTGGTCGGTCAATCCAACAACAAGACTTTCAACACACTCAACACTTAAACCAGCCACCCATGGTCTTCCAAGAAGCCGCCAAACGACTCAAAACTCAGCACAACGCCAAAGGGAACCAACTTCACAATGCAGTCCTCGCCACTCTGGATAAATATCCAAGACTACAAAAGCAATACGGACGTCCCAGTACTCCCGACCAACTCTACCTTCCTCATGTCATTCACTCAGAAACAAATGACTCTATCTGTCTTCAAGACTGCGGAAGTGACTTTTCAAGCCTGGTCGATCGAGCACAACGTAATAGGTGTGAGCTCGAGCCTTCCGTCCACTACGGACTCATTGCTTCGGGCAATACCCTTTGCAGGGACGCACTATTAAGAGACAGAATCTCTGAAGAGCGGGACATCCTCTGTTTTGAAATGGAAGCAGCTGGTATTATGAACATCCTCCCGTGCATGGTTATTCGTGGTATCTGCGACTACTCCGATTCTCATAAGAACAAGGATTGGCAGGGTTATGCCGCCATGACAGCCGCAGCATATGCAAAGGAACTGCTGAAGAATATTCCATAGGGCAGTACGGGATATAGTAGAGTCATAGGTCGTGATTGAACTCCATGTTCTGCTCTGGATATGTACCTGTTGTACAACGTTGTTATTTTGGGTGGATTTTGTATGATCGTTCGGAACTGGAGTCTTGATCATGACCTTTTTTATTGATAAATATTTGTCTTGTCTATAATGATGTCGTCTTTAATCATTTTGAAATGTCTACCTTGAATCATTACGTTAAGTTGTCGTCAAACATCGACGTGATAATGGAGCCATGATGACGGTCACGATGACGTCAACCATCATCAGAGGCCTTTTTTATCATACCCTCCATGAAAAGTCTTGATCCAACATCTTAATCCCAGCTCACTATTCCCACGCTGTCACAAAGTCTTCCAAAACAATCAAAATGGTGCTCCAATACCAAGGGGCGCAGATCCCCATCTCATTCGCATCATGCAGCATCCCCATGAAGATCAAAGCAAGTTTGCCCGACAAACTCAAATCGATCCGAAATGCCGGCTTTGACGGAATTGAGTTGTCTATGCCCGACATAATCAGCTATGGAGAACTCCTCAATGGATCGTCACCCGCGGAGGATGACTATGATACCATCGCCAATGTGGCAAAGCAGATCAAATCAGTGACTGATGAATTGGATTTGAAAATCATGATGCTGCAGCCTTTTTCCAATTTCGAGGGCTGGAATAAAGCCACAAATGGTAAACAGAGACAGCAAGCTTTTGATAAAGCAAAGGGATGGATCAAAGTCATGGAAGCTGCTGGTATTACACTCCTGCAGGTTAACTACCCACACACCGCTCCATCTTGGCCTATACTAACGTATTCACAGGTGGGCTCATCTGATTCCGAAGGCATCTCTTCCTCCTTCGATGACCTGGCCTCCGATCTTGCAGAACTAGCAGACCTCTTAGCAAAAAAGAACTTCAGCATCGCCTACGAAAACTGGTGCTGGGCTACCCACGCCCCAACATGGAAAACAGTCTGGCAAATCGTCCAAAAGGCCGACAGACCCAACATCGGTCTCTGTCTCGATACTTTCCAAACAGCCGGCTACGAATGGGGCGACCCCACCACAAACGATGGTCTCACCCCAGCAAGCAGCTCCAACGAACGCCAGAAGCGATGGGAGGCAAGCCTTCACGAACTTGCTGCGACTGTTCCAGCAGAGAAGATCTATCTCCTCCAGATCTCGGACGCGTACAAGATGGATCCTCCAATTGAGAATGTCAAGGATGAGCAAGGAAGCAGACCCCATGCCAGATGGAGTCATGATTATAGGCCGCTGCCTTGTGATGGCGGATATTTGCCGGTACAGGACATGATGGCTGCTGTGCTGAAGACTGGGTTCAGGAACTGGTTGAGTGTTGAGGTATTTGATGGACTTGAAGGAGAGAATACGGATATGAATGAGTATACTCAGATGGCGTTTGAGTCAGTCAAGAAGTTGATTGACTTTGGTGGGTGATGCAAATTACCGTTTGTACACCACATCGCAAACACACTTATCTGTACTATGTCAATCGTAGGTGAACAGAACAGGCCTAAAGAAGGAGTCGGACTATTATTAAGCCCCATTGTTATCACCAGTTTCAAGCCGCGAGAAACAATATACTGGTGAAATAACCAAAATAGGAAGAGAGTACATAACTAAATACATTGACCAATCCTCAAAGCGTAGCTACACCCCGAGGAACATAAGCGCCTCATAGTACTTGAGCTGCGCCTGAAGGAGTGACTGCATAGCTTTGACCTTGGGATCAGTCGCCACTGGTTTCTCCGTCCCCTGATTCAGGCCCTTTAGCAGGCAATTCCCAACATCACCATACCCGTCATTACCAACAACGTCAATCCGAAATCTTACATCCTGCAGCCCAATGACACTTGAATCCGTCGCAGCCTTTCCTTGGCTCAGTGCCTGAGCAGCAGCCATCATACCCGGCGCGGTCTTGATAGTAGTCATCTGCGGCACGTTGTTCGAAGCAAGAGGATCATCCGTCAAAATCATCGAATTGGCCACTGCAGTTTTACCGTTGGCAGGTTTCGCAAGCGGTTCAAATCTCGGCCAAGGAAGCTTCATGTACAAGACCTTGCTCTTCAAGTTATCCGGGCACTGAAGCCGTCTGCGGCCAAACACATCCTGCGAAAAGTCACGGAAGCCGGCTGTTTGGTCATTAAAGGCCCACGCAAAGGAGATCTCGTCGCCTTCTTTGATGTACTCGCCGTTGGCTTTGGCGCCGTGCTTGAGGATTCTCCAGTAGTGGCGTTCGGATGAGTCGGATAAACCAGGTAGGAAAACTGATTGCTGGTTGCGGAAGACTTCTAGGAACAGTGGTGAATCTGGGGCATCCGTTACTGCTGCACCGGCGGTGGGTGCTGCCTTCGGTAGTGGCACAGTGGAGATGCAGACCAGGACACCATGAGCAAGCTGTTGGGATTGTGTTGTTAGTCAAAGGTGAGAAAATATGTGTTTTGCAAACTTACCGCATTGTCAAAAGGCGCGCTCACGTTCCAGAGAGAATTCGTATAGTCCTGGTTGTAATTCGAGCCATATGCCGAATCGCCCACAATGTTTCCACGATAACCCATAATCACTGGGGCTCGGTAGCTGTGGCACGTTAGTCAAGAGACAATACGTGATAGTCCGGATGTTAGCTTACCTCTGAGGGCTAAACAGTGGCGCAGCATCAGTGATATCGCATTGTGCCCAAGCATTGTTAGAGATGGTCAACTCGTTCTTAACAGGCCTGACATCGGCTCCGGTGCTGTGACCGAGGTAGTAGATAGGGTCGCCCGACGCATCGTAGTTCTCTACCTTTTTGAGATAGGACAAAGAAAGTTGACTCGTCGGGGCCGTCAGCTTGAACCTGAGTTTGATCTCGCGGGATGGAGGTAGCTCAATGTATTTGGAGAGGGTCGGAACCGCTTGCATGAACCAACTTCGGACTTGGGCGTATCCCGGAATGGCGGAAATGACATTCGTGATGGAGGACAAAGAGTCGCGCTATCAAATGTCAGTAAGTAGATGTTTGTGCAATGTAATAATTCCTGGGAACTTACATCGATGACTCTCCATGTACGGTAATCGGCAACAGTAGACGACCACGCTGTGGGGCTGATGAAAATTAGTCTCGTCTCTTCAGGAGCATCAACATTGACTTACTTGGCTGCAAGTATAGTGTCGCCTCCCACCGCCTCAAAAAAGTTATTCTCGTTCTTCTTAACATCCGTCGTACTCTTTGACTCCATCTTCCCACTCTCGTTGGTATGCTTGACGCCAGCACCACCAAAAGGTGTAGTAACCTGCACACCCACCGACACCTTCATAGCCTCCTTTTGTTCCTGTTCAGAAGTGACTGTCTCGTCCGTCATGATGGAAGTTGATTGGAGGCGACCGCCGATAGTGATCCGTTGACACCAGAGCTGACCAAACTCCTCGTTCAACTTACGAAGATCAGCGATGTTCTTGTTGGTGCGGATGTTTTCGAGAGCGGACTTGAATTCGGGTGTAGGCTCCAAGTATGCAGGGTGAAGTAGGATGTCGGCTCTGGGCAGCTGGCACGTTCATCAGTACAAATCAACAATGAATGGAGAGGTTAGACTAACCAGATACTTGGCAATCATGGTCTTTTTGTACGTGTTGGTCGTATTCTTGCTGGCGCTAGAGGTTTCTTTGCTGTAGCCTGCGCTGACAGTTGCCGCGAAACCCCCAAAGCCTCCTGATCTGTTCCTCAGTTAGATCGACTCATCAAAAACTATGACAGAAAACATCGCATAAAATACTCGGTTTCTGAGATGAATGACTTACACTGATCCTTCTGTAGAATTACTACTAAAGTCATTCCTGGCCATGCTCGTTTCAAACTCATGGCTGCTGACAGTAATGTCAATCCTGGAGTCGTCGTTCACTTGAAAACTTGGCAATACTGTATATACAGACTTGCCAGTGACTTGGTCGATTGTGGTAACTGGAGCCTTGGTTTCCTGTGCTTCCGGTTCTGAAGCAGGCACAGCCTGTGGCTCTGTTGTCTCCGTGCTTGCGTCCTTGGTAGCCACCGTCGTGTCTCCTAATAGTTGGTTAGTACCTTTTTCGATCATTGAAGTTTTCAGAAGACATCTTACCCTGTTCACCATTGTCCGTAGCCTGATCAACTCCGAGGGAGTCGGTGATCTTGGGAAGTTCTCCCTTCATACCACTTCTGGAGTTCCAGTTTCCAACTTTCGCCTTGATCTCATCTATGTCAGCTTTGGTAATCAGTGCCTTGGGTTTCGGTTCTGGCTCCGCGGTCTTTTCGACAACATCTGGGATAGCATGGTTTGCATCATTTGATAGCCTAGCTCGTAATTGGAATGCTGTCGCGTAGTTTCAGTTCATGCTCACCCAGAATATGAGGGGAGGGAAACCATACCTGGCCTTGGAGCTCGAATGATCCGGTTCTTCTGGCGATCGACCACCCAACCATACATGGCACCGCAGTTACGTAAAACCTCGGCCCACTGCAAGTCAGTGAGGTAGGATGCATGCCTGAATCAGATTAGCCATGCAGTGGTGATTGTTATCGAGACTCTGACATACAGTGCATATTCGTTACCAATAGCGCCAGTACTGGCAGCCCCAACCTCTGACATTTCGAAGGCTCGGGCGCTAGATTCGAAAGTCTTGGCGGTCTTGCCATTCTCGAAAGCGTTCTTTTGAAGTGTCAGCCCGGACATTATAATTTCTGAGATATACATGCGCGCCTACATCCTTAACCTTGGTATCTGCTGCCTCTAGTTTGCCGGGAAGATTGCTGAGATCGATCGTCGGAGGCTCATTTTTGGGATGTGCTAGCTTGTAAAATACGCGGACAGAGGGTAGTCCAGCATTAGTATCACTCAAAGTCTCCTAAGGTCTATAGTTAGCCAAAGTAGTCTCTAGGATTCATATAGCTACTTGTTAGGACTCGTGAATTGAAACATACCTCCAGCGACAGGTAATCGGAGAATGTCATGGCCTCATCCACAACGGTCTCTCCAGACTGAGTACAGAACTGGTGAGTCTTTGGTGCGACAGACCTGCAACGTTATTAGCTCTTGAATAGTGATCACACCTCAGAATTCCCCATGTGAGGGACCTACATCTTTGTACAAGTGGCAAGCTGCTTGCGAAGGCCGGCAAGAGTCATCAGGGTGGCATCACGCACACCAAGCTTGCTGGACTGCAAGGTACCACGGCTGGCAACGCCAGATTCGCCAGCTGACCACTCAAAGACTTTGACGGCAAACTTTTCGAGAGCCAAGTTCGTGGCCATAGTAGAAGCCTTTGCCGCAGGCTTTGGAGAGAGGTAGAGGACACATTTGTGAATGGTACTCTGTTGCTCCACTGACTCTCCATCCTTTTCAGGCTTAGAAGGCTTGTACGTGGAGCTGAAGTCGACCTCGCCATCAAACGATTGCTCAACATAATCTCCGAAGATTAGTGAGTCTTCAGCTGGACTCTGATCTTTGAAACAAAATGCATCAGACTCATCGCTACGTCGAGGTTAGAGGGTAAATGTTCACTATCTCCTGGAATTAAATTACTCACAGATTCTTGATCTTTTGCCTTATCTTAGCCAGAGACAATAGATCGATCCTATACGCGATTAGTAATTGAAGTGATAATGTCAATTGGTGGATAGTGTCAAGCCGTACTCATTCCTCTGTAAAGTTGCAAGAACAACATCTTTCTGCTTCTCGTCCGCCGCATCGGCGAGTCTGATTACTTTGACGGTAGCTGAGAGTTTATTCTTTGGCACAGGCTCTACTAGATCGTCTCCAGTCCTCGGGGTCAGTTTCGACTGATCTTGCTTAACCTTTGTCGCCATGATTACAGGTTTTGAAAGAGATGGTTTAATAAATCAAGAAGCACAAGACGAATGTCCAACAGAATTTTCTTGTGGATTATTTGTCGGCAGCGATCGTCAATAAGAGAAAGAATTAAGGCAGCAGCATATGTAAAGTAAAATGAGCTGAAGTCGGTGGCTAGCTGATTTCGAGGGTACCCGTGTGAATAAGCCAGCTCTAGAACCCGAGAAAGAGGGGTTGAGGATTGCTAACCATGCTTAGTTCGATGAGAGAGACATGTTTAGGACAATTGTGCAGTCTGCAAGAAGTCGAGGCTGTCGCAGCAATCGATAGTTTCAAAATGTGGTGAGCTGAGTAGTCTCAGTTCGTGGTGAGCTGAAATACCACCGCAAGTATGTGGAGAATATTGATATGCAACGATAATGCAATCAACCATTCGGAATGCATATCACATTTTCAATCTAGGATTATTAAGATGCAATGTGATTTTCAGCTCCCAGATACTCAATTAATACCCATGTTGAATGTTGTTGCAGTGAGACACTGGCCACCCGTTCAAGAAAGTGTTTCGTTAGCGTTATTTGTCAACGGTCTAGAAGGGCGGGATCACGGCGGGCCGTTGTCAATATTGCATGAGTAGCGGCTAGGGCAGCTGGTGACGGGGCCGTTAACGAGATCCCGAAAGCCTAATCCAGGGTCTAGAACTATTCGGGACTTGGCGTGTAAACATTGCGCTGAGGCCTGCCAGGTTATTTTTGACGCTATTGAACATCGCTTATATATCCTTGACAAGTACCCCAGTAATGGGCACGGAATAAACGATATTTACGATTCCTTGTTGACACAGTAGTCCCTTTCTATCTTTCAGCTGGCTGCAGAGACGCCATTGTGGTCAAAACACCATGGTGGAGGCGGTCTGGAATCTTTTGGGCTCAGCTCGTAGCTACCATCGTGAGACAAGACCGGTTCATCCGAAATGAGTGGCGGACATCACGGGTAATAGCGATTTTATCGACTTATCGAAAACCGAGACTCAAACTACAGTTGTGTGATCAAATGCCACTTATACTCGGCCAAAGAAGCACAATTGATCCTGCGCTCTAACCACTCCAAGTCTACATTCAATTATCTGATTCCCTCTTCTACTGCTTAGCCAGTTTTTAGTTTCTCCCTCATAAAGCTTCTTTCCACATCGTTCGCCGACATGACTCTCCGACTCGCCCCTTACAATGACGCGATGCGTCTGGGTCAAGGATTCAACTCCTACACCCACGAATTGTGCATTGACCAGGCTGTCAAGGTCAAGCAGCGAAAGAGTGTCGAATCAAAGGGCGAAACATCCCAGGTAAGTTAAACATGCCAAACGTTTGGATATCAAATTCGTACTAAATGTAACCAAGGTCGTTTCGTACTCGGCTCGTTTTGTCGAGAAACTCAGCGATGTCGTCGAGTCCATGAATGTGTCCTACAGTTCAGCGATCAAGAAAGGTACCATTGAGATCAGTGGTAACTCCAGCACGGTCGACGAGACAACTTTCAAGTCGTCGCATTTGAATGCAGTTGTAGCTGTCAAAGTATGATCAACCCATGTTCGAGTGATGAAGTAAGACTAATTAATCACAGGTCGTGAATCAAACCATCTCAACTGAGGATGAGTGTGAGTTCCAGCAGCTTGAGAATAATGAAGCCGCCATGTACTCCCGCTTCAACGAAATCTATGGTGACTCGTACATTTCTGGTCAGTATACATTCTGCTAAATATCGTTCGCGTGTGACATTTGATGTTGATAATTACGATAGGTTTCATCGAGGGTGGTGATTTCACGGGCATTGTATCCATCAAAGTCTTGGATGGTCAAGACGTGAAAAGTACAGTCGAGGCGTGAGTCACACTGTTCGCCTGAACTTTTCTTCCCCAATGCTAACATCCAGTAGCATAAAATCAGGTCTCAACATGAACAGCAAGACCGAAGTCGAAGAGTTCGTCTTAGGTCCATCTGATAACTCTAGTCGGTCAACCCTCGCAACCGCTCTCAAAGACACCGAAACTACTATATCCATAAGCTGGATAGGCGGCGCTCAAATTAAAGATGCTTCCCGCGCCTGGGACATCGACTCCATGTACGAGGCAGCAGCTGCATTCCCAGCAGCAGTGGCCCAGTGTCCCCAGCGCACGTGGGCCATCCTGACCCCGTACAAGGCGAACAGATCTTTTGTCAAATGGAGCACCGGGTCGCCTGTCAAAACGCTGCAGTATGATCTGATTGCCAGCTTCACTGCGGAGTTATTTGATAGCTACATGGACTACAAGATGCTTCTCAAAGATGTCCAGAATATTATCAGTAACCGCAAGGACTACCGACAGCGAATTGGCGTGGTCGATGCTATTGATACGAATTTGAAGACTCTGTTAAGTGTTCGTGGGGCTCTTCGAGATGAGCAGACAAAGATCGTTGAAGCGGTAAGTCTTCCTGGTTGAGTTCCACATGCTGCAGCCGACTAATCTTCTTTATGACAGATTGGCGTTTTGAGCAAAGACCCTTCCGTGCTCAAACGACAAGGCGCTTGGTCTACCACAAACAGGGTTCCCCTCGTCAAGCAGATCATCGAGAAGGCTTTGGGACATGCGGCCAATTGGGAGCCTAAACCATTGGCAGTTAAACCAGCATCTGCTCAGGACCCGGTACCGAGTGGTTCAGTCGATGCAAGTCAAGCACAGAAAGCAGAAAGTGACGATGAGGTATTAGTCGATTCGGCTACATCCTCAATCGCTCCACCTGTTACTTCAGATGGAAAGGTACGTAAATATTTCCCAGTAGCCTTCGAAGCTGCAAAACATCACTTCTTTGAAACATTTGCTAATTTAATGTTTCGGCTCAGGTGACCTCGACAACTACGTCCGACCTCAGCAAGCCTGCGGTTGAGTTCAACTTTGATACTCTGATGCCACCAGAGGTGTGGGAGGACTTGCTACCAGTAAGTGGACATGATCATGAATATTCACTACAAGACAACAATTCTAACGTTCTACTCAGGAACCAATCGAACCCCCCAAGTATGGACAGGTTAACGTCATGCCCCAAGCTGCTCACCCCAACAGTCTCTTGAGCCAGCTCATGCCACCGCCAGATGGCTCATCCGGCCCGGGCGTCGTAGTGTCCCAGTCCTACGATGCTATGCAGCGCGAGCTAGAGTCTTTCAGAAAGGAGAAACTTGCCGCTGAAAAGCTCGCAGCGGATGCCGAAGCTGCGCGCGAAAAACAGGCACGCGAATACGCAGCACTAAACGCGCAATATGCTCAGTACAAGGCTGACGCTGAGAGAACTCAAACATCTCAAGCCTCTCAGATCAGCGAAAAGACATCAATGATTGAGACCAAAGAGGCAGAGATCCAGCGTCAAAAGGCCGCGCATTCTCATGTTCTTGCGGAGCGTGATGAGGCTCAAGCCAGAGATAACCAGAAGCAAAATGAGATCAACGCTCTGAAGGAGTGCGCCCTCGATGGTCTCACTGCCAAGAAGATAACAGTCATCACTATCACGTACGGTAACAGAGTTTACTACGAGCTTGGATGGACTACCGACTCGTTCAACCTCGTACCCAAGGTGGAGCAAATGATTGCTTCTAGAGGCAGTTTTGTCATCAATGATCCCTGGTTTGGACATGATCCTAACCCTGGACTGCAGAAGCAGTGTACTATCACGTATCGCTTCAACACTCCTGGTCAGTCAAGAAGAATTAGGACTATGTGCGGTAAGCAGTATGATACTGGTAGGTTCGACGCTCTTTAAGTGTTGATACAAAATTATCAAACATGAGGGAGTGATGGTCATGTCTGGAGTAGTGAACGGGGATCCAGCGTCTGCGACACGTCGTTGCTGAAAAAGGTAGAATCGTTGAAGCAAGATGGAAGACGGGAGCTTTATGGTAGAGATCTTCAAATTTCATAAATATTTATGGTTTAGTGCAGTAATAAACATGACATCGACTATACCTGAACACTCCACGACCCCCAACAATAACGAATCAAGACACCTTACTCGCAATGGCAGTGTATTCAACCAAGTCATCTAACGCATTTTCATGTTCCCTCTCAATAACCTCAGCGTGATTCTTAGAACGAGGTGTGATTGAGCAAAGAAATGGCAACGGGCTCGAGTTGAAACCTTCCGAATAAGCGAAGCTGCGTATTGTCAGTATCTCCAATACAAAATATCATGACAAAACTTACATATCAACTTCAATATCCCGACCCTTTTCGTCCTTCTCAGGGTTGACCTCGAAGCCCCAGAGAATACGCGCGATGATTAGTGTCACTGACGCAGCGCCGAGGTGCATTCCGGGACAGACGCGACGGCCCCAGCCAAAGGCGCTATGACCAAGAGTACCGGGGTAGTCTCGTTCTTCCATGAACCTCTCAGGTCTGAACTCATGAGGTTGTGGAAAATCGGCCTCGTTTAGATGAACTGAGAACGTCAGAAAACTGAAGCGAAATCCATGTTAACAATGTACTCACGTGTCCATAGAGGAGCAATAATCGTGCTTCCTTTCGGGATGAACATGCCCTTGTATACATAATCCGCTGTACTTGCATGAGGTGTGCCACCTAGCACAGCCACAGGTCTCCAGCGAAGAGTCTCGGATGCAATGGCTCTGACATACTCGAGTTTGGGTAAGTCGTCAAACGTAGGAAGTCTGTCATTTCCAACCACACGATCAAGTTCTTCTTGGGCTTTGGGAATGAACTGAGGTCCGAACTTGACACAAGCGAGTAGGAAGCTTGCAAGCGATCCAGCAGACTGACAAAGTTAGTGTTACTTGACCGACCTTGTGGATAACATCGCGCTTACAGTCTCAACACCAGCGCCAAAAGGTGACCCAGCAGTATAAGCAATTTCAAGATCTGTCATGCCAAGATTATGCTGTTCTTCTAGAAGGTGCTTTGCAAAGCATGTCGGTGCTGTGCCCCTTGTCACCTTTTCCCGAACTTCATTCATGAGCTCCGTGTACAGTTGGATGTCCTTTTCGCGTTGCTGCAGCACTTGTTTCTTCCAAGGAGCGAGGAAGCTGGGTATGTACTTGAGGGCGGGATAACGTTCGACAGCATACTTTCCAGGGATGCTAAACGAAACTAATTATCAAATGATACCTTGTTACAGGATCAGAGGACTTACTTGACCATTGTCAGACGCTCCATGGCTTCTCCATTTCGCTTAACCACAATATCACTCCTCACATCCTCAACTCTCCTACCATATGTTACCGTAACAATCACACTGGCCGCATATCTTTCCAAATGTGTCCTAAAATCACCAGGGCTCTTCAAAAGCTCCTGCATTAAAACCTTACTTTCAAGACTCTGGATGGGCCGATATGTCTCACTCTGCCGCTGCATAAACCCACTGTGAAGAAGCTTCCTCCAGCGTCTCCAATACGACGAATAGGGCGCCATGAGACCTCTCATACCATCAGACAGTAGTTCACCACCCATTATGAAGCGCGGTCGTGATGAGAATACCGCACCGCGCTTCTCGAGGAGATCCCATGCTGCTTGTGCGGAGCCAAGGATGATGGTTGGTGTAGGGCCAAGTTGAAGGTAGACAACATCTCCGTACTGATGGCTGAGTTCTTGGAACCAGAGCCATGGTTTTCGGATGCCTGTTTTGATCGTCTTTGGGCCGGGGGGTAGTTGTGAGCTATGGGACCAAAGTTTGAATTCTTGTTGGAGCTACGAGTTTCAGCGAGTTGACATGATGCTTTGCGTGGTAAGATAACGTACCCTTGGAAATACGAGGGCTAGATATGTCAACCCTGCTGCGACGGCAGCGTAGACGAATAGGTTGACGACCATTTTGACAGATGATAGAAAATTAAAGCATTGACCACATGGATTGTAAGTTTATGTCTCCTGTCACCGGTAATAAACAAGCTGAACCCATGCATTTGTAATGTCCCTTCCTCGGCCAACTGCCACCCTAAACTGCCGAGGAAAATGCAACCCCGCCTACTGGGAAGCAAAAACGTTAGCCTCCTAGGTCTTTACGTGAAGAAATAAGTAGTCTAAGTAACTTTGCCTAAGTGGCATAAGCTGATCTACCCATTTTGTCTCCTATGCTTGCGGCGGTCATTTTGATACCCTGAGACCCCGCATCACGACTCATACTAAAGCGAATAAAGGATGATCTAATGACTCTTGGCTTTGTAACCGATGTCGCTACTCAACTTGCCAACCCCGCATTCTAAACGGTAATAGGCATGGCCCATGTTCCTAATCATGGAGACCCCACGCTCGGTTATAAAATAGCAATTTTAGGCCATCTTTGTCTTCGGTTAACTATTTCCATCAAAGACAGATAAAGAGGTTGCGTGATGCATTTTGATTGAGTACAATTATTCCATTCTTGTCTCTTGGACGAAATGACCATGAAGAGTGATGCTTGGCTTAGTAAGCCCTTTCTAACATCCATATTCCTTGGAATTGGAGGATTTCTCTATGGATTGTAAGTCGGGTTACCCTACAAGGTTATCCGATACTGACAAACCAGTGACTCGGGTATCATCACTCCCAGCTTAGCTCTGGGCACGTTTGTCAATTATTTTGGCAATCCGCCTCCTCCTCTTCGAGGTGCAATTGTGTCCATGTATCAAGCAGGAGGTGAGAGAGAACTATTGACTTTGGTGCCAATACTAACAGTTATCAGCATGGCTTGGCAGTGCCTCGGTTGGTATCACCAGTGATCGACTTGGTCGTCGCAAGGCTATCGCGTTTGGATGTATTTGGGGAGTTATTGGCGGTGCTATCATGGCTGGAGCCGCTCACGTTGCCATGCGTAAGTCATCCTTTGTTTGATTCAATAATCTTCTGACAGTCATAGTTATCATCGGTCGCATGCTGGTCGGCTTTGCTGTTGGTACCATCACAGGTGTATCCCCGGTCTTCGGAGCCGAAATTGCCAAGGTCCGTAGAACATTGACCAACCCTCATAATGTCACTGACCAGCGTCTAGACCCATGAACGCGCCAAAGTTACGGCAGTCAATCAGATGAGTACGTTTACTATCAAAACAATGATAGCAGTAGCTGACGTTTTCCAGTGACCGCCTGGGGCTTCTTCGTCGCCCTATGGATAGGCGTTGCCGAAGGCAAATGGCATAGCCCAAACCAATGGCGTCTCGGCTTCGCCATCCAAAGCATCCCCGCTCTCATTCTGGGAGTAGGCGTGCTTTTCATCGGAGAATCACCCCGATGGCTGTGCCTCAAGGGCCGCCACGATGAAGCCGAGAAGGCCTTCCGAAACTATCACTTTGACGGCACCAACGATGAGTGGTGTAGAACAGAGTTTACTGTTATCCAGGTAAACATTGCTGAAGAACAGCAAGCCCAAGGTCGTCTCTCATGGGGCGATCTCATCAAGACTCCCTCCTTCAGAAAGAGACTCTTTGTTGGCTCTTTTGTCTGGGCAGCTGCTATGTTATCTGGTATCTCATTTGTGCAGTACTACCAGACTGCCATATATGCTACGTTGCAGTTCGACCAAGATCGCCAGTTGCTCGTCAGCGGACTTTATGGATCTGTTGCGCCAGTGGCTTGTCTGGTCTCCCTGTTCTTTGTCGACAAAATTGACCGCAAGAAGATTTTGATCACGAGTTCTTCGCTCTTGTCGGTTTGTTACTTGATCATTACCATCTTGGCGGCCAAGTTCCCTGCTGTTCCTGGCATGCCGACCAATGCTGCTGCGCAACGAGGTCTCATCGCGTGTATTTTTGCTGTTTCAGCCAATTACTCTGCTCTTCTTGGACCAATGACATGGATCATTCCGTGAGTAGACCTTGAGATTCGCATTAACTTGTGCTGACGATAATAGTCCTGAGGTCTTCACCACTGAGCTACGAGCCAAGGCCAATGCCATTGTCCAGGTTGTCCATTACTCCATCAGTTTGATCATTACGCAGTGCTCGCCGATTGCGCTGGCTGAAGTTGGTTGGAAGTACTATGTCAGTCATACCCAACATCACAACTCGACAAGTTCTGACTATTTAATAGATTTTGTTCGTCTTGACTAATGCATTGTGTGCGCTTATCTTCTTTTTCGTGTATCCTGAGACCCGGGGTAAGAGATTTCGCCCAAGTTTGTTGTAACTACTAATACTTAATTTTCTTAGGTAAATCACTGGAAGAGATAGACGAGATTTTTGGTGATGTCAAGATTGTACACGAAGAAGATGTGAGATTCTCTGAGAAGGCTGGTATTGACACGATGGAAACTCGTCACAGTGCCATTATTGGACGTTAATAACATTGAATACTCCCTTGTATAGCAGCAGACTCTCATACAATGCTTAGTAGACAACTACTTACTATTAAAATAAAGTCATTATGGCGACTGCACCTAGATATATCGATATGACTAAACTGGATGGATATGAAAGATGCGACCTCTAAATATGGGAGTCGTCTTGGATTGCAGTTAACCTAGACCTGCTGGTGAGCTGAATGGTGTTTTGTGCTCAATCTAACTTTAATCTGAAAAGTTAGTCAGCAAGCAAAGTAAACTTTGTTTGTGGCCCGAGCGCCTTCTTAGGAGAAATTATCAGCCCGACAAGACAAGTCGCTTGGAAACATGGGGGATACTCATCAGCTTGACCAGTGAATGTCATGTCACTCTCTCCATTCCAGCTCAATTGTTGTCGTAACTAGCGAAGAGTTGGTTCTTCATCTTACGCAGTTATGTAGTCTATTTCTATGGACGGATGGAATCGCTCAACTTCGTCTTGTGGCTAGCTGATGGATCGTGCCACAGCTCATATGAAGATGTAGGCGAGTCTTTTGGAATTGTTTTTATTTTTTGCAGTAGGGTAGGGCGTGTGTTGAACAGTTTGAATAATTAACCCTTGCAATTCAATAATGTTTGTCTAGTGCGTAGCCGGACAGGGGTTCTGCAGTAGTGCCACTAATGCAGAGCATGGGTTTGTGTTTTGGTGTCGTTGAAGAAACACCCCGCATTAAGCTGATTTACATATATATAGCCCATGCATGCGTAGACTGTTGACAGCAACTAGACAAATAAATCTTATCCAAATTCAATATCCAAGAAGCAGTATTAACAGTCACAGAAAATGTCTGATAACCCTCCCCAACCTCCCGAGCCGAAGTTTGTCGCCGCCTTCAACTTCCGGATTGAACAAACAGGCGCAATGATTGATCTCGCTGGTGGCATTGGGCCCGTAATCTCATAGTTAGTGTAACCCTATTCTTCATTGTACTTCATCTTGACAACATCCAACTCCCAGCGGTCAGTATTACCACGAGACCAACAAGAACCAGATTTGGTCCGTATACATGTCACCCTACAACGAAACTCTCTTTATCAAGAGTGAAGCAAATCAGCAGTGGCTAGTTGCCAACGGTACGTGTATCAACCAACCTTGCAACATCGGCCAAATGACTAACAGATGATCAAGGACATGGACAACGAGTCACCACAGGCAATCCGTCCTGGTCTGATGAAAATGCCCAGTGGGTTATTCGAGGTGGAGATATCCGTAACTTGACCAACGACACGACCATATCGTAAGCTTACAATCCATCTGCCGTGATATCATTTCTTATCTAACAAATCATGTAGAATTTGGAGTGTCAAATATCCTGATTGCGTCTTGGATCTTGAGGGAGGTAAGGGACCTGGGTCACCGATTTTGACCTACAAGCATCACGGGGGCCCTAACCAGATTTTCAAGCTCTGGAAGCGTTTGTAGTTCAGATTCACATGTTGTCTCTAACTATCAGCAAGCTCGGTTGTACTGGATATTTATTGAACGGAAAGAGCGCAAGTGCAGGTACTAGTGTTGATAGTTGTCACATTGAACTTCAGAGCAATTCCACCAGAACAATAGCGTTGACTTCCCATGCTCTACAATCAAGATACTCCAGTCAGCCTAATACATCTCCCACTATTTCTTCCCCAAAAGAGCTTCCATCTGATTCCTCAGGTCATCGAACTTCGCCTGCGCATCAGCATCGAGGGCCTTGTACTGCTCATCGGCCACTTGGAAATGCACAGGGCCTCCACTATTGTCCGTATCGCTCTGACCAGTATTGAATGGCCGACCAGGCCATGTTTCGTGGTGTATCAAATTCTCATTCCGCACGCCTCTCCTCTGCCCTGCCGTTTTCATTTTTGTCACGGCTTCATAGTTAACAAACATACTCCTCCCATCCTCTCCTTTGGGGTTGATGCCAAAGTCAGCCATAATTTTACCGTTGAGGGTGCGAGCCTCATAGGCCAAATGTAGACGTATCGCGTACTGCATATCAGGGTCATCGTCATACCACTCGTGTTGCTCCATTTGCTCATAATAACCCGTGTCCCTTGTTTCAAAGTACTCATCCTTCCATCGTTTGTTGGTGGCGACAAGGTTGTCCAGAACGCTGCCATACGTGCAGATATAATGTGCCTCCTTCGAGATAGATACCGAAGTCCTGTCAACGTTGATGTCGATGTCGGAAAACTCCTCCCTGTACTCCTGTGGATAAGTATGATGGAGCTCCGTACTTCCTGAAATACGGTCCAGTGCACTGCCCATTGCAGATATGCCGATCTCATACCGTGCCTTGGAACCTAGAATGGGATCTGTGCCAGACATTCTGGCTATAGCTCGTTGTTGCTGTCGTTGTAATTTCCTCTCGAACTTCGCTATGCCTTTTCTCACTGCCTCGTTCTCATCCACGAGACCTCTCTTGCCGTTGTTGTCGGGTGTCGCATACTTCTCATTGGTGCTGTTCCCGTTCTTTGATTTCTTGCCAGATGTTCCCGAAGGATCGTGCGAGTTTACAGGATCGTTATTGACATACACGAAAAGGTTCGGACCATCCACGTCACCAAGAGGATCTGGAGATGTCCAGCGACCCAGCCATGGGCAATAGTAGCGCTGTCCACAGTGGTATAAACCCGTCTCGCGGTCGTGCTCATACCTGGCAAAACGATATGTCCGAGGCGCTTCGATATTCCCGTACATAGCCGAGTAAACTACGGCGCCAAAGGGAGAGTACTCTTCGTATGAGATGAGCTGAGCTTGTTCGTCAAACTCCATGTCGCGTCCCGCCTGGAATCGCACCAACGGTGTGTCTCGATTGCTATTGACCTCCACCACAGCCACGACTCCATCACCCTTGACACGCGTGGTCCATAAGAGTGATCCGTTGCTTTTTGTTTGCAGTTCGACTCCACCGAAAAATAATGTATCCCTTTGCTTACGAGGCTCCTCACCAGATTTGGCTGCAGTCTCGGTCACCTTTCGCACACGGTTGCCCGCGTGGTCGTAGACATAGTATGTTCTCTCTGGAGTGCCAGCGTTGACGTACTGCGTTGACGAGAAGGAGAGCATATTGTTCATGTTCCAATCGAGCTCGGAGAATTTCGGTAGCATCGTGATACAGCCTGCGAGCCCAGCGCTTCCCTCATACTTGTACCTGCCCTCGTGTGTCTCTCCAATTGAAGTCCGACTAAGACGGTTGCTCTTAACGCGGGGATCGTCGCTTAGTAAACTCTTCTCATCGTAATGATAGTTTCTCGTCCAGCTTGTAACCCCTTCGATTTCAGGCGCCTCGTGCTTCACCATCAAGATGTTACCCTCGCGATCATAATCATATGTCTCGCGATATTGGTAAAGCAGATTGCCATCGCCACCACCGCGTGATGGGTTCAGTCCATTCATGGCGTTATGGGGTGTTAACTGGTTGCCATTTCCAATCTTTCCAGATAGTTGAGCTCTCCCTGTGGCGATCACCAAAGCACCGGTCGCATTGTATGTGTAGTCCCACTCAGGTTTGACGCGACTTTCACCAAAGTACTGGACTTGTTCAGAGCCATCGGAGGTAAATATGCGACGCCCCACGTAGTCATAAACGTGCGTCATGTCTTGAAGCAACTCTTGTCTACCACGACATGGGCGCGTAGTTCGTTGCGAGATGAGGTTTCTGGACTCGTCATCGTACAAAAAGTCAGAAACGACTCCATTCCCATACTTGATAGTTATAGGCAGCCCGTCAGCTGAAAAGGTTGCCCTTGAGAGATATGACTTCCAGTCACGACCCTTCATGGAGCTGAAATCGACCGAAACAACATGCCCTTGTCGTGAATAATTTCTTCGTATGCGGTTTCCCTGCTCATCCTCTTCCTGTAATACTTGACCATAGTTATCATAGGAATATGTATGCGGGTAGACTTCCGTTTCAAGCTTCTGATCAAGTTTCCAATCGACGAGTTGCTTATACTCTTTTGTGAACTGTAATGTTTTTTCTAGACAGTGGCCGCGGATGTTGTAATGGGTATTGATATGAACACCGGCTTGATCTTCCACTTTCCATACTTGGCCATTCAAGTTCAAGTTGATGGCATCGCCACAGGTCTCTCCGTACGTGATTCGTGAGATGAGCTTCGGCATCTCTGCGGCTTTCGTAACTAATCTCTCAGTCTCCCGACGTAGGGGATCGTAACGAGTGATGAAAGAGTATCCACGACAATTCCAGGACAGAACCTCCCCTCCCTGGGCATCTAGCAGCAGCCATGATTCACCGCAGTCCATGCCTGTAGTCTGAAGCTGTCGACCAAGTTTATCATACAGCATTTTTTCTACGGTCCGTTCATACGAGTCGACATCTCTGATCCTGTTGCCATCCACGTCATAAATGGAGCTCCGTGTGTAGGTCCTACCGCCGGCTTGTTGGATAGTTCGAATAGGAAGCCCGCAGCTACCCAGGTGGGTAGTGAGGGGTGTATCGGCATATATGGCTGATTTCTTGGCAGCTCGTTTCTCTTGTGTTGTTCCAAGCATGCGTTTGTCGTACCAACTTTGAGAGTACCGAGAGGATGCGATTTGGGCGAAGAAATGTGCAACATCTGGATCATCTCGTGCATTGGACTGAAGTACCATGCTTCCTGCTCCATGTTCGACTGTCGACCATGGGGTATAAACCGTTTTCGACCAAGTGCAATCAGCAGCAAGGGATGCGACACTGCGACCCATTACATCGTAAAAGGCAAAGGCAGCGTTTGTTTTCATCAACCTAGGTGGAATTGGCGCTGCTGACGTTGCAAAACGAGGTTGATATGTGCACACGACTTGGCCTTGTGTGTCGGAAATGGCAAGGCCAGGCATCAACCACCGTCTCTCCATGGTATTTGGGTCACTCAGGTGCTTCTCCTGATACTGCGACCCAAGTCCATTCATGTATGACACGATGACTCGAATCTCAGGACTCCTAGACTCCTTGAATGAAAGGTCCCTTAATAGAACAAGTGACAATGCCGGTTCCGGATCAACTGACGTTGTTGATGTCTCATTCTGCCGAGACTTCCACTGGGCATATCTATCGCGGCAATGGATAGTCCTGCTTGCAGCATTACCCAAAAGTCGCCTGGAGGCCTCGTCCGTAGGATCGCGAAGAATGTCATCTACATCTTCAGGGCTCACATCTAAGACCATATTCTCGAGGCTGTCTATCTCGTCTATAACCCCTTTGCACCTTGTCGAAGCTGCAATGGCAATAGACTCGCCCAGTGGATCCAGCAAGACTTGTACAGAATTCATATTGGCATCGATGATCTCGATAGGCTGCAAGTGCTCGTAGCTGTTTTTAAATGAGGTCACAGTGCCTATAGCATCCTCAACTTCTGTGGCCAACAGGAAGTCCTTGTCGATTTTGACCCGTGACGAGTTGCCAAACAGGTCGACAAAGCGTGAAGGGGTGTAAAAGGATTTGCGAGCCTCTTTGAGCTCGTCGGCTGCCGATGCAGTCTTGGATGAACAGAAAAATGACTGAGATGATGGAGCCCACCAACCGTCGCTGTTGTCTAATTTCAAGTATGCGCCCTTGGTTAAAAGAGCTTCGACAGAGTCAGAAATCTTGCAATTGCGTAAACCTATTTCGACTTTGGCTAGGATGTCTGGTGTAAAGGCCAGAGCATAAGTCTGATCTAGTAGTGAAAACGTCTCGAGCTCGCCTTCGTTGAGTGTTCTCTGGAGAAAAGAGTCTTTGTAAAACGCCCTGTTCTCGCTGCGCAGAGCCTTCCATGTTGTTGAGGACTTTGAAGTTGGTAACCCATGGAAGTCGAACGCAAGAGCGTCGTTGAATTCGAGGGTTCCATTGAATGGAAAATTGAGTATCTCGTGTTCCTGTTGCCTGTACGCTGCAGGCTTGCGAAAGTGGTGCGTATCAGGTTCTGACACCATCTTTGTGTACCAATTCTGAGTGTAGGACATATTTCCAGCCTTTTGGTTCTTGTTGACATCGTCAAATGCAGTGTTCCCAGTACGAGGATACACGATACTTAGGCTTTCCTCTACGTCTCCAAAGTCGTTGGTCCTGAGAACAATGTCGTGTGTGACGCGTGGATCAATCATGTCCCTCTCATAGACTCGTGAGAATATCTCACGGGGGAGTACTTGGACTGCAGAATACTTGTTCGTTTCTCGTGCTTGGGAGATCTTGACATGATACGCAACCTCCTTGACAACATAGGGCAAGTGGGAGTTGGGTGTTCCATCCCGACTATATATCTCAGATCGCACGTTGAGCCCTTTTAGTGCGCTCAAAAGCTCCTCAGGATCCGTGTCGTAATCCTGTAGACTAGATAGAACGGCTGGCTTGGTCAAAAAGCGCGACTCATCAACTCCAAGGCTCAGGCCAACATTGAACCATGACTTCGTGTGGGTAACGGGAGGTTCATATGTCTCATTCTCTCCAATCATGATTCTCTCGTGATGAAACTGTTCTACCATCTCAAAGCCAGCAAATTGCTTCTCAGTCGGGTTATAACACCCGTTGTGGTAGACATATTCGGTGGCCTGTCGATTTCCAGTGATGGTATCCTCGACTTGGACGTTTGAGACACATTGAACTGGAAATGGCAATTTGCTTGACCACGCGTGTCCAATTCTGGCATCTTCAGAAAAGAACTTTGTGGATGGAGCGTAGTCTACTGATGTTGTCGCACCCGATCCGTTGCTGTAGGACTTTAACAGGTGCGGTTTGGTTTCTCCCATGATGTCTAAGTACTTAATCGTGTTCCCATCAGTCGAAGTATCCGCCCAACAAAGACAATCGGTCCCCTTGCCGAGTAGATCCAAGGTAAATATTGACATAGGCTTAATAGTCGCGGGGAGATGGGGAAGGAAGACCATATCACTCCATGAATTGCCGGCAAGGTTGTAGTATAAAGCTGCTCCACCTGTTGGGAGAGCGTAGAGGAGATCCATGGTGCCACTGCCATCGGTATCCATGAGTTTAACTCTACTGTGATCAAAGTCGTCCTTGGCAGCAAGGGTTGGTGGGTTTCCCATATCAACGGCAGCACCAAATGTTCCATAGCCAAGGTTTGGCCAATATTTCACCGACGATACTGAGATCTCAACTAAGTCCGACATACCGCTACCAGTCATGTCTCCAACATAGGTCTGGACATCTTGGTTTTTTATCAAGCGTGGACAAGAGTCGCAATCTTGTCCGCATATGACACGTTGATAGCTGGAGAGACCTTTCTTTCCAAGGTTCTGCTGCCAGATCAAGACTTGCGAGTCATCTGCGGCACAAATAAGGTCAGGAAGACCGTCGCCCGTCAAGTCGATGTCGATAGTGCTCTGCCATATATCCCCGTTGCTTGTTTCTGGAAAGTCGATGTAGTTCTTCCAGGTATCAGAATTGCCTCGTTCATAGTATCCCTCAAGGCGACCGTGGTCGTTACGGAGAACGTAGTTGAGATTTCCATTTCGGTCAAGGTCTTGGAAAGTTCCGCCTGTCATATTGGGCTGTTGTGCAAGTAGAACTGGACCACAGAACTGCGGATCATCGTCACCAGAAATTGACCCAAGGTTGCGTTGGTAATAGAGGGCACCATCTACAGACCTTGTCAATAGCCCTGGCATACCCTCGCCATTGAGATCTAGCCACTCTGAAACCCTTGCTTCAGATGTAGGAAGCTCGAGTAGGTTGAAAGTCTTTGCTTCTAGGAGTTTCATCTGGCTGACCTCGGGGGAAGTTGTGTACTCAAATGACCATGGCGGTAGAGACTCTGATCTGTACCTCAACTTTCCATCTGGACTATCTTTGTCGGTCGAGTATCCTGTTGCGATCATGCTGGCCAGAACAGTCCTCTGTTGAGATTCGTTGTACTGAAGATCAGTCGAGAAGACGAGATTCTCTGACGCCTTGGTATGTTCGGGGAAGTGGTGGAACATCAAAACTCGATGACAAAGACGATAGGTACGAACTTCGAACCCAGGGCGACTCTGAGAGAACACATCATGACGAACTGGCCAGGAATGAGATTCTTGGGTTCTTGGCCTGTCTTTATCATGTTCTCCATAGTCAAAGACGACCTCAAACATCCATTCGTCGGGCCAATCCGATACTTCCCAAGTAGCAAGATCACGGTTTGGCTTCCTGTTTCCATACTTGACTCGTTTGATATATCTCTCACGGCACCTTGCGTCGTCTTCTCGATTCTTTTCCCATACAGGCATGGCTCCAGTAGTATCGTAAACACCTGATGAGTCTTCTTCTTTGTATACATACTCAATTGCGTTACCCGATGCATCATAAGATCGGCTTAAGAGCCAAGAGAAGATCCTCTTTGATGGACCAGAAGCGTCAAAGATGCGGGTGCTGTCACTTTCACCATAGATCTGAGTCTCATTACTGGACGAGATTGTCTTCCAGTGCACGTCTTCAAGGTTGTCTGTGCGGGCCCATCTCTCGATTCGTATGTTCCCAGAGTCGACTCGTGGACGATATGTAGTAACAAGAAACTTTCCACAATTGTCAGATTCACTTCTTGTCTCTTGTATGCCATTGCTGTTCAGTTTCTTAATCATGTCTCCTCCAGACATGAGAAAATCATCCTCATCGTCCACATATCGCGGTATAGCGTGTGTTGTCTTACGATGGATAGACGGCATTGACATACTCCAGCCGAATCCGAACGGACCATTTCCCGATCCCGAGTCATACGAGAGCTTCAAATCTGGCCCATAGCCTCCACGGGTAGGTGAAGTGCGTACAGGGATGGCAAGTGACATAGTACCATTGGCAGGGCTCACTTCGAAGTCCTCGCTGATGGACCTAAACGCTCCGCCGCCTTTACCTGCGACGTTGAATGAGGTACGAAAGCCTGGGATCCCTTCGCCTAGTGTACGGACTTGTGGAGCGAATGAAGATGACGAGGCTGGAGTCGTGTTACGGTTTCCAGATAGGTTGGCATTGCTTTTTGAGTTGGTAAAGGCCTCGAGTGCTCCGTTGTACTGTCCAGATTGGAGGGCACGAGGGTCTCCAGGGCGATTGGAAAGAGTTGACATGATTGCGAATGATTCATAGATCAAGTTGTTGTTAAACGGCTGCAATACAGGGTATGTTTTGTATGTTAAGCTATACCTAGGAATAGCAAGTGAATGGCTGTCGACAATTAGTAACTACTCTTGTAGCTATCCGTACTGGTAGACGATATATCAATATCAGAAGAGACCCACGCTCCAAGAAGAACGTTGCATGTGCATTTTCGGATATTATAATTTCACAAATATCGGGTAAGTCAAGCATCCGTTCTCCATGCAGTGAGAACCAAAATAGGGAATTGTAGCCCACGTTCTGGTCTCAGACTATTGAGAGACAGACCGGGGTTGCGGGTAACATCGCGCGCTTAGACCCAAACGATTTAGCGTTCGAGACCCTTTGAGACACAACCCTAGCTGCATGACACTATCGAGTCATGAGTTCAACCAGCAAGTTCCCTGCATCAATAGTTCTTTGACCCCGCGCAAGCAGAGTATTGTCACGAATGAACAACTCCTCTAAAATCATCGTATACCTATGGCCAGAACACGGAGTTGGTCTCTTATCGACGTGCGCACAACGTTGGTAAAACTAGGCCGAAAATAACGTTCCAAACCCTGGTTTGTTACATTACGCATCCTTACTTAATTCTCCGTCATGTTTTTTCCCCAATGTGGCGAGCTGAAAGCCAATTGAGGTTACAACACCATAGAGACTGTGTAGGCACCTCAGGGTATCAGGAAAATTGGTTGCACTATTTATTTTTGTACACTAAGACTTAAGAGGATAACCTTTCTGCTAGCTACTCCAGGTACAAAGCAAGTTTGATCATTGCGGAACATCCACCGTAAGAAAATTATGGTTGACGGAACAAATGCCTTACAATTAATCAACATACACGCTTTATTGGAAGTAATCGAAGAATTATTTGCAAGAGATATACTATGTAGTAACCACAAGAACGACCCGATCTGCAGTATTGCCCACCAACGTTTATGACTATGTATCCTTCTTCTTAGCCGCCTCTTCCTCCGCAATCCGGTCTGAAACATCCCATACGTCCGTCTTGAACTTGCGAGGAGATACCTCCCGAAGACTAGCCATCTTCCAGTCAATCGCAAAGCTACCCTCTGATAGCTTATACTTCTCAATCTTCTTCCAGGACTCGTAGATCTGAATAGCGTACTCGCCTGGTTCAATCCTACCCTGTAGGTCGAGCGTAAAAGTCTGGTTATATGGGATGACAAAACCTTCGGGTGATGGCGTATACTCTTCTTCTTCTTCGTCAGGGGTGAGATTGGCTATAGGCTCGAATGTGATGTCGATCGCCTTTGTCAGAGGGTTGATGGAGATATTGGGTTCCAGGTCCATGGTGGCCCCATTGACATCCTCATATTGCTCTGGGTCAACAACCCAGCGACGCTCAAAAGCGTACACGTTTCCTTTGGGCTTCCTATCACCCGTGGCAGGAGCTTGTCGAGTTGGCTTCTGTGGTGGCTTTGGAAGTATACCAGGAGGGCTCTGGACTGGGCCACTCGGCACATCGGCATCTTGATCAGGCTGGCTGCTGACAGTTTCGGTCTTGGTGGTCTCCTTTGGAACCTCGCCAACCGGATCAGGCACTTTGTCCTTTTTCTCATCAGTCTCTGGCACCACGGCCTTCTGCTCTTTCTCCCAATCATCAGGGCCAAACAGTGTAGCATCCTTCACCCTGCCGTCAACAAGCTTGTTTGGCGTGTACTCGAGACTGATTCGGATAAACCCATAGGCCAAATCCTTCTTCAACTTATTTCGGTTGGAGACAGTGAAAGTGAGACGACCAATGCCCGTATCCTTGTTGTAGTTGAGAGTTTGGTGCCAGTCAAGAGACAGCTCACCAGTGTGCTTGAGGCCTTCCTGGAATGTGGAGGTATCGGGATCTGGCTTAGAAGGTGGGACCAAGACATGGTCTTTGGGGTCGACGGCTGGGAAATACATTTTCCCATCAGCATGAGACGGTCTAGAGTTAAAGTGTCAGTACAAACTTATTTGAACAAGTTGAAGGGGTAACGTACGGTTTGAAGTTGACTTTGGTGATGATGTTACCAACAGATGTGAACTTGGGATCCGTGAACTCGAGCTCGCCATAACCAGGATAGTTATACGTGCCCGAGTTGCGAAAGCGCTTTTCCAAATTGGCAGAGACGATACCTATGCCAGTGGAGATCATCTTAATGAGCTTGTCAAACATCCACTGTTTTGAGCCGCGTTCTGGTGTCTCATCGAGTACCGATATGCAGTCGACTGAGGTGTTGAGGGGCACGTTTGTGGACTTGTTGATACCCTCAATCACTGCCTCCAAGGACATGAGCTTGACCTCTTTGTCGTCTACCTTGACGGTTCTTTCAACTGTCTTGAGCACTATTTGAAATGACCAGCTGGCTGTGTACTTGGTACTGATGGCATTATTAGTCTAGGCCAAAACTTGGATTGAACATAAGGGTTGACTTACTGCTTTCTTTGAAGGTCGGTTTTGACTTCAGGCAGGTATGAGTATGCAATGTAGGTCTCATGGTATACCTTTCCTGTAACCTCTAGCCGATCGCTGCCTGCCACCCAACGGACTTCGACACTCGAGTCAGCCCACATGTTGTAGTTGTTGTACATGCAAATCCTGTCTGAATCTGGATACTTGTAAGTGTGAATGTCGTTCAGGCCATTCGCCTCACTCTTCTTGGACCACATATAATAATCCCCTTTGGAGTCAGACTTATGTTCAAACTTGAAGATAGAGTCACTGGCTTCTCTCGCAGGCTGGCCTTCAAGTTCACACCCAATGGAACGATTAGACCAGAAGTTGGGCCAGTTGGTCGAGGTATCCCATCGCCTATCAGGTTTCCCGACTTGAACAAAGGTAGCCATGCATAGCTCTTGAAGCTGCGGCAGAAGGAAATCAAGGAGGAAGATGCGATGGTGAATCACATAGGAGCCGACGATGCCAGGCTCGGCCAGGTTTCCGCTGTGGCCTAGCTTGAGGTTCTTTGGCAGATTGCGAGCGGCGACCTCATCCACGATCTTGGAGCGGCCGTTCTCGAAGATGGTCGTTTTCTTGCCTGTTGGCCGATCAACCTGTTCGCAGTACAAGAGGCAGTTGTAGTCACCAGGTGTGAGCTTTCCATATGGATTGCTGGGATTAACGTAATCGTCCGTATACCTTCCAAGACTCATGGTACCTCGGTCTTGGTCGCTTGTCAGATAAGGGTAGACCTGATTGAATATGTGGACGGGCCCTAGTGATATCAATTAGATATTGAGTTTCTTAAGGCGAAAATTGAATGTTGATACTTACGGAACGTTGGTGCACCAGCTTGTACTAAGTAGAGAAGAAAGAACAGATGTTAGCTATCCAGGCTCCCAAGAGTCACATAATATTGAACAACTTACTTCTCTTTTGTGACAAATTAAACTTGATACCCATGGTAGCAACCGCATCTTCGCCTTCTTTCGTAGCCCATCCAGAAAGAAGACCAGGTATGATGTCTTTGTAAAGTTTGTTCTCTTCTCTGTTCAGCCATACCTTGTATGATATGGTCTGCTGGGCGACTGGATCCCACACAGTACTGGAGTCCTCATCTGGCTTGTACCATCCGGCACTTCCAAGAGCACAGAAGATGCGCTGAACAGAATAGTCTCCAGGAACGAAGCCAGGGTACTTGTCCTGCAACTCCTTTCGCCAGCGTTTCTTACGGCGGGCGGCCTCTGGGGTATCTCCAGCCGTCTCTTCATAAGATACCTCATTGACCTTAGTTGGTATGGCCAGAGCCCAATCATAAATCTTGCGCTCAACGCCATCTATGAAAAGAAACTTGCCGCTCTTGATTCTTGAGACCTGTTAGACAAACGTCTACCCATTCCACTTAGCAGCGTAGACTTACCGGAAAATGTACATGATCTCGGTGGCATTTGTCGTGGCACCATTGATCATGATAGACGGGGCATCAATCACGGCTTCGAATCGACCCTGCAGACGAGACACATAGGCGATCTCGTTCACTCCTTCAACAGACTTAAAAAGTTGCTGGAAGCTTGCGTTGATGACACCCTGGGATAGAGCAGTAACCTGGTCAAAACCCCGGTTATCTGCTCCATCGGCCGGAGTGCCTGTGTCGAGTGTGACATTGTAACGTGTAGACATTGTATATGACTCTCTAAACAGAGATTGTCTACAGAGTGAGGTTCAGATGAGTTAAGTTTTTGAATAAGTCTATGACCATGGTCCTCCTGATGCGTCGTATGAACTGCTATCACGCATGACAACTTTTATATCACTGTTGCGGACATAACTACAGCTACACCTCCTTTGGCCAAGTACAGGGTATTTAACTATGGGTCAATATTCTTTTCGAATGTGGGTTGCAGCCCGAACTGGAAGAGCGTTACTGAACCCTTGTTGCGCTAACCGACAGTCTGTAGTGTTGCATTAAACCATGTCGTAGTTCAGCTAGTCACTATTTAATTATGCAACGAACTTTCATGACCCATGATCGGTCCAGAACGTGGGTATCTCTTGGTCCCCTGTTCGGCTTCGACCCTGGCTCCTGGCGATAGTCTGTTATCTTCCTATTCAGCTTCTCTTCACGCATTTGAACCATATTTAGGCAAGTGACTCAATAGTCCGATGCATCAAATCAATATTTCGTATCACGCGTCAAAGGAACCACATGCAGGTGTCTCGTTCCGTCCCTCGGCAACATCAGATGCTATTCGTGAACGACCTTGTTTTGGAATGGCCGCCGTTACGAGATGACTAGGAGCTAGCGGTAACTGCGCTAGTGAATGATAACCGTAACTAATATGGTTACATTTGGAGTTACCTCATTTTGATACATGACTATATCTACTTGATTCAATTACACGATACATAGCGATAGAGTGAGTATGATACTTGACTCGCCCTCAACATCACTTTCATCCATATCTAGATACGTCGCACCGTTGTCGTACGTAAGCATCTTGACATGCTATCTACTCTTGCAAGAGAGTGTCTTACCCATCAACTACTGAGTTTCTGAGCGTTGTGTCACTTTTACCCTTGCAATGGCTACCTCTACTGTACAAGGGTCCTTCTTCAAAGATCTGCCCACGCTATCCGCCAAAGTCAACAGTTTACTAGCAGAAGATGGAGCTTCACTTACATCAGCTGTTGACAGCGCGTTGAAGTCTGGTGGTCTGGATTCTGTCAGCACGCGCCGCCTGCTTTTCTTCCAAGGCCTCACTGCAGACGACCAGCTGCTACTGTATTTGATAACAACCTACGGAAATGCTGAGCCTTCACTTGCTGGCATTGGTCTTGTCAATTACTTCAATAGCTTTGATGGCTTCAAAAAAGATGCCGTGAAGGACTTTCGATCTCATTTATGGGAGAAAGAACCGTTGGCTATACTCCTGGCGTCTTTACGTCAAACCAAGCTATTGACCACTATCTGGGCTGAACTAAAACCTCAGATCGACAACGTCCTGCAACTCTGCGTTGATCAAGAGCTTTCGCTCTCTTCGCCTGAAGTTCACATCCTTGTCAAAGAATTGGACATTATAAGACCGCAGGCAGAGGCTAAGAAGGATGTGAAGGGCAAAACAGTCGCTGTTCCTGGCTTGCGTGATGCAATTCTTTCTTTACAGCGCCTTCATTGTCTTGTCGTCGATCCGATGCATTTAGAAGTGCTACTAAGAGAAGGATGGCATTCTGCACATGATATTGCCATTCTACCTCGTGGAGTATTCCTTTCAGTCATCGAAAAAGCAGCCAATAAACAGGATCCTATATTCAACATCGACGAAGAATCTGCATCACGTATCCATGATCATGCCATTACCATTGACTGCCGGAACCAAGAAACGTGGGTCAAGATTCTTGACGGTCTCAAAAGAGACTTTACGATCGTTGTACCACAATCTCGTCCCGAGGATGAAGCTGAGAAGAAACGGAAGCAAGAGGAGATTGAGAAACAAGCAAGAAAAGACGGTGCCAACAAAGACGCTCCCAGAGTGGACGTTCTTGCGCACAAGAACTACAACATGTCTACCATCTTTGACTTACAGACTTCCAGCTGTGAAGAGTGTTGCTCAGTTACAGGACCAGCCGCCTACTTTGTTGACCTACTCAACTTTCTCAAGGCCAGTCCTTGTACTGGAGCTGGAAGCAAGTTTTCCACTTTGTTCCAGGCTTTGATGCATCGACGTCCAGATTTGGAGGACTTGGAACTATCTTGTGCAAACTCCAAGAACATGGTGCCCTACATCTCCATCGTCAACGAGACGCTAGAATCTTTCATTGCATCTCTCAGCGAACACGATGATGATGACAAATATATTGCTACTGTCCTGGCTGTTAATGAAAAAGAAGCACCGGGCTCTTATTCAGGGTCAACACAGGATACTCGGTTGACAGCCGCCAAGTCTCTCGACGGGGTCATGTCCCCTTTGAATGTTTTTCCACACAACCAAGGTCTCCAGTCCATCAAAACATATCTTCATTCCTTCGGAATCACCAGGACAGAAGTCTTGAAAACCTTTCGATCCGAAGCGAGGCTCTTGGAAGCGGTGATAGGACCTTTACCCAGTGATAAAGGCACTCGTGCAACACTTCTCTCTGACGCAGGTGTTATCTTGGATCGTGCAACCGTTGCTGCATCGCTGAATCTACTACCGCTAGATTTAGCAGCCATTGCGGGAGAGAAGATTTACACGCCACATGCAATGAGGAGCATGATGGGAATGCGACAGAAACGAGGAAAGTCACTCTTGTCGGAGCTCGAAGTCCCAGAAACGTTCCGGAACTGGGGCTATTCGAGTACTAGCCACATGGTTAATACCGATGAGCGGGCAAAAACTGGTCTCTGCTTCATCAGGTCTCAGTTTATGCCGCGTTCAGGACTGTCATTCGAAGAGATCCTCCAGCTTCTCAAGAGCTTGTATTTTGGTGGCCGTCTTGTGATAACAAATGCAGAAAAGACAAAAGCGTTTACTGGACAGATTTCCGAGATGCGTCTACAGGCCCTCAATACGGCGGCTACTGCACCCAAAGAGACGGCAGTCGGGCCGTTGACTGATCAGCTCTGTCACGAGATTCAGGCCTTTATCAGACTAAAGAATCGTCTTGGCTGGAGTATCCGGGAGCTTGATGGGGCCTTGTCTGCAATCTTCCAGAGCCAAGTTGCTTCAGGCGTTATACGTACTCCAGATGGTACCCGAGGCATCTCTTTCGGGGTGCTGCAAGATCTTTCCATGGCAAAGAGCCTCGCTGAATCTGTGAATATGCCGATAGACGTTATACTTCTTCTCTGGGCACCGCTCAACACAGATAGCCCTCTCTTCAGTCGTGTCTTTGGTGGCCCACGCAATATGTCGTCGGATAACATCTTCAACACGCTCAGCAACCGTGTGTCATTAATCAAGAACCATCTTCCTGCTATTATGACCGCTTTGGGGCATAGTCAAGATCAACTGAACTGTCTCATGCGAGCTGCCAATATTGACAGCGCGAAAGACAAGCTGACGATGGACGTCCTTACTAAGTTGTATCGACACTCGACTATGAGCCGAATACTCAAAGCCACACCTATGGAGTACTTGGAACTTCTCTCTCTTCTTCCCGCCGGACTTGATGTACTACAAGACCCGACAACGACGCTGTCATTTGTCACGAAATGGCGTCAGCTTGTCGACAGTCGCTGGTCTCCGCAAGAGATCATCATGACAATACGTCCAACTCCCGTAACTAGTATCTCAGATATCTACACCAATGTGACTGATGCTCTCTATCTATCATCCTCTATCATTGAGGAAATGGAAGTAATGCGGCTACTCTGGCAAGATCCTGTCCGCGATATGGTTGTACGACACGAGGATATCGTTCAGATTTGTGGAGAGCTCTATGACGCGACAGCAGCTGCTTCAATTGTTGAGTTTATCGAAGGAACTCAGTCAACTGAAGCAAGAATCCCTTTGTCCAAGCCTCTCGCCACCGCCCTCATGACCATCAAAGTATTACCGTCAAACGTGACTTTGACCGTCGAGCTTGGATCGAAGACAAAGCCAGGTGTACTTGTTCTATCCCTCCTGGGCGTTCTCTCTAGCGAAAACCGATTGATGATCGAAACGCTTATCAAAAACAAAGACACCGGGCTAGAAGCACCAGCATCTACGCTTCGCACAGAGCTCCGGAAGGACTTGGATGAGCTGTTTGATGACTTGGAGGTGCGCTCTAGTGGTGCCAGGAAGACGTTGGAAGATAGGTTGCTGAATACCCTTCCAGCCAATCAACGTGCGGAACTCGGGTCATTATTCCAGAGTGATATTAGAGATAATACCAGCACGATGACACTGGATGAAGCATTGATTCAAGCTGAAATGGCAGTCAAGAAACGCCGGAGTGCTTTCATCCTCGCCGCTTTGCCTGTATTGCGCGCACAGTTGGTAGAGCGCTCCTTAATTGGGGCAATCGGCAAGGCCGTGCCTGGTCTTGATCCGTCAGTGCTTGCTATGTTAGGAACGCAGGTTTTCAAGCAACATGACAACAGTGCGACCAAGGTCGTGGAAGATGTTTGCAGCAATTACGTGTCTAACAAGGGGGCATCCGAAGTCTCTACGGCGTTCTTCTGCCCTGCAGCCTCAGACACTTATCAATTTCATTTCACGCCACTGCAGAATGCGGAGCAAAATGGTCAAGATAACTCTACTGTACCATTGTTCTCAGTCAATGGAGTCGAGATCCCAGTGCTGAAGGCTGGTGATGGAAACGAATGGCAGTCAGTTCCAACACTCCTTGCAACTGGCAAACCGTATCTGCTGAGCTCATCAACGAGTCTTGTGAATGCTCAGTGGACTACCAAGCAATCAACGCAGCCCCAGGAGTTTGTGAAATCCACCTTGATCCCTGCCGATATCGTCACATCTGTCTCCAACGAGCTACTGACAGTCGTTCATTTTGCCCAACTTATGAAGAAGCTAAACTTGGGCCTTGAAGAGTTCAAGTATCTCAGCTCTGATTCCAGCTCCCCTATGCAAGTTGATCTGAACAGACTGACCATTGATGGTCTCTGCCAGCTAGAGACGTATTGCACCCTCAGAGACTCGGTATCTAGTGGTCCCGACGCCCTTATTGGCTTTTTCGCCTGGTTAGGTAGCGGTCCAGACGACAGAAATACTTCCTTGGCCACACGTCTAGCAGCTGCGACGAGGTGGGATCAGCTCCAGTTGAATATGGCTTTGGAGCTCAAGTATCCTGGTCTGACGGAAAAGGACATCATTGATCGATTTGCGTCCTCTCTTGACGAGCTCTGCTCCCTGCGCGATGTCATAACACTATCCGGCCATCTGGGCGCCGCCTCAGGTCTTCGAGCAGCCCAGCCGTTGTTGGTTCTGTACAAAGTCGCTGTACCTGCTCCTCCCACCGAAACAGACTGGGACATGGAAACTGCTTCGTCACTTGAGCTTTGCCTTGGACCTGGGCAAGCTGCGCAGTGCAGGGCAGAGTTACGCGAGGCACAGCGGACAGCATATGTACAGTTTCTGTTGCAGCGAAAGTACATCCAGAGACTGGGCATAACAGATGCAGACGGGCTATTTGCACATTTCATGCTAGATGTCCAGATGGGAGCTCAGCTCGAGATTACTCGGATGAAGGCAGCTATCTCTACTGTGCAGCTGTTTGTCCAACGCGTGCTACTAGGTCTAGAGGCACCAAGTGGTGTTCTTGATGCCCGTATCGACCGGGACAAGTGGACTTGGATGCAGCGCCACAATATCTGGCAGGCAACAAGAAAAGCATTCCTTTACCCAGAGAATTGGATAGATCCGAGTCTAAGAGATGACAAAACCCCATTGTTTGAGGCCTATGAGTCAGCCATCATGTCCAAGGACCTAAGCTGGGATTCTTTTTCTCAGTCAATGAAGGACTATGTACAATCGCTTCTAGGAATTGCCGATCTCTCGATTGAGGCATACCTACGGGAGCTACGACCTGATGAGGTCGAAATTTACCATTTCTTTGGTAGAACTCGAAGCGCGCCTTTTGAGTTCTACTATCGAGCGATGCAGATTGTCAAGTCGGGATCTGGCGAAGGACTTGTCTTCTGGTCACCCTGGACCAAGGTGGGGGTAGAAGCCCCTACATACGACACCGATTGGAATGGAAAGACGCTTGACAAGGGTGGATGCTACCTTGTTCCTGTTGTTCGAAACAAGCGTCTTTTTCTATACCTGCCACAGCTCATGGCCAAACCTGTGGCTCCAACACCAAACATGACTGTCGAGAAAATGGCCAAGGAAGTCCCTGTCACAACTGGTGCCTATACATGGGAAGTACGCATGGGATGGACTGAGTTGGTAGATGGACAGTGGACGCCTAAGCGGGTACTGCAAACACCTTTGGTTGTCAACTGGATTCCCCCGACTACAGAAAAGCCTACCGATATAGAGGGCCTACCCTCTGTAGACAAGTTTGTCTTTAGTGCCGAAACAACTGGGCCAGATGTCAAAATCCAAGTTGGGTATCGAGGAACCAGAGATGGGATGCTTCATTACATTGGCAGGTTTGACGTTATCGATGAACGTATCGAGACTATCAAAGCTACTAGCCAGACCGATAAGCTCGGCAAAGCGTTGGATACCTCATTTCATAAGCTCACATGGGAAGCGGAGCCGAACATCAAGGAGACCATGGGACAGGCCGGAGAGCTTAAAGAGCCTGACAGCTCAATGTACTCCATGCTGACGAAGACCACGGAGACACCACTCTTGGCGATTGGAAAGCGAGATTATAAGCGTAACTTAACATGGACACTATCCTACGCGGACAAGACCAATAATACCAACAAGACAGCAGGTCTCGTGGTAGATGAGCGTCGAGGGGGTGCTGATGGCACTACCTTCTTCATGTACCCCTATCAAACGCCTGAGGATAAGAAGAAGAAGACGGTGCCGCTTGCTACAAACCTCATGTACGACCAATCCAGAGAAGAAATCGTCGAACACTCTGCTGCACGCGAAATGATGGAGGCAGTCTGTGAAACCGACGGTCTAAACATGCTTTTTGACACAATGGACACCAATCTCACCAAAAACCATGACTACGGTAAAGCTGTGGTCCGGTCCGACATGAGCAACTATCATGAGCTTACGACCCCCTATGCTATCTACAACTGGGAGTTAGGTCTACACGCTGTCCTCCTAGCTATCGATCGTTTCTACGCCACGCAGCAGTTCGAGCTCGCCCTCAAGGCCGCCCGACTTATCTTCGACCCCACCACCAACCCCCCGACCGGCTGCTCGGCGGACGAGGCGGCGGCGGCTTGCTGGAGGTTCCGCCCGTTTCGGGACCTGGCCGAGCACAAGATCGGTATGGTAGACATTTTCAAGGGCTGGCCCTCGGACGGAAACCTTGAGATTGCAGTGTCGGAGCGCCGTAGTAATCCTTCCATGGTACATTCAACAGCGCGTGGACGGCCTCAGGCTTATATGAAGTGGGTCGTCATGAAGTACATTGAGATACTGATCTCTGCTGGTGATGAGTACTTCAGACAAGGAAGTATGGAAACACTCCCTTTGGCAATTCACCACTATGTTGAGGCGGCTCATGTCCTTGGTCCGGATCCTCCAAGAGTACCACAGCTGGCCAAGTCTGTGGTCAAGACGTACCGCGAGATAGGGTCCCCCGAGCACAAGGTTGATCTCGAACTCGCCTTTCCGTTCCTTTGCGAGATTGAGAGACGTGGTAGTAAAAGAGCAGATGGCGATAGTCGCCGTAGATCACCACTGTTGTGCATTCTTACCACGACGTACTTCAGCCTACCGCCAAACCCGAAGTACGCCAGCTTGCGAGTCCTAGTTCAGGATAGGCTTTACAAGGCTCGGAACAACCTCGACATCAATGGACGTCCTATAGTTTATTCTATGTCGGAGCCATTTATTGATCCTGGTGATGCGTTGCGGGCCTTGGCACAGGGTGGTTCCGGAGCGGTAGGGTCACTCATGAATGATAGTGACAGTCCAATGCCGTACCAACGATTTTCCTTTCTCATCTGCAAAGCCCTTGAGCTATGCAATGAGCTGCGGAGTATGGGGGAGCAATTTCTTTCAGTCCGCGAGAGACATGATGCGGAGTCTTTGGCACAATTGAAGAACCGCCAAGATTCCATGAGACAGAAGATGATACTTGACGTCAGACTATCACAGACGGAGGAGATCCTCAAGACCATTGAATCATTGCAACAGAGTCGGGCTTCTACTGTGTCACAGCTGGAGTACTATCTCCGCCTCACCGGTGATTCACTGGATCTTATTCCCGTTGATGAGAAAGATGAGTGGCAGGACATCCGGCAGGACATCGCGACTCCAATCAGTGATGACCTTCGAATGAGCCCATTTGAAACTATGGAGCTTGCTTCCGCAGCTGTAGCTTCCACGCTGAATGTTGCAGCAGCAGGTATGGATACACTAGCCGGCTTCCTAAAAGCTTTTCCAAACGTGACGACAAATGCTCAGCCCATGGGCTGCGGTGTCACCGTCAAGGCTGACGCAAGCAATGCGGCTCAATTGACGTTGGGTTTAGCATCAGCAACAAAGACATATGCTCTCATCGCCTCGGAAGCTGGATCAATGTCAGCGCGAATCGGAAGTCTGACCAAGCAATTACAAGAGCGTCGTATGCAAGCCAACATCAGGGGACGCGAGATCAAGAATATTGATAAGCAAATCGACATTCAGCGTAAGAGGTTGGACATCAACGCTAAGGAGATCCTTGCCCAGAGGAGTGAGGTTGAGTATGCCAGTGAGACCGAGGTTTGGTATCGCAGCAAATACACAAACGCCAAACTCTACGCATGGCTGGAGGGGTCAGTCCGTTCTATACATTACGACCTTTATGGCCTCGCATCCGACATGTGCCGTCGCGCCGAGAGAGCCTTTCGTTTTGAGCGTGGTCATCAAGCATCTACCGCATTTCTTCGTGCTGGTGGCTATTGGGACAACAGTCGAGACGGTTTGCTCGCGGCTCAGCAACTAGCCTTGGACCTGCGACGCATGGAGGCAGCCTATCTTCACAAACCGGGTCATGACTGGGAATTGTCCAAGAATATTTCTCTGCGCAAGACTGACCCCCATGCTCTGCTCACGCTACGAGAGAAAGGTACGACAACTTTCAGCATCCCAGAATTGCTGTTTGATCTGGATTTTCCCGGACACTACATGCGACGTCTCAAGTCAGTGGCGGTGACAATCCCGTGCGTGATCGGTCCTTATACCACTCTAGCCGCGACTCTGTCACTCACGCAACACACATACCGTGTATCTGCAGCTGCACAATCTGGTGATGACTACTTGCTAGCAAACTCCTCAGATGGTTCGTTCAGAACCGACCCAATCCCCATCTCTGCTGTTGCAACGTCGCATGCCGTGCAAGATACAGGCTCGTTCGACTTTGGCTTCAACCAGAGCAACATTGCGAATACCGACTACGGTCCGTTCGAGGGTGCCGGTGCCATCAGCAACTGGAAGCTCGAACTGCCACCAAAGACAACCCAACCATTTGATTACTCGACCATTTCGGACGTGGTACTTCATATCAAGTATACTTCTATTGACGGTGGACCAATCCTTAAGCGATACGCCTCTGATGCGGTAAAGAAGCAGTGCGCGCGTACAGATAGTCTGGGTGTTCACGACGGCCTCTGGGGCTTTGTCGAGGTGCGCAATGAGGCAACCAGCCAATGGTTCAAGTTCAGTTCCACGCTCTCCCAAACGGCTTTGGCTCGCACCGCAACACTTGACCTTGGTCCAGCAATCACTTCACGTTTACCCTTTTGGACAAAGAATCGGGATGTCAAGATCGAAACTTTGACCCTTGCAATTACAGGTGCTGATGCTGGCTTGGCCAAAGATTTGTCAATCCCTGCATTGGTATCAAGTGATTGGGATTGTACAACTTTGGGAGACATGGCACTGCTAAGTATAGCTGGTTTAGGAGATACAGTATCTTTGAAGCAAGAGGAAGGTCAGTGGCAACTGAAGTTAGCGAGAGACAAGGGGGTGGCTTGTGATATCAAGGATATCGTGATGTATTTTCGCTATGTGGTCCTTTAGATAGATGATAAAACATACGACTTTTCGAATTGTACATCGTCACTTACAAGTATTACAAGTATAATGAATATGCATATGTTGAGACAGGTCGCTAATTACTACTGTCTAAAAAAAGAACCATTACTTTATTAAAGAGTGGAATTTAAAAGTGTCTGTCTACCTGAAAAAATTGCAATTTTTTGAGAGAAATATCCACTAAATACTAATGAGCTTTTTTACCAAAAGTCGTGTCGTATAGATCGTTATTCTGTTCTACATGGTGTCAGCAGTCATCTCGCTAAAATGTAGGAAAAAAGGATTTCACGATATTTGACCAAGCAGCCATGCACATGACCCATGGTGCCACATGTGCTGGCATAATCTGTTGAGGCGTTAGTGTGGCTTCCACTTGCCTTGAAAACATTACCTCCCTATGACGGGAACGTGTTATATCAGTAAATGAAGCACTGGAAGAGGGAGATACTGATTTCAATGACTTCGTACTATTGTGAAGAGTTGATACCGACTTGCCTTGGACAGTTGTTCATGTCAGTCAAGTTAACAAAATGTTGACCTGCATAAACTTCACACCATGGCGAACAGAATACTGCTGACTAATTGACGTGGACTTACTACGAGAGTTTTGGGCTACACTAGTTTAACATGTACTTAAATGATGAACTGCAAGAGTGAGCCGCTATTTACATTTACCTAGGAGCCAGTATCAATACAGACCCTATGTTAGATAAGAACAATTACGAGAACAACGAAATTCCGACCAAACTACTTAACTAGTTACCCTAGACGACTCATTATGGTTAGGCACATTAATCAATAATCCTTGTCTGTACGTCCGTTGTAAGTTTCAGCTCAGTTCAATTGGATGGTTTTGCTACAACCCTAGTAAGTTCAACATGGGCAACATGGGGCGTCTTGCAAGGGCTAGTCGGCTAACAGGCATCAATTCAATTAATAATATGTACACTGAACTAGTCGTGGTCTTATTTCCCCTCTCGAATCAATCATGCATTGATTTTATAATTAAAGGTAAATACAAAATCCGTTTTCAAATAATGTGCATAAACTCAAATAGATAATAACAGTATATACTAGAAGTGTACTATAAAATCTATATCATTAAAGAATGACGCTTCTCCCTTAGCCGTTCTGGCTCCTAACACTAAGCATCTTATCCTTTAAGAATATCTCCCTCAAACCGCACTGGACAAGACCTACTAGACTGAAAGGTCAAGTCACTAAACCAGCTTATTTAACAGCAACACAAGCATGAGTGTCCTTCCACAAACCGCTGCAATCCTTCTTGACTGCTGGGTTCCACTTGAATAACTGCTCCATTGTGATCTTTCTGTATTTCAGAAGCGCCTGGCATGTAGTTGTAGAACTGATGTAGTGAAAAGTGACACAATTCTTGACCATACCGGCTTGAATAGGCGAAGGTGTCTTGATTCCATTACTGGGAGCCGTTGCGGTAGGCTGGGGCTTGGATCCAATGACGCCAACACATGCACTGGTACCCTTCCAGAGCTTACTGCAGTCTTTACCGACAGCGGGATTCCACTTGATGAAATCAGCAAGCGTAATCTTGTTGTACTCAACAATGCCTTGGCAGGTAGTCGTATCCTTGACTTGATGGAATTTATTGCAGTTGGCCACCATGCCCTCTTGAATGGCTTCAGGCGTCTTGATCCCATTTCCAGGAGTAGCCTTGGTTGGGCTTGGCTTGGTTGCTCCTGTCGGAGACGGAGTAGAGCCAATGACACCAACACATGCACTGGTGCCTTTCCAGAGTTTGCTGCAGTCTTTACCGACAGCGGGATTCCACTTGACAAAATCGGCAAGGGTGATCTTGTTATAGTTGAGAATACCCTGGCAGGTAGTCGTATCCTTGACTTGGTGGAACTTGTTACAGTTGGCCACCATGCCTTCCTGAATAGCATCTGGGGTTTTAATACCATTGCCAGAAGGTTGCTTGGTTGTAGAGGGCTTCTGGGGAACGGTGGGCGAAACAGCGGTCGGAGTTGTCTTAATGACCGACGTCACCTTGGTTGAAGCAGCAGTCGTGCTTTTGGGACCAACGGCGGTAGGCGAAGGCTCATCAGGATCATCGTTAACAGACCCAATCACACAGTAGGTAGCTCCCGTGTCGATGTTAGGGCACTTGATACCAGTGTTCAATGCCTTGAGATCATCCTCAGACATCCCCCAGGCATCGGCAAAGGTTGCGCATGTCGCACCACTGTCGGGAGAGGTATGGAATGAACAATCCACACCTCGACGCGAGGGAATAGAACGGGCATAGGGGAGCGCTGGGAGAAGGCCCACAGCCAAAAATGTTGTGAGATGCATCTTGTTGGATTGAAAGATGGATGAGAAGAATGAGAGACTCAATGGAGATGGTAATTCAGCATCTACCCAGGGCCGATCATAACTCGATTTATACATTTCTCTTCACTGAAAGTCCCTCAATCTCCTGATAAACTCTACCGTTAGTCTTCCAAAACTCTGCGCCTCATTGACGAACAAGAGCAACACCTTCCCTCTCCAGAAACTCTTGTAATGGACCTTGTTAGTGGAGCATCGTTGAGGCTGTTGGCTCTGGCTTTGGCCTCGGCTGGGAACAGTCCATTAGCAAATATTCCGTTAATACTGAAGGATGTTCCGACGGGCCGAACCAGTGGTTGCGTGGGGTTAACCTCAACGGCCCCAGAGGTTAATTTTATGCTTGTTCCAAGTGGCTAATCTGAACCCTTTCTTCCCCAATGGGGAAATTGCCGTCGCGGTAATATCTTGCAAAAGTAAGTGTCAGGAACCTTTGAAGGCCGGAAAAGGTGACGCAGTCTTGGCGCTGTAGCCGAGCTGGGTCCTAATTCTTGGAGGCTGCGAATTGTACTCTCTTCTGAGTATTCGCGAGCGAGTTTTAACGTATGAGGAGTAACGTTGCCTGTCGATCGTTACTTATCTAGTCACCCCATGGTTCTGATCCCCGGTAAAGACCCGAAAACCTATTGTGACATGTGCTGCTTTGTATGTACCGGGGTAATTCCCTATCCCTGCAGGGCCCCGTGCATTGACTAATATCTGTCAACCAACAACTACCAAGCCGGAAACACGGCCGTGCAGATGCCAATACGTTGCTCATGTGCCCTGACAGATGCAGGGTCGTGGATCCCGCTCACTACAAGAAGTCGTCCTGGCCCTTGTAAACTAAATTCGTCTCTGCGCAAATTCTCACTCAACATTCTCACTACTTTTCAACATGCGTTGCCTCCACTCCTTGGCGTGTTGGTTCCTCCTCATCTTCATCTCCAACGGGGTTGCTGTCGAGGAACCGAAAAGTGATTCTACAGGCAACTTGGAGATCGATTTGGTCTTTCCACGCAATGAATCGACATTCGTTCCATCTTTGATGACGCCTTTTGTTTTCTCTTTCCGAACTCCCCAACTCGTCCCTATTCTCCTACCATATCTTATTTATTCAGTCTACAATTATAGCAATACTACCAGTCCTGCCCTTGATGGCAGGATTGTAATGGAGTCTATGAATCTCACAGCCAACGATGACCCTCACTTCCATGTCGATTACCATCGGCAGTTGAATGTTGAAGGCAAATGGCTTATGACGCTTATTGCTGGTGTTCTCGTTTGTTACGAGGATCGCCATAACTTCTACAACAATTCACACTTTATTGATGCCAACTATACCAAGATCAACATTACTTTCACTACAAAGGGCCCTTCAGGACAGGCCGACCTCGCTGCTGAGACAAGCGACAAGGATTGTTCATCTCCAGTCGGACTGCACATCAATGTCCAAGACACGATGAAGATCCCGCAGGGTGATTCTCGTGCCGTCGAAACGGTAGCAGAGGTCTGCGCAGTCGAGCCTCTGGTAACATTGCCAGATAAATGTGTGGGTGTGACCCCTGCCGTTACATCAAGCATCGCCGCCAAAGCGTCTGATCTGGTGTGCGGAAGTATCAAAAACAGGTCGGAAATCCCGGAGAGCTTTGGTTGTAAACCACTGGGTTGGAAGGAGAGTATGGGAGTGCGAATTGCGTTTGGAGGGACCACTTGCCTAGCATTATTGCTGGGAGCTCTAGCCTACATCTTGTAACATCAATTGGACTCTTCTCTATAGCTCATACCTCGTATGATAGTTCGAATGATCTGATACAATTTGCCTGTTCTCTCAATAAACTTCTAAGTGTATCATGGTTATTCAACCAACAAGTGCTCATTTCGTAACCGTAAATCCGAACTTGGCATGCTCGACTCAATTAACAGACCTCAGACCCTTGACACGATTCAGGGCCAGATAATTTCTCCTGATCTGATTATTTCTTGGCGAGTCTCTACCAACCTCGTATATCAGCTAAAGCTTGGCCCATGTTGATTTTGCCAAGAGCTCGCTTTCTCAAATGGACTGCGACGTGGAGACAACATGCCATCTTGGCAATGGGGCCCCATGTATTCCCTCCCCACAGTAACTCTGAGGGTCTAAGGATCTTTTGTATGTAACTCCAATATGTCTCAACCAACAACCAACACTCCAAACTAGCACTTCGAACCAATAGTTCGGTCGCCAGTCAAGCCGGGGAATGCATCTGTATATTGCAATGGCCGTGGTTGTGGGGAGCCATGTGGACTTGACTAGCCCAGCTAATTGTGGCAACATTTTGTAACGTAACCAAGAAGAGGGATTAATCTCTTGTGCCGTGCGGCTGTAGCACATCCTGCACAGGGCGAGGCCGTGCTGCTTTCGAAGACCCGAGGCAGAACTACGTCTGTCAGGTTATTCAAGCGAAAGGGGGTTTTCAAAGTTGCTGGGGAGTTTCAGCCTTTCAAAGGAGATAGTTTCTATAAAAGGCATCTTACCAGCGGCCATAAAAATTATACCACAAACTACAGGCATTTCACCACAGTCACTCATTACAAACTCACTCATTCATTACCATTCATTCTTTTTCATATTTCCTTATACTCTTCTTTACTCTTTTCGCGCTGAGCTGCATTCACCATGTTGATTTCAACACGGTGTGTGACCGTGCTACTATTGGCGTTTGTCAACCTCGTATCTGGTCTGCAAAGAAACAGACTGGGAGCTAGCCCTTACTACTTGAACCACGATGATTGCCCGGAGCGGTGCAGCATATCTGGTCCTGAGCCAGGCAACTGGTCCGTTTACCAGGATCTCACGCAGCTCAGGAAGTGTCAGGAAACCATGTTCTTTGCTTTCTCCCTCTTTGATCCCATCGATGAAGATTCTACTCATCGCATTCATGCCTGCACATCATTTGGCCCAGACTTTTCACTTCTTCCCAACGCAACCACCATCCAAGCCGCTGCTTCTTTTCCTATCAGTGTCGATTATGAGATTGGTTGGCACAAGGACAGGCTTGAGCTGGCTGCTTCTGGAATTCGTTCCATCACCAGGCAAGCTCGCCACTACCTGACTCATGGACATGGCACTGCAGATGGTCCTGTTATCATGTTTGCTCAGTCTGGACAAGCCACTCTTGGTCTTTACGTTGGCGAAAGCCTCGGAAGTCAAGTTATTGGCTCTTCTGCGCTCCAAATGTTGGAGAATAGCCTTGACAACTTGAATGTTACAGGATCCAATCTGGCTATGCAACTATGCGTTCCAGATGCTGGTAATGCTCATTCATTTGGTCTCATGGTGACAAGCAACGGAACCTTTGCTTCCATTCAGAGCGCTGTTCAGTCGTGGGCCAACGGAACCTGCTTGTCCTTTCCAGAGTCTACAACCATGACTGGCCAGGCTTTGTACACCAAGCCGCTAGATGTTCTGAGTGACGTCAAGAACTCTACTAGGTCATCAAAACCCGTATCTACAAGCAGTGAGCATGGCCGACGCCACCAACATCTGCATGTGCGTGCTGAGTGCAGAACCACCCGGGTCGAATCTGGGGATAGTTGCGCCAAACTGGCACAGAGATGCGGCATCTCAGCCAGCGACTTCACCAAGTACAATCCAGGATCCAAGTTCTGTGCTGGGCTTGTGCCTAAACAACACGTGTGCTGCTCAAAAGGAGATCTTCCTGACCTCCGACCTACCAAGAATAAAGATGGTTCTTGCCACGCCTACAAGGTTGACAAGGGTGACAACTGTGCAAGCATCGCCGTCGAGAATGGTCTCAAGGTTGAAGATCTTGAGAAGTTCAACAAGAAGACATGGGGTTGGGCTGGATGCAAGAGGCTGTTCTACCAGACTGTCATGTGCTTGAGTGAAGGAACTCCCCCGTTCCCTGACGAAATCGCCAATGCCAACTGTGGTCCGCAAAAGCCAGGAACCAAGAAGACTGGGGATACCACCGATATCTCTGATCTCAACCCTTGCCCTCTCAATGCCTGTTGCAATATCTGGGGCCAATGTGGAATCACCAAGGAGTTTTGCACTGATACCAGTACTGGTGCTCCCGGAACTGCCAAGGAGGGCACCAACGGTTGCATCTCCAACTGTGGTACCAAGATTGTCAACAGTGGCGGTGGTGGCACAATCAAAATTGGCTACTTCCAAGGTTACGGTATGGGCCGGCCTTGCCTCTACCAAGATGCCTCCCAGATCGACACCTCAAAGTACACGCACTTGCACTTTGCGTTCGGCACTCTTACCAAGGATTTTGATGTTGAAGTGGGCGACAAGCTCTCTCAGTATCAGTTCAAGAACTTCGCACGTTTGACTGGCGTCAAGAGAATCCTTTCATTTGGTGGCTGGGACTTTTCAGCCCTCCCTGCCACGTATTCCATCTTTCGAGAAGGTGTAAAACCCGCCAATCGACTCAACATGGCCAAGAAGATCGCCGCGTTTGTTGTTGAGCACAAGCTTGACGGTGTCGACATTGACTGGGAGTACCCTGGAGCACCTGATATCCCTGGCATTCCACCAGCTGATAAAGATGAAGGAAAGAACTACCTCGCTTTCCTTGTCGTCTTGAAGAACCTGTTGAAGGGCAAGTCGGTATCTATCGCTGCTCCCTCTTCTTACTGGTACTTGAAGCAATATCCTATCAAGGACATTGGCAAGGTCGTGGACTACATTGTCTACATGACATACGATCTTCATGGACAGTGGGATACAGAGAACTCTCATTCGCAGGAAGGCTGTGCATTTGGTAACTGCCTTCGCAGTCAAGTCAACCTTACTGAGACTCAATACTCGCTAGCCATGATTACCAAGGCTGGTGTCCCAAGCAACAAGGTCATTGTTGGTGTCACAAGCTATGGGCGATCGTTCAAGATGGCCTCGGCTGGTTGTTATGGCCCAGACTGCTTCTACACTGGCAGCAAGATACACTCAGACGCCAAGGAGGGCAAGTGTACTGGGCAAGCGGGCTATATTGCCGATGCTGAGATCGCAGAGATTCTCAAGGACAAAAGCCGCGTTGTCAAACACTTTGTTGACTCAACAAGCCACAGCGACATTCTCGTATACGACAATACCGAATGGGTGTCTTATATGAGCCCCAGCACCAAGATGGCTCGCGAGACTGTGTACAAGGCGTTCGGTATGGGCGGCACCACCGATTGGGCCGTCGATCTTCAGGAGTATCACGATGTCCCCAAGCCCTCCAAGTCTTGGGCTATCTTCAAGGAAGACGCAGCAAACGGTTACGATCCCCTGCTAGACAACGAGAGAACTGGTAACTGGACGAAAATGAACTGCCATTCACCAGTCATGCGCGATTTTAAAGGATACACAGCACCTGGGGTGTGGAGGGAAGCGGGCACCGATGGTGCTTGGAAAGATCTGCTGAAGATTTGGTATGATCTGGACATGGAAAGAGGCTACACATTAAGCGAGTCGATCACCATGAATCTTAGGATGACGCCAAGGCGCAACTGCCATCGGTTGAAGGACACAGACTGCAATCAGCTGGCAGAATGCACCCAGGAGATGAACAGCGATGTATCAGGACCTGCGGGTGTGTTCATCGTGAATTCCATGGCCAGAATCCACAAAATGTACAACTCCTACTACGATGCAGTGACCGAAGCGGCTGTTTTTATCGCCTTCGATCTCGACTCTTTTGGCAACAAGTTTGCACCAATACCTGAAGAGGAAGACAATACATGGCTTCTTGTGATTGTTGATCTTCTTACCTGGGGTACTTCTTCAATAGCCGCGTAAGCCTCCACACAAATCCATTAATAACCTCGCTCCAGCTAACATATTCTCAGTCCCTTCTTCAATTCAAAGCTTCGCGAACTTCCCTACTTTAAGGGCAATCCGAATACCCACGACAACATCAAGGACACGACGATGACTTTCATTGGACAAAGCACAACTTTGGCGAAAGATATAAGGACTGGCGTTAATCCAGAGTAAGTTCGCAGTTGTCTTACACCAAAGCAATAATAAGCACTAACACAATGCCCAGCACTACATGGACAGTGGAGAAGAGAGATGATTTCAAGAGCTACATGGGCCAGGTGCTCGAAGGGTGGCAAAAGCTCGCCAATGCTTCAGTAGCCTCGCTTTTCAATGGCTCTAATCCGGATTCTGTCAAGACACTTTGGAGCCTTATGTCAGATGGCAAAATGATTGACGCCGGCGTCAAAGGAGACGGGTCGAAAATCATCAAGGATGATGGCGTGAGCTACATCGACCTCAAGAAACATGTTGCAAAGACGTTCTATGGATATATAATTCCTACGGTATGGAGAGTTTCTGAAACGTATGCTTTCATTCTTGACTCAGGTTACGACTGTTACGCGGAATATCCTTCCGAGGACTACGTGACCAAAGAAGCCATGGATGCTACCAGCACCTGTTATGGCGGACGACGTTACTACTTGGTCTACCCGAAAGAAGACAACATTGGAGGCTGCATTAATGATTGTACCTGGAACGGTCAATGTTCAACAACTTGCAAAAAGAACAAGTTCATTGCTCCACCGGGTTTATCAACTCTCAACGCCACCAGTTTTGGAGGCATCACGGCACAGGATCTCGTCGTCGGGTAAGTCACTGAATCTTTCCTCATGGCTGCGAATTATGTCACTAACCAGCGACACAGCTCCGTCCGAACTTACGAGCAAAACGGGAAGAAGAACACAGCAAAGTATGATGATCTAGTCGCCGGCGATCTTAACACGGATGATCTTCTCGACCTCGATGTCACTACGCCCGGTATCATGCGCCTTCCAGTATGCAGCCCCGAACGCGCATATCAATCGTGGGATACGACCTCCAAGGGCTCCAGCGCCTTCTACCCATGCGACATCCCCCCCGGGCAGAGGTCGTGCAAAGCCTCGACTTTCACGTACAAGGACGACACGAGCAATGCATCTCCGTTGGCGTCGGATTGCGAGATCATGATCAGTAACTTCCAGAATGACGGCTCGACCAAGTGGACAACACAGACAGCGGATCGTCAGCACAGGGAGCTTGGACACTATGGCACCTGCGCCTTTGGAGTTGAGGCGACGAAGCTCAATGGAAACATACACTTCCATTTCGGTGGCGGGGACCTCACCGAGGCTATCACTACTGCTATCAAGAAATTTAAGAAGAATGGCAAGATCGGTGCGTCTGGTACGGTGGATTGTGCTGGCAATACAAGCAAGTCGCAGCCAGTCTTATGGGGCATCTACCATCATTCCTAGATACAGTAGTTAAGTAGCTAGTCAAAGTAGTTGTTGGTGTCAGTCGGGGCCGGGGCTAGGACAAAGACATCGAGTGGTACATATACAATATCTTATTTGACTGATTATCTCCGTGTCTAAACTTCCCACTATAGTGCCAGGATTGCAACAGCCATTGCTACTGTAGTATAGAACAGACCTGGCATTTGACTATTCATCCTCGTCGCAGCACCCAACTGCGCCCAAGTCTTGCACTCCCCATCCCTATCCCCATTCAGAATAGCAAAACTCTTAATCGGATAGCTAACCTCCTGACATTCCCCGCCCTTTTCCGTCTGGCAGTCAACCTCATACCAAGGGTACTCGTGATTATCAATACCCTTCACTTCAGTCTCACAGTTCAGGTGAGGATAGACCCAAAGCACCCACGATGACTTCTCTCCAGCCTCACTTCCGGGCAGCTCATAGCGAATCTGGGTGTAATTCGCACTGGAGTCAAATTCGTTTTGCTGCAGATGAAAGCTGATATTGGAGTTGGGATGTTCCCATGGTTCGAGAGCCTTTTGATAGCCTGAGATGGTTTTATTGCCGGGGGAGAATGTGTCGGTGAGATTGAAGCAGATGAGCTCTGTAGGGATGTCGCGGGTTGTGAGGATGGGTGTTTTCGTGTCGCTGGATTCGCAATCTTGGTCGGATGTGAAGAAGCTAACTGTCACATTTCCAGGGCTTCATCATATGTTAGCCAACGATCTTTGTTCTCTGACAATCAGATCTGTACATACCCACCTATACTCTGTGCTGAGACAAGAGATAACAACGTTGTGATGACTGGTAGTTGTAAAAGCATTTTGTCTAATAATCCAGAGTTCAACTTGGTGGTGGTGGTGGTGGTGAAGAAGTGAGCTGCATCTGTTGGAGAAATGGATTTAACCTCACGGCCTGCAATATTTTATGGAACTGCATTGCCAATCTACCAAGTTTCTCTTCATACGTCATAATCTGCAATAACAAGGTACAGCCAACACGGCATGCTGCTTTTGACACGTCTTGAACTCACTGACCTGATGCGCCAAGGTTAAGCTTAGACTTAGAGCCAACACGATCGGCATTGTGGATACAACATCGACCCCATATCCAGCAGACGATCGACAAAAACATCCCTGGCATGGAAAAATAATTGGCTAACACCGAAGTGGAGATGTATCAGGCGGTAGGAGGATAACACTACAGATACGGAAAGTTTAATGGGTATCCCAAGCTGAAGCACTTGACAGGAATCAAGCAAGGGATATCGCAGGACAATAGATACTCAACAAAATAGTGAATCACATATAGTGAGATTATCTACTGTGGTATGGAGACTGCAGTAAAAAAACATAATTGTGCTATGTCAATAGTCTGCTATGGCTTCTATAGCATATATGCATCCCATGTCTTGTTTCCTCATACTAGAATTTCTACCTAACTCCTTACGATGCTACCACACTGATTAGTCATTCATCGATACTGGGGTAATTCATCAGGATTCCTACCGTGACATGCAACCTTGGGCGACATATGGCTAATTGCCTTGCACTGACCCTTGCATACTCCCAAATAATTATCGTTCTCCGCCTGCTCTCTAAGATAACACGCCTTCTTGCACTCGGCCGCTTCCAAAGCGGGTTAGCACAACACTATACCTTTCCCCAGGTTTATAATCACTTACCACTGTCGTACGTTTTGAGATGTTCAGCATGTCCGCCGTTTTCGCAGTCTGGGACATCATTTTGTCGGGGATTGAGTGGCGGCGCTGCAAGAACAGCCATGATGTTGAAGGTAACGATAGTAATTGAGAATTTCATGTTGTTAGGTTAGTTGGGAATCGTGGGAACTCAGTTGGTGAGTAATTGCTACTGATTATGTTCTAATTAACATTTACGAAAGCCCTATTTATGCTCGAGAGTGTTAAGAGTACTAATCCTGATCAATACGACGCCATCGCAAGAGACATTTATACGTCATTGGTGTTGGTTGCTATCACAGCATTGGTTTCCACATGATCAATCCTTACAAGGCATAATCTTATGTTCTGACGTGACATGAGGGATCCGTTCTGTCCGAGCCGCTGTGGACCTCTTCGGAACAGGGAGTTGTCTCCAGCTTATTATTGGTCTGCAGAGATCGGCATATTGAGGTTTCATTCATTTGCACGGCCCCCAAGCTTAAACCAACAAGTATGTCCCCACCAATGAAAAAGGGGCTGGTACGACTACCAAGACATTTCAACCAACATAATTACCCAATGCTCAGCAGAAATATCAACTCGTTTATTTTATGCAAACATCATGAGGAAAAGGGCAAGGTATAGAGTCCTTCGAATGGAACATAGAGCCAATGATGCGGCAGATGACGACGCAGATACCTGTTTCTAATACTGTTATTTTGTGGATCGTGTCTACCTTACATGGACTCCAAGATTAGTGTGATTTTAGTATGATATTGAGAAATATAATTCTGTTCAGTAGTGACCTGATGCCTGGCTTATACCTATCAGGTCTTGTAGATTTTATGCTCCAAGCCCAAATGTGACAGAAATCACATCACCTTTATTTCGCTTGATAATCAAGCTTGATGACACCATGAAAATCTACCCGATAGTACATCCGTTGTCAGCTTGCAACTAGAATTAACATGTGGAGAAGAAACAAGCATGGGAACAAGCGAGTCCCAGTCTGTGGAGAATGACACGGTTCGGGTATTTCCTAATAAATAACCTACATAGTAGGATCACAGGAAATGTTCGACCAACAGCATAACGGGTATCCATTTCCATCATGATTCACTCGGGAAGATGTCAAGAACCATCACATCGAGATCGTTCTGCTTCAAGTGTCATTTGGAAACAAGTAATGACGACAGAAATGCCACTTGGCTTTCGTAAGATTGCAGAACGAATGATGAAGTTAACTGACATGACTCGGGTAACCATGTCAACGTGAGGCTGACTTACGGTATCCGATGTAGATGATCTCATGTGTCTGTATTTCCATTAGCGATCGCGATGATGCCCCATAGACATGGGTGGGAGGGGAAGCCTATATCTAGGAACTTCTGCCGCGAAAGCAAGTCATGAACTCACCATGGTCAAGCATCATTCTTACAATCACTATTCATCTTTTCTTAATTGCCACCACACCAAACGACTCGAATCTTCAAAATGGTTGACGTTATCGGCCTTGTGAGCGGTGTTCTGACCATCGTCAGCTTTATCCAATCTCAAATCCCGGACAAACCAAAAGAAGGCGCTGCGGTGAGAATCAAGGCTGGCAGCGGCGGAACCGATGATGAAGGATCTGTGAGCAAAATACCCCCACCCAGACAATCAACTGGCTACTAATGATAACACTCTAGGGTGGTGAAGTCTCAGCTGCCTACGCCTGGAACTTTGACAACAACTACCTCGGCAGAGGTGATGGCGGCTCCATGGAACAAGGAGGCGTAGTCGACACTGTCATCGATTCATTTTCAGGTGGTGCTCGAGCCGAGTACATCGGAATTTCAGTCGCTCGTGACGCAGTCTGTGTTGCCTGGATCAGCGTCAAGCAGTTTGACCAGACTACTGGTGGTGCTTGGACTGGTGATATCGGGTATGAGTGCGGCCAGGCTTGGTATGCTAACAAAGAGATGGCGGGGTATGTCGATGATGATGAAACAGAGGAGTACATCCCTAGGTGTACTTGGCTCGATGCAGCGCTAAAAGAAGATACGGAGAGTGCTTCTCTGAAGTTTGATACTACTGCCTACGGCAAGAAGGTCAAGGATACTGTCGACAACAAGGATGCTTGCAAATACACTTTGTGGGGTGAAGATGATGCCCCTATCTCCGGTACGTTTAAAATTTCTCTAAAGAATGAAAAACTTTCTAAATTCTTGCAGGTACTCCAGGAAAGCGCGCCAACCGCCCTCGTCGCCCTTGGATGGAACACAAGCTCGTCGTCTCAAATTTGACACAGCACAAGGCAGAGGATCTTTGTTCTTCTGAAACATCCTGGGGTCCAGACTTTATTGGCACGGACGGACAATTTTGCGACATGGGAACTAAGAAGTTGACACCTCTTTGCTCGACCAAAGACGTTGATGGATGTATTGTTGTGGATGACGATAAGAAGACACTTACCAGAAGATCGCGAGTTGCAAAGCGCGACGCTCATATTACTCACAAGACGTACAAGGCCATTGACCATTGGGAGTCAAGCAAGTGATTGATCCTGATCAGTAGAATTGTTTTAGGACGGGCTACTGATTGGAATATATGGACACAGAGATTCGAATAATTAGGTTGATACCAGCGAAGTAGTCTGAAATAAGCCTGGCATGATTCGTTCTGTCATATCTGATCTTTGGGTGGTCCAGGCTGCGCTCCCCGTTCGCCCACCTTGTGTTTCAATTTAACCATTACATAATGTTTCTTTCTACACATTGAAGGTAGCTTATAATAGCGTGATCGTATCTTCTACAGCTCTCTCCAATACCCCAGAACCAATTTTCGGATCGTCATATGATCTGCTCTTCCACCAAAGAACACCCATGCCTAACCTTCGAAATTCCTTATCCTTACCAGCCAGTACGAGAACATAACATTCTTCTTGCACGGCCATATCCAGCACAAAAAGACACGTTATTTCCACCTGTTCAACACCGTCAGACAACAGAGTATCCAAAAATGCCTCGCCAAGAACATCGATGCTGTTTGACTCTGCAAGGATGTAATGCCGAGACTCTTGTGTGACAGAACGGTTGCCGAGTGTTGCACGAAGAACTTTGCCCTTGACTGTCAAGCTGATATTTGGAGTTGCGCTTAAATTGACCTTGATCAGTTCAATCATCGACGTTGCAGTGCTGCCGTATTCCATCCCTTTAATAGGCCCTTTCACTGAAAGCCAAGACCAGGATGGAACGTCTTGGCCATCGCGAATAACGCCCTTCGTGGTAGCTTCCCACAGCAATCCAACTGCCAGATCCTCTTGCCATAGACCAGCCAAGTATGTATACGTAGTCTGCTTCTTAAACATTTCCACTAGACCAGCAATCGCATTCGACTTATCAGTCTGGTACGTCAAATCGCGTTTCGAGTAGTTGACGATCAGATTGTACCAATGTTTTAAATAGTTCCTGCCATCCTCGCCTAGTCCTTCATGTACCAGCGCAGGCCACTGCGGAAGTCCGTTATCGATGTATCTAGGACCGTCGATTAGGCCGTCTTCGGTGGCGTAACGACTAGGGCATTTCCAAAGCCACTGCTCTTTGCCAAAGCAGATTAGTCTCGATGGAAGAACAGCTTCTTGTAGAGTCCATCCTCTAGTGTTGAGAGGCTCAGAGGATTTGTCGATGGAGAGATGAGTCTCAAATCGAATGCTCGTGACCTCTCCATGTATGTCGACTGTCTCAGCACCTTGGAACGGCCAATGAAGTCCCTCATCAGGTGAGGATGATGACGTCGCTGCAATGGTGAGATGGGCGTTTGAGTAAACGGAACCCATCATCGCAGACTCGGCCTGCCAATCTTCGCGTGAGTCTTGGATGATGCAAAGTGAATCGATCCATATGTGTCGGATACCGAGGTATAGTGTGGTAAGAATGGCTTCGCGATGCACAAGTGGAAGGGAGAAGAAGTCAATTCCTTCTTTGTGTGCCTCCAAGGTCGCGTGCGTAGTCTTGAAGTGCAGCTTGGTATCTCTGCCCCAGCAATAGCTCAGTGCATTATAAAGACCAGTTTCGCCCTTGTTCGTCTCTCGCAGTTTAATGACGATGTCGTCTCCATCTTTAGGTAGATCTTTACTGCCTGTCAAGTCGAGTACTCGAGTCGGGAGGGGCGCATTTCGGGTCGATGGTAGTGATGCTTTACAGATCTCATGATCGTCGCACTCACTCATCCAGGTCTTGATCAATTCTTGCCGTTTATGAGGGTCCACATTACTCTCATGCTTGACCCAAAAGCGCCGTGAAGCGAGATCTCCTGTCATGGGTTAGATACTGTCTTCCATGTCCATCAAGTATCTTACCGAGGCGCGACGGTGTCGAGATTGTCAATGGTAAACCACAGTTCATATATAGACCTCTGTCACCAACCCAGCCAACTGCCCGAGTGAACTTCTCGTTCTTGGTCAATACGACAGTCACAGGACAAGCGGTGCTGTTCTCGTCGACTAAGGCCGGATCATTGGCCTGAAACCGGGCAACAAGAGTAGGTGATCCTTTTGTGATGCTGATCTCAAGCCACTTGCAGGTTGAGCAAGTCTCACCCGAGTTGACTAGACTGATAACATTCGGATGATGCTGTAGAAGAGAGGGAGCATCGGGGTGTAGGAGAAGTTGGCAATATTTGCAGATGCCATCCGATGTTGGAGAGGTAAATCCCCAGGCTTCTGGTGAAGCGGGATCTACTTCTTCGGGCTGGGGCCGCATGTCCTGGATGTCGCTTGCTCGAAGGCCGAACCTAAAGACCTCTTCTATGGGCTTTGTGCTGTAGACCAACATGATGTTCGACTTGGGCGGAGGTGAGTCTGAAGTCATGATTGCTTGCGTAGGGTTGGATTCTTGTTCTGTAGTTGTCAGGAAGTAGCTTGGTAGTGATTTATGTGATTCAATGTCGTCTCGAAACGTCTTATATATTTAGTTTTTATGTAAAGTAGAGCCAAGCAGGCAGAAGCCCTCAGCTTACTTCCCTCAATATCAAGCGAGGATATAAGCACTAGTCATGTCATGAAACAAGCTTACGCATGCACGTGACAAGAGAAAGACAGGGGTAAGAAAAGTGTAAAAAGTCTAACCAGTTCCTTGAGCATATTAGAAAGCTGAGTTGCTATAAACATAATAGATGAAAGGAATAGGTCAGCTTTCTTTCTTTAGATTACATTTATTAGTCGTTTTATTTCCATAATCTAAGACTCAGGTTGGGGGTTAAATTCCTTTTTACACATCTGTCTTCTCACCCTATACTTAGTAAAGGACATCTATCGGTAATATAGAACAAGAGAATAAAGTTGCAGAACTGCATATATTGAACCATTCAACTTGCAACGGGCCCTTTTCTAGTATATGAAGATTTTTACCTAGCTGCTGCTATCAAGACGACATCTTTCGCCGAGACATGCTTAGCCTACTAGATTTGAAAGAAAGTGATACAATAAAGCAAAACATAAAAGAAAAAAAAGAATGGTAAATAGGAAGCTAACGACGCAACCAATGGCCAAAAACAAAAAAGTCAGGCAAAGCATAGGTCTGCTTACCATGACTCCAGGGCTGAGCTAAACCGAATCATACCACCACCAATGATCCTCCAGTGGAACTTCGCGTACAGTCGTGTCCAAGTACTTGAGTCCATTAAAATTCGTCCACAGGATAGTCAAAGACTCTCAATCTAGATCAAATCCTCACAATTTCATTTCCATATTTCTCTAATGACTTACTTTCCCAATAAAAACAAATACATATCAGCAGAAGTCTCCCTGGACTGTGCTCACAGTGGCCAGTAGGTAGCAGAAACGTTAGCCTCCTAAGTCTTAGGCTATTTATTATTATACCCAAAGCTTTGCAATACCTTGTTGACAATATCGTGGACTGCCTCGTCGGGATCTGATTGTGTTGTTCATGACTCCTTCGCTGCCGTTCTGGATATCATGGCGGGTAGGCACAAACTACCGTCTCGAGGCACGTGGTTGTTGTAGGCCGCGTTGATTCTTGATGTAGGGTGGTGCTATAAGCCTGTAGAGAAAGTCGTGCATCAAGGTTGTTGATTGAGCTGGGTTTCTACGGGTGAGTGCAGCTTCCGCCTGCAGCACGTCTTTTTCGTCTATCCAACCGTATCTACCTAGGAGAAGAGGCGCAGAAGCTTATATATGGGATAAATGAGACACCTCCTTCCTCAAACGTAACGATAACTGGTCATGGTTCTTTCCGACTGTGATAAGCGCATCACACAAGCTGCTTAGTCGTACTCGTGGACCACAAGACGGCGCCTTCTGTGCTACAACCCACCGTAACACTTCCATCAATCAACTTCCCACAAACGGAGCAAGAATGTTGACTAACTATCCCAATATGTTTGGCAACAAGATTATCCTAGAGACGGACAACCGACCGGCACGGGAGCAAACTTCTAACAATCATCATACTTCTGTTGGGAAGATTGGCCATTAGGGGAACCTTGATTTAATGTACAAAGGTTTCACTCCAGGTGGCTTCTTTATTGATGATCCTAAGCTCTACTAATAGACTAAGAAACCTTCAATAAGACAGTTTGCCCATTTTACCGCCTCTACTACATAGCAGAAAATTTAACCTCCTAAGTATCAGGTTATAGAAATAAATAGCCTAAAGTGCTTAGTCCAAGTAACATAAGCTGGCCTACTAATTTCATCTCTTATGCTTCTAGAGGCTAATATTTCCGATACCCTGAGGCTCCTCTTAGCACTGTAGGTGACCAAGTGGACAACTGATTGAAAAATAAAAAATTTGCTGCTGCGTGTCTCAGCAGTGTAAGTGTGGTTGAGTCAGCACTTGGACCAAATCTCAAAGAATGACGCATCTTTCATCTTGCTTTCACTCGTCGCAGAGATTTCATGACACAAACAGACAACCAGAAATGTCTCAGCGACGATTGGTGTATTTATGACTAACTTTCCATAGTCCAGCCAGTATGTATCAGATTACTGTCAGCTATCTGAGCTTTTGAATCCTAGTGTCATTCTGACATCGTTGTCCCTTCCAGTCCAGTCGAGAAGCATAGGCTGTGTGTGTTGGTTATGTTGCATTTGTAATACGGCATAAGTTATCTTACGAGCGGGTCTGATTTCTTCTAGCACTTGTTGTACTTGTAGGTGAAACACTGAGTGCTGGTACCGGCGGGAACGCATGTGTAGATAGTGCAGTAGCCGCCAACACAGCTTTGGCTACCAGGGCAACTGGCGCGAGTGTCAAGGTCTTGGGCAGCGTCGGCGACAGGAAGAGGAGCGGGAGCAGCAATTGCAACGCCGAAAATGGCAGTAATAAAGATGGCAGTCTTCATGATGATGATTGTTCTTAGGAATTTGTTAGGAATTCTTGTAGTAGATTGTTTGCGTTGTGGAGTGATGGAGAACTACTCAACTATGAGGAGCCAAAGATAGTATTTATACTTCAACGAGTCTGTTATGTCATGTTCTCACACTCTAGGTCTCTGTGTTGATGATCCTTCCATTACGGAGGTGAGGTAAATTGAGCCGAGCGGTTACTAGAAGTTATGCCTCCCTGAGTAAGAAGGATCATGCTCCTTGGAGGCACAACATTTATTGAGGCTGAATCAACGCGAAGTGCACCGCAGTAGTGAGTCTCGATACAATTTCTTACATAGTCATGACATAGAAGGATCTGGAACTATCCAAAAATGGTCCAATGCAGTCGATTTGCGGGCCGAAGTGCCGATCCAGACAGATTGTGTTGTCAATACTTATTACGCCTTACCTCATGTGAAATTTTGTATAAGCTATCAATCCACGCATTACCTATTTGGGCCAGAATCCTACGGAAGACAGATTTCTCTATAAGAGGAAGGAGCGTGTTGATCCCCGACGCTTGTTAGTTAGTATTGCAATCCTTCAAAGCAGCTATCGGAGATTGTAGTTCAAATCTGCAACGAAAATCTGATAAAACGCAAGTACGATAAAACAAGACCAGACTCAAGACTTAGTATGTGCGGACGAAGGGGTAAGGGGGTTAACTTGAAGAAGCTAACTGAATTTTCTAAACGGATTATCATCGCGCAGGTACTGTTGTTAGCTGTTGGCTATGAAAGGTCTACGTTTCCGTGCTTTAGAAGAGATCACCGAGACTTCCGAGGTTTCCAGATGTAAAGTATTAATTGTTGCTATCACACGGTTAGAGACTCCAAAGATACTCAGTATCGATCAATATTGCAGTTGGATAGAAGTCGGCCCTGTTGCGGGGCGATGATCTGCTGTGAGGTTGTCCAGTGGCAGAGTCGAGGCCCTTCTCTATGTTGCTTTAGCCTCAACGCTACGAGTCTAGTGTGGAACTATTCAATTCAATTCGAGAGAAAAAAGATAATGCTATGCTGTTTTGTAATAGTGTCTTGAATTTCTCCACCCATTTCTTAGTCCTTCCAATCGGAATAACTCCCCTATGGTTCGTTTTACTATCGCTAACCTTTCTACGGGTGGGTGGTAGGAATGTTGGGAAAGGTGCATGTCAACTGTCTTACTTATGTGGCTCGGCACATAGTAGCTGAGAGTCCAATCTATCGTACCCGTGAACCATTTTCAGCAATGTGATTGGTGAAGATCTTCATATGAAGTACTCTGGCGGACTAAAGAGACGTTCGCATAAATAAACCTCTATAGTGGCTCGAAAAAGGAACTACTGAGCAATAGATACATGTCCTTAGACTGGTGGCTGCTTCAACATGAGGATACCAAAGACAGATCAAGACACAGGAGTTAGCTGATAGTCAGGTCAGACCACAAGCTACGATGTTCTGGACTCTATGTGGTGCCTTGGTAGTCTTCTTGAACCACACACGTAGCTGAGATGGGAGGTTAAGTTGAACAATGTCTCAAACGCAGAAAATATCGTAGTGGCTGGAGTTCTTGTATAAAGAGGACACCGTCTCCCATCATGTTAGCTGTCAAGAAGCCTTTAAATTCTCATTACTACCTACCATTGCGTATTACAACGCAAATCATAGTTACATCTTTCGTCACCAAATAACCACAATGTCTGTTGATCATCTTGACAAGGTTGAATCTGCTCAGCAGGCCCTGTTGAAGAAAACGCACAGTGGCAAAGTGGGAGCCCAATTTGTCCAAGAGGTCAAGGAGTCGCTTCTCTTCCAGTACAACTGGAATGAGCTTTTATACGCAACTCCAACAGCCATCACGCTGATGGGTGCTTGCCACGTTGCGGCGGCTTCACCCGAAGCTTCTGCTATCAACTTGGGTGATGGTGTTCGGACTGGAGGATTCAAATATCTACGGTTTGTTTACCCTCATGAGTATCCAGATATGCCACCGGCACCGATCTTAACATCTTTAGTGTTGCTGGAAACCTCACCCTCAAGGCCTGTCTGGTCTATGTTGCCAACGAGGGCGATAAGGCATTTCGCATTACGGGAAGCAATATGTCGGGTATCACTCAAACATCTTCTGAGATCGTTGAAACAGTCACTCGCACTGTCAGGGCCATTCAAGGTCTTCCAGAGACAGAACGCATAGTGAACAACGAGCTCAGGAAGCTGCGAAGAATGTCTGATAATTGCGGCCAGTATGCCGAAGAAACCGAGAAGGCCTTTAATTCCTGGTTTCTCTCTGTTTTGGAATTCCATCAGGCTATTATCAAGAAGCAGAGTGGCGCCACAACTGACTCGCATGACAATTCGACGGCTAAGTTACAGTCTGAGATTGAAGCAAGCTACGCAAACAAGGATGCCAACATGCTTAGCAAGGCTTCTGAAGCGATGAAGGAGGCGTTTTCCAAGCAGGAGAAGGCATTTCAGGCCGCAAACGAAGGTCTCCCCCCTGGTAGGTTGATTAATAGTCCCCCATTTTCATGATACACAATGCTAATATAACGTTTTTGCAGGTTGGGAGCCCTGTGGTTTGGCAGCTTTGTCTGCTATCATCTCGGTAGGGCCCGCGCTTAATGCCCAGGCACTACCAGCCATGATAAATGCCGCGAATTCCATGTCCACTGTCCAAGGTCTTTCAACCCTTCGGTTCAATGACGCAACTCCTCAGATTGACCCTGCATACCTAGCCGCCTCTATTCTTAAACCCTTTATGACTATGCTCTTGGCCTACCTTACTTCTGGGGAGGGCAATACCCCCGACTGGTCAAAGCTCAACGACCAGGGCCTTGCATGGCTCCTCAGAAACCTCCAGGTGCAACGGGAGTCTGCGAAGCTAGGTACAAGTGCACCCTGCATGGAACTTAATGCTGCCTTTGAAGCTACTGTTGCAATCGTGGAGGAGATCAAGAAGGCCGTCGCCGATGAGCAGAAACTTAGTTTGGCCAAGTCGGATCAAGCTTCTATTAAGAAGTGGCAAGATGCCATTACCCAGGCGAAGCTCACTGTCACCAAACTTGATGCTACAGCAAAGTCATTCCCTGGGTCCTCATCCAATTCACCCAAGATGACGAACATCTCTATCGAGAGGAGGGATAACAGTGCAGTTACTGCCGCCGTGAGCACTGCTACTGAGAAGTTTGTTCTCAATCAAAGGGCCCTTGAGACCACCCAGGCTAATTACACCAAGGCTAACGAAGCTGCTATGAAAGTTCAGCAGAGGTTGGGTGACATCCAGACTAAGCTCAAAGGCATTCAGATTTCTAGCGCACCCCTTGAGCGCGTCCAGGAGATCTTGATTGAAAGCATCGCTATTCTAGTCGAGCTCAAGGTCCAGATCAGCAAGATCACTGCCTTCTTCAAAGCGCTTTCTACTTTCGTCAACGTCATCGCCGAGACGAAGATTGACAGTGACTTTACTCGTTCTGGAAGGGGTTTGCTGCCACCGAATGATCTCGATAGTGAGACCATCTATGTCTCAGTCTTGCAGTTCAAGGCGTATTTTGATCTATTGCAGATGATATGCCAGATGTATACCACTGTTCACGTCCAATACGTCTCCCCCGGCTTTGATCTTCTAATGGACCTAAGCCACATGTCCAGAATCGCTGAAGAGATGGGTCCCAGACGCGAGCAGCTCAATCATTTCACAGATTCTGCCCACAAGGCTATAAATGAGCTTACTGTCCGGGTAAGTCCTTATGCATCTTTATAGAGAAGAGTTTCGACTATGATCAATTGTACTGACATTGAATTCTTCTTGTAATAGAAGCAACAGGAAATCTCCGAGGGCCTTCGGGACCGCATTAATGCGGTCGCGGAGCAGACAGACATGTTGCCCAGGATCGGAGTTCCTATGCCTGCGTCTAGCACTGTCCAAGCCATAAAGACAGGTGCTGATGTAGTCCAGGATGCAGTTAAGAATAACCTGACAGCAGGTATGTGACGGTTGGGTTTCCAAAGGGATACACTAGGCCGTGCTGGGTGTATGTTTGTAGGATTGTAGGATACGGTCTGAGCGGTAGCGAAGTGTCATGTCTCTTAATAGTGAATAAAGCGGGTTAGGCGTATTCAGGTAAAGAAGTCTTATTGATAGCTGGCGAGCTAAGTGTATCTATCTGATGCTAAATGAATGTATATATACTTGGGGATATGCAGGTCGAATGGAGTCGGTTCGATAGTAGTCGTTATATAAGTCGAATAGCATGCGTTCGACTTCTACAGGGTAAGTTGATGTTCATTAGATAAGAAATTGTGGGTACGCGAGGCACATGTGTCATCTTGTGTTGGGTCGTAACAAGGTATGAGTGCTTAGCGTGACTAAGCAACTCACCTTTGAGGGCGAGTCATAGAGGCACAGCTAGCTATGCCATTAAAATCACATGCATATTTGGGCACAGCTAGCTGTTGAACCAGCGATGTCAAGTAATGACATGAGGAGCGTTTTGACCAATCACACCTCGGAAGGTTAAAAGGAGAGTCACATGACTATATCACATCCCAATTAGGGTTAGCGTAAGGCAGTCCACCTGAAAAGAGGGGAAACAGGCTTCCTAGATTACTCAATGAAGAAGACAATAAATTTGACCACAAGTTGCGGTTTAACAAAAATTATATAGAAAATCAACAAAATTCGCGATAGCCGGCGGTGAGGGGTTATCTCACACTTTTGTGCCGTCTCACACTTTTGGGCCCAACTAAGCTTGCTTAGTTGGCTCGCCCCGCCTCGCGGCATGAGCCAACGGGTAACTGTTAATTAAACTAAAGTTATGGCGATAAGCTTATCGCTATATAATCTATCTAGCTATCAGGTCTAAGGTAGGCAGGTCTGGTCTTGAGCTGTGACAGTAATTGAGCTTTTCGAAAACCCAGAAACCAAGGCATACTCGATTGCTGGACCTTCAAAAAAACTCAAATAAAGCAGCGAGCCCGGAATCTAATTCCTCGTTCAATATATTCCCATCTCCTTAACTGGCACAGAATATGTGATAATATTAGAATTTGGGGGCCACTGACCACCTGATGCCACTGCGATCCATATCGGGGTCAGCGATGTAATCATTTCTGTCGTCCAATATAAACGTGGCACTGCGGCCGTCGCATCCTGTGAAGTCGATAGAGAGGACTCTTCCAAGCTCAATTGGGTTAATGATAGTACCGGGCTCAAAGCTACCAAAGGCAACATAGTATTGGGGCCTGGCATAGATCTGTGCAACAACATTAGGCCTTGCCTGGTATGTTTGCACAGGAACGACTTCGCCCCGGTTTGTTTCCATGGCACCCACACCAAAATACATACTGCCTGTAAAGAATCGTCAGAGTACTGGTCCGACTTTGTCCAAATCTAGACTCACCGGGATTTTGATAAGAGAACGTGTCATCAGAACCAATAGAGAAAGCACCTGGAGCTCCAACTGAATCATCTTCCCTGTCAAACCTGGGAGATTGGCCGTCAGAATTCTCGGTAGTGAGATAGAATTTCGATCCGTTTGGGCCTAGGCTGGCTCGTCTAGAGTCAGAAACCTCGACCTTGACTCTTCCATCGTCGGTCCTGTGCGACGAGCCATGCAGGGCATACAGATCACTCGAGACCTCAAACCTGGCTTCACCGTTGCCTGGGATCCTCGAGGCTTGCTGATAGACGTTGGTGAAGACTTGATCACTCGGGATATTGGCAGGCTTGGGCAGATCTTGGAAGAGCAAAAGGCTCTGTGACTGCGACGACTTGTTCTTGATAATGATGGTGTAGGTTGGCATGGTGGAGACTGAGAGCGATGCTTAGGATAAGTAGGTAAAGGGAGAAAATGCTGATGGCTGGACTGAAGTATCAATGTGAGCTTTTTGAGGAGCAGGTCATGAGCTTAGGGACAAGCTGTGGCTGTTGAACAATCTCAATGGAATATGGGGACCATGTAGGGTCTTATATACTCGCAGCATACGGGCTTTGACACTATGTGTCTTATTTCCTTTCCTCGTCACCTTTCATGTGCATCTTACCACTATCCATTCTGTACCATCAGCCGCATTGGATACTACTAGTTTCTCGTCATGCTTTCGATAGTTTCGTGCAGCCAGCCACACCTGTGATTTACCCCTCCCAGCTAGTGTTCTATGTGTCAAATGTGTGGTTTTGTGAAATAAACATTACGGACCTCCTGGACGGATCTATAGTTGTAAAATATATATCTCAATTTATGGAATAATACTAAAGATTGAATCATGTAGTCGCGGTATTCAGCGTTGTCATAACTTGAATGGTACATCACTTTTGGTGAGCATGATTCCTGGGGAGACGAGAGCTAAGATGAAGCTAGCTGTGATCAATTGTGGGTTGCTGCAGGCGACTGTCCAGACCAACTATTCAGCCAGCCACCTTGAATGAATACGAATTGAGTAAAAATGTCATTGGCGAGACAAGGCTCTATCTTAAAACCACAAGCTAATATATTGATTTCAATTCAATAGTTCATGCTCGCTTGCAGTGACCCGGTTACGTACCCTGTATCTTTTTGTCTTATTCTAAAAATCATATCTGATGAAATAAAACTAGAGAGGCTATTTGTGTCTCCATTGCCTGTATTCTTGCGTGATTTATTGCCCAGCTTGCGTTAGATGCTTCGACCCCAGAACCAGACACCGAGTGGTGTATATGGTCCGGGCAAGGCATCCTGTGCCCATGCAGATAGTTGGAAGATACTGCGCAGACAGACAAGCAACGTAACCACAGCGATGGCAACCGTCAACCCCAGCAAGACCCTCCTTGCATACATCATGTCATCTATCGGCGGCGGTGTTGTGTTGGAGCGAATCTCAATGTGAGTTGCGATAGACAGGCCCAAGATGGCCAGGTCGACTGCTAATAGCAGCCCCATGAGCTTCGGGCGGAATGAATCACGTCTGTACCATGATAAGGCAGACACGCTAGTTGTGATAAATATGATAATGGGATAAGGAATTATCTACAAACCATTATGTTAGCAGGAGCTGAGGAAATATAAGTGTGTCTTGGGTAACAACCATTTTCTGCGACATGCTGAAATCATTGCCTTGTCGGCGAACCAAATTTGAGGCAAGTGTAATGGCCGCTATACTCATCGCCAACGTCAAGACACGATTGGTAAAGTTTCCAGCTAACAAATGTCGCAAGCGCCGAGGGGGGGGGGGTCACCACGATTCACTCCTGTTTCATTTCTTGTCTGAGACTGAGGAAATGGCTGCAATGGTGGTGGTCTAATTTGGTAGTCCGATTCATCGTAACCGGGCGGCTGTTGGACAAGACCTTCTTGGTCAGCCCGTCGCTTTCCCTCCATCGAGTTCATGTTTTTGAAAGATAATCTTGTGGGAAGGTTTGCTTCAGTATAACAAGGCGTGCTCGGATGGAACAGAGTATCACAGCCAATATTCAACAAGCACCAAAGGGTCCATTTATATAGTTATGTGCAGGCCTGTAGGATTCGCGCTATGACACTCAAAGGATTCCTGGCAAGAGGAACTTCATTAGCATGACATCACGGTGGCATGTCACGTTTCAGCAAGGCCAATTACAGTCAACCAAAGAGGTGGAAACGCATATATATATATGTCAAATAAGAGACAGTGACGTTAGGGGCCGGGATGGTAGATACAACAACCCTGATCAAGCGAGGACCTTTTGCTTGAATGTTACTGTGCTGGAAATCCTATCTACTTGGCGTTACCACTTAGGTTTCTAATAGAGCAAACGAGGAGCGATGCCAAGTCCATTTGCCAGAACAATAACCAAAGGGCTTGAGAGGTGTTCGCTACTGGCAGGGTTAAGATGCATGGCCAAACGTTTATGTATATAACCTATACAGTGAACCCAATCGCTTATTTTAAATCTTTAGTAGAGCCCGTATGACCTCCCTGGTATCCGATTCTGAACCTTCCCCTGATCCCCAAGAGGTAATTGTGAGTCTTCGCGTAACAAACACAAAAGGTAGGGTTAAAGATGGCGCGGAGGATATACGTAACGAATGTATCAAAGTGGGTGATGTAGTTCGCCAGTCTCTCGTCAGACTTAGCGTTCAAGTCATCGAATTTAAAGCCAACAGTATTCCAGGACTTTCCCCGGGCCACTTCCTTGGCCAACGTAAGTAGACAGTTCTTGGTTGTCACAATCCTGTGGACATGAACGGAACGATTATTAGTCTGCTCCGCGTGATCCAGAGTGAAAACAATAGCATCAGCGACACATCGAGAGTTGATACGCTGCAGGAGACATCGTAGATATTGGTTGTGTCGCCGGTGCTATTGATTACAAAGGACTTTAAGAAGCTTTATCAAGTGCAACAAGGAGACGGCTGTTCGAATACTCCTATAGTCCTCTGGATAATTGATGTAAGTGGAATCAGACTGTTAAAGAGAACTGTTCCAGATTGTATCAGTATCCATCAATTCAAGTTTCGATGGTAAATAGAGACTCGAGTAGGGGGGGCTTGAACTGTGGGTTAAACAAATCCCGCTGAACTCCACCTTCGTCGCGATGCAAGTAGGATCCATCCTGAAACGGGTTTTCTCCCTTCCCATATAGATATGAATTTATAGTTTCTTTAACCTCAACATACATTCCATACCCAATTGTACATCGGTCATCAGGCGTGACCGCAATACGTACCTGGGGCCTCTCTCCCAGAGACCGTGACTGCCAGTCGAGCACGTCACGCATAGCCTGGACGAAATCGGTGTATTCATGAGTTTTAAACCCCAGGTCTAAAGTCGTGCGGTTGAGGGAAGTCGGCCTCATTTAAATGAACTATAACATTAGCAAGTCGTCAACAAGTTCAAGGAATCGTACTCACGCGTCCACAAAGGAGCAATAATAGTACTCCCCTTGGGAATAAACATTCCCTTATATACATAATCTGTCGTACTAGTATGTAGTGTTCCACCAAGCATAGCGATAGGTCTCCAGCGAAGAGTCTCGGAAGCAACAGCCCTGACATACTCTAGCTTAGGAAGATCATTAAACGTTAGAAGACGATCATTTCTGACTACACGGTCGAGTTCTTCTCTTGCTTTGGGGATAAATTGAGGTCCGAATTTGACGCATGCGAGGAGGAAGCTAGCTAATGACCCGGCGGACTACCATCATCAGTATCGACCGGTTGAGGCAGGAGGGGTGCTTACTGTTTCGACACCGGCGCCGAAAGGTGAACCGGCCGTATAAGCAATTTCTAGATCCGTCATTCCAAGATTATGTTATTCTTCCAGAAGATGTTTTGCGAAACACGTCGGTGCAGTACCCTTTGAAACCGGGGATATATTTGAGTGCGGGATATCGTTCGACGGCGTACTTGCCAGGAATACTGATATTGTCAGTGACGGTCATGACGATAACGGAGTTGGGGGATTTTACTTGACCATCGTCAAGCGCTCCATCGCTTCGGCATTCCTCTTGACCATAATGTCACTTTTAACATCCTCGACTCTCCTCCCATATGTAACCATAATAATAACACTAGCAGTATACCTCTCTAAATGCATCCTAAACCCCCTCGGATCCTTTAATAACTAAAATATTAAAACCTTGCTCTTAAGACTCTAAGTAGGTCTATAGCTCTCACTCTGCCTCTATATAAACCCACTATATAAAAGCTTCCTCTAATATCTCTAATATGAATTATATGGCGCCATAAGACCTTTTATCCTACCTGATAATAATTCACTGCCTATAATAAAGCGCGGTTATAATGAAAATACTGCGCCGCGTTTTTCGAGGAGGTCCTATACTGCTTGTGCGGAACCGAGGATTATGGTTAGTGCGGGACCGAGTTAGAGGTAGACTACATCGCCGTATTGTTAGGATAGTTGTTGAAACCAGAGCCATGGTTTCTTTATGCCTGTTTTTATGGTTTTGGGTCCTGGGGGAAGGTGGTGTCTGTAGGAGTAGAGTTTGTATTCTTGTTGGAGCTGTATATGTCAGTATATTGTAATTACTTGAGAGGAGGGTAAATAAAGCTCTAATCAGTTAGTGCAGGGTAGCTTCAGTTTAACAAGTCACCTGTTTAAAATGCACATCCGGCTGTGTGGGTAACAGAGACTATAGAAGTCTAGAAGACCTACTGTTGCATTGACAGGTGTCTTGGCAAATTTTAGACCCTTGACCGCTAGCCTTTTCGGTCACTCCTATTAGACTACATGGGTTAATACGAGAATCTGTGGAGTTTCAAATGGTCTGTGTCCTCTTAAGGGAGTCGGTGCCGGCCTCGGTAGTTTGATCAGGAGGTTTCATTTTTACTATATATAGTGGTCTGTATTGCTTCCATTTTTATCTTTTCTCTCTCTACTTTACCGACAATTACATCTGTTTGCTATTACCCTCGTCAATAATAGCAGCCATGTTGGCATTAACCACCCTCGTTTTATCCTCCGTTTGGCAGGCTGCCGCTCATGTACTTCCACGCGATATTGACGAATCACTATTATCCGGCAATAACACGGGCAATGGGACGGAGCCCGAACGTGGAGACTATACATGGACACCAACCTGTAAATTGCCATCCGCCAAGGGCTTTATGTTTCCCATGGGCTTTGACAAGTTTGAGAATTGTGTCCCCGCCACTGGAACAGTCAATGCCTTTATGATCTTTGTCGACTTCCCCGATGCAGAGGATGAGAGGTCTCCCCAGTCGATGCACGATTACCTTGTACCGGAAGCGGTCGAGTTTTACAAACAGGCCAGCTACGGCAAAGTCAATCTGGACGTCAAGGCTGATACTTCTGGCTACTATCGTATGCCCAAGGAAGCCGGCGCGTATGGATGGCAGGCCGGTGGCTTCTGGCAGGACAACTACATCAACGACGCCCTCGATGTCTTCACCGCCAACGGCACAAACCCTGCACCTGAGGCTGACTTTCTGTACATTATACCAACTGGTCGCGCAGCAAAGTCACTTCAACGTTCCATCACGCGCTTCGATCCTATCTCTACGCGCCACGGCAAGAAAGTGACCTACAAAAAGACCGTGCTCCTCGGCGCCACCGACTGGGATCTCCATTCCAAGACCCTAGCCCACGAGACGGGCCACACCTTTTGCATGTCAGACTACTACGCTTTCACCGGGTACCAGAACCAGTACGTGGGAGAGTGGAGTGTCATGGGCGCACACCAAGGCCAGGCACCCGATTACTTTGCCTGGGATAAGTACCGACTGGGATGGATCGAGGACAAGGACATTGACTGCGTTCTCGAGGCTGGAAGTACAACTCACGTTATCACACCGCTGGCCTGGGACGTTGAAGGAACAAAGGCCGTTATCATTGCTCAGAGCGAGATTAGTGCTCTTGTTGCTGAAGTCCGTATTGATAGTGGCCTGGACGGGAATGTCTGCTCCCCAGGTGTTTTGCTTTACACGGTCGGCACTAGGGTAGGAAATGGTGCCGTCGAGGTGATTGATGCGACGCCTGGGTCCATGGGCTGCGCTGGGAGTCTTGAAGATAAGAATGATGCTACTCTGTCTTTGAGTCTCGAGAAAAGCCAGTCTCTTGCATCCGCTCCTGTTAGTTCATTGGAAGTTCCTGGCTGGAATGTCACTGTGACTTTGGTGAGCAAGGAGTTCTCTGATTATACTATTCGCGTGGACCGAAAGACAGATGTCAAGACTGATTCATGGTAATATTGCCTAGAGCTTGAATAAATTATTTCTACACTATGATCCTAAATAGCATATGCCTATCTTCTATTGAACCCTTTCTCTACACCGCTAGTCTAGACGTCTTGAAAAAGACCTAGCATATAAAGACGACCTGATTAAGGTCTGGTATGCCTCGGGTTAAAGCAGCAAATATTAAACAGGGTGGGCGAAAAAAGGAAATACTCCATGTCAATATTCACATCCCGTAGTAGGCCTGTATTAAATTATTCTTCCTCAACCATAACTGTGTACCTCGTAGGAAACGTTGATGCATAAAATACGTAAACAGTTGGGATAGTTTAAAAGCTTTAGTGAATATTCAGCTAACGTGTTTGATAAGTAGTTATGTTATGCAGTGTATACAACCTTGTTGTACGCACATCCGTACAGAAAGATCATCTCGCTGCGTGTGAGAAATGACAAGCTAAGCAGCGACAAGAGCGTCAAGCTCAAGATAACGCTGGCTATCTTCCCTCATATGCAGAAGCTATACAAAAGAAGATGACCGAGGTCGAAATCCAGCATATCTCGCAGGACGGGCGTCACAGTTATGGTTATGCCTATGATGTCGCCGCTGCTATAATCAAACATCAGGGTATGTGGATATTCCTTGGGACTTGACGTCAGGCCCAAGATGCCGAGGCATTCTTCGTATCAATTCACCTCTTACAGATGTAATGTCTTATTAGACACTTCTGCTTACTACTTAACAGAGTATGCCTTTAGTACTTTTGCCAGACGCTGACTATAAGCGGAGACGGCCCCCATAAAACGGCCCCCATACCGAGGTCATGCCAAGGCTCAGCCGAGACATCAAGTGAATCACAAAATGTCAGATAGTTTGGCTAGGTAATAATGGCATATATAAATCAAGTCGCAAAATCGATCCGAAATGTGTTCTTCTCTTGTTATAAAAATTTATCCAGAGCCGGTTCGCAACCTACATTCTCAGCCACTCAAGGGCACTTTCTACAGTGCTGGTGCCAAGAAGCCTTGCATCATCCTGAGCAGTGGTGTAAGTACTACCTATTAAAATTCTCACGCCACATGCTCTATCATTGTTAACTGGAATATAGTTCTCCGGTCTTCGGGATCACTTCCTGCCTGACTATGCTGCTCGCTTCAACGCATCTGGCTACGGAGCCTAGGAGCTATTAAGAGGCGATTTGGGTCAAATCGGCCACCAAAATGGGGTTACAGGTGTTACGATCCAACGGATGGCTTAGTCACCTTACATACGTCCCCATATTGTCCACCAATCACATGTCCCGGCCTATCGACACAATCAGCATAGTCAGTGCCAAGACTATACGATCAGCAACTGATCGCACTAATCCTACGATAACTTTCACCAGATAGCTACTTACAATGAGGCAGTGGCACAGATACATGAAATGAGCGGACTAGTTGGTCTCAACATTGTCACTCTTCGATTTCAACATCTAGAAAGACTTGAAGAATAGTCTAGGGTAGCTACGGGTCTGATTTAAGCTTGATGATTGAGCAGAGTTACTAGTAAGACAGCAGAAACCTTGACCTCCAAAGTCTTGGTGAATAAAAATAAATAACCTAAAAACTATAGTCTAAGTAGCATGAAGCCGAACTGATAATTTCGTGTCTTATGGCTCCATCGGCCAATTGTTCTGATGCACTGAGAAATCCCGCTAAGCTACTAAATATCATGAGTGAATACGACATATCAAAGATATTAACTATAACCACTTGTGCGTTCAAAGCTATAGATACTTTTTTTTGAAAGTCATCGATCATCAAAGAGCTATCTGAGTTGGCCTAAGCGGTGTGAGATCTTGACTGTCACGATGTGAACCTGCTGGCTCTAGACCGGCGCTTAGTATTCCTTCAGGATAGCATTTGCCGTTCAATGAACGATGGAACATTAATTTCCATTATCTTATCTTGGCGCTCAAGAAAGCTTAATTGAGTAAGACTTTGTTTCTTCAAGAGCCGCTTGCGAAAAAGCGCGCCTGTCGTATCCATCAGATGAGGGTATTAGCATGGGTCGGTTAACTCGGCACCGGACACGGAGAAGGAAAACAACAAATATTTGAAGCTACTGAGATCTTTTGTCTGACTAACTATGCAACACGAAATGAAGTATGCGAGAAGGATTCAGCTCTAATCTCGTCTTGGCAGCTGCATTGCTGTATCTTAGCCATATTCATGTCCATATACGACGAAAAGAAGTATAAAACACTTCAATTCCTCGCTCATTGACTGCTATTATTCTCACTCATCAGTTTCAATCTCTCATTATTACAAAAAGTAACTAACTAACATTTCATCATGAAGTTCACAACTCCCCTTCTCGTTCTGCAGTCAGTTGCTTGTGCAGCTTTCACGCTCCCAGACAATTTGCCCAACGGTGTATACCGTGCTCACGTCAACTCCGAAGGCCTTGAAGTCTCTGAAGGACTCACTGTTGACTATAAAACTACTGTGACTCCAAGGAAGACTACGAATCTTCTCAAGTCTCGCCAAACCAAGGACGAAGGAGGATGGGACCGAGACCAGCCAGATATGTGGTGTGGATGCGGGTATGTACAGATATTGGAAACCCAGTTGCTATTGGATGCATTACTAATCAATTTCTTTATAGTCTTTCCATGAACCATGGAAACTGTGATACTGCTGTCGACATGCTCAAGGCACAGTTTGACAGATCTGATGGCGGTGTGGGTGAGGTTACTCAAGCCTGGTATTCAATCTACGGCGATGTCGTGAGTTATTCCCAATGTTTCTACTTAATAACGCTGGCTTGTGTCTTTTCTGACCATTTACACTCGAACAGGTTGCATTCTGTTGTGCACAGGGCACATTCCCACTATTCTCCAGCCAGTACGCCGATTTTCTCGGACGCATCACTGATAGATGTGGCTGGTATGTTCCGGGAACGTTCTCACCGTCATCCATTGGGTTTTCTGCGGTTGACTGTGGCTACATGAACTATTCCCCTGGTCTCGATTTCTGTGGCAATGCAGAGATTGGCCGTCACATGGGTGACAAGGGACGATGCTGAACTTGAGTATGTTAGCACTCTGACTAGCTAGCAACCAGAGCATATACATATCATTCTGCTAGTACCTTTTAGTTTCTTGTTTTAGTAATTGAAACCCTTTCTAATAGTGTAGACTTGTATCACGACAAAGGTCTTTTGCAATCGTCATGAAGGTTTATCTTGCAATTGCCTACTGAATATTCCATTGTACAACCGCTATCTTCTGACGGTGTCTCATCTGTTTGGTAGTCCACCCATTCCTATTGTATGTTTTAGCGGGTCAACCTTCTTGGTGAAGAAAATTGATGATCCTAACCATAGTATAACAAAAGGTTGACTGTAGTTGCTATTATACAATTATGCTTGGCCTGTCATGAGTTATTATTTATCAACTAAAAATAAAGCTGCATGTTTACTGAAGCTGACCAGGAATACCGTGTTAGGGAACAAACGATGAAACCGTTTATTTCTCTGCATCTTTCGTTTCTGGATCGGGCTTCGTGCTAGCCTCAACTTGCTGAGGTGATCTGCCAAGAAAACGGCCTGATGGACCAGGCTTCTGCTTTGTCGCTTTCTTGTTGTCAGTCGGCGCTGCTGGAGGCAAGAAGGGGACGTTTGGTAGTATAGAAAGAATGGTGTCGAAGATGGTCATGATTGTGGACTTGATGTGATAAAAACTTAGTAGCCCTGGTTTGTGTTTGATGTTTATTCCACTGATGGGATGCTAATAGACTGCGGTTGTGTAAGAGGGAAGTTGTAGCTATGTCCTTTGTTTCGGCGAGACAAGTGAGTTAACTTGCAGGCAGAAACAAATCCGCAATTGACCGTTCACGTGGGTGAAAACCGACGTCAGCGGATGGGTTTGGTCACAGTCATACGACTTTCCCAGTTGGTTATGCCGTGAAGGTGCATCCCCCCCCTGCCTCGGCTACTGGGTCTAGACTTCGTAGACTCTCGGGCCGTGCCATAACCAAGCATCCAATTGCTCTGCCACACTGGACCAACACCATGCCTAGATATCCCCAAGTATCTAGCTGCAACTTTTTGTTACCTTTATTTTTAGTAAAACGTATCGTTTCTGCTTAACGGTGAGGCTTTTGTTGGTCCATCACGTTATGGCACTATTGTTTACCCTCTGTATCTAGGTGCTGAGTATCCACCAGGAGCCAACACAATGCTGGTATCAAGCCAAATTTTTAGCCTAATGCCTCTAATGTGACGGCTGTTTCTACATCCGGCCATAGTCTTGTGAGATGTAGCGATCCTCGTTCGTGAGATGTATCGGCTTTTGGGAAACAGGATAAAAAGAGAAGACATTGTTACGTACTCATATCATAATGCTGGTAGTCGTTGCCCTGTCATGTATGTGGCTGTTCAAAGCCAAGGAAAGAATGTATAATAATCCGTTGAATTCATTGAAAATATTACACTCCAAATTTCAACCGCCTCTCTCAAACCCTTTGTTGCAAACATGAAGTTTAACTACGCTCTCTTAGCTGCGGCGCCTCTGATCTGCAATGTATGCCGCTCTTCCAAGTTTTTTTTATCGAAGTCAACCGTTAATAGACAGCGCAGGCAGCTGATCTTGACGCTCCTATTGAAGGCTACGGCGTGGTCGTACCGGAATGGGAGGTTGAGATAACACCCGGAGGCCCGACAACCGTCTTGAATGGGACCATTGAGGAAGTTCATGACGAGCTACTTCAGTTGAACCCTGACTGGGACGAAGAGTACGCTGGAAACAGCACTGACAGCGAGCTAACGGAACGAGACTCTGGCTTCGAGCTCTTTGCTAGAACTGACTTTAGCGACGCTGAGTACCACTGCGGCGGCCGATGGCCAAAGTGTCGTACCACCTTCGTCAATCAAGGCATTTCTTATCTTCGCCGTACCAAGGGAAAACCAACAAACGGCCCTGGACCAGGAAATTGCGGTCGGGTGAGCTGCTCATTCAACTCTGCTATCTGGTGGTGCAATGATGTGAGTTTTAACTGTTGTGGAATTCCCATTGAAGCGCCATTGGTAATTAATAATTTTATTCCAGAACGCCAAGTCAAAAACTTTGAACAGCTTTTCAAGCATTGCAGATGCTGCTGCTTTTATTGTGAAGAAGTGCTACGTTCCCGACAGAGGACCACCGGTGCCAGGAAAGATGAACATGCTGTCCGGTCAAGCATTCCATAACAGCAAATGGAATGTAATTGTCAGGAAGGACAAGTGTTAGAAGGGTCACAGTCTGGGAAGAATTCTGAGAAGAGCGGCTATTTTATGACAACTATAATTGTTTCAGATTGCTTTCTGTGCTGTATTGGGACGCTACGTGAAGAAATAGTTCATGCATGGAAAGGTAGACAAGATATCCATTGTAAAGATTGCCAGTTGCCAATATGAACGTTGTAATCATAAACTCAATTTAAAGTGACTTAGCATTAATCAACTTTAGTTACCTGGATTAGGCTCCATGTATTATCGCATTAGCATGAACATCATTGCTGCCAGCTCATAATCATTTTTACTTTCGTTGAAAAAAACATGGAACGTCTACGGCCATGCAGGAATATTGAGTTTACTACATGTGCAATCGCATGTCTTCTCAGCACAATTAATAATAGCCTAATAGCACATGACGGCGATTTCTAGTTTAGGATACTTCACTTTCAGTAAGCGAGGTCTAGATCATTATGAATACGTAAATGAATCTTGAAAGAAAACCAACTGCGTGAACAAACTACTGGGGACCCATGTAGTCAGAGGAAATTTGAGAGATAATTAGAACCAACAGCATATACCAAGTCATATGAACTGATCAGTACTCATGTGTTGGATCTAGAACATCGCAGAACAATTAGGCAATTTTTCACAAATGTTAAGTTGAATCAGCTGTCAGAATTTCGACTCGTCATATTTCAACATAAAAGCTCACGATATCCAGCCCAAGCTTTGTGTCACTCACAAGTCTCCATCGCAGGCAAGACAACTGTTATTCTATCTCACTATTCTCTCATACATCATGTACTTTCAAAATTTGCTTTTTCTTTCAGTTCCCTTGTTGGTCTCTGTAGGTTTATCATCACGGTCGACAAGCTGTAGCGATGCTAATATGCTGTGCTTTAGGGCCTAACCATGGATGCTCCAATTGAGGGTTATGGAGTTATGGTCCCCGAGTGGGAGGTTGAAGTAACCTCGGGGTCGACAGCAGTGCTCGGAGGAACAATTGAAGAAATCCATGAGGAACTCCTGCAGTTGAACCCCAGTTGGGATACAGAGTATATAACCAACGTCACACAGTCTACTGCCACCGAAAAGAGAGATTCCGACATGCACCTCTTTGGTCGGACTAACTTTAAAGGGGCAAAGTATACATGCCGTGGCCGCTGGCCGGAGTGCCACCCTGCTCCTATCGTGACAGGTGTTGAGTACCTACGATACGTCCAAGGGAAGCCGAAGAATGGCCCCGGACCTGGAAACTGTGGTCGGGTTAGCTGCTCCAACAACGCCGCTATCTGGTGGTGTAATGATGTAAGTCACAACCTTTCAGATATTGCGGCCAAATTGAACTAATGGGTCATCCAAATAAAAGAATGCCAGCTCAAAGACCTTGAACGGATTTGGAAGCATTGCAGACGGCGCTGAGTATATCAATGACAAGTGCACACGATGGGGCTGGCAAAACGGTGGCTATAGAAGTTTTGTATCCGGACAAGTGTTTCACAGCACTAAATGGAACGTCATTGTACGGAAAGACAAGTGCTAGATGGTCGGGTATCTCTAAAGCTGCCAAGCCTGAATGGAAAGTCAACGGGAGTAGTCTTTTGATACAATATATTTGTTATATGGCAACCCAGACCTACTACCTGGACTGCAGGCATTTGCCATCTGGTGACGATTTATAAAAACGAAAGACCAGCGAAAAGTCCATCCACATCATCCATGTTTTGGATAACTTGCTTCCCTTTCCTTTGACTGTCGGGTGGTTGAAGAGACGGAAAGTCGATAAACGACTGCTTTGCTTGATGATTGATTTCCCCAATTATGTCGATTAAAGGAACGACATAACTACTTGAAAGCATGTCTGTCGCAACTAGATGGCCGTAAACTTCCAACGTCGACACGTCAACTACCCAGGATCCGGAATCCCCTGGTACAATGTCTGTCATTCTATTAGTTTCTGTTCCTGATTTGTTTTTTCATACATGCCTGCGCTTTGGCTATGCTCTACCGTATATGCTCTTACAAACTTGCTCCCAGGCTGAAGAAGTACTTGACTTAGACCAACCGAGACTGTTGCTTCCTTTATTCCAGATACTCCTGTAATGATGTATACTGGTCGGCTGGTCGGATAATCAAGTAAAAAGTTGCGCATCTTGAGCAGAGCTGGGGGCTTTCCCTCAGTCACTAGCATGTTGGGCTTCAATGGGATCTCCCATGTCGGAAACTTGAACAACGCCCAGTCTCGGAAACCCGAGTTGTTATTGAGAGATGAGTATGCTATAGGTTGCGCAAAGATGGAACCTGATCGATATGCATGTGGAGTAGCTGGCCTCGGTTTTTGTTTTTGGTCCGCTTCAAACGATACGCCCCAGTCAACTTGAACAGGTGGAGTTGGACATGAAACATCGCTTTCGGAAGATGTGTTCAACGGACTGTCATCATCGTATTCATCGCCGTCGTCATATGACAAATCAAACTCATAGTGTTCCTCATCAACGCCATCGGTTCTTGTCTCAGGGTATATTGCGTGGGCAACAGTCAAACCATAAACTTGATATGAGCTGTCAACCCACCGTGATTTATTGCATTGCAGAAGACCACCCATCGTTGCCATGGCGATCTCTTTGCTGAACCCGTGAGTAGTGATGAGAATCGGCATTCCACAGTGAGTGTAAGTAAAAGCTTCGGTGCTTGGGATGCCAACTTCAACACCTCCTCGGATGCTTCGGATGCCGTCCTCAACATTGCCTCGCGTGCTTGGTGATGCACCAAAGATATGCACATCAAACGAGCACATGGAATCATCTTTAGGCTCATAGAGGTCTTTCACATACGGCTTGCGCAACAACTTCCGAATCGTGTCATGTGCACCGTCTTCATCTGAGCAGAAGATGACAAGGGCGACTTTAGCATCATCAACGGAGGTTCCAAGCATGACAGGTCTTATCGACATAGCAGGCAGTTGTCGCTTTGATCTTGACAAGTATTTTCGCTTTTTTGACTTGAGCATAAACTCTGCCAAAATGCCGCTTAGTTGTTCGATCACATCACTGGCGCGCCTTGCAGTTTGTTCGTCTATAGGTTTTGCGATAGGTCGCACTGGGCCCTGTCGTGTTACAGGATCGTTGGGAGGGCTAGTCTTGGGGGTCGGATGTGAGCGAGTAGCTGAATGAGAGGTGGTCAATTGATCACCATCACCAGATTGGCGATCGTCGTTGGATCCATGGCTCGGATTTCTTGATCCACCGTATCCTGAATCACGGTCGGTAAGGATATTCTCATTTGTACAGCAAGAATCTGAACGACGATTTTCCATCTGAATATTTAGTTCAATAAATCAAAACGACGTTGACGATATAGTGAATGATAATGGAGATTAGAACCACTACGTAAGATGGGATGAGGAGCTGAAAATAGCCGCTGCATAGCGTGACGAGGCAGACTCGACAAGTGCTGACAACCAATACCGACGCTTGTAATCTTTCAAGCCACATTCAATAGGGCCCCGTGTATTGCATACTGACGCACTAGGCTTTCAACTTTGATATACCTATATCTACCGAGATGGTATTTACCACCCAGGTTCCTAATCTCCGTCTACACCGTCAAGATGTTTAGACTACCTGCAACCTCATCCATGTTTGAACTTTCATCGCCTTATCCTCTGAAACATGTCACCGACCAGGATCTCCAAAATCTTGTTGTCGTGCTGTGGAGTTGGGAACTGTGTGAAAACTGCAAGGCCAGGCCAGGACAACAACCATGCTCTGCCCAAACATGTCCTGCGGTACGGTGGAGTAGATTAAAGTTATTCTTTGACTACTATCGGAAAGTCACCGCCGCGTATGTTCCCGACATGGTTGTCGGAGTCCCTCCAGCATTACAAAGTCATACAGATTTAATGGCCATCATTCGCCAACTCAAGGACAACCCAGATAAAACTAGGTCCGAGCTAACAATTATCTGTTTCTCGAATCAGAGCGCCGATCAGATACCTATGCCGGCGGACCAAAACAGAGCTTTGGATCTTGCACTGAGAGTCATGACAATGATAACATGTTCACTCGAAGCTGGATCAGCAAATGCGCTTGAAGCAGGGTTACAACCGGCCCAATGGGCACAAGACATGACATGGCCTCAGTTTATCTCAAACGTTTTCCCTACTAATGAATACTCCGGAGCGGAAGAGAGCGCTGCCACGTTCCATCGAATAAACGACAGAGTTACTGCACGAAGACTCTCCAAGGTGGCTAGACTAAGCCTCGTCCCAACTAATGAGCTATCGAATCATCTCAAGCTGAACCAGAAGGACGGAACGGTGGAAATATTCCACCATACATCATTTTTAAAAAGAGGTTCTTATTGCAAGCAAAGGAGATACCAAGTCAGTGGCTAATCATCCATAATGAAACTTCATCTTGAATTTTAGCTAACATGGTCCGCAAAAGGAGTTATATATCTCGACGGCTAGCCATAGAAACCCTCAACTCGATTCAAAAGACTCTTTTTCCATCGAAAACAGACGCCACTATCTTGCTTCGCTCGCTCATATCGAAACATAATTTAGATGCAGATTGTCTCAGATATGAGCCTTCGATATATCAGACAGGAGAGACCTTATCTGGATATCGCTTTCTTGAGCAGAGATTAGTGGAACTGTATGAGGAGCTTGACAACCCGACTCCTCGAGGATATTTGGAGAAGTGGCTGGAAAGAAAAAGTGGTGGACGTTATGTTATGATGGTTACACTGGCAGGCGTTGCTATTGCAATTTTACTAGGTGTATTGGCTTTAGCTGTATCGATATTTCAGACGTGGATTGGCTGGCAGCAGTGGAAACATCCTGTTACAGGTTAGTTAGTTTGGACAAGATTCGATAGTCATAAATAATACTCCTTTACGTACTGTATCATGTCTTCATTCATTCTTATGTTGGTTAATAAAACTCTACACGGTCAACCAGATGTTGTTGCCACATTAGTCTGAGAATTGCAGTGCAGTAATTAGGTGTATTGTCTAAGTATCTTAGTTATTGTCTAACCCACTTTACTGCAGGATTTTCTGCGCCTATCTGCCGACATCTCCTACACCTCATCTTCCCCCCATCACTCCAGAAGTCACTTTCTGCGCCATGGTGTTGCCTCAAACAGAGTATCTGAAGATTTCAGCACTGACTCTTGCCAGAGCTGTGAGATTGTCGAAATCAGGTAATCCGCAACAGTTCTAGCTATCCCAGGCCTTGGCCAATTATGCCACATAGTTGACAGTAAGCTGTCCGTTCTTGACATCATTGCCAGGGTCAACAGGAATACTACCACACTTGGAACATCCATGCTGTCTAAGCTGATCGAGGAATGTGACAGATTGCTCCTTGGTGAAAGTTCGACTACCAATACCCTGGTAGAAAGCGCACAGTTGTCCAAATGCAAAGGGAATACAGGCAATATGATCGCCATTACCAAAGTTGCCCTCCTCACCAGAAGCAACAGCGTCGCGAACATCCTTCAGGTCTCCGTTGGGTAGGTGTGCGATACCACCAACTCCACAGCTGGAGCTACCACGGCAATTGATACCTAGGCGCCTGACAAGGAGGTTGTCTCCGCGCTTCTCATAGACCTTCGGGCTCTGAGGTACATCGCGCTTCTCATATACTGCCGGGCTTTGAGGTGCATCGCGTTTGGTAGGGTTGAGAACAACGTTGACAGTCAGTTGACCGTTGGCAACATTGTTGCCCGGGTCAGTCGGGACGCTTCCGCAGAGCTTGCAGCCATGGTCGACGATTTGCTGAAGGAACGTCTGGGTCTCAGACAGCGAAAAGGTGCGGTCTCCAATGCCCTGATAAAAGGCGCAGATGGCTGGGTGGTTGCCAATGTTGTTGATATCAACGCAGCTGACATGCTCTCCGTTGCTGAACCTCTTGTTGGGATCTATGGCTCTGACCTGGGCAATGAGTTGGCCCAGAGCGCCTTTGTTGCCTGAGCAAAGGCCGCTGCCTCGACAGTTGATGCCGAGAGCGTCTGACAAGCCAATGGTGGCGGCAAGGGCCAAAAGGGTGCTTTTGAACATCATGTTGTTGGAATGAGAGTTTGTAGATTGTTGATAGTGTGGAAGGAAGCTGAGTCTCGAATGTGATGGCTGTGATAGATAAACTGCAAGAATAGCGGGAATCTGCTGCCTTTTATCCTCAAAATCTCAAGCTGCCTTATTCTTAGAACTGCAACATTGCACAACGAACATTATTCAGAAACGGAAGCGGCCGGAAGTTACATCGTGAAATGTTTAACCCTGTACCGTCATGTATACTTACCTTCACGCATTATTTCTGTGAGATGAGAAGTCAAAATCTATACAGTACAATATCTAACGTAATCAATTCTGGTGTTTCGACTCGCACGGGATACGTAAAACCCTGGTTAAACCGGGGTTCGACTGGGGTTCGACTGGGGTTATAACCAGGGTTCTGTGTTACCTCATCCTACACCTGTCATCGGGGACCGCGCCGCGACTATCATAATTTATGCCGGTATTGGCTCAGATTGAAGCCGTCTATCCGCACAAGGCAGAACTTTTGTTATTGAGGATCATAAACTGCCTAGCAGTTTGTCAGCGGGATCTACAGATGGACTTTCTGTCATCGGGGACTTCGCACGGGCCTGGTTTCAGAGACAAAAAACGTCATATATGCTGTGTAAATATGCATAGTCAACTAGGAACCCGTTCGATAGGCCCGGCTTGGCGATACGGATGAGCCCGCTCTTGTCGATCGTTTAACTTCCTACTAGTGATGGGTCAAAATAGTCAAGTTCCGTTGCTGACGGTGTGTTCTTACTTACAAATCAACCAGGCTGGGATATCGTGTAAACGAGGAGACAACAACTGTGACTAGCTCATTTAATGACTATTCTATCGTTTCTGGAGGTACAAGAAAAGACTAGTGTACCCTGAATCGTGATACAAGTCTAGCTCCGACTGGCTGTTTTCTCCAGGTAAAAAAATAATGTCATCATTGCCAGTCTCGTGCCCGATTAAGCGTCAATCGGTTCCGGGTTCTAGTCCGGGTTATGCATCTTTGGGGAGTTTTGAGGTCCTTATCCTCTCGCAGCTACCTTACGCTGTTCCTATAATAGTATTAAAGTCCTGCCTTTACGCTTTTTCTTGCACTTGCACATTGCCGTCATCATCTCATGAGTATACTTCCTCCCGCTATACCCAATCCAGAATGATTTAAACCCTTGCTCATTGATATCTTCCAAGCACTGCCGAAGATTGTCCTTCATCTCCTCAGCATATGTCCCGTACATACAACTTACTTCATCCTCCTTTCTCCAAGCATCGTCTCCTCTACTATACGCACGTATACAGACTTCTCTCAGCCCCACGTTACCATCATCGTCTGCCCATCTTCTCGCCATTCCCGCCCACTCGGCGATACGCTGAGCATTCCCTTTGTCCATGCAGCGAAAGGAAGAGGGGCCGCATTGGCCACTGTCATGTAGATCGAGAATGAGTGTATGCAAAGAGGGAGTCAGCCAATTTTGGCAGCTTTCTTCACTAGGCTTTTTATATGCTATGCATAAAGCCATGGTGTGTAGATTTTGAAAAGTAGAGACTGGGAAGCCATTTTGGTCGCGATCGTGGCCTAGCCAGCCGACATCAAGGACTCGAAGGTAATCCTTCTGGGATGATAGAACATCGGCAAGACGATTGTGGTTCCAGCGAAATGCAGGGTTCGGTTCGTGATACTCCGTGTTCCCTGCCAACGTTATGGCAAACTCATGGAGTTCCTTCGGCCATTCGAGGAACACTTTTACAGATTCTGGCCGTGCATGTAAGTTGTAAAACTGTAATTTGGTAAAACTTGCTTTTCTTGATTGGTTCTGTTTTACTTATTAGTCAAACGATCGTTTTTGTAAAGATTGGATTACTTTCCTTGGTTGGTTTGGCAAGTGAAATGTCAGACTCTTCCTCTTCTCGTGACCCTTCTAGCGATAATTTCTCAATCTGTGGAAGTGCGCATGCTATCTTGATAATCTCACTGTTTGGCAACTGTCCACCTAGTGCTAGGTGCTTTATGTAATTCTGCAGCAATGGACGTCGTAGGATCTCTTGGCGAAAGAGATTTTCCTGTGGTGGACAATCAATCCAATGGATGGAAACATCAAGTGATACAACTTCATAAAGTAAAGGGAGCGCCAGCAAATGAAATCTCTTGCATGTCCAAATGAGGTTATACGCAGCTGCATACCGAGCCCAACCCTTTTCCGGTCCCCAGTTGGGTACATCATCTTCTGCGATCGAGTCCCAGTAGACATCCCAATACGCATCATATCCCAGTGCAAACTCCAAGGGCTTCTGAACAACAGAGCGGAGGATTGATTGCAGAAGCTCATCTGGAAGCTGAAGAAGAGGGACCTTGGCGTTTAGCTCTGGAGCTATGAGTATCGACGAGTCATTATTGCAGCAGAGCTTTGGCCATGGGATTGGGCGGTCCAAGAGAGGATATTTTGGCAGGGGATTGGGTCGGTAGAAGATGAGTTGACCCGAGGGCGAGACGTTAAGCCGCGTCTGCGTTAACATGCTGTTTTGTTGATATGTATTAGGAAAAGAACCGAGGTTCAGACAATGAGATGAGAAGATTACCTGCGTCTTGGTAGCGGATCTCTCAGTAACGGCAATTCTGTAATTGGTTGAGATACCGCCGTGCTAGAAATAAACTAGTGCTTACAGGCATAGAACAGTCCCAGTACCATTCTTAGCGAAAATTGACCTTTGCGGCTTATTTCTTCTACCTTTTCAAAGACCTTTCTTGCTTAGGACTGGACAAGATAAAAGTTGTCGCTGACATTCTAAATATGAGCCATTTTTCTATGCTCCTAGGTCCAAGAAGTAGTTAATTTACGTTAAATTTAAGAGTATAGACGCAATCACTGATTAAGCATGCTATAGTGCGTGTAGAGGCAATGGCATTATCTGCAATAGTCAACGCTATGATGTTGAGTTCGAGCTCACCTCTAACAACATGGCAGAAACAGACTGACTACCTATATGGGCACAGGCAGCAATTGTCTTTTTATCTGTTGTCAGTCTAGATTCGGCTCGCTCCGTGAGCTATAACGTATCGGTACTAGAACGCTGCAGTTGGTTGAAGAACATCACGCACTGACAGGGATAACTGCGACTTTTGACATGCCGAGTAGCCGAAAAGTCCTCAAGGCAGAATCTGTCTGTAGATATTCACTCATAAAGGTACCACGTGTTTGAAAAACATTCCTCCGGTTCTAACCTCTCTTTACTACTTACTCTGTCTCATCCGGCATCACTTCCCTCATGTTTATATTATCTATTTCTCAATTGTCTGCGGATTATAGCCTATTTGTCTACATATTCATAGTATGAGCGCTGTATATTGACAAAGTCTCCAGGAGCATCTTACTTGTACCATCAATAACGCATGCGAAAGCGAACTGAATCTCCGAATCATCCTGGAACCAACACACTCGTATCATTTATGGATACGATCTAGACTCCTTCAGACCCAACAGGAGATCAACCCTTGTGCTCACGACGCTCAGCTGTCGTTCTTGCCAGCCCATAAAGAGTCCTCGCGAAATTTATAAAAGCTCTCGCTGAAACCAGAAGCTCAGATAGCTTTCGACGCAATGAATAACAGAAGACAGCAACATCCCGAGCCTATGACTTTATCTCAGAGACTTCTCCAAGCCGGTCCTTCCATTATCCTCTCAATCGTCTTTGTTGTCAACCTGCTCGAGTACTTCGCTCAAGATGAAGCTAAGAACTGGACAACTATTAACTTTAACATTCTTGCTGCATGGCACCTGTTCTGGCTTCGTTATGCGGGATACTGAGGAGGTATCTATATATTACCCCGACGCAGCCTTTCAGTACGAGCTTGAAGATTTCGAAGTAGCGAATGGTACGGACAGCTCGCTGTAAGAACGAACTAATGTCAAGGGAAGCAAATAATGTGCTTCAAGTAGTAGGAACAGCAACTAATCAGCCCTGCTAGATTTGCGAATACGTGAGTGTGCAACATCTGGCAAACTGCATTACTATCGTTGCCGGGCTACAAGCTATTGGTATCGCGCTTGGTAAGTCCCTTGCTCTGATTAGTGTTTGACCCAAAATATGCTAAGTTCGTAGTTAATGCTGCCAAGTCTTTGAGTAACAGCAATAGCTGTGCAACTGTCAGCGGCACTGCCGGTAACGGCAAAGTCAAGTATAGATACTACGTAAGTACGATCTGCCCTGCACTCGAAGCGTGATTTGCTAACAGATGGTTTATAGGCTACGGGTCGTCACTGCGATACTACAGTAGAGGCAAGCACCATTGCTGGTGCAATTGAGCACCATCTCAAGAATGTCAGTGGGGGTAAGCTGTGCCGAACAGAGTGTTTGGATCTCACACACGGTGGTACTTGGAACGGTTATCTTCTCGTCGGTCCCGCCAGCAAGTTTGAAAGCGACATGTATTGTGGCCCAAAGCTTCCTTTTACTAGTTGTGATTCTGGTGGCAAGGGAGACTTGCACTAGGCCAGGCAGCGAAAGTGTCAGGGATGTTGGGATTCTGCAGCTAATTTATCTCATGGACTAAGCACTTAGCTTGAAAGTGTGCATACAAATGCCCAACTTGGGACAAGTCTTAATATGCTTGTGTATTGTTTGTCTTTTCGTCGTTAGTTCCAGGTACCGGCAACTTGGGACTCTCAATCCACTATTCTGCCAGAGACGTGTTGAACCTAAGTTATAGTCTAGGTACACTTGGGCTATGCTTGCTGTTAAACAGATGCAATTTGCTGTTAGGCTGGCGTCCTATCATTTCAAAATCAAGTAAAATGAATCAAGTATTCTAGTCAATTACTATAGGAGAGCCATGTACAATCCTGCCTTTATAGGCTACTGGGCAAGAGAGTGACAAAGTTACTCGAGTTTGCAACTTTATCTGCTAAAGCCAATATACTAGTACTACCAAGAATCTCAAATATTCCAACTTCGCTTTGCATCTCCTCTAGGAGCCAGTTCCTCATCTCTACTGCTGATAGTGAGTCAATGCCGTAACTATGAAGCGGTTTCCCCTCTTCAATGTTTTCAGCATCTTTATCTATGACTTTTGCAAGTCTTTCCTTGATGGCATCAGCGATGATGTGAGAGGCCTCTCCCAGGCTTTTTGAAGATTCTAGTGCTACGCGCAAAGCAAAAGACTTTTGCGTATGGCCAAGCGATTCTAGCCGCAACTCAGAGACAGTGAGTTCCTTGAACCTTGGATCTAAGAAATAAAACGGAGGTTCAAGTGAGTGTTGGTCAACATGGCCGCCGGTAGCAAGTCCCGTGATAATTTGGGCAGGCATATCGGACGACTTCCAATCACCGTGACCAGATTGATGCCCGCGCATCGCTGTAGACATTAACAGAAGAAATTCTTCCTCATACATACCCACACTCTCCCACCTCTTCAAGTTGCTGGTGCCCTGGCGTTCTGCCACAAAACCGATATCCAGCATAAGACCCAGATCGATACTTGTGGCAACGAGACCTTGCTGTCGTCGGTAGTGCGCCAAGCTATCCATGAATGAATTCCCGGCCGCATAGTTCGCCTGTCCAGGGTTGCCGGTAATGCCGGAGATAGAGCTGATCATGATAAAGAAGTCGAGATCGCGGGGTAGGAACTGGTGAAGATTCCAAGAACCTTGTACCTTTGGTCTCAAGGATACTTTGAAATCATCGTGCGTCATGCTCTCAAAAATACTGCTTTGTGTTAGGGTACCGCGAAAATTAGGGTTAAAGGAAGCTATCACTTACCCATCACGCAGCACCATGGCTGCTTGTATACATCCTGCGATTCGAGGCAGTTCCCTGCCGTCATACTGTTCCATGACGCCTCTGACCTGATCTGGATTGCTAATGTCGCAAGTATGAAAGGCTGCCGAAGCACCATTCGCCTTTAAATTTGCAGCCAACGCCTTTGCGCTTTTGTCTGATGCGCCTGATCTAGATAGTAAGATCAAATGCCTGGCCCCAGATTTGGCCATATGTAGAGCAACACTTCTGCCAATCCCCCCCAAGCCACCAACAATTACATATGCAGCACTGGGATTCAGCTGCAATGTATTGACCACAGATGGGTGCACCGTGATCATGTCATCCTGTCCCATGGTGATCACTGTTTTGCCTATTCCACCCTTTGCTCCCACACCACAAAATGCGTCTTGTAGATGGGTGGAGGTAAAGATTGTCAAAGGAGACACAGGACTGATGGTACCCTCACTCATTAAGTCAGTAACATCTTTCATGAGGTTGTTGATCTTGTCAGGATACGAGGACAGCATGAAGTCAAAACTGAACTGTGCAAACGAAATCCCTCGTTCGAGCGGTCTGGAGTCTAGCAGTCCTTGGATTTGGTTGATTTGCACAAATCTTCCAAATGGAGCAAGGCATTTGCAGCTCTGATAGACCGATTCACCCGATACGAAGTTGAAAACAACATCTACACCCCGACCGCCAGTCACAAGGCTGATTCGTTCCGCGAGCGTGCCAATAGAGTCCATAAAGATATGGTTCTCGTCGATGCCATATCTTTCATTTAGCAGCTCTGCATCCGACGAGGATTCCGCGACAACAAATACTTCAGCTCTGCGCTGTATTGCTAGTTGAATAGACGCTTGGCCGATGTCGCTGCCTGCAGAATGAATCAAAATGCTCTCACCAGCTTGCAGTCTTCCCAAGTCTCTCGTGCAGCTGAGCGCGGTGACGAACGCGGATGAGATAGATGCCGCCTCAGCAAATGTGAGATCTCCTGGCATCTTGTGGCAATGGCTTGCTCTAATACGGACACATGTTCTGAAAGGCTTCGGAGTGATGAGATGGACTCGGTCACCAGGCAAAAAATCGGAAACTGCGGCTCCAACTTTACGCACAACACCACTCGCCTCACGACTCAAGAACGTTTCTTCGCCGTGTCCCATCACTGTAAAAATATCTTGTGACCTAATTGACAGTTAGTTGGAATAATGTATCGACATTTCATTTTAGATAACGCACCTGATGCCGAAAGCCCGTGGTTCAATTTCTACCTCATCCGCCAGTAATTCCCTTTTCATGATATCTGGCTCGAATCGCAGACTTTCTGGCGTTCCTTGATGGCCTTGGTGGAGCACTAGAGGAATTCTCGTGTCTCGCAAACGCATCGGCTCGTATGCGGTCTTGGACAGCTGGTTCGCTACCTTGATGTTGAGATCCTTGGCGGAGGAATAACGGGTGATCCACAAAATGCCGTCTTCCATTATGTACTCCCTCTCCCCCGTGGCGGAGCAGAACGTATCGTATATAAGTTGTGAGGCTTGCTGCATATTAGTCCGAGCATATGGACCCAGAAGGATAGTCGTCAGATCCCGGTCCGGGTTCTCGTTCCTCATAGTTCTGAATAAACCAACGATGATCCCATGCAGAGGGTTTGAGGCTTGTGTGACCCAGACAACCTTCTTCGCTCTGAACAGGAACTCCTTGAGAGCATTGAACTGAGTGGCAGACTCACCCAGGTCGAGACAGTCATCCATCTCCAGAAGTGAAATGCAGTGCATGCCCTGAAGGCTTATAGGTCCATCAAGCAAATAGTGCGTCTGGACAGACTGTCCATGAGATTCCAAAAGTTGGACTAGGTGGCTTGACACTACCAAGCAAGACCTAGAGGGTCTCTCAGGAAGTAGTAGTGTTGTCGCACTTTGTCCTTCGGGAATTCCTTTTTGGATGGATTTAGACGCAATCATAACGCTAGTCGCTTGTTCATTGAGTCTCTTGTCTCCAGAGACGTCAGTGAAGTCTTGAAAATCAGATGTTCTGGCAAAACCTTGCAGCTTATCCTCAGCGGAAGGCTGTGACACTAGCGCCCACCAGCCATACGGTTTGAGTGACTGACTCAAACGCTGCACAGCCTGCTGGCCATAGTTATGATGACCAGTAGTGATAATTAAATCATACTGGGACTGAAATAGATGCTCATTGTTCCAAGCATCTTCTGGTGTAATCAATTTGAAAGATAGGTTTGAAGCTTGCTGTTGTGCTTGCTCCTCTATGAGGGTCTGGGGGTTGGAATTCGGGCTTGCGATTGTCCAGTTTGCGGATGCAATACTCAAATCTCGCGATTTCGTCAACCTTTCCAGTATAGGACCTAGAGTCACAGAATCCCCATCAGAGATCTCTAGTATGGACATACTGGGCTCAATTTGCAGTGAGAGGCTTATAAACTAAGTGTAAAGGTTAGTTGTGCTTGGAAAGGTTGGTGGAACTTGGCCTTGCGTGCATAACATACTTGAGCTAAGCTTTCCAAAGCCGCGAGGCGTTCTTCATCATCTTGAAGTGTGGCCTTTTCCATACACCGCTGCAGAAAATCAGATACAACTGTGGGTGGCATAAGTCGGAGGTCAGGAACTCGATTCATAATTCCATATCGGGCTTTTACATCCTTGACATTCGAAATAGGTTGAGAAGTAGAAGCTACCTGCCGACATCGGATGTGTGAGATTTGTATCATGGGCTCCAAACTGACAGAATTGCCAAAAGCAATATTTGCTGTAACGTTACTCTGCCTCACATCAATAAGGTGGGCGAAGCCTCGAAACTGTGCTAGAGCTCCTTTGGGGCACTTTGAGGAGACCTTGATGCTCTCGATCGATGACGGAACAAAAGCAGTGTCCAGCTCCTCAAACTCTGGTCCAAAGGCCGCGAATAAGAGTTGAAACATGCAATCAAGACTAGATGGATGAATTAGGTGGTCATCTTCGTACTGAGACGGCATAATGGAGCTCGTGTCATGAACGACGATGGAGGCACAAGCCATGTTGTCAGAACACCCAATATCGAACAGATTCTGGAATGATGGACCGTACTCAAGACCTATTTGCTTGGTCTTCGAGTAGAAGTGTTCAACTGCGAGAGGTGATTGACAGGCAGATTCGGTATTTTGCAGCTCGGTCTTGAAAGAATTGACCGGAGGATGATCTGATGCAATTTTAGCAATCACGTAACCATAACAGTTCAACTGCAGAGCTGTTCCCTCCAAGCCGCTTGAGATCCTAAACTCATAGCAATCTTCCGCGGACGTCATAAGCTTAGGTCGCAAGAGTTGCAATTTCGTTTCAATGCCGGTATCACCATCTGGTATGATCATGGGGCGTTCGAGGTGTACATTCCGCAGCTCAACCTGGTCAGGCAATGTCGTAGGGTCAGAAATTTGTAAGACAGCTTCAATGACCATGCATATCATGCCTGCTGCTGGGTACAAGATAGAAGACTGGACTTTATGATCACGAATCCACGGCATTTCAGAAGTCCTCAACAAGTTCCTCCAGGCAGGGTCGCCATCGACTACGTCTGATACGGGGGCACCCAAAAGATCAACCCGGTTATGCGATCTGAAGCGATGCGACTTGCTCACACGAGACTCGCACCAGTACGATTTGTCGTGGTTCCATGCATATGTCGGTAGTCCAATTAACGGCGTCCCCTGGTTGACTGTCATGTTGACAGAGTTGATGTCGACCTCAAAACCATGGGTGAACAGTCTACCTGCTGTCTCCAGAGCTGTTGAACATGAGCTCTTATTCCTTGTCAGAACAGAACCGTAATTAACATTCTTGAAACCGCCAGCGGCTACAACTTGTCTAATTGGGCTTTGAAGGGCTGAGTGCGGTCCAATCTCGAGCAAAAAGTCGACTGCGGATTCCCCTGCTCTCCTGCGTCGACTCCTGTCCCCATTCAACAGTCGAGTCAACGCATCAGAAAACTCGACTGGGGATGTTAGATTCTGCACCCAATAAGAGGGTCCGAGGTCTTTCTGCTTCACAACATCGCAAGTAACGCTGGACACCATTTTGACGGTTGGCTCCTCTTCTCTACAACTGCAGTCGGCAATACTTTCAAAATATGGCTCAGCTATGCTAGCCATGTGGTGAGAGTGGTATGCGTTTTCGACTTTCAATTTGCGAGAGAAAACTCCTTCGGCTTTCAGGATGCTATCCAGCTGGTCTATAGCACTTGCATCTCCTGAGACTGTAACTGATAGCGGAGAGTTGTTGCAGGCGACCCGAGCCGTTCCAGCGGTGATCTGACCAATGTAATCCAGAGCTCTGATCTTGGAACAACCGGCTGCAAGCATGGAACCTTTGAGATGGGGAGAATTGTCTGCCATCTCGGATGATAGTTTCCCTCGATAATAGGACACTGTCCATGCGACTTCTCGTGATATCGCACCGGCACACATCGCCGCAGCTATTTCTCCGCTTGAATGCCCTATAACAGCGATTGGCTCAATGCCCCAAGACTGGAGCAGTTCAACAAGAGCAACCTGCAGAATAGTTGACAAGGGCTGAGCGAACTTGGCAAGGTTCAAATGGGAAGCTGGTTCTTTGTGACTCAATTCCTCCAGAGCGGACCACGAGGAACCCAGCTCACGCTTGAGATAATTGTCGGCAGCAACGACAGAATCTTTGAAAACTGGGTAGACAAAAAGCTCGCGCCCCATCCCTGCCCATTGGGCTCCTTGTCCGGTGAACACAAAAGCGAGACGCGGCTTATTCAGAGATCTAAACGGCTTGGACTCCGAGGATGCCAAATTTCGCAAAAGCTCATCCAGCCCTCCAGCTACGATGGAGGTCTTCCACGGCAGTATGGAACGTCTTGTAGCAAGTGTGTAAGCCAATCTGTCAAGATAGCTAGTAATGGAAGTAGATGTCGCTTTTGAAGCCTCTCCTTCCAGATGGGTTGCGTATCTCTGTTTCATATTCAAGACGGCAGATTCTTCATGGGCCGAGAAAACGAATAGGCGTTTGTTGGTGGTCTCTTTAAATGAGCTAGGTAAGCTTTGCTTGTCGGCGAAGTCTACCAGGACTCCGGAGTCTGCACTGAACCCGGCATCAGAACTGGCAGAACTGTGTTCCGTCATTTGTGGGCTGTTTTGCTGGTGAATTTGTCTTTCATGCCAATATTCCATATAGCTTGATGCATCATCCAGAATTGCATGGGCATTAGTCCCACCATAGCCGAATGAATTGACACTCGCCCTCCTTACACCTGACGTTGGCCATGGAATCTCAACAGTCGGGACTTGGATCTTGAGCTTGTCAAAGGGTATCCTGGGGTTAGGGTTGTTCAGATGAATATTTCGTGGAATCAAACCCTTTTCCACAACCAAAACAGCTTTAATGAAAGCAGCCAATCCGGCAGCACCTTCTGTATGGCCAATCTAGCATGTTCAAGTCAGCTTGTGTCCGTACGATGAATTAATGCTGTTGACTTACATTTGATTTGATCGAACCAACCATCAATGTCTTACTGGAATCCCTGTTCTGAGTGACGCTTGCGCCAATAGCTCGAAGCTCAACTGAGTCGCCGGCTGCAGTACCAGTTCCCTGCATAACGAATTAGCCAACCAATACCAAGACCATATCATGTAAACCCCGAGCTCCAATACTTACATGGGCCTCGAAATACATTGTGTCATCATAGTCAAGACCAGACTTTTTATACACAGAACTGATAAGATCAGCCTGCGCACTTGCACTCGGTAGTGTGATACCCGGGGTATGTCCATCATGATTTATCCCGGTACCTCGGATGACGGCTCTGATGGGGTCTCTGTCACGAACTGCCTGGTCCAGCGACTTGAGAATAACAGCCGCTATACCTTCACCACGGCCATACCCATCCGCACTGGCATCGAAGGACTTGGAGAGACCATCAGCTGACAAAAAACTCATGTTGGACATCCACATCGGCATGTCCGGGTTCAGCATCAGTGTTGTGCCAGCCGCGACTGCGATCTTGGAGACGCCTTCATTTATAGACTGGCAGGCCAGATGCAGAGCTACCAAACTGGATGAACAGGCCGTATCAAGTGTAAGGCTTGGGCCATGCCAATCGAAAAACCAGGAAACGCGGTTTGCCTGCATGCCTGAGCCGATTCCTGCACCACTATACTTGGGTGCAGTTTCGGGATCTCGCATAAGCATATCAGACCAGTCTCGGGTAAAGGTCCCAACGTAGCAGCTCGTGTCACTCCCAGTGGTATCCTCCATCCTAAGTCCAGCGCTCTCCAGGCCCTCATAGACAACTTCAAGGAGCATACGTTGCTGAGGATCCATGGACTTGGCATCAATCGGAGCAATGTTGAAGAAGGCTGCATCAAACGCTGCAATATTCTCGGAGAGAAAATGAGCACCCTCTGCAATAGTAGTATTGAGTTTATTACTGGGATGTCTGAAACCATCGACATTGTATCGATCTGGCGGGACCTTGGAATAGCAGCCTGTGGTCGCGTTAGTCATTGACTACGCCCATCTACCATGTATACCCCAGCTAAAGATAAGATATTACATACTCTGAGCATTACTGAGAAGCTTCCAAAGTGCTTCCGGGTTCGAACTATCACCAGGAAAGCGACAGCCAATTCCAACGACAGCAATAGGCATCGCAGTAGTACTGCCTGTATCAGAAGTCATGATCACGGAAGCGGAGCTAATGGTGGAATGAAAAGCAAGACGTTGATCTTGTGATGATTAGTTATTTGCTGTTATACTGTTCAGACAGGTGAGGCTTTGCAAAGAGCAAGGGGATTTTGGGAACAACATGTCCTCTTCTACATAATATCTACCCATCCGGATACTAGGCTCATTGTCCCTACTCGTACATCTTCGCAATTCCCAACCGTCCTTTGACGCCAGTCCTACCTGCACCCAGCTAGAATGATCACTTGACACTATAAAGTACTTTTGAAGTATCAGAAACACCATTTTATGGACGGACTGATATGGAAACAGTGGTAATTGCCAGCCAGAATGAGCTGACGGTTTGACTTTGCATACATGTAGGGTAATCATAATCCCTGCTAGGCAATACTAACAGGCCATTCTGAGCCAGGGAGGACTCGCTTAATTACCAATCGTAGTATGGATTAGAACTCGGATCCGACAGGTACGTACTGGTCCAACCATGCCTGAGTGGGCGTAGTGTTCCGCTCGCCTCTGATCACCCGTCTCCATGTACACAGGTACCCAAGTACAGTATCTTGGCGAGTTGGAGGAGTACCTAGATGCTTTTCCTATTTCCAAGTAGGGTAGGTAAGCTGACAAAATTGATCACCGTGCATAAAGTTGCACCAAAAGAGTTTGGTAATCTGCAAGAACTATTGTTTATCTCTGAGAACCTTTGTATCCCGTTGGATCTACCCTTGTCTTGCACCGGGAGAAAACAGTAAACAAGCTCAATGCGGTTACCCCTTGCAATAAACCATGACAGCCCAGCCCAACCGTGCTGCTTGCTAATTTCTGCATTTTCGCTTCTCGCCTTTCGCCTTTCGCCGTGGTTTGGCTTTTACTTCACAACATACGGCGCCTGTCTTCATCAGTGCGTAGCGATTAACCAAATTATCTTTCATGATGGCATGTTCAAAGTCAATTGATGCTTCGTTTGGCCCTTGGGCCGGGCCTCACTGCCGCGGCGGACTAGACTTCACATTCTTCTTCGAACTCATCTTCTTCTCCCTGCTGCCTGCCATCATATTTATCTTGAGCGTTGCTTGGAGATGTCGTTCACTTCATCATGAGCCGAGGATTGCTCGTTTCGGAGTTCTATTAGTTCTGAAATTAGTACGATACTCTTACCGTAACTGAACTGTTGAAAATGGCCCAGAGCTCTAATAAATCGTCCGGATAGGTCTCGATTGGCGTGATGTGTTCCATCGCCATTGCGCATCTCATTTTGACCATTCTTGCGGATACCCCGTGTCGGGGTCTAGCAATTGCGACTGCAGCTGTAGAATGCTTAGCATTTTTCGTAATAGGCCTCTATTCCAAGTTTCGTCACAGTCACTCATGGCGTCCATCCATATTGATAACGTTCTATCTTTCTGCCCATATCCTACTCAATATTGCTACTACCCGAACACTTTGGTTAATGAAGGGCGTTTCTGCTATTACCATCGTCTACAGCATCGGAAATCTGCTGCAATCATTCGTCCTTATCGTGGAAAATGTCGAAAAGAGCCACCTGTTGTTCGACTCTGGTCGATACAGCCCGGAAGAGCTGGCAAGCCCATTGGCTCGTCTGATCTTTGGTTGGCTAGTCCCTCTGCTTCGGCTGGGTTACGACACGATTCTTTCCATGGCAACCTTGACACCACTTTCTGAAGATCTTAAAAGCCGACAACTTGAACCGAAACTTCGTCAGTCAATGAACCTACTCCGTAGGGCTCCCATGTACTTATTTTGCACTAGTTCGACTGTTAAAGGATGCAAAAGACTTGTCTCTACTACGTGAACTATTTCAGTTACGTCTGGGCCTGTTACTACCAATACTGCCTCGTTTATTCCTCTTAGGCTTCACTCTCGCGCAGCCGTTTTTAATTCATACTGCGGTATCCTACACAAGCCTCGGTCATGACGAGAGATCAGTCAACGAAGGGAATCTCCTTGTTGCGGCATTTGTTCTTACATTTGTTGGTTATGCGGTATGCTTGTCACTCACATCCCCGCAGCATATTCTGACGAGTACAGCTCTCCAGCGCTTTCTATTGGCATCTGACAAATCGTCTGATGATGATGGTACGTGGGAGTCTTGTCAGTTTGATCTATAACAGTGCTCTTCAGTCTACTGCGCCAGGTTCTTTGGATACGGGCAGCCTTACTCTCATGACTGTTGATGTAGAAAAGGTCATGCTTGGGTTTGAGGACCTTCATGAACTTTGGGCCAGTACAGCCCAGATAGCGATAGCGATATACGTACTGGCATCATACATGTCCTGGGCTTGTGTTGCCCCCGTCATTGTTCCTATAGGTCAGTAAATCCCTGAGACATGTGCGACCATTTCTCCGACTAACAATCCGATAGTATGCGTGGCTGTCACTGTGCCTGTCACACAGAGAATCGGTTCTGCGCAGGGGACCTGGAATGCCGCCGTTGAGAAACGTGTCAATGCGACTTCAGCTGTCCTTGGTAATCTGAAAGAAGTCCGCATCTTGGGCATTGGTGGCTATGCCAGCAGCCTTCTGCAGCATCTACGAGTTGAAGAGATTATCCCATCTACTCACTTTCGCCGACTTATGGCCGCAATCATTGTTTTGTCCCAAGGAACAATTGTACTAGGGCCCTTTGTCACTTTCGCGCTTTACGCTATCATTCTACGAATCAACGATGACTCAAATTTCACTGCTTCTAAAGCCTTCACTTCATTGAGCCTTATCAACATCATTGCATCTCCGATTTCGGTATTGATTCAGAGTCTCCCCAGCTTCGCAGCTGGTCTCTCATCTTTATCGCGTATCGAGAACTTTGTCTCTTCAACGACTTCATTAGATGGAAAAAAGTTACAAGATGAAAAGATGTCTTTGAACAAAAGATGCGTCTATTTGAGGGGCCCTGGATCAGATCATTCAATGGAAGATCAGGAACTCGATAGACTTGAGCCGTCTATTTCATCCTACTACACCAGCCAGAGAACTCTTGAAAACAGTATCATAGTCAGGCAGGCGAAGTTTGGCTGGAAAGCTGACAGTGACGTTATCAATTCATGCAACTTTGAGATCCAGGACGGAGCCTTGACAGTCATAATGGGCCCTGTTGGTTGCGGCAAGAGCACATTACTATACGGCCTACTCAATTTCGTTCGTTATAACAGTGGCCAAGTGTGGCTGAAGCACCGTAATGTGTCACTTTGCGAGCAGACCCCATGGCTAGTCAGTGGATCTATTCGTCACAACATCACTTGTGGTGCAGCTTTGAACCAGCATTGGTATGACCAAGTTCTCAACGCATGTGCTTTGGTACAGGATCTTGATCATCTCTCGGGCCGAGACATGCACGAGGTTGGCAATGAGGGTAACAGTCTCAGTGGTGGACAGAGACAGCGTATAGTATGTGCCCACCTGATGGTAGTCTGTGAGAGCTGCTAATTAACCTGTCTAGGCTCTTGCCCGCGCTATTTATGCCAAGAACCCTATTTTGTTTCTAGACAATCCTCTCAGTGGTGTTGACCATTCTACGTCTCGGCATATTGTTCAGGCCCTGTTTGGTGATGGAGGTCTGCTCCGCAGTGGTAATATCACTGTTTTAATCACCACCGATTGTCGTAAGTTTAGTAGTTCCTCACTTCATGGAATCGATAATTGCTGACGTTAAAGGCGATATAATTGCTCAAGCGGATAACGCACTCATCATAGACCAGGAAGGAACTGTCACTGCCACTGCAGAACCAAGCAGCGCTGAGAACATGATCATGGTGACGAGTACAACAGAGGGAGATGTTCGTGTGTCCGACAACAAGGAGGGACAAGAGCACGCTGAGCACAACACATCCCCAGGACCAAGCCGCGAAATCGTTGAAGCAAAGGCAGACCTGCGACGTCCCACCGGCGACTGGACGATCTACAGTTTTTATGCTCGCGCATGTGGCCGATTCAACGCTATCGCCTTCCTGTGCCTCTGCCTAAGTTGCGCATTCTGCTATCAGTTCTCAACTATCTGGGTCCAGTGGTGGTCAGATGCCACTGAAGACGCAAGCAGAAGATCGGATGGGTTCTACCTGGGTATATATGCTCTTCTCTGTGCTCTCGGGCTATCTACCTTGTATCTGGCTTGCTGGACCTCCATGGTGACCATGGTAACTCGGTCAGCTATAAAACTCCATCTCAGGGTTCTAGCTACTGTCTTCAACGCTCACGTGTCGTACTTTTCGACCATAGACGACGGAATCACCCTAAACCGATTCAACCAAGATATGCAGCTTGTGGATTACAGCTTGCCCCTGGCTGTTGTCAATACATTCCTGTTTGCGTGTATCTGCCTTGTACAAGCTGCCGTCATATCAGCGACAGCAAATTACATGGCTGCGGCAATACCTTTCTGTCTGTCGGTAATCTACTTCATCCAGAGGTTTTACCTTCGCACATCCCGTCAGCTTCGTCTACTAGATATAGAAGCTAAGGCGCCATTGTACACCAATTTCAAGGAGACCATTCTAGGTATCAATACGATACGTGCTTATGGCCGAGGTTTTGGTTCTTTCCTCAAACAGAAACATATACAAGTTCTGGACGACTCGCAACAGCCTATCTACCTTCTTTACACGGTACAAAGATGGCTCTCTCTGGTGCTTGATCTCATGGTTGCGTGTCTAGCCACGCTTCTCATTGTTGTGGCGGTTCAGACGAGATCCGGAACTTCAGGTTCAGACATGGGTGTGGCTTTAGTGAATCTGACATCTTTCAACCAATATCTCACCATGCTGATCCGTTGTTGGGCCTCGATGGAGACTTCACTTGGTGCCATCGCCCGCATAAAGGATTTTTCCCGTGATACGCCTGTTGCCACCGGCTGTGGTCATGAGTTTCACGCAGGGTATGAGGGCGATCAGAGTATTGTGTTCAAAGATGTTACCGTCGCCTATACGCAGACAAAGTCTTCGTCTGAAGACACTGAGGACAGCCTGGAAGAAAGAGGAGCTCTGAGCCGTGGCCATCTAGCACTGGACTCTATGAACCTCTCAATCAGACCGGGAACCAAGATGGCCATTACTGGACGCTCAGGCAGCGGTAAATCTACGCTAGTCTCCAGCCTTTTTCGTATTGTGCCTCTATCTTCTGGAATGATATCCATAGGAGACTTGGATATTTCACAGCTTGATCAGCAAGTTGTTCAAAATCGTCTCAATGCGATCACGCAAAACAGCTTTTTTCTTTCAGATGTCTCCTTGAAAGAAAACCTTGATCCATCAGGACCTTATGATCAAAACGATGCAGGTTTTTCAATGCCGATCACCGACATCATGAAGGAGGTTTTAGTTAGCCTGCAACTTTGGACGTTGGTGGAGGAGCGTGGTGGACTCGAAGGATTGTTTTCCCAGAGCTCATGGTCTAGCGGTCAGCTACAGCTGCTCAGTGTGGCTCGCGCAATCGTCAAGAAAAAACGGACCCAATGTCATCCTGACTCAGGTTGGAAGATATTGGTTCTGGACGAAATAACAAGCAGGTAAGCTTATACTCAACTTATTCACATGATGAACGCTAACATCTGTTTAGTCTCGACAAAGCATCGGCTCGGATGGTACGTGATCGTATCAAGATCGAGTTTGAAGACTACACCATCTTGTCCATCGTGCACAAGTTCGATGGCGTCCTTGAGGATATGGACGAGATGATCGTCATGGATTCAGGAAAACTCATCCGACGTGGGCCGCCGCGGGAACTCTTACGGGTGATGTAGATCCGGGCAGCCGCTCTATAGTGAACTGAAAATCTCAGTCAAAGATCGCTGGGGCTACGAGTCTATAGAATTTAGCATATGCTGGGAATTTGGTTTTGCAATGCTATGTAGTGCTGGCTATGGTGATGGTGTTTATATTGCTGGGAGTATTCTTTTGTGTTTTCTCGAGGCAAATTGATGAGCATCATGGTAGTGTCTTTCTATTCAGTGACTATCCAATGCGCTTGCCTGAAATATAGGCATAAGATTAATCCGTCTTCACTCATCTCCTCTAATTGCAATAGCAACTCACGTAATAACTACAATTTGGACACTAATGCTCGTGCCGGGACCCTGCCTTATAGCTATTGTCTAGTCTATGCTCGTGCATCCTTTTTAGGCCAGCTGGACTTCTAAGACTCGCGCCTCCAGCGCTTTCAGGAAGAATCGGCGGTGTCCATCGAGGGCTTGAATGACTAGTAGATACTCTACTGTTGCCTTGACCATGGCGAATATCGTGTCTGTATCTGTCGAAATCACTTTCTGTAAACGTCGCTTTTGTTGTCGAATCTCTCGGATCAGGGTTCGGTCGGCCAATTTCCAAGTGTTGAGGTTGACGTTCTGTGATCAGTTTACTCTTGTAAAGATGAGCGTCGAAATGCTGTACAAGTTTCGTTCGGCATTGATCTGTATCATCATCACTACCATGATCCAAATCTGCAAGGCCCGGATCAACAAGTTGCCTGAACCTGTCCTTGACAGTAGAGAGATCTTGCAGGAACTCTTCATCATAGTGTATCATGTCGAGCTCAACGCCAAACTTGTAAAGCTGTGAGAGGTCTGAGAACAGTTTGTTCGCTTTATTCGTGAGCTTCTCTTGGTAAGAAATCGACGAAGGGTGTTGTTTGGAGCTACCAATGCTCCATGTCCTGGATCTATGCCTTGGGTGGGTGTGATTCTCTTGGTGGTTGGAGCTTTGGAACACGAGAACTGGTCCAGTTGTCTTTTGTGAACAGCTAGGATCCTCAGACAATAGTTTTCTCAATGTGGTAATATTGCCCGCTCTTCTTCCGGTCTGGCCTGTTCCACGCTGAGGGCTTAAATCTTGCATCCCTCTGGTGCCGTCTGCGGTGGAGCCATCGCAGTTTGTATTTGAAGAGTTTCCAGAGCTAGACACTGTTCTTTCAGGCAAATGTCTCTGATATGGAACTTCTGCACCTGTAACGCTATTCTGGTCCGCAGTAACGCGACACTTGTTCCTTTGTGCTTGATTGTGCGCAGTTAAGTGCACGCCATTATGTAGAACATTGTTGTCTGAAGGTGAAACCAAGGCGTTTGGGTTATTGTTGAGCTGACCCTGCTCTTGGTAGGTCATAAGATCCTGATTGCACTGCATTGTTTCCGTGAGATTGTCCATGTCGTCAAAGCACTCTGCGGTATCCCAATCGCCTTGACAGGCCTGCAGTAAATCGTCTGTGATGTTCATACACGATTCCAGGGCAATGTCCTCGGCGCCCAGTAACGCTGGCGTATTTCTTTCTTGGCGAGCTAACGTGTGTCCTTGACAGGGGTCATCATCAGCTTCATCTCCAACGTCAATTCGACTTTTCAATTTGCTGCCTAGATATCATTTAAGCCGTAGTACACATGATGAAACGCATTGTAACGGAACTTACGGTATCTTCTCTGTGCTAATCGATTTTGTAACTTTCTCCGATGCTCGTAGCTGAATGACTCTGAGGGCTGACCGCTGTTGGTATTGCGCATTTGCGGCTGACTCGGTGGATCAGGCTCTGAAGCACCCATAGTTTGTAGATGCATTTGAGAAAACATTAGATATACAGAGATAGCAAATTTTGTCTACAAGGTGGAACCTGAGTAAGGAAAATACCTCTTATGTCTTTGAAACGCGTCCAGTACATGCAATTCATTACAAAGGGCGAAGTTTCGCGAAGTGCTCCATCAATTTTAAGCATAATAAAAGCCGGGAACCGCTGGTGGCTGAGTGTTCAGGGGCCGTTGGTTGACATTTTCTTATCCCCCGCTGATCCTTGTCCCGGCTCTGCAAAAGTTCCCTCTGTTATCTACTAGGGCCAATGGAATACGCCATCTCAACACCTGATAATTATATATCATATCACGGAAAGCCCTTGAAGCTAGAGCCAACACACCAATGAAGTATTGTTGCCTCGTATTAGTTCTAACGGCACAATCCAGACCACCCTCTAAACTTCAGCAGGATTGTCTCCATATGCACAATTATGCTGTTGGTCCTCGGTCAGCTTAGAGTACATCGTTCCACTACGCCAGACCTTCCTTTTGTATCCTTCACAATCACGTCGGCGATTAACCAGTTGAGCTACCTGCATATATAATCGCAGCATTTCCATTCACGTCTTAAACGGCACGACTCCTAGAACCTCGGTACTCCACAACATGCACGCTTCACGCGAGACAAGATTGGCCTAATATCAGCCAAATGCGTCTTCTTTGCTTGCACGGTCGCGGGACCAACTCCGATATCTTGGAGAGCCAGTTGGGTGAGTATCCGGTCCTTTTCTGCCAAAAAACGGCTGAGCAGCTAACCGTTTATTTCCAGCACCGCTTGTCAGTAGACTTTCAGAACGCTACACACTAGATTTCCTCGATGGCCCCTGCCAAGTCAATGCTGCTCCCGGCGTGGACTCTCGTTCTTCAGGACCGTTCTTGGCTTGGCATCGTCGCCACTTTGCGAAAGATGTCGCCTCTGCATATGCCTACGTACAGGCAGTGATAACTGAAGATGGTCCTTACGATGGAGTCATTGGGTTTTCCCAAGGTGCTGCATTGGCTGTTGGCCTGTTGATTTCACACAAGCATCAGGCACCAACCGGAGTAAACCTGTTCAAGTTTGCTATCCTTTTCTCTAGTGTGCTACCGACAGCACCTTCTGGAGAAATAGGAGTTGATTGCACACAATATGTAGTCGACTATGAAAAGAGTTTGCCTGAGTTCTTTGGGCTCTCAAGCTCGGAAATTGCTGATACGGCGTCGGCTGAGCGAGCGTACTTGTTTAACCATTTAGCCGGAGACAACAAGCCGAATGAAACACGACACACTGTCGACATCCCAACCCTGCATATTCTCGGTAGAAGGGATCCATTTTTCGACTTTGGTAAAGCTGTTATAGAGCTTTGCGACAGTAAGAAGCGAGAGGTTATACTTCATGACGGAGGCCATGACGTCCCTCGTTCGCAAGATTGCATTAGCAAAATAGTTCTACTTATGGAAACTGTGGCGGAACTTTCAAAGATAGACTTTTAGCTAATAAACAATACAAATTTGAACATTGCATAGAATCATTCTGATACCGCCCCCATCCACGACGATCCATTCATTCTAACCCTCTACCCATTACAAATAAAAACCGTCCGTGTTTTTGCTCAGGCCCAAATTCACCTGCTCTACCAAGAGTGACTCATCGCTCTCCACGATCGATCGCACTGCAGCCGTGATCATACTACAAGCTTCCCTAGCTTGGCTTGCCGACAGAGATGCAGTCCAGTAGCACATGCGAATGGCTACATGACCTTCAACCTCTGTCACATAAACAGATACGGCATACTGTACACCGTCAGTAAAATGGGCAGCGACACTGCACTGGCTGAACCTACCTCATCACGCATAGAGCTTTGTAAATAATTCATCTTCAGAGCCGCGTCTTCAGATGGGGACCGTTCCGCGAAGTGCTGGATATTGAGATAGGTCTTGTACAAGGGTGTACCTGACGAGACCACCCGCTGTATATCGACCAACGAACAATTTTGGTGCTATCAGTGTTAGACAGTACGCGTAAAATGGCAGTAATTGCTAGCTTACCGTCAAACTATCAGCGAGATCAAGATGAAGAGTCTCAAGCATTGCGGACACTAGAGTGGCTTTTGGTATGCGGATGACACAGGGTAAGAGATTGATCAGCGGGCCGCAAATCTCATCTACGTTGTCAATAGGTGCATCACGCCCAGACACCATGTATCCGAACGAAACATGATTGTCGCCACAGTAGTATCGCAATACGAGAGCCCAGGCAGCTTGGAATAAACACCCAAAAGTGACACCGCGTCGTTGGCAAAATTCTTTAATTCTCGGCAAATGCTCAAAGCGTGTGGTGGTTTCTTCGAAAGAATCATTGTTCCCAGGCACGATGCCCTGAGATGGAAAGTTACAAGGATCGATACCATTGAAACGGGTTTTCCAATACTCAGTCGATCTTGATCGTTCAGACTTTTCAAGGTAGGTGATAAAATGATGGTAGGGTGGACTAGGTCGCTCATACTGCCCGTTGGTGTAGAGAGCTTGTAAGTCGTTCCATATCAGGTTTAGAGAAACCCCATCATACAAGCTGTGACTTAGATGAAACTGCGCCAAAAGTTTCCCATCGGAGTTCTGTGATAGAACCAACCTATGAGGAGGGCTCTTCTCTCCTTGCATAGTAGTAGAGTCGGGTGGAAGGGGTCCTGAAAGCAGCTCCATAGGCGCTGCATAGTCTCTGAGTACAGTCTGATGTCGATTCCCTTCTTGATCCTTTCCGAAAACTGTCCGTAATATAGGGTGACGATCCACCACCTTTTGCCAAGCCTCCATGAATCTCTCCGGATCGACCTTGCCGCAATATTGAGGCGATTGAAGTTCGAAGAGGAAGCTGGCGTGCCACAGGTTTGCCCCATTCTCTTGAGCATTGAGAATGCTTTCCTGCATTGGCGATAATGGGTACCTGCTCTCCAATTGACCAATGTTCGGCTCGTCGATAGCCAAGTCCTGGTCAGTGCCCGGCGTCTCATATATTTTCACTAGTCCTGCAGTATCGGTTCGGTTGCATTCAAGAGCGATTGCTGAGATCTTTTGATGCTCGAATATTTGCCTTGCAGTGATCACTAATCCCTCGGTGCGAGCTTTGGTGATCATCTGGATTGCAAGCACAGAATCCCCCCCAATGGTGAAAAAGCCCTGGTCAACCCCAATCATGTCGCGTGGAATTTTCAAAATATCGCTCCAGATAGACTGCAAGGTGGCCTCGACTTTGGAAGTAGGTGGAGAAGGGTTGGCAGACTGAGAAAAATGTTCGAAGCCGATGTCATGGGCTAGATCATGGGCGTTGACCCATCGAGATATAGCTCCTCGGTCTGTCTTGCCAGAGGTAAGCCGAGGGAAGTTTTGCACCGGGATCCAAAGGGTTGGGACCATGTGTCGTGGTACTTCTCTTTCCATATGGCTCCGCGCTCTGGCGATCAATGGGGCTGCCGATGCTTTGCTAGCTAAACCCTCCAACAACTGCAACTCATTGCAGCTGCCTTCCGAACCGGGGATGTCCTTGAGTCGCACAAGGGTCATGAGTCTCTGCGTGAATGGTCCCTCGACTGGAACCAAAACAATAGCTTCCTGTATAATGGGGCTCTTGTTGATGTGATATTCCACCTCGTGAACCTCTATGCGTTGCCCGCGAAGCTTGACCTGGTCGTCCTTGCGCCCTACAATCGTGAAGCTGCCGTCGTGATTCAAGCGGCCGAGGTCCCCAGTCCTGTAAAACCGCCCGGACATGTTTTTGGTTACCTTTGAAGACCATGATGGAGAGTCGATAAAGCCTGATTGTGCTTTGGCAAGGCTGTTCATATATCCGCGTCCGACATTAGGGCCCTGGATGACGATTTCTCCCACGGTTCCGATTGGCAAAAGTCTCTCAGATGTTGTTGTATCTGTAACCCAAGCTTGACACACTAGAGGTCGTCCAATATTGCTTCCGTCATCGGTAGGCTCCAAAGGTCTGGTGAAAACGCAAATAACTGATGTTTCGGTGGGTCCGTAGCCACTGATCAATGGTTAGTATCAAAAATCTCGCTTTCGAACGTTACGAAGATAGGTTACTTACTTGATAAGATTAACTTTGCCCGCCCATTTCCTGATCAAGTTGTTTGGCAGCCTTTCGCCCCCACTTACAATAGTTTGTAGGGTAGGTACCTGTTCAGGCTCCAGCATTTGTATGACAGTCGGGGTAAGAAAACACCAGGTCACCTGAAGCCGTGACATGGCATCAGCCAGGCAGTTGAGGCGGTCTTCTTCAGAAATGATGCAAATAGTCGCTCCCTGGGTTAGAGACAGGATAGTATCCATGATACTTGCGTCGAATGAGTAAGCAGAGAAATGGCCAACTCTGGATTGGCTGGTCATTCCCATGTGAGGGAGACAGAGGGTGAAAGCAGCAAGATTTCGATGCTCAAGAACTGTGCACTTAGGAACGCCCGTAGTTCCTGACGTCGCGACAATGAAGGCGGCATTGCGAGGTGAGACCGTAGTTTTGGGTGCACCTTGAACTGTTGGGAGGTCACTGATAGTTGTAGCATCAACTGTGACAACATCTACACCTAGACCCAACACAAGATCTTGACAACTTGGACTCGTGAGGACCAGTGCCGATTTAGTTTCCAGGACGATCGAGCGTTTTCTTTGAGTGGGATAACCTGGCTCCAAAGCAACACAAGCTGAACCTGTCTTGAGAATTGCTAGGATGGCAACAATCGCCCACAAGCTCTTTTGAAAGCAAAATGCTATAACGACTTCGGGACCGGCGCCATGGTCGATAAGATGATGTGACAATCGATTTGCCATGTAGTCCAGCTCTTCATACGTAAGGTTTCCCACTTCTGTGACGACTGCAAGTGCCGAGGGTTGGCATCGTACTTGCTTCTCAACAGCGTGATGTAAGCAGGTAGCTTCAATTGTGCAGTGGACTGTTGTTTGCGATAGGTCCAAAATCTTGACCAAGTTCCTGTTGCCGAGCAAGTCTACGTCTTCGAGGCGTTGACTAGGGAAATTGATAAAACTGTCCAGCGCTTGCATCAAAGTGTCAAATACATCGAGGCCTTGGCTTTCGATCATCAGTGAAGTAGAATAATCCATCGTCAATTCAATACCTGCCTGAGATTCCAAAACCTGTAGGTGGATATCGTACTTTTGAAGTCAACTGGTTAGCATTTTGCCATCTGAATTGTAAGATTAGCCATCACTTACCTCGATCTTTCCGTCTCCTGGCTGTGATTCAAAGATGACCGGGCCAGGTCTCTTGTCTTGTGCTTTCAGGACATTGACTACTGTATTAAAAAGCTGAGTACCCGCACAGTCGGTCTCATGGATGATGTCCTTCAGGGCACATTGCTGATACGGCAGGCTCTGCAAGTATGCTTCTTGAGCATCCCTCACAAGTCCAATCAGTGTTGTGTCAGATCGTAAGGTGGTTTGATAAACCAGCATGTTGATCAAAGGACCAACAATATCCTGAATATCGGAGACTGGGGCGTTGCGACCGGAGGAGACATAGCCAAGAGAGACATTGTCTGTACCTGAGTAGGACCGTAGAACCAAGGCCCACAGAGCTTTGAAGATGTCAGAGAGTGTGATGTCGTACTCCACTCTCAGGGATTGTATTGCCGAAATCTGTGCACTGGACAGCCTGCGCTGAAGAGAAGCACCTCGGTTGAAGATGGTGTCCTTCGAAGGGTTGAGTTGGGGGAAATAGCATGGTGAAGCATTCTCAAGATACTGTCTCCAGTAGCCAAGGGCTGGAACTACTGGTTGACTCTGTAGGAATGCTACATAGTCGCTGAATTTCGGAGACGAGTCTATCGGTGCCAGATCCAGGTATTGAAGAGAGATGTCTCGGATGATTATCTCTAAAGAAGAGGCATCGGATAATGCATGGTCTATGTCTAACCTGCAGTAGACATCCCCAGACCTCGACCTGCCGATCAGGACCGAATAAGGAAGTGGAGCGGGGTTGACTGTATCTTTGTTGTCTATTTGCTGCAATTGCTCAAGGCTGTCGCATTCAACACAGCGGATTGGAGGAAAGACGCTGTTTACGACAATCTGTATGTAGTTTGTTTGTGTCACGGCGACTTCAACGAAGTATGAGCGTAGGCCTTGGTGCCGTTGGATGACAGAATCCCATGCTTTCATGAGATGGCTGACGTCTATTTCTGACACGGAGTCTCCCGGTGTGTCAGAGATGACCTTCCAGATGTGTTGGATAAGGTATTGACCTGGTGACTTGGCTTGACTGATGAGAATACCTTCTTGCATCGGGGAGCACGGGAAACCGTCCTCTATTTGGTCGATGCCGTCTAAGCCATATCGGGAGGCGCAGGTTTGCATGATTTGTCGTAGTTCCTTGCCTTGAATCGAAAGAAGTCCGAATCTGCCTCTTTCGAGTTCTTTGTTTGCAACTGATGGAGTCCTGGTAGACCTCTCAGCGATCTTCTGGATAGTTTTGTGCCTTATGATGTCCTGTACTAAAATCTCAATGCCGTTTTCTCTCGCTTTTGTAGCAACATGTATGGCCAGGATGGAATCACCGCCTAATTGCGCAAATGTTTGCTGAGTACCGATTGTGGATGGCTTCCGGCTGAGAACCTCCCCCCATATCTTCTGGATAGTTGCTTCTGTTGGGGTCTGCGGTTGATTAATTGCTGTTGTCGTGGCTATGGCGTAGTTCTGCAGAGACGATAATTCAAGACTTGTGGCCATCTGTCGAAGTGCAAGGTAATCTGTCTTCCCTGAAATTGTGAGGGGCATTATTGTGACTGGTAGGAAGAATTTGGGAATCATGTAATCCATAATTCTTGTTTCCAGCCTGGCCAGAGTGTATCGGAGTCGCTCTCTTTGGGGTCCGAGGCTTGAAGCAATCGTGGTTTTGGTATGGCGAGACCCGGTGTCAAGTGAAATGAAAGCAACCAGCAGTTTGGTTCCATTGATCAGAACTTGAGTAACCGCGATATCGACATCCCAGTCAATGCATTCACGGAGATGGTGTTCGACTTCTGCCAACTCGACTCTCTGCCCATTGATTTTGATTTGGTGATCCTTTCTTCCGATGTAGTGAATGCAGCCACTGGAATCGAACCGCGCTAAATCACCAGTTTTGTAACAGCGGCTCTGTTTACGAACCCCATGTTGTTGAGCAAACATAGGTGCAGGGATGAAGGCGGCATTGGTCTTCTCTTGGTCATCAAGATAACATCGTGCAAGTAAAGGTCCTTGTAAGAGCAACTCTCCTATACTGCCTGTCGGAAGAAGTAAATTATGATCATTGGGATCGACAATCCATGCTTGACCATAGATAGGCCGACCAATGTCACTTCTTTGAGAAGCATGGCTGACGTGACATCTGCCAGTAGCAAAGATCGATGATTCACAAGGGCCGTAGAAATTGTGTAACGCAGCCTTTCCCTGCCAAGCGGTGACGCACTCAATAGTCAAAGGTTCTCCGCCAAGTACAATGCCAGTCAAAGACGGACAAGGTTCCATTTTCGCCAACGATGAAGCAACGGTCGTTGTCAAACATGCCCAATTGACTCTCATACGATTGATAGCACCCGAGAGGTCGTTCAACCTCTCATACTCTGTCGGCACACAGACACAACCACCCTTGAGGAGGGTTGTAAAGATATCATGGAGAGAGACATCGAACACAAATGCGGCAAATTGGAGTGTGCGAGTATGAGGTCCAATTCCGAGAAGTTGAGCGTGAGACTCCATACTGAAACAGAGTGATCTGTGCTCCAAGACGACACCCTTTGGTATTCCGGTGCTCCCAGATGTGAATATAACCGCAGCGGCATTTGATGGTTGAACATTGCTCGGTTCAAGATTCATCCCATCAGGAAGACCTTGTACCATGGGTAAATCAACTAGCAATAGCGTACCTATGTCTTGGAAACATTCGAAGCTCAGAGTCTTTGATGCGAGAGCTAGTTTGGCACCAGTTGCTCGAACAATGGCTGAGATCCGTTCTGGGGGATGACTGGGATCAAGAGGCACAATAGCGCCGCCACTCTTCAAGATTGCCAACATGCATACAATGGCGAGGGCCGACTTTTCGAAGTAAATTGGCACCAGGACTTCTCTGCTTACGCCCAATTGCTTTAAATGTGCTGCAAGCTTCGTAGACAGTTCTTCAAGTGCAGCATATGAGAGATCTGCATCTGCTGCGGTGATGGCCTGGCTAGCTGGTGTTTGTTCGGCCTGCTCCGAAAGTCTTGCGTGAAGACAGGTTTCAGCAATTTGGGGATAATGCGGTTTATTCCAAGCTTGCTGTGCTTCCATGTCAAGTGCGCTGCAGACAGAGATAGCTGCCATTCGCTCTTCAGGCTTCTCGATAGCCAGAGTGATGGCTTGTACAAGGCTGTGAGCAAGACTGCTAGCCATCTCGGGAGATATTTCGTGCCGCCAATGAGAAAGATCGAGAGATATGCCTTCCTCGCCGTCTATGAATATATTGACAACATAAGCATATTCTGTGGGATCATTCTTTGAAATCGACTCAAAAGCGATCTCCTCCACAGAAAGCGACCGTCCCAGTCTTTGTCTCTGGATAGACAAAACTGTATTGAACAGCGGTTTGTCTGAAAGCCCAAGTGCATGTTGTATCGAGGCTAACGAAGCACTTTGATGTTCCTTGATGTTTAAATAGTCCTGTTGGACTGATTTCATGGCTTTCATCAGCGTGGTATCATGGCTAAGGCTGATCCGCGAGATGAGCATGCTGATGTAGGGACCTATTGCTTCTTCTATTCCATCGAGCGGCATATCACGGTCAGATGATAGGTAGCCGAAGCAAACGTCATCCGAGTTGGTATATGCACGAAGCACAAGCCCCCACGCCACCTGGAAGATGGTCGCTGGTGTAAGAGAGAAAGTCCTACTAAAATCGAAAATGGATCGGCATAGTCCTTTGTCGAGGCTGATTTCAACAGAATCAGGGTACGTGCCTCTCGTTCTACCACCATATGAATCTTGAGCGATATGACAAGGTGTTAGTCCGGCTAGTCGTTCTTTCCAGATTTTGATTATGGTTTCTGTGCTATGACTGTGCATACGCTCCACGTAGGCTTGAAATGGTAAGGATAGCGTCGTTTCAACCTTGACATCAGCAACGTTGGAAATAAGCTGCTCCAAGAGAAGAGCCATGCTTATACCATCAACCAATGCGTGACTAATGGAGAGTTGACAGGTAACCTCGTCCACGTCCGAATAGTAGAGTTCCAGTGAGTGTAATGGCGACTTCGTCGAATGAAGGGTGTTGTTGTGTTCAGTGTTTACTGGGCGGGTAACATCCAGTCGCTCAGTACTGTCAATAATTGTAATGGAAGCTTCCAAGTTGCTGACTACAACCTGGTCATAGATACCCTGTGACCGAACACTTGGTACGAATACGGTGCGCAGGATTTGATGATGCTTTACAAGCAAGCCCCAAGCTCTAGCGATTGACTCCGTTGTCATAGGTCGAGCCAGGTTGCGAGAGGACATCTTCCATTGGAAGTTGATGCCGTAATGGGAATTGTCTTTCATCTGACTGAGCAGGATGCCATCTTGTACAGAAGTGGAGGGATATGCTGCCTCTATAATAGGTTCCTGGAGCCCTGATCGAATTTTGACGTCCTCTATCATTTTCAAGAGACTTTGCTCCGATAAGGGAAGAAGAGGAAAGTCGCTCAATGTCATTCTCGGAATGGTGTTAGATAATGTCATAGCATAGAACAGAAGAGACTCTCGGACCCCAGTGACCCATCGTAAAATCTCGTCCTGTCGACCAAGGTGCCTGCTCCAAGCAAAGGACAATTGCAATTTGGCGTCCTCAACGACGGCATTGATCTCAAACAGAGCTAGTCTAGGGACGTTGTTTTGAGTGAAGGAAGCGATGTCATCAAATTCAGTGGTTGGATCCAGGATAGAACCTTTATTGAAAGAGGTCGTGTTGTTTCCCAGATAGTTGAATAGGACCTCCATATTCTCGTGCTCCATGAAGGTCTCTCTACCTTTGGTATTGTGATAGCTGGAGGTGAGATACGACCAGCCATTATTTGGGATGGATTTGCGCCTGTCCTTTGTCTTGCAGAGCAAGCCAATCGGACTAGTGTAGTCTCCTGCACTGACGGGATAGATGGTAGTGAACCAGCCAACTGTCCGGCTGACATCTAGATCTTGTCTCCAGGGTTCACGACCATGGCCTTCGGCAAAAACCGTTGGGGCTGGGCGATCTGTGAAGATCTGACCAAAAGCCCTGATCATAGACGCTATCATGATATCAACTGGTCGAGTGTTGAAAGTCCGATTACACTCATTCATGAGCTTTTGAGTGTACTCAGGTTCAACTTCCACTGTTGCAGCGATCACATCTGCGACACAGTTGGCGGGGTTGGCCCCCCAATAGTCATGTAATGCCTCTTGAATAGGTTGTTTAGGGATCACAGAGGGATCAAGCGACTGAGAGGCATAGTCGCTTTGCAAGTTCGCCCAAGTCTGAAAGTCAAGTGTTGGCGCAACTGAAACGTGACCATGAAGTAGCAACGACTCGAGATCCTCACGAATGATTGACCACGACACCTCATCAACGACCAAGTGATGGGCAGTCAAGAAAAGATACTTGTTGTTGTCAAGGTACTTGAACAGTAAAGCTCCGAACATGGGACCACAATCCTGGTTGATCGTCGACCTCAATTGGTTCACCAGAGGAACGAGTTCAGTGTGTTCGTCAATAGTGGCTTCCATGAAAGAGAAGTGTTGCTCCTTATCTATGACCTGCGCAAGGGAGTTGGAGACAAGCCTAGAGTGAAGCATAGGGTGAGCATCGATTAGCTTCTCCAGTGAAACCTTGATTCCAGCCGATGTTACACCATCAGCAACCTTAAGGGTGACATGTTGTTGAAAACCATTATTGTTGATCTTCTGCGCGTAAAGTTGCTGAATTGGCGTCAAGGTAAACTGGACGTCTGTCTCAAATGTCGATTCCAGGTACTTCACGCTAGAGTTCCGGGCTATTGCAGCAATGACTCTTATGCTACGACTCTTGAGGATATCTTTGACAGTCAAGGTCACCCCGCTTGCCTTGCATCGAGACACAGCTTGTATAGCAGAGATGGAGTCACCACCAAGACTCATAAAAGACCTGCCAAGACCGACAGTCGAGATTGGTAGTCCGAGGACAGTGGCAATCGTATTCTGGAGGATGATCTCAACTGAGTCTGTGGGGTCGCTATCGAGAGACGATCCCGCATTCGTACGTTCTATGACACTCTGATACTGAAGGGGACTCAAATCAGAGAGCCAGCCGAGAACCTTCTTCCTGAAGAGCTTTCCAGTTGGGCTCATCGGTATTGAGTTGACCACGATCCAGACTGGAGGTACCATGTAGGCTGGTAACCGAGATGACATGTAGTTAATGACAGCTGAGATATCCACGAGGCTGGAAACTGAGCCGAACGACAGTTGGCGTAGAGAAGGCTCTTCCGTATTGGCGAGGTATTTTGATAATGTGATGACCGCTATCAGTTTGTTTCTGGCAGGGCCCTTTGTCGGTAGAACCACTAAACCGTGCCTAATAGCATCGTGTGTTGACAAATTGTACTCAATATCTTCTAATTCTAACCGTTGTCCATGAAGCTTGACCTGATTGTCCTTACGGCCAGCGAATACAAGTGTTCCATCATCGTTGTAGCGCGCGAGGTCGCCAGTGCGATATATCCTTCGCGAAGTTGCAATGGTATCGCCCTTGAGAAATTCCGGGTTGGTGACGAAACTCGACTTGGTCCTTTCAGCGTCTTTGAAATAACATCTGGAGACCTGCGGTCCTTCGACACAGAGTTCACCAATGCACCCAACCGGCACTAGCATATTTGGATCGTCAGGCTTTGTGAGCCATATGCGACAGTTCAAAGGGCGTCCTATGCTGCTTGGAGGGGTTCCTTTCTTAACATTCCCTCTCCAGCAGCAGAAGACAGAAATCTCGGCAGGCCCATAAGCAAAGTTGAGTGTCAAGATGGAAGTCCATTTGTCCACAATATGCTTGGTTACCGCCTCACCTCCTAAAGTGATGGACTTCAAAGTAGGTACCATCGTTTCATCAATAAGGCCCGCTACTGTTGGCGTCACGAACATCGTATCAACCTTCATTCTGTTAATGGGAACAGAGAGGTCGAAAAGTCGCTCTTCTTCAGTCGGTATACAGACGCAAGCTCCACGAGTCAGAGCATACCAATGATCAGACAAGCTCATGTCAAAGTGGTAGCTGGCAAACTGTAAGATACGCGAATGGGAAGTGATGCCCAAAGCATCTGCCTGTGCGGTGCAAGCGGTGGCCAGGTTTCGATGTTCTAGTACGATACCCTTTGGATGACCGGTGGAACCAGACGTGAAGATGATATAGGCTGCGTCGGAAGGCTCCAAAGCAGGGCATACTGTTTCCATAGTTTCCTCAAGTCCAGGCAATAATGTTTCGTCTAATACCAGAGGCTTTGCAAGTCCTTGGAATAGTGGTGCAAGCTTAGATGAAGTGATGACAATTTCCGATTCCATGTCCTCTAGTATATCCTTCATCCGCGAGTGAGGGAGGTCTGGGTTGATGGGAACGTTGACGGCTCCTGCTTTGAGAACAGCTATCATGCTGACAACTGCCAATGATGACTTTTCAAAACAGAATGGCACCAGTGTGTTTCTTCGTATCTTATACTCGTCACGGAGCGACCGGGCCAGTTTCTGAGAAATGTCATTGAGCTCTTTGTAGGTATATGATCCATCCGCTGAGCAGACAGCTTCCGCGTTAGGTGTCTGTCGGGCAAAACGTTCAAAGGTCGTATGGAGGCATTCATTGACAGGGTTAATTGGTACATGAGCCCATTCAGTAAGCTGGCGCGATTGGGAAATGGACGTAGCATCCATGTCTCTGATAGGCATGTCAGGCTTCCTAACAATACTGGCCACAATTGTCTCAAAGGTTGTTGTGAGATGACGCGCATTGCGATCAGATATCTTGTCAGTCCAGTGAGATAATGTTAAGGATATTGCGCGGCCAGTGATCTCAACGCCAACAGAACAGTCAAACTCGGTTGGATCGTCGCCATCCACCGGTAGAAGGTGCAAGCTACTACCATGCTTCTTGTCTTGGCCATCCCTCTTTTGGAAGGACATGACGGTGTTGAACATTGGTTTTCCTTGAAGGCGATTTTTGTGTAGGTGTAGGATGTCGGCCAAAGATAAATATTGATGGTCTATCATTCTTGTAAAGTCGTCTTTTACCTTTTTCAAAATTTGCAGACTGGTCATATCAGGCTCAAGAGCAAGCCGAGCGATAAGCATGTTGATCAGAGGCCCGGCCATTCGGGAAATACCCTCAATTGGAGCATCTCGACCAGAGCTGAGAAAGCCAAAGCAGACATCGCTGGAACCTGTGTATGCCTGTAGTACAAGAGCCCAAGCAAGTTGAAAGAGATTGGATTGAGTGACACTGTTTGAGGTGCAGAAATGGGTAATCTCATCAAGTTCAAGATCAAGTACAGACGTCTGAACCTGCAATTCGCGTATCGCGTGTCGAGGACTGGGGGCTGTGAGGTAGGTAGGTGTGACTTCATCTAGATACTCTTTCCAAAAAGAAGCATCTTCCACACGATCGGTCTCTGTTAGTAAGAACTCTATATAGTTCTTGAACTGAGGTCCATAGAGAGACAATATTCCATCGTATGCCGAGATCAAATCCTCCAATATTATCGTCATTGAGCTACCGTCTGTGAAGACATGGTTCATAATCAGATTCAGAAAGACTCTTTGATCAGTCGTCATGCAAATTCGCAGTTCATGAGAGAAGCCTGAAGCCTCGACTCCGCCACCTGTAATTTCCTTGTTGGTAAATTGATTGTCGTCAAACTGGCAGAAGAAGAGGCCGGGTCGAGCTGAAACCTGACGACGAACAAGCTGGTAAACAGAATTTGAACCGACTGGCCACTCAATGATCTGTGATCTCAGGATGGGGTGTCGAGCAACAACCATTTCCCAGGCGTCTTGTAATTTGCCAAGATCGATCTCTGAGCCGACCTTCGATGACAATTCACAAATAAGGTTAAAATGATACAGATCTGGCGATTGCTTCTGGCTCATCATCATCCCCTTCTGGATGGGACTGCATGGGTAGATGTCTTCGACGTTAGTCGTATCTGTAATTCCATGATAAGACAGGGCTTGCCTCCATAGTATCTCCAGCTCATCATAAGAAAGATCAAGAAGAGGAAGATCTGCCAATGTTGGCATGGGGTCAAAATGAAGCAACTCAGATACGGTGTTCTCCAGATTTCTTTGGTAACGTTTTATCCATGTCTTGATATGCACGGATCGAGATAGGTGCTTGGGGTACATGACTTGTACTTCCAGTTCTCCGTCGATGGTTTGAACTTGGATATCAAATATGGAATCTCGGTTAGCCTTGACATTGACATCGGTCCGTTGACCATGACCACTCAATGGTTTGAACAAGGAATTCTTGATATCAAACATTTGAGCATGCCCAAGAAAGTTGAAAAGCACTTCAACTATAGGACCAGTCTTCAGATTTGCATCAACAAGTGATGCAAAGCCTGTCAAGGCATCGCGTTCCATAGATCTCCGAGCATCTTTGGTCTTGACTAGACTCCGTACCAGCCCGTCGTTGGTATCGATATCGAGAAAGAAAGGTTTCAGGACAGTAAACCAGCCAACTGTCTCAGCTGGGTTGATATCTCCAGTCCAGGGCTCTCGGCCGTGACCTTCAGCAAAGATAGTGCAAGGCAATCTATCAGGGAATGTTTGCTTGAAAGAAATGTTCAGGCAGCTTAAGAGTATATCCATGATCTCTGTAGAAAGTTTCTCGTGGACATTACCAATGAGGAGGCTCGTGGTGTGTTGATCAAGCTGGAATGTGAATCTTGTAGTATTCTCAAAAGTGTTTGTTGACGTATCAAGATCCCAATAATCAAGGTCTGCTTTCGGGAGGATGGAAGACAGAGACGTAGGTGGAGTCGTGGCCGCAACTTCGCAACTGCGATCCCGAACTGATACGCACCAGGCCTGATATGAGATATCAGGTACACGCGGTGAGGCATCTAGTACGATGAGTGACTCCAAATCCCTCAGCATGACATGCCAGGATACCAGGTCAACAACAAGATGATGAGCAACGAGAAATAGTACCTGGCTCCCAGTTGGCCTAATGTCGAACAGACTAGCCCTGAAGATAGGTCCGTTGCATATATCCAGATTAGCCTCCATGTAAGCCATCAGAGGTTTGAGCTGGTCCATGTTTCCAATGTCGTGGTAGTCCAGGTGACAAGAAGAGTCTGAGATGACACGCTGTTGCCAGAGGCCGTTGGGGGACTTTGAGAAACGTGTTCGCAACATGGAGTGTATAGACACCAGTTTGTCAAGAGCAGTTAACAGAACACTTAACTCAATAGTTTTTGTTAGAGAAAAGGCAAAACTCTGGTTGTAATGGTTCTCCCCCTCGGGGTAATTGTAAAAGAACAATTTCTGGATAGGGGATAGTTCAAAAGCAACATTCTCTTGTTCTTCTATCCTCTTTCGCATGGCAGTCTGCAATGGTTTCGCTTGAGATGCAATCCCAGCTAACGACTTGGCACGTAAGATAGATTGCACTGACACGGTCCATCCAGCCTTACGAGCCATAGTAGAGAGCCTCATGGCAGAGATCGAATCTCCTCCATGGCCTATAAAGGATCGTGATAAGACGATTTCGCCCGGTGTTTTGTTGAGTAGATCGGCACAAAGAAGCTGTATTTCTTGCTGTGCAGGAGTTGTCGCTGTTTCCCAAGAATCGTCGTGGTCATCTCCAGACAATTTGAGCTGGTTGAAGACATCTTTGTCCATCTCATCCACCCACGCAATAACAGACTTCCTGTCCAACTTTCCTGAGGGCAAAAGAGGTATCCGATTCACGACAGCCCAAACCTGCGGAACCATATAAGACGGCAAATGTTCAACTACCCATTCCATTGCAGACCCAACGGCATCTTTGACCTCTCGGTTTTGCCTGATCGTCAACGTTGGTCCATTCTTGATAGCCCCGTCATCACTCTTCAATGTAACAACAGCGACTAGCTGGTCAGAGCACTGACCTTGCGTGGGCCAAGCAACAATCGCTTTCTCGATGTCTTCAAATGAGGACAGATTCCACTCAATATCTCCGAGCTCAACCCTCTGTCCACGAATCTTGACCTGCGAGTCAGACCGACCAATGAAGATGAGGCTTCCCTGAGATGTGTATCGAACAAGATCATTGGTCTTGTAAAATTGCCTGTCGACACCTGGCTGGAGCCCGATTGCCCAAGCGGGGTTGGTGATGAAAGCTGCATCTGTTCGTTCCGGATCATTTAGGTAGCCTCGAGCTAAGATTGGTCCCTCTATTAGGAGCTCTCCGACGGTACCGATTGGGGCAAGGCGGTTACTATCTCGGGTATCAACGACCCATGTGTTGCAGCCGACGCCAACCCCAATATTGGTTGATCTTATAAGGCCTGCAAGGTCTTCTGTCGAGCAAATGCAGGTTACACATGCTTCTGCAGGGCCATATCCATTGATAAGTTCAACTTTGTCTGCCCAGGTGCTCACAACATCTTGGTTGACTGCCTCTCCGCCAAGACAAAGAGTCTTGAGTGAAGGCACCTCTTCAGGCCGGATGAGAGAGGCTACTGTGGGGGTTAGGTCTGCCCAGGTGACCCCATAACGGGCCATAGCAGCCCCAATGTCATGAAGTCTTTCAGATTCTGAGGGGACACAGACAGTACCGCCATGTTGAAGTGTGGTAAAGATCTCTTCAACACTGTTGTCGAATGTGTACGAAGCAAACTGTATCGTCCTTGTAGTGTCGTCCATGTGCATGGCTCGGCCATGGGCTTTCGCGGATGTAGCCATAGCCCTGTGCTCTATGATGATACCTTTCGGCTTCCCCGTGCTCCCTGAGGTAAATTGCACGAATGCGGCGTCCTTAGATGAGCCGATTGGACCCTCCACCCTAGGCTCGATTGCGAGTGACTCGGCATCTGCTGAGTCAAGGAGAATTATTTTGTTGACAAGGCCCTCGGCGATCTTTCTCTGGGACGGTGAGCAGATGATTAATGTGGCTTTTGCGTCAATGATGATTTCCTTTAACCGTTCACGAGGATACTCAGGGGCAAGTGCGGCACATGCTCCACCGGCCTTGAGAGTTGCCAGCATAGCGACTATTGTCCAAACTGACTTTTCGAAGCAGAAAGGGACTATAATCCCCGGTGATACTCCATTGCTTACCAAACGAGAAGCCAACCGATCAGTCATATGCTCCAGCTCCGAGTATGTGAATTGGCCGTCCCAACCAACAATGGCATCCTTGTTGGGGTACAGAAGAGATTGAGCAGTTATGATATGGTCGATGCGAGAATCAACCAGATCAAAATCGCCCCGGTTCCAAATCAAGATGTCGTCAAGATTGCTCGGTGAAACAAGGTCTAGGTTCTTGATAAGCGAGGTCGTCTGAGTTGTGATACTGCGGACCACCTGCGCAAACGTTGACGCCAAGTTTTCTGCCATTTTAGGCGACATTCGACCGAGTTGGTATTCTAGTTGAATCTCGACCGAGTGGCTGGAAGTGGTAATGTCAACAGCCAGGGCGTACTCGGTTGGGTCTGTTCCAGAATGGCGATGGGTATGAATAGAGCCGACTGAGGCAGCATCTTTAGACTTTTGAAGAGAGAGTACAGTGTTGAACAATGCATGACCTGAAAGCCCAAGGGCATGGTGAATATCAGCCAGTGCGACATGCTGGAACTCGAGATTCGTCAACATGTTGGATTGGCAGTCTTGAAGGATTGCTGAGATAGACACGTCAGGATCAATATTGAGGCGACAAATCATCATGGATATGATGGGTCCGACCATGTCCTCAATTCCGTTGACTGCAGCATCTCTCCCAGCAGATAAAAAGCCGAAGCAGACATCTTGTGATCCCGTGAAGGCCCCCAAAACCACAGCCCAGCTGACTTGGAGAAGAGAAAATAAAGTAATGTCGCTGCTTTTGCAAAAGCCATAGATCTCAGCAGGATTTAATCTAAGGTTAATTCGGGTCGTGCCATGGCCAGAAATTGTAGGGTCTGGCTTTCCATCCAAGAGATCAGGGAAATAGCATGGCTCAGCACCATCAAGATAGTGGCACCAATGCCTGAGTTGATCAGGCCCTGATTTGACTTGTATGCACTTTACAAAGTCGCTGTAGCAAGGCCTTGTGAGGGTATCTAGCTGGCAATCATATGCCAGAGACAAGTCGCGAATCAGTATGCCGATGCTGTAGCCGTCTATGACTTTGTGATCCAGGTCCAGTTTGGCTATTATCCTTCCCTCGTCTGTCGTGCATAGGGTGAGTTTGTGAGGTGGTGAGACGGCGTCAAATTCTGTGACTCCCATCGTCTCCAGGGTAGCGATCGCGTCGTTTGCCGTAGTGTAATGGGCCCTCTCGACCTGAACGCGGGGACTTTTAAGAACGATCTGGCATTGAACCGAGACTGTAGTGCCACTTTCAAGGAAAATGGTGCGTAGAGCGGAATGACGGTGGACAACCTGGTGCCAGGCTGACAAAAGCTTCTCGATGTCGATGGGCAGTTTTGCGTCCTTGGAAGTGAATTCGACGATGGAGTAAAACAAGTAATCAGCGTCCCCTTTCCTTTGCGAGAGCAGCATTCCTTCTTGGAGCTTGGATAGCGGATAAATGTCCTCAATCTGTGAAATGTCGAGAATACCAGCTTCTTCAAGCTCGATTTCAATACCATGAAGAAGATCCCAGTCCAAGGGCAACAATGGAAAATCGGCTAGGGTAAAACATTTCATCACTTTAGGTACCTGCTCCGTAAATTGGATGAGTGCTTCTTCGTAACGCTTGATCCAACGATGAATACGATCTTGATGCTTCATCCTGGTGTTGTACACAAAGTGGATCTGCAATGCATCAGACTTCCCCGTGATAAGTATATCAACAAGACCAATCCTAGCCGCGCCAGGGGATAGATTTAGAGCCTCAGACTCCATATTCAATGCACTGTCAAATGGGGTAAGGATAGAGCCCTCTTTCTCCAATTGCTGGAAGAGACCCGAATAATTGAGGGTGATTTCAGGCCGATCGTACTGGGAGAGGGCATAATGACCCTTTTCATGATTGTACCGCGAGGAAAAGAAATCCCAACCCTGTCCAGGCGTTCTCTTCCTTAGATCCTTCGCTCTGATGATGTAGTCCGTAATATCATCATGCTCACCACAATAGACAGGGGCTAAGGTTGTGAACCAACCCACAGTATTGGTAGGATCTATTGCTGGGTCCCAACTGTTTCTACCATGGCTTTCGTAGAAGATGGATGGGGAACATCTTTCGGGAAAGATTTCGTGGAATGTATAGGAAGCCGTCCCAATAATGAGATCAATCGGCTCTGTGTTGAATGTTGAGTTGGAAGCACCCAGCAGCATCCGTGCTGTTTTATCTTTAAGTGTAAAAGATGAGATCTTTGCATTCGCAACGATGTTTGGTATGTTATTCATGCCCCAGAAGTCAAGTTCCGGCTTAGGTACGCCTTGTATCAAGGTGTTATCGGGGTCACAGTTCTCAGACGTATGTGTCCTCTGCATAGTGTTCCACACTTGAAATGATAGCGGCTCCTCCAAGGGCAGAAGGCTACCAGCCAAGAGATCTTCTAGGTCACCCAGAATCACTCTCCATGACACAAGATCAACAACCAAATGAGAGGCCACCAAGAGTAAATACTGGTGCATATCAGGTCCCTGCTCATCGCTGATACGAATGGAATGCGAAGCAAAGAGGAGGTCAGCCGTAATGTCGAAGTTTGATGAACCCAAAATTTCATGCATCTTAGGTCGCACATCATCCCCACTGCGGACAGAATGGTGGGAAACGAGGGTATCTCGTGTGCTGTAGTCGCGTATCTCCTGTTGCCAGCAATGTTGATCGTCTTTGACAAACTGAGCTCTGAGCATAGAGTGTCTTTGGACGATTCTGTAGATTGCCTCACCAAGCTCTGGGTCTGGTACATTGCGGGTGAGCTTCAACGCGAAGCTTTGATTAAACCGGATCTTGGTATCAATGTTGATATTGAAGAACAAAGTTTGTATGGGCGAAAGAGGAAATGCCATGTTCACTTGTGCTTTGGGCAGGTTCCTGTCGGTCATCACGTTCGTTGAACTACCAGCCAGATCGGATATTCCATGACACCGAAGAACATCGTGAACGGTAACATTGATGCTTTGTCGACGGGCACTGGAAACGACTTGCATGGCAGTAAGAGAGTCCCCTCCGAAGCTCATGAAGGATCTGTATCGTGCATCTGGACACTTGGTGTTGAGAACCGATTCCCAGATCCGAAGCAGCGTTGACTCGACCTTGTTAAAGACCTTGCTCGTGTCGGAGAGATGGCTTGACTCGACCAGAAGTGACCCATCAAGGTCATGTAGCCACTTCAAAGCCTTCAATCGATCCATCTTGCCGGAAGAATTGAGCGGAATGTTCTGGACAAGAAGCCACTGCGATGGAAGCATATATGCGGGTAAGTTGTTTGCAAGATGCACCTTGACTGCCTTAGCATCGTCGCTCATTGCCTCTTGCTGTGGTCGGTCTAATAGCTGAATGCCCTCTCGAGAGATGGATTGAGAAGCATCGGTTGCTCGAAAAGAGACCACCGCAACAAGCTGCTTGCTGAAGTGTCCAGTCCCTGGGAGTAGTACTAGTGCATCACGAACTGCTGGATGGGCTTGTATAGTTGCTTCAATCTCTCCAAGCTCTACCCTATTGCCCCTGATCTTGACCTGGTTGTCCCTCCTCTGAATGTAATTCAATGTCCCGTCCGGGTTGTAGCGAGCTAAATCACCTGTTTTGTACATCCTGCGACCAGGTCTGCCATCTGCTCGAGTGAATTCCGGGTCACTGATGAATGAAGCAACTGTTTTCTCCAGCTCTCCTAGATAGCCTCTCGCCAGTAGTGGCCCCTCAACCAATATCTCACCAACGCTACCTGGAGGGGCGAGGAGATGATGATTGCTTGGGTCTACCAGCCACAGTCTAACACCAGCTTGGTGACCCAAATTCGCCGGATCTGTCTCTGGGCTGACAATGGTATTGTACATGACACATACAGAACATTCTGACGGCCCGTAGATAAATGCCAGGCGAACATGATCGGCCAGGGACTTGATAGTGTCAGCACGCATCCGCTCGCCACCCATGACAAGAATGTCCAAGTTTGATACGTCGGCAGGCCTGAGAAGGCTGGCCACAGCAGGTGTCACAGCGGCCCAATTAGCCCTGTAGCGTCTCATAGCACCAACTAGGTCGTTCACTCTCTCAAACTCTGATGGTATGCAAACGGTACCACCCCACATAAGGGTATGGAACTCATCCGCGATGCTCAAGTCGAATGCGTAAGAAGAGAACTGGAAAACACGGGACCGGGAGGTGAGTTGCAGCATAGGTCCGTAGAACCTGGAGCTTGTGGCGGTTGAAGCATGTTCAAAAACGCTACCCTTTGGTTTGCCCGTGCTTCCAGATGTGAAAATGACGAAAGCAGCGTTATGAGGCTCGGCTGACCTCCTGGACTTGGAAATGGCCTGTCCAGTTCCTGAATGGCCATTTGCAAGATACTCACCACTTACAACGAGTATATCAGTAGTGAGCCCTGCAAATAGTCCAGAATTGTCCTTCGAGACAAGTACCACTGGCGGATGTACCTGCTGTATGATGTTGCAAAGCCGATCCAAAGGATGCGATGGATCGAGAGAAACGCAGGCTCCGCCAGCCTTCAGAATGGCAAACATGGCTACAACATGCCATCCTGACTTCTCAAAACATAGGGGAACAAAGGTCTCCGGGCCCACGCCATGTGCTACTAGGGTTTCCGAAAGGGCGTCTGAGAGCCTATTCAACTCGTTGTACGTCAACTGAATATCCCAAGCGCAAACCGCCTGGTGCTCTGGTTGGGAGTCTACAAAGTCCTCAACTATGTTGTGGACGCAACGGTTGATCTTGACCGGCTCCTTTCCATTCCATTGCCGGGCTAGTGATCGAGTTGCATCACCAACAACAATCAAATCCCTCAAATGCTGCTGCGGATCATCCAGGATTTTGATGATAGTGTTTTCGAGGCAGTCCAAAATAATGCCCGCGAAGGAATCGGAAATGGAAGTGGCATCATAGTTGAAAGCGAGACCTAGCTTGCCTTCTCCAACTTCCACGTTCAAGGTGCAGATATACTCAGTAGGGTCATACACAGAGACTGAGCCTATCAATAACTCATTGGAGATTTCCGCTCCATGCGGCCGAGCCAAAGAAACTGAGGTATTGAAAAGGGATCTACCGGCAAGAGCGAGATCATGCTGTATGTCAATTAGAGGGCAATGTTGGTGAGCCAAGCTTTTCGTGTTGTTGTCTTGCGCCCGCTTCAGCATCGACAAGATCGAATCGGCCTTGTTTAAGCGGAATCTTGCAGGCAGGGTACTGATAAGTGGTCCGCAAATACGATGTGGATCTGACTTGAGCTCGATACCGCGTCCTGAAGTCTGATAGCCAAAGCATACGTCGTCAGTTCCAGTGTATGATCCAAGTATAATGGCCCAGACAATTTGAACCAGATTTGCAATTGTCGTATCATGTTCGACACAGAATGAAGATGCTCTTTCTGACAGTTTGTCAAGATTGGCTTCGACGGTCACAGCCTTAGACGGCCTGCCAGGTTGTGACCCCGATTGAAGGACAGGGAAGTGGCATGGGGATACATCTTCTAGGAACATCCGCCAATAAGAAAGGTCATGTTGCTTATCTCTCTTGTACAACGCTTGGACATACTCCCCGTAGCCTGGAACCGAAGTCGTGTCTAACATCTGCGTGCCGTCATAGAAGGAAACGAACTCGCGAAAGACCATAGAGAGCGAGTGTGCGTCCATAATCACATGGCTAGCTTGAAGGCAGAAGTAGATATCACCTTCTGGTGTCTCCATCAAACCCACCGCGTGAGGTGATGTCAACGAATCATAAGACTCACAATTCCAGCTTAGCAGATGTTTCAGACCGTCTTCAGATATATGAGGAATCACCTGAACGACCTGACCCAACTCATGAAGGACGATCTGATGGTAGAACTCATCTTTGGGACTTGTTTCGAACCTTGTGCGAAGAATTGGGTGCCTTCTGACCACTTCAGCCCATGCAGCTTTCATGCGGTTTATGTCAAGTGGGATTGTAACGTTTCTTGAAGATATCTTGGCCACATATCGCGTGACGTATTGCTCTGGGCATCTCTGCTGGCTCATGAGTATACCTTCTTGTATCGGAGAGCAGGGATAGATATCCTCAATATCCTTAGCATTGATTCCGCAGAGTGCCATCTGTCGAAGGGTGGTTTCAAGCTGATTTTGACTGAGCTGGGAGCATGGAAAATCGGAGGAAGTCGCCAAGCTATCCATATCAAGCGTCTGAGAGACGGTACGCTCGAGCGTACTCTGGAACTCTGATAGCCAACTTTGAGCTCGCTCTGGTAGCTTCATATTCCGATTGTAGCTCATGTCAATTAGCAACTGAGCTCCGTCAACCAGTGCGGTAATCTCAAATAGTGCCAATCGAGTGTTGCTGGGGTCATAATTGGTCGCAGCTTCATCAGAAAAGTGTATCTGCTTAAACAGCGCATCATTGCGTTCGAACTGCTGCATCAAGCCAAAGAAGTTAAACAGGATTTCGATGCTAAAGGGCTGAATGGACCCTTTATCATCACCCCAACCTCCATACCGATGTGCGAACTGAGTCCAAATGCTATCAGCCTGCGAATGGCGGGCATCTTTTACCAGCTTCAGAATCTCGATGTCATCGTGAATCTCGATAGCGACTGTGATGGGAGAGATCGTCGTGAACCATCCGACGGTTCGTGACAAGTCAATGCTACTATCCCAAGTCTCGCGACCATGGTGTTCAGTGAAAACTGAGGGCACAGTCCGGTCTGGGAATGTCTTGCAGAAAGACGAAATAAGGGCTGCTACCATTAAATCCACTGACTGAACATTCTTGACTCGACTGGGGATATCTAATAATGCCTTTGTAGTTTCAGACCCAAGGTGAAATGAAAGATGCTTGGCATCGGCATTCAGATTAGCATCATCTTTGAGAGACCAATAGCCCAAGTTACTTTCATGGTCCTGGACCCCGAAATTATGCGTTCCTTTCTCTTTCAATATGCGCCTCTGTTGAGCATTCACCCAGGTTGAAAAGGAGGTTGATGGCGGCAATGCGGGTTTACCCTGTAGTAGATCCTCTAAATCTCCAATGATGATGCGCCAGCTGACCAGGTCGACGGCTAGGTGATGGCAGATCAGTGATACAAAGATATCATCATCAACCGAGATTTGAGTGACAACTAGCATAGGCCCTGCTTCAAAATTGGTGGATTTGTGTTTCTGTTTGACAATGTCGACAACACCCTCAAAGTTAGAAGCTGTGAGTGTCTCAAAAAGAAAACTGCCATGATTATCGGTGGTTACTCTTTGCAGCCAAGCGTTGTGACAATACTCGAATCTAGATCTCAGCATAGAATGATGCTCAACGACGCGCTCAATGGAGCTCTTGAGATGTTCAAGAAACCTTGGCTGACGCGACTGGAGTAACACGCTCTGATTGAAATAGTTCGAGCCAAGTGGATTTTGATGGAAATGAAGTTTCTGAATTGGTGACAGGTCGAATTGGCTTCCATCCATCATATCAGGGTTGACATCCAGCACCTCCTCAATTAGTGGCTCCATACTTCTTGCGAGGTTGGACAGAGACTTAGCCCCAAGAATGTCGCCAACTTTGATGCGATAGCCTAAAGACAAGCAACGAGACGCAAGCAGCATTGCAGAGATAGAATCCCCGCCAACGGCAAAGAACGATGAAGTGAAATTTAGTAAAGACTTGGGCTTGTTCAGCACATCGGCAATTGCTTCTAGTAGGGCGAGCTCTCTAGGATCCGATGTCTGAGGTCCAGATTCGCAGGCTTTGTCGTTGATACTGACAGGACCGAGCTGCACAATCCAGTCGACAAGCCGCCTGCGATCGATCTTCCCAGAAGCCAGGGTTGGCAGGCTATCAACGACAAGCCAGACAGATGGAACCATATAAGGAGGAAGAAATCGTACTGCTGCCTCTTTGAGAGAAGCGACCAGTTGCTGGGAGGATTCATCCGTGACGATCAGTGGTTTGCCTTTGAGTTCAACCGTGGAGATCCTTTGCGAATTCGGGATTAGAGCCACGATATTTCCCCCATGTAGGCCTTGCCGCGGTAATAGAACAACCGAAAGATGAGGTATAGCCGCCTCAATCTCGCCCAGCTCTATCCGATAACCTCTCAACTTGACTTGATTATCTTTGCGGCCAAGAAACGAAAGATTCCCATCTGGCAGAAGCCTTACAAGATCTCCAGTACAGTAGAACCTTGTCGTTTTGTCATCAGACCAGGATGGACCTGTGATAAAAGAGGTGGATGTACGATCTGCAGCCCCAAGATATCCCCGTGACAGAAGCGGGCCGCTTATCAAAAGCTCGCCAACTCCTCCGATAGGCACTAGTTTATCGTGATTGGCCGATTCTACTACGTAGCATGATGAGGCTACTGCCCTTCCGATGATAGAAGACTCATTCTCGGCCGTAGGATAGTAAACGGTACAGTATACGGTAGTTTCAGTTGGGCCATATCCGATAATGAGATCCGTCGCTGACCCCCACGTTCGAATCACCTCCGGAACAACCGCTTCACCGGCCACCACGAGAGTCTTGAAGGTCGGAACCTGGGCGGGAAGAATTGTTAAAGACAGTGATGGTGTTAGCTGAGCCCATGATATTTCGAAATCATTCATCATCTTGGGCAGTTGTTCGATTCGGTCTGTGTCTGATGGGATGCAAACACAGGCCCCGGCTCTGAGTCCAGCAAATATCTCACAAAGTGAGATATCGAACACAAAGGAAGTAAACTGTAGAACCCTTGAGCAAGGCTTCAACCTCATATACTTCACTTGTTGTTCGATCGAGGTGCAGATGGCGCTGTGTTGAACAACAACTCCCTTGGGCTGGCCAGTACTTCCCGAAGTAAACATAACATAAGCATCATCGTCTGGAGAGACAATGGGAAGTCCATCTTCCTGCAACTCCGATGGTTCGCTCTGAGCCTCCAGCAAAATTGGATCAATGCAGTAGAGATCGGTCCCCAGACGTTGGCACCTTTCTCTTGTTTGTTCTGAGACGAGGATCCACTTGGCGTTTGTCTGCGATATAATATTCTGCGACCGGTCGTGCGGATGGAAAGGGTCCAGTGGCACATATGCACAGCCTGATCGAAGGATAGCTAAAATGGCTATGACGGCCCATCGAGACTTCTCAACACAAATAGGCACGTAGGAGACGTCTCCGAACAATGCCTGCTTCATAAGGTCTTTCGCTAAAGCTCTCGAAAGATATTCAATCTGCTGGTAGGTGAAGCTCCCATCCCATGCATGGATTGCTTCTGCTTCTGGTCTGTGTCGGCTCTGTTGTAAAACCAGATCATGTAGCGTCGACTTCGTCGCTGGCTGGATGGTCCTTTGGGCAATGTGGTGGATGGCAGTTTTGTCGTCTGTGCTGACAATGTCGATCTCGCCGATGTTTGCTTCGACCCTGGCGGTCACAATAGACTGCACTGCCTGAAGATACGTAGCAAGAATACTTTCAGAAATCGCCTTCGAAATTCTACTTCTCCACGTGTCAAACTGTACACCAATGGTGTTTTCTGCCAGCGTGACATGTATATTAATGTCAAATTCCGTTGGCTGGTATTGTCGCACCGGTTCAACTAATGAATCTTCTCCATCCTTACATTTCCATTCCATTGCCCTCAAAATTGACATGGCTGTGGAAAAGAGCTTTTGTGTCTGTCCTAACGCATGCTGCACTCTGGCAAGCGAGGCATGTCTGTGAGGGTGTGAATCAAAGAAGCTATTTTGAACATTGTTCAAAGCCTCACTAATGCTCATAGAGTCCAAAATGGTGCATCGTCGAGCCATCATACCGATCACAGGTCCTACCATACTCTCAATATTCTTCACAGGAAGATCTCGAGCTGATGTTAGGAGCCCGAAGACGACGTCGTTCCTGTCAACCATCCTTCGAAGCACGAGGGCCCAAGCAAGTTGTAAGACACTTGATATAGTCACTCCTTGACTTTTGGCAAAGTTGCTGATCTGTCTCTCATTGTCGATAGTGGCGTGTAGTTGAACGAGTTTCTCAGACAGGTCCTTGTGCTCAGTGGGCTCGATAAGTGTAGGTAGTATAGTTGGCTCGAGTTCGACCAGAGTGCTTTCCCAGAATCTGAGCGCCTGGTTATCATCTTGCTGTTTCAGAAACCGCACATAATCGGAGTAGTGAGACTTATGAGCATTGTAAACCTTCTGAGTCAATGCCACTCGGAAGTGATCCACGAGTATTTCGATGGACTGGCCGTCGAAGAGAAGGTGAGAAAGGTTGAACTTGATAAATAGTTGATTTGCTTCTGTCTGACAAATAACGAGGGAATGTGGTGGTTTTCCATCTTTAAAGATAGCTTTGTGGCCATCCAAAACCATCAGAGCATCAACCGGAATGTTTTGGAAATTGAAGAATGTGATGTCGACTTCATGGTGGCTGAGAACGACCTGTTCCATGGATCCAGGACTTGTCTGACTTTCAACGAATATGGTCCTCAGAATGGAGTGAGAATCAATAACCTGTTGCCAGGCCTTCTGCAGCACCTGTTCGTGAATGTGAAATGTGTGTGAGAGCTTGAATATAAAAGAGCATTCGTAATGTCCCTTAGATCTCAACTGGCTCAGTACAAGGGACTGCTGTATTGGCGAGCAAGGCAAGACATCAGAGATCCTCATAGAATTGTCCCCGATCTCATATGGAAGCGCGTTCTTGACTAGAACCTCTTCTGTAGTCTCCATGCTGTCTTTCATAGGCGACGTCATGTCTCCATTGGGAAGAGGGCGTGCCCCATCGATGTCAGCCACCTTAGCGAGCTCAGCAAGGTTGCTTCTCAGGACGTCTCGAACGTTGAGGTTGATGTTTAGCTGTCGAGACTTGGAAACGACCATCATGGCGGTTATCGAGTCTCCACCCAAGTTCAAGAATGAATCGTGATGTTTGATCTTTCTAGCCTCCATGTTGAGCACCTCAGCCAAGATGCCCTGCAGTGCGAGTTCCTTGTCTTGCCAGATCCCATCATCTTCATCGTTGGCTGGGTCTTGAATGCATATCTTCTCATAAATATCTGAACTCATGGACTGAAGCCACTCAGATATGGCAACACGGTTGACTTTTGCAGAAGCTGTAACTGGAAGTGATTGGACAAATACGTAGGCTGTTGGAACCATAAATTCCGGTAGTCGTTTCGCCAGAAGATCTCGTAATCTCTCAGCTCTCTGCAAGGAGAGTCTAGACGGTAAACAGCTCATTGGTCCGGAGCTCACTGTGAAGGATTCGTCTGCCTCTTTGATTCTCATCACCGCGGTAAATCGATTAGCCAATGGGCCCCCTTTGGGTACGCCCACGACTGTTTGTTCCGCACATCCAAGTGATAGAATTGCCCCCTCCACCTCAGCAAGCTCGACTCTTTGGCCCCGAATTTTGACCATCAGGTCTTTCCGGCCACTGAAGCTGAGACTCCCATCGGAATTGAAGTACATGAGATCTCCGGTGCGACAATAACCGAATCCTTGACGAGGTTTGGACCAGCTTGCGGAGTTGACAAAGACCTCTTTCGACTTTTCTGGAATATCAAGATAAGAGGATGCTGTGCTGGGGCTGTAAACAACACACTCGCCAACAACACCGATCGGCAAAAGGCGATCATGGTTTGCAGGGTCAACGATCCAGCAAGTGCCGTTGGAATACCCAACGTTTCTCACGTCCGTAAGATGTCCAAGCCTGTTATTGGAGCTCACAATTCCGTTTTCAGAACTTGCATAGCAGTAGATCAAGCCGATCTTGGATGTCCACCTGGCAGCTTCGGGCTGTGGGATGGGCTCGCCCATCACCAACAGTGTCTTCAGATTTGGCAAGTCGTCAGGACTCATTGATCGAAGGAGAGAAGGTACAATTACGGAAGTATCGACAAGGGTTTCGTTCATGTACCTAACTAGTTCGTTGACTCTGGTATGCTCTGATGGAATGCACACACAGCCCCCAAAAATGCAAAGTGGCATGAGGACTTCGTAGATAGCTGGGGTGAAGCTGTAGGACGCAAAGTTAAGAAATCTCTCCGCTGTGAAAATTCCAGAGCACTTCTTCATTCCCGAGCAAAATCCTGAATGTGTTACTGTAATTCCTTTTGGGACCCCAGTAGACCCAGAGGTGAACATTATGTATGCAATGTCTGCTGGTGACACAGGAGGCGATTTGACTTCCACATCACCACAGCTGTATGCATGCGACAGAAACTCATCATCAATCTGCAAGATATTGTCGCTCACTTTGTTGCTCATGGCGAGGTTCTTCAGAGTGCTGACTACTGCCTTGGCCTTGGAAACTTTCTGGATATGCTCAAGTCTTCCGAGAGGCTGACCCATGTCAACGGGAACAAGGACTGCTCCTGCTTTGAAGATGCCCATCCAAGCAATTGCAACGAACTTTGATTTCTCACAGCAGGCCATCACTGCATCGTCTTTGGAAATGCCAGTGGCAATCAATTCTTGGGCCAAATGGCTAGACGCGATTGCAATTTCCAAATAGGACAGTTTACCATCCCAAGCGTCCACTGCAATATTATCAGGCTGCTTCATTGCCATGTGGTTGAATTGATGGTGAATGCACTCATTAATGTATTCTGGAGGACTGGCACCCCAATGCTGAATCTGATCCTTGTGCGCATCGGGCAAAAGATCTAGGTGCATCACTTGGAGATGGCCATTTCGATGTACGGCTTTGGTAGCAAGCTCAAAGACCTGAGCTACATTGACAGCCTGCTTTGTAGATAGGTGTGTCGTACTGAAGGACAATTTGATGGCAGGGTTGGTGAGAGTAATGATAATGGGGAACTATCAGTTTGTCAGATTATAAATATATACTATTTCTAGATGCTATTCTTACGTTTTCTAGAAGCTTTTCCATCATCTCTTGGTTGAGATCCACGTCGGAAACTAGAAGTGTGTTTTGGGGTGGACCAGCTTCAGTTGGCTTGGACCACTTGAAAAAGTCATCCAAACAGATATCAACTGCCCCACGATTCTTCTCGCTCTGAATACCCTCAGAAATGCACGAGATAGATCGCTGCGGGTCAAGATCCGTCTGAACAACCCTTGCGGACATCATGGTTGACCAAGAAACATCAGTCCCATTGGCCCCATCAAACGCAACGAAGGCCGGATGCTGGGAACTGGTGTACAACCCAAGAACAAGAGCCCAAGCAGTATAGAAAAGCTGCAGCTTCAGCTTGTCTTCACTACCAAGATCAACACTGCCATACTTTTCTTTGTCCAGTACTCCGTCGTTGCGAATTGGGAACCGCGAGACATTTGCCTCCGTCAAAAGCTGCTCCCAAAGTTGTTTCGTGTTCGCCATAGTGGCGTTATCGAAATGTTTTTTTTCTTTGTTTTTTTCTTTTATTCTCGTTTTGATGATAGTAACTGTAACTTTACAAAAGAAACTCGTGGAGTGACAGTGGGCGGGTTTCAATGATATCTCTAACCGTCAAACACTAGACTATGTAGATTAGAGTTTAACTACTATGTTAGTGGAGCTGGCTCCAGGATGTTCCCGTTACAACTAAGATACCGTGTAGGCCTGACTGTGATGGTGCCTGTCCATCGTCCGACTCACAGTGGGGCTGACCTGATGGAGAATTTCTCTATTGCATTCGCTTAATCGCTTTCCCAATGATCTTGTCAGCTTACTTGGTCTGTCAGCTGATGTATCGGGCAGTTAAAGAGCTGACAACACCATGCCATGCTGCTGGATGCACTGTAATCAAGTTGGCATGGTACTATGCAGTATGGGATCATCATCGAAGTGGTTGTATCCTTGTCAGGCGGGTATTTACCCGGTTAACGATTGCCACCAACCGCCTTCATCTCAACAACCAGGGCTTATGGGCTAACTGCAGCCATGTGGCAGGGAAAGACATAATTAGCTGAGTGGGGAGGAGACGGTAGAAAAACTCGGGCTATGATAGCAACTCGATAATATGTATAAGACTTGATACCAAATTTCTATCGAGAACCTTTGCTGCCTCTGGAAAAAAAAACTACTGTGTACAAGATTTGACTTTGCATCTTACCAATAGTTGCATCAACAGACCATCAAGTACGCATATCACTGCACGTCATCTTGTGACGCATCCGTCCATCCACATACAACACCATACCCTACAACGATAGAGTCATACCTACCTACCTTGACACTTATTTATACCCCGCCCTCGCCGCAACCATGTTGTCACTGACCAAAATTATTGTCTTCACCTCTTTTCTTTTTGAAACAGCCTTGTGCGACAGGTTCTATTACGGCTCTGGCTGCACAGGAGACTATAAAGCCTTCAGCGCCTCACAATACGAGAAGTGCTACAAGACACCTGAAGGTTACGCTCGCAGCATCTGGTCCGACACCTCCTCTGGAGTAAACGAATGGTGGACGGCATACCGCAGAAGGCAAGGCGGCGCAGTCTGTGGTTATAGCGTCTGTTCATTCAACGCTCTGAACTCTCATTGCTGCAGTGCATCTGGAAAGTTCATCAGTGGCTTGATCGTTCATAGGCCTGGTCGCACTCAAATGGCGAGCAAGGAAAAGACAGCGGTGGAGGAGAGTCTCGTGCGTGATCCCGAGGCTGCCACCCGAGCATTCCTGAAATTAAGCCCTGAGGAGCAGGCTGCCGCTGCTCATACTGGTGGCCCTCCTGTTGGCGCTGATATTACCGGGACGAAATGGGAACCCAAGGAGTGTGAAGAGATTGGAGGTCCAGATGCACAATCATTCATTGAGCTCCCAGACGGTACGCATCACGGTCTCGGCGCAGGAGTCCTTCAGGTTTCTGCACAAGAGCTCCAGCGACAGCTGAAAGCCAAGGGCAAGCCGGCTCTTTCCGACAAGAGGATCGCAGAGCTACGTGAAAATGGGTTCTTGGAGTGAGAATATGTAGGTGCCATTTATTGATGTTTCTACCATCCATCGAGGCACTCTACGCATGGCATGAGTAGGACAACTTGATTCAACATCGAGAATGGGAGGTTCAAATTAAAATCTATAAGTATTTCTTCAACATATATAGCCTATAGATACAATCAAACTCAAAATGTTAATCTATCTGCGACTTAAGCTATAAAGCCATTTATCTTTAATTTACAAGTGCCTTTTTTATTACATTTGGTGTAATTTATTTGCTACGTTACACATTACACTCCAGCTTATAAGGATAATAAGTTCCTATGTAATGAAATACTTTTATCTGTTTAATCTATAATTGTTCACAGTTAGTCTAGAGCGTCTTTTTGAGTCCAAGGCCTTGTGTATAAATAATTGTGAGATAATCTTTCACGTTTGAACTATCCCAGTAACTATCTATTTACTTAGACTAGTCGATTACCATGTGTTGATGACTTGTCCCTGGTGACTGACTCAACTTCCCAAAGTTACATCCAGCGCAATAAATAACGACTGAGCGTATCACGCTAGAATTCATCTCGGTTAGAACTCGATAGACATACAACTCAATCCCGTCCAGGCCTCTTCACATAATCCTCAGGTGATTAACAGATCTTGATATTATTGCATGGATAGTGACAAGAGCACCTTGTCTTGTCCCTGCACTGATAATAAGGTTCGTCGTAGTTGATGTGGTTGTCATTGGTGCATCTAAAGTTATAGGGAGGGCCTCGACACTTCTTGCTAAGTTCATTGTCATTGCAGAAGAAGTCCGGCTTGGCTAGAATCCCCATGTCGGCAGATGTCGTGTTATGTGCTTCATCTGGAATTGGATTTGCGGTGGTAAGCGCCACAGCGCTAGACAACAGAAGAAGTACTGAGTTTGTGTAAGTGAGAATCAAATAAACTGCGGCATCTAACATGTTACCTTTAGTGAATGAGATAGTCATCTTGGGTGACGAGTAGGTATCAGATATTTCTAGTGGTATCTTTCAAGATTCAATTCAATGTCAGGGTGATCAATTGAACGTTGAGGAAATTCAGTTATAACAGGACAATGAGTACATTTGCTTTGCAGTAGACTGACTATAGTCAAAGTTATGTGTTTATAATATTTGAAATGCGAAATGCGAAATAACCATGATGAGACTGCAGAACCATCAGATGAAGTTGTGGATATCTCCAAGGCCCTCGTAGCACCGAATTGATCGACATGCAACATAAGCTTTTCGAGACAGATGCAAACTTGCTTACGATGCATTTTGCAGGGGACCAAGTCATCGGCCGGAACAAAAGGTCAACTTGTCAGCTTACTTTCCTTTCTGGGAGATTCATTGCATGTATGTTGGTTGGCTGTTATTCAAAAGGGGAAAGATCTCCGTCGATGCGTAATGTTAGCCGCAGAAGTCAGGGAAGCTCCCGATTAGCTCTAATGATTGATTTCGGACAATCAATCTTCTCTTTCACCGTCAAGTCTGTCCAGTGGCAGAATGATACTTTCTGATCTGTTTTGCATGATGATAATATTTGCATACGTGACATGATTAATGAGAACAAGCAACTCCAGACTTTGAATCAAAGTTTTTTCTTATTCCATGTATTTATATCAGCTGTAAAATACAATATTTCCGTGAGAAAGACTAGTCCTAATGAACAACACAACTTGATGCCTATTCTCACTTATTCCCGGCCGGACAACTTCATTTGAGGACAACCTCTGGTTGAGGGTCTCTCTCACTGTCCCACGGAAATCCATTTTTCCACATAAGCTCCTCACGCGATTTCTCTGTCGAAGAAACAACCACACAAGAATACTCGCTGACGTTCAAACTGATAACCCGATAAAGCCCACGAGCAATATGTTTTGTGACTTGTTTGATTGCATAGTCGATTGATTCGTTGGTCCCGGTACGAAGAAGGCGAAAGTCTGAGGCGGCGTTGATGTTGATGAAGATAACATCAACTTTACTGACATCGCGAAACCCAGACTCTGGGTGGTTTGGATCTTCCCATAGGGATGGGTTGGTGGAGAGGTCAACAGAGTATTGGACAGGGATCTTGTCTGACATGTTTAGGGAAAGAACTGCTTTTCAACGTAGATGTAGAGTTTTGAGTAGGTTGAAATGAATACGAGTCGATGAGCATTACACCTCAGAATGGATGGCATTGCCAGTATATATACCTTTTCTTGGGCGCCAGTTTGCGTTTGCACTGCAAGCACAACCGATTTGATACGACCCATGATCATGAGGTCATGCTAATCCCGATGAGGCAGTAGAATGTAGCCTGTACCAAAGCCGGGCGGATGCACTGTCAGTCTCCAAAAGACAGACTTGTTTACAACTCTGCCAATAGAATCTTGGCAAGGAGCTACAGCTCTTGAAAACTCACCTTAGAAACCCTTATCTATTTAGAAGACTTTAATCTTATTAATGATAAATACTGCTATCTTATTATAATTAGTTATCTTAAAATGTATTTTTAGTATAAGTCCTCTTAAGTATAAATTTTTTTTATAATATTTACTTTTAAGTTAATAGTTGAATATATCAATGAATCAATGAAGTACTCATTCGATCATTAAAGAGATATGAGTTTAATAGTAAGAAAAACAACACTGCAACATTATGTAGTTAAATATATATATAATATTACTATTTTTTTTAAAGATAATAATTTACAAATAGTAGTTACAACTATGCTATCTATTTTGTAGATAGAATACTAGAGCTAGGCCAGAAAACAGTGCTAGATCCATCTTTCGCTTCCCAAATCACGCGCATCATGGCTCTATCCCAGTTACTAGCAGCATCTGAGAGCAGGAGGCGGATAGCCTCGTTATCTCGATGTGCGTACCAACAAGGCGACGATTCTCGCCTTGTTAATTCCACCTTTGCATTACTCTGGAGTAGGAGTCTAACTGTTGTGTCACTTCCGCTCTCGCAGGCATACGAGAGAGCATTTCGGCCGTTTGTATCTGTGGATTCTATCTCCACATTGCGCTGAAGCAGAAGTCTCGTAATCTCTTCATTTCCAGCCTGACAAGCATAAGACAAAGCACTCCGGCCTCGGATATCTCTCGAATCCGTCTTGGCATTCTTTTCAAGTAGGAGTCTTACAGTGTTGTCGTCTCCCTTGTCGCAAGCGTAAGATAGAGCGCTTCGGCCCATAGTATCCGTCGATTCCAAATCCATATCCACGTTGCTCTGAAGTAGGAGACTAGCGATTTCTCCATTTCCTGCCTCACAAGCATAGGACAAGGCACTTCGTCCCATACGATCTGTACATTCCAGAAATGCACGACTGGTAAGCATGGCGGTTATCATTTCCCTTTGTCCCTTCCCGATTGCAGTTATCAGTGCAGGCTGTCCATATTTGTTCCGCACTTCAGGCTTTGCACCCTTTCCGATAAGCAATTGCACGATACTTCCATCAACACTGGAGACGTCACTTAGATATCTCGAATCGTCATCGGCTTCGGGAGTATTGTGGATCTTCAGGAGGAGGTCTAACACTTCTTTCTGTGGTGTTGCGGTGAATAATGCTGGCATGGCTGGTTCCATACTACTCATCGATCTGCTCGCAACGTACTTTTGTAGCACAAGTTGAGCACAAGTCCAGTACCCACTTACTATGGTGTTAAGTAGTGAAGTCCATATGTTGGGAAATGTCGTCAAAGTATCCGTACGCTCAAGAAGCAGTCTTGTGATCTCCTCATCACCGTTCTCCATAGCCTCTGAGAGGTTAGTTCGTGGCATGTTTTCATCCAGCGTATCCACCAGAGCGTTGCACATTAGCAATATTCGTACTGCGGTCCTATCGCCTTTATAAACCGATCTTGTCAGAGGTCTCGAATTGAAGAGGGCGTCCCTCGATTCGATTCTGATGTTCCGTTCAAGCAAGGCCTCTAAAACAGCCTTTTCACCTGTCTTGGCAGCCTCCATAACTAGTGACGCATGTTCGACTCGGGAGTTTGGCTCAAGTCTAGCTTCTAGGTCGAGTAGTAGATGCATTATTCCCACAAGACCATTTCTAATGGCCCAATGCAGTGCGGTCATTCCCTCCTTATCCTTTTTGCTGTGGTCGATTAATCTAGCATGTAGAAGCTTGTTGACTGCCATCTCCTGTTTGTATCTGACTGCAAAAATGAGTGGTGTTCGACCTTGATTATCTTCAGTATTTATCGATGCACCAAGACCGACGAAATATTGCAAAAGTGATAGTTGACCATGCTCTGCCCAGTAAGAGATCGAAGTTCTGCCACTCTCATCTTTACTGTCTACATCTCCTTTCATCTCCAAGATAGCGTAGGAAACGTCAGTCCAGCCATTCCGTGCAGCTAAGGGAAGTGCTTGACGTAGTTGATGTCGATCAAAGTCTCTAGTGTCTGTAAAGCAAAGATGCCACAATGACATCTTCTTGTCACCATTCCGGATTGCTTCCACAAGAGGGTGTTGTTCTGTGGTACCCCTGATCTTTTGAACATTCTGCGGAAGCCAGTCTCTTGAAGCTCTATCTTTCATCAAGCTTGAGACATGTCCATAATTCTTCAAAATCTGCCTTAGATCTGAGCTTCGGGTGGAGAGGTAGTTGAAATTTGTAAGCATCCATTCGATTCCTTGGAGTCCAAATTCCAGTCTTTCCTTGTTGGAACTTTGCGCGCATGACCAACGGTAAAGCTCTCCTGTATCTTGGAGTGTCTCCGTAAACCGGTTAATTGTATGATCCGACGTCAGAAGTTCATTGCAGTTCGTTGAGTCGCCCCCTAACAACTGATCTTCACGATTATGAAGCAATTCGGATGAAAGGGAAACTTGGGGTTTGGTTGTGTCGGCCTCAAGGGATTTCAAACATGCCCATTGCATGAGTGTCTCCGCCCTCCCCCATTCTGCGTTTCGACGGTAGGTATTGGCTGTTTTTCTCAAGTCAGAAAGGAGGGTATCCTGATCAGGGTGAAGCCTTGTAGCAAGCAGAGAAACAGCACATGATAGGGCCTCAAAGCGAGTCGCTAAGCCGCTGTCGACAAGTATATCGGAGAGAGTATTGGTAGTTGAGTTTTGCAATAGAACATGTCCGCCACTCTCATGTATGGCTGTTTCGCCAGTAACCAGTGTGTCAACCAATGGAGATAAAATAGCTAGAAAGAGATCCTGGGCGCATATTTGAGGTAGCAAGTCCTCTGTCGGGGCTAAGACAACGACAAAGGCTGTATCATGATTTTTGTTGTTATTTGAGGGATCCGGAACCAGCCTGTTCTGTAATGATTCGTGAACCGTGTTCCATCCACATAACCGATGCCAATGTGAAGGGATCTTGGGGTTCCCTTCCAAATTCATGGGTCCATAGTAATGATTCTGCTTTGTCGAGACACGATCATGAACGAGTCTTCCTGCATCAGGACCGAACCATATGCTTACATCAATCAATGGCTGATTATATGTGGATTTGTCTGCGAGATACGTCTTTTGAGCTTGTGTTCGGTCATGAACTATCCTTCCCCATTTGATGTCTTCAGAAAGGGAGATCGTGTTTCCAGTCTGATCTGTATCGTGAAGAACATTGGCGGAGATGAGAGACCACATAGAAAGCCCCAGAATGGCTTCTAGGAGAGAAGAGTCAACAGACCATTTTGTCTGGGAACCGCTAGGCGGTGTCAAAGCGATGTCGACCATTTGCCTGTGAAGCTTGTTGTCGATTTGCCTAGCCGAGATCTCAATCTGAACAATGATCTTGTCCTTTATCACCTTTTTTCGAATGAGCCTCTCAGCTACGCTACATATCGCAGCAGCTAGTCTCTGTGCTGGTTCACGTGCCTTTACTTGTGTATCTTTCCATTCTTGAACTTTCTTATTGTTCAAGTGAGTGGGATTGTGGCCTGTTAGATGGGACAGCCTCTGCCGGATGTGGAGCACCCTTCCAAAGTCGATTTGGTCGTCTTGAGAGTTTGCAGCCTGGCTAGTACAAGTCAAACCACTTTCCGGCGAGCTGATAGCATTGTGTTGGCCAGTAATACAAAAGGAAGCATTCCCGAGCGGTCTTCGTAAAGCAAGTTCAAAAGTAAGCCAGTCCAGCTCGTACCCTGCAACCATATCTGGCACTTTTGAGAGCTTGTTGGTGTCTCGCTCGAGACGTTGTACACGCACCAGGCCCCGAAGTGTACTCATAATGATCGTAATGCCAAGCTGTGCTAGGGATACCCAAGCTTTCATTCCACGAAGTCCGATAAACTGGCATATATAGCCCAAAAGAACGGATGCCACTGCGATGAATGTATAAATTTCGAATCGCTCATCGAAGTCCTTTCTTGAGGATGTCCAAACTCTCAGGGGTTCATTTTTGGTATTTTCTAAATGCGCGAAAGCGTCAAAGGTTTGGTCGCCGATGACTTGACGCCCGGGTTGCAACCATAGAAGACGGCTTCGGAGTGTTCCAGATTTACGTGAGTAACGAATTTCCTGTGTAGTCTGGCCTATAAGAGCAGCGCACCAGAACATACCACCGCACATAACGATAGTGCCAGTAATAAACATGATTGGAGCATAATTCGTTGAGTCGGACGATCTAGAGTCGCTAAGATTCCACCCAAGAATCCAAACACCAACTCCAGCTAGGGCGACAACTCCACCTTGAAGTAGGCATCCAAGGATAGCAATCAAGACAAACACCCAATCAGGCCGGCTTCTGATGCCAACATTTAGCGAGAGATTAGGCTTCGGCGCAAACTGCGTATGGGTTGAGAACGAGCCATCTGATACATGCCGTTGAACTCTTGTCCATTCGGATGTCTCCGGATCCTTCAAGTCTTCGAGATAGTGACAAAAGATCTGCAACTCATCCCTTTGGTCAGGTTTATTAATGTAGATTAGTTCCAAGATTTGTGGCCGGCCGAGGACACGGGTGATGCCACCCTTATTGAATAGCTCACAAACATCTCGGCTGGTAGATGTACATAGCTCTGCTTCCACAACTCCATCGCCTTCTTGAGACCGACCAATAAAGGCGCGAAGAGTGGAATGACCACAAACGCGAATTGTTGATACGATGGCAGTAATGATTCCAATGGGCGCCATGGCAAAAATGAAATAGTCGAGAAAGGATGTGCTTTCGCTGAGATATTGACGAGTCATTGACTCGCCGAAAAGAACGAGAAGTGGGCCGACATCTGTCGCGAGGTTATTGGAGAAATCAGACAGATCATCAGCTGCTCCATGAGTTGTCGCAAATGCGAAAAGCAATAAAGGCCAGTATTTCATGGCGACTTGAACAGAACAGGCGACAAGAATGCTCCTAAAACTTTTGATAAGGTAGAATCTGGTCAAGATAATGATGCCTAGTACCGGTAGTAGAAACCGTCACAACCTTCGATGGAGACGCCAGCAGTATGATGAGAGTGAGAGTCAAAATGCAAGGCAAAATATGTTGCAAGAGCAAATCTATTAAAACCCCCGCCCGGATTACGCACATCTTCTTTCAGCTGGACAGGATACAGAAGCTCAGCCACATCAAAGGACTATGAGAAGAGGAAAGAGAAAACAGGGCTGCCAATAGAAGCAAAGAACTATGCCGATAGTAATCTTACATGCATCAATATCTACATGCATGCGGAGCTTTGTGATCCTATAGAATCCAGCCTCACTATGACTCTTGGAGAGTCTGAGAAGATAATTCAGAGCATGTCTTCAAAGTTGCTAACTATGTATAATTTCCTGGGCTTTATGCATGGGTCTCTAGCTGGGCTGATGCGTAATTACAATGGATATTCTCCATAGATTACCAGCCTAGTAGGTAGCAGAAAAGTTAGCCTCCTAAGTCTTAGGCCATAAAAATAAGTAGTCTAATAAGTATAGTCTAAGTAGCCTAAGTTGCCCTAATAGTTTTATCTCTTATGCTTCTAGCGGTCAATTTTTCTAGAACCCTGAGGTATATCACAGCATTGGCTTGGGCATCGTGCAAGCGACGCTCGAGTATCTCTATCCTTTCACCACAAGCCCCAAACAGTGTAGCAGAGAAATCCTGCTCGAGTTCCAATTCTTGAAAGGCTTTCAAATGGCAAAGTTCCTCGATGCGTGCCACAGCTGCTGATTATAGTTGTGTCATTGATGTACGGTGTAGGAAAGAGAAGTCCATGTGAGTTGTTTTCATTGACCAGGCTTCGGGTCACGTGCAAGGCTGGAGCACTTGGACTTTGACTTTGAAATCTTCTAATCCCCTCAATGCTGCGTTACTATCCATCTTGCAACAAAGGACAAGCTTCTTCTCTTAGCACGCTTAAGGGCCTTTTTAGCTAATCTCTTTCTTTTAAGATGCAATGACTCCAGCAACAGGGAAGCAAGAACTCTCGTAAGACTCAAGACAAGTGCGTAACTATATTGCCCTTTATTGATAAGAAGTCTTAGTTGTAAACGTTGCCGATACCGAAAGGTAAGTTTTTAATACTAGATACTGATTAGACGATACAATTTTGACAACACTAGTTGAGATGCACAAGAACAAGCCCCTGTGGCAATTGCGCAACGGCTGGTGTGAGTTGCGAATATGAAAAGACTGACAAGAGACGAAACCCACCATCGTCTGAATACACAGATGGACTCCGAAACCGAGTAGCCTCATTAGAGGCCTTTATACAAGACTTGAAGGACGCTTCTCCCACACGCCGGGATGAGATGCTTGGAACAGTAGCCAACATCGGAGGAGCACCATTCACCCCAACCCCAACAGCAGGACCATCCCAAGTCACACAATCCGAAACTCCAACCATTGCACGTTTGAAACCAGACGCACAAGGATCATTAATCTACCACGGCGCTACCAGTATCTTCAACAGTGACCTTCTCTCCACAAGCGAGACGGATACAAATCCCGTACATGCTGAGTCCAATTTTGATCATGTTATAGAACACTTCGGCATCAAGTTGGAAGACGATACAGTCTTCAAAGCACTGCAGCAATTCTTTCGCTGGCAGTACCCACACTTTATGTTCGTTTACCGAGAGACGTTTCTAAGAGACCATTTTGGTGAGCGAAAAGGTTGCAAGTATTGGTCATCTGCGCTTCTCCTGTCCATATGTGCCTTGGGCCTTCTCATGTCAGAGGATGAAAGAGAAAGGGGCTTGATTGAGCAGTTTTTCCGCGCGGCTGAGAGCATCGTCATGGTTTCAGGTTTAAACCGTCCTTCGATTCCTACAGTTCAGTCTTTTCTTTGTTTAGCTTTCTTTGAGATTGGCCAAGGCAATGTTTCCAAAGGATGGGCATACTCAGGTATGTATATCTATCCACCGGATGGAAACTATGGGGTTTTGATGAAATATAGGTATCGCGTTCCGTATGGCCCAGGATTTGGGCTTTCAAAGTGATCCCATGAATTGGCTACCGCATGACTCGACTATTGTATCAAGCGAAGATATCGAAATACGTCGCAGGATCTATTGGGGCTGCTACATATCAGATAAGCTGATTAGCTTGATACTCGGGAGACCCGTCCAACTAGCATTTGACAGCTCAGAGGTCGAGTTATTGGAGTTTATGATGTAAGCCATCCCTCATTCTCATCTCTGGAAGGAACTGACGGAATCAGCGATGGACCTGGAATGGAGTATTGGCGCCCTGTTGGCTTCGACGATGGACTCAACGAGCTTCGAGGTCAATCGAACATCCCATATCTCAAAGAGCAAATTCGTCTATATAGGATTGTTGAAAGAATGATGACCACAGTCTTTTCTTCACGGACACCTCGAACACAAACAGATGTCAGCACACGTCAAACACTGCTCGATAATCTCAACCTTGAGCTTCTACAATGGAAGGACGCCTTACCACCTTTTGCGAGGTGGAACAAATGGTCTACGAGTACAAACATGACTCCCGCGGTAGCAACGCTTCAGTACGTCTCCATGACTCTAAACGGAGTAACTCAACTAACACTTATCGTGAAGTCTATTGTACAGTAGTATTCGTATTGCCTTGAACTACGAATCAGCTACCACAAATAACGTCGAATCGGCCCGGAAAGCTTGCACAACGGCAAGTCAGGATGTTCTAGCCCTTGTTCGAATTTACAAGATACAATACGGGCTTTGTCATGCACCACTCATATTGATCTACGCGTGTATACAAACAGCAAGATCTGTCGACAAGTTCGGAATTCCAGAAGAAAAGAGTTATTTGATTGGTTGCTTAGCGGAATGTTCTCATACTTGGAGCATTGTTGGACAGGTACAAGGTTCGGCGCCGGTAGGAAATCTTGGAGATTATTGTAATTTTGAATAAGCAACATGACAATATCACACTGGACTATACCCCTCAGATAGAAATGCATCAAGGCAACATACTTCTCAAGCTGCAAATGCCTTTATTTACAAGCGCGGTCGTGATGACAGATAACCGTTTTTATCAAGCAAGGCAACAACCTCGTCTGCTATACCCCATGATAGCTCAAAGCCTCTTCCAGCAACACCGTACGAATGAACAACTGTGCCCTGTCTCAACTTCTCCGTTTCCAGACGAAGTCCTCCTTCACGAGCTGGCCGACGACCAACAATGTCTGCGATAACATGGAAACGATCCGACGCCCGGGTAGTGGTAGATGCAGAATCGTCAGAACCAAATGGGAACCATTTAGCCGCGTTGGTCAGTAGAGTCTGCCGTGTCTCGGATGAAGGATATGGGTCCCAGTTATGGGGCTCTTTGGTACCTCCAATGATGGTACCGCCTTCTAGAGGTCGCGGGATAGCGAATGACCAAGTACCATCTGCGTTCTGACGTGTAGTCGTCCTATCGATTAGGTTTCGTACAAGACAGGTTTGGCCTAAAACAGAATAAGTTGAAGAAAACTAAGACACCTGCGTATTGTGTACTTACCACGTATGGGAAATACTTTGTCATCACCGAAGCCTGTACCAGAGCAGTTGATTAAAACAGATACAGAGTCTTGAATCGAAAAGACCTCTTCCAGTGATGTAAGCGTGTATTGTTTTAGACGAGCTCCCCTGTTCTGAAGTCTGCGTAATAGAAATGAAGCATAGACAGGACTGTTCAGTGAGTAAGTCCGATAAGAAAAACCAAGTGTCAGCGAGTCACCCATGGCATCCAGTTCGCCTCTGCTGAATAGTTGGAAGCTTGATTCGAGGTGACTGTACACAGACTTGGACACGTCTTCCGCAACGTCAACATACTCAGGCGCAGGGCTTTCGAAGAACTCTTCTCCACGCATGAATTCGACACCGGCAGTGAGTTTGTCTTTTTCCGGCCAGCTATCCAGAATGTCATATGTTTTCTTTGCCCATTTGGCTTCTTGGAGTAGTTGGGGGCTATAGCCTGGGCATGGTCGATAGTGAGCTCCGGCCCATGGTGTGGCATAGTTGATAGATGTCTCGCTGGGAAAGTCTCGTGCGATGATTAGGATGGACGGCGGGTTATTCTGGGAGAGAATGCGTTCTTGGACTCGGAGGGCTGTTGATAGTCCGATAACTCCAGCGCTGTTGGTTGGAAGCTTAGTAGGTCTAACTGACGTAAAAGACACCTTACATACCCGACAATGACAATAGTTTCACCTTGATGAGGCATTGTTAGCGAGATTGGTGGGGCAGTATAAGTGTGAAGGTAAGAGGGCGACTACACAAAGCCCTGATAGCAAGTTTGTAAGTGTCTTTATATAACGATGATATTGCTAATGTCGGTCTATCCTTTGGGTTTCTATCAATCGCAGAGGATACTTAAATGAAGCCAGGCTTGTTATCTACTCAAGATACAAGGATCAAAAATGGCGGAGGGAGGTGTCCGTCGAAGTATGATTGGACATCGTTTTGCATTAGTCTCACGGAGATGCACCTCCATTCTGGATCGAGGGTGGAGACGCGCAGGGATATATCCAAGACAACATCCTGGTGGCTCTGTTTATCGAGGTTGAAGTATCATCAATACTTACTCAGTGAAGAACCATGACTGAAACTCTTGCCGATAATCGGAGCCTTGTTCTTGACCTGGATAACTATAAGTACCCATTACCTCTAGGTTGGACTGACCAAAACTCAAGATCGCTACAATTCAAGATCAATTGACATTCTTTCTTCGATAATATTCATTATGGCTCTTCGAACCGGTGTCCTTACCACAGATGCGCCTGCGCCCAGCCCTCATCTTTCCCAAGCAATCATCCATAATGGAACAGTCTACTGCTCAGGCTCGTTCGGTATGGACCCGCAGACTCGAGAATTAGCCGATGGGCCTTATCACCAAACTGTTTGTCCTTTCCCTCTCATCGATAACAAAGACGAGACTGTGTTTTAATTTTTCTAATAGGCTGGAGCTCTAAGAAACCTCGATTCTATTCTTAAAGCAGCGGGAACAACTCTTCATAATGCTTTAAAGGTCACCATCTTCATATTGGACATGGGCCATTATGCAGAGGTCAATAAAGCCTACCTCGAGTTCTTTACATCAGATCCTAAACCAGTAAGTTCAGGATTCTATCAGTGCGAGATTGGTACTAACAACGTCTCATAGAGCCGAACATGCGTGGCTGTTGCTCAGCTCCCACTGAAGGGTGCTCATATAGAAATGGAAGCTATTGCGGCTATTCCAGAGAAGTCTAGCAAGCTATAGTTAAACTTTTACTATATAGAGGGCAAGGCGGCTAATTAATACAATTTCTTGTCAAGGCCTAAAACTAATAAAGACTCATAATCTCAAAGTAAAATCACACCATAGTTCCATCCTAAGACCTGTAATGCCGCTCATGTCCAAATCCTTTGCTTGCAGGCCTCCAGGAGCAATCGATATTTCCCACTCAGTCAAGGGACTATGCTGAGTGTAGTCCAGACGTTGCCCATATTCTGCATCACATGTGATTGATCCATCATCGATGTTATACTCGAATAGCAGAGTGCGAGCATCTCCAACATAAGCATTGTACTCAGCAGGTGCATCCTTCTTGCTTCCTGGTAGATTGATGTCGTAAAATCTCCCAGAAGTACGTAGTAGCAGACGAAGATCGTTCTTCTTGACTGGTCCATTCTCAGTCACGGCCGTGGTGGCTCCTTCGAGATAGCATCTGTGGGAAGAGAGTTAGCTTATGTGTGATAAGATCGTTCGTGATCAAAACTTACCGTGCCTTGGAAACTCGAATACGAGAGAAGCCAGCAAACATTGGATTCTCAGGGCTCAGCGTAACATTGACAGCATCACCTTTGAGAAGCCGACTTTGCAAACCCGTAGCGTCAGCTGCATCGCCACAGGTCAGGATGCTGAATTTACGCTGCTGTACCATAACTCGTGACCCAAAAGTCGCAATATTCGCCTGAAACTTCGCAGCATCTTCCAGGTAGTCAGGAATCGGCTTGACAGGTGAGATGTGTACTGGAGGTCTATCAGTCAAAGCATGAAACATGTAAGCCTCGGAGTAAATCTGGAAATCAAGAAAGACCAAAGATCGAATTGTGAGAAGACGATCAAACATGGCTCGCTTGAGGAGATCCAGTACAGCTCCTTGTTGCTCTGTAGCAGTTGCAGATAGAGCTAGTCGCTTTTGGTCTTTGTGCTGGAGCTTCACCTTAAGTAACACCAATGCTAGCTCGTTGCCTCGCTGACATAGGTTTTCTTGTGTTTGCAGGTACGTCTTTCCGTTGATGACGAGCGTTTTAAGAGCAAAGAAGTACTTTCCCTTGGCCTCGAAGTCTATCCCACTCAGTGTCTTCTCAATGTCGTCAATCTTTTCTCGGAAAATGTCCCAGAGCGCTGTGGCATTGAAAATGTCAAGGCTCATATCGGGACGTTGCAGAGCGGTTTTCTCCTTCAGTGTCTGGCTTGCGTTGAGGGCTGCCACCACATTCTGAATGGTCTCAGCGAGTGTTTGCAGCTTCTCCAAGATGGGTTGGAGTTTCTCGTAGATTCCTTTGATTGTTGTTACCACGCCTTTGATGACGTTGATGATGTGGGCAATGTTCTTTCCGGCATTGACAGCACTGCCTGCAGCAGCAGGGATCATGGGAGCTGCGAGGCCACCAGAGGCTACCGTTGCTGCTATAGCCCCGATTGTCCCGATACAAGCTGAAAAGACAGATTTAGCTGCTTCAATCTTTTCTTTTCTGACCCAATCGTCGAGTCCCTTGCTAAAGGCGTTTTGGAGGGGGATGAGATCTGTGTTGTTCTTGTTATAGCGTTGGAAGGCGGATTCTCTGGCTGACTGCGCAGAACGGTAGGCCTTCTGGGATACGTCTTCAAGGAACGCATACTCAGACATGGCATCCTCGCTTTTGGCTATGAGATTCATGGTTTGACCAAGCATCGCGGCAGAAGCCCGCTCTTGGCCAACAAAGTTCTGGAATGCCTGCTCAAACGCCATACTGGCCGCCAGTCTCGACTCAAGGACTTGCTTGCTTGCGTAGATATTCACCGAGGGAACGTTGAACACTTTTCTCTCCTGAGAGAGAACCAAGCTGTTGCGCAGAGAACAAGCCTGAATGTTGAGTGCAACACTGCTCTCAGACGCACTCAAATTGCATACCCAGTTCAAAATGTCGAGAGCAAGCTGAGGTTTGGTTCGTATAACGGTGGCAGCAACAAGAAACTGGTAGGCGACAAGTCTAGGGAGATTGTCGTTATCTCTGACAAAACTCCTCTTCTCAAGGGTTCCGTCACTTTTGATGCGACTCAGGTAGTCGGCGGTGGTCATGTCCAGATCCCTGGAATCTTGCTGCTCGATATGGAAGTCTGACTCATCCCAGTTGATTTGGATTCCCCATTTGTCTTCGTCAATCGACAATTTCACCGGCTGAGGTTCGCGGTCAGGAAACAGAAAGTGAGCAGTAAATCCTTCTTGTAATGCATATGTGTAGATGGCCAACTGGCAATCGATTGAAAAGTGCATTCGGAGGGCGTTACTCGGGTTCTGGCATTGCACCTTGCGTGCGAAGACTCGCAGTTCAAAGTGTTTGGCTGGATCTTCATATCCAACAACCAGTCCCTCTGGGAGATCGATAGTATCGCAGTACAGAACCAATCTACAAAGATAGTCATGGTTGTTGACTTTGATGTATTCTTGCACTTCCTCTATCACACTTTGTAACTGGAGGCAAGCTCGACGAACATAGACCTGGGGTGGATTGTCAGAATTGATTTAGGATATCTTGAGGTTGGAGTATCTCACGGTTTGAGTAGGTTCGTCGTGATAAAAGGATTCAGAGTAACTCTTTGCTAATTCTTTCTCATTCAGAGTGAAAGAGTTGTGCATAAGCTCAGCAGCGAGTTGAAATTCCATTTTGGGATTTTATAATGTCAGAAGAAAGAAGAAATGGTTGTTAGCAGACTTGCAATACTAAAACTGATAAGAAGTCTGATCTAGCTCGTGGTTGTGCTCTTATGTTATGTCAAGGGCTACCTCTTAACTCGACAATATTTCATACAACATGGGTATGGGGGTTCAGCTTCACTTCGTTTCCTACTTCAGTTTAGCCAAGGGAATTTATTGACCTGACGTTTCTTAGCAGCGCCACCGGAGCGGATTTCCGCGCTAAAACAATCTATTGACTTATACGTTAGGGGTAGTGGTCAAAAAAGACAGGGATTCGAAGCAATTCAAACGAAATTGTTGGACCACTTCTAGGTTATATACGCACTAAGAGTGGTCCAATCTTTATGTCAACCCCTAGATCTATATCGGTCTTTATGCAACCCACTTACACGTATTCTGATCATACGTCGGCTGCAGCTTAATTATTGGCATCTTGCATTAGACTAGTGACTTATAGTCACAACGTCCCGATACAATTTCCTAATTTAAACTTGACTGCCTAATACATTTGTCAAATGATCCAGCTTGTTGCCAAACTTGGAATATTCTGATCCGTGAGTAGAGAGTCTCGACTAGAGGCCTCGTATTATGGAGACTCGGCAATGCCGGCATCACCATGATCATTGGAAGTGTAGCTTTCAGTTCAGTATCTTTCAGCTAGCCACTGCTCGGACAACTTCCTCTCGTCTATAGTCTATTTGCTCTTGGAGGCGATGCGCATGATCATATTCGCGTATATAGAGAACATCCGGAACCACCAGAATGAGAGCCAGACTCAATCATCTCAGCGTCCGACTGAAAAACTTTACTTCTTATCTAATAGTACCCACATCGTCTCCATATCACATCCTCACTGCTTATCCATCATGACTGAAGTCATCACCCTCAATCCTCACGACATCTTCAACGACTTCTCCCAAGGGACAAATGTCTTTCTCCGCAAGTCCGCCAAGAAGCTGACAGGCTACAAGCAAGTTATTGGTGATGAACCAGTTGATGCCTTTGTTCTAAATGATGAGCAATTTGCAAGTCTTCAGCTTTACGTCAAGTCAGCCTTGCAGATCCCAGCAACAACGGAGCTGTTCCAGGCTGTGTACCCGTACACCAATCTTGGAAGATGGATCAATCAAAAGTCAGATTATGATGCAAGTCGCATACTATTATCTTCGTTGTTTACTAATTCATTTCTAACATGATTCACAGCAAATGCACCTCGCTCTGGTCCCTATTCATCAACATTGCGAGGTTTTTCTTACTCAAGGCATCAATCCCATGATCGGTCTCGGTACGTCAATGCAGCGCAGGATATGTTCAACTCCACTAACCTCTTGTAGCACACGCCGTCGTTGAGTATTCCAAGGATGCAACATCATATCTCGAGGCTCTCAAGTTGGAGCTGAACGTCATATGCGACAAGACAATTCCTCCGTCAAGCGAAGAATCGATCCAGGCGAAAGAAAACGCCACAGAGATCTTGAAAGCGCTGAAAGAAAGTGGCACGTCCGTGAGCAAGCAAATCAAGAAGATCATTGAAGTTACAGAGAAGGTAAGTAGCATTGCCCAGCTGGTCGAGTCTTTGACACATTACTAACAGACGAGTCTAAAGTTCAAGAGTGAGACCGACAGCGACGCTTCTGCGCTTTCCACCCTGCAGAAAATGCTAGACCTGAAGCTGTCCCAAAAAGACCTCGACAACGCCATGACAAAGCACATGGCCGAATCTCGCGAATCGATTCGGAATCTGATCAGAACGCAGCAGAAGGCTGCATCGAACCAAGAATACGTCGATAGCAGGAAGTGGTTTTGTTAGTTGAACCCCATGAACCCCAAAACATCCGTCTTTCTAATTACATGAGGAACAGTCAGGATCCCTGGTCTCGGCAATTTTCTGTTCAATCAAGGAACATACGATCTGGAAGAGTCTTTGAGGAAGTATCAAGAAGCCAACAGGGCCTTTCAAGAGACCATCGCTGCTGGTGACGACCAGAGAATGAAGTTACTCGAGTCTATTGGTATGAATACCAGACTGCAAGTTGAACGTCGCTGACTTGACTGATGTAGATAATGCTCGTGCACTGATCAATAGCGTGGGCAGTGTCAAGAGCCATATTGAGGAGGCACGCAAGTCACTGGTCAATATCATGGGTAAGTCCTATCCAAGGTTCGAGCCCAGATCACATCTGATAATTCGACATTAGACGGAATGCAATCCATGGATAAATCATGTGATAGCCTCATCTCCAAGTTGAGCAGCGTCAGCGGCCAGATAAAGCCCGAAGCTCCTGGCAGTGATCTTATGACGACACTCTTTGTTGACAAGGCTGTGCAAGCGTGGAATGGGGTATGTTTGCCTCGTCTTATTTGTGTCAAGTGGTATACTGACATCAATAGGTCCTATCATCTGCCCGCGCCTTTGCCAAGTATGGTTTGATCGAAGACGCTCAGACAGTTGAAGTCCCCAAGCCCAAGATCCAGCCGGTTATCCTCGCAGCTCACTACGCCGGAATCACTGTCACCGACCTGGCCAAGATGCAGCTCAACTACGGCGACAAAATCGTCATCGCTACAAACGACCTCGAGTTTCCTACTCGTATGGAAGGAAAGCCAAAAGCCCTCAGTATTCTCTACCGATTCGGAGACGATCCCAATTCCACGCGAGTCTTTGTCTGCCAGGCATGGACGGGGCAAGTTCACACCATTACTGCTGATCAGGACATTCCTGGTGTTGTAAAGCCTGTTAACTTCAAACAAGGTCGGGTTGAGATTCACTCGATAGTCTACGGTCTCCGTCAGCTCACTGACCAGTTTGCTTATATGATGGTTGTCCCGTTTGCTGAAAAGTTTGGCGCCGTGCCCGTCAATAACGTAGCTCTTCGGGTCACCGCTGACAATGATCCTTGGTATGGGCAACTCAAGACAGCAGCAATATTTTATTCTATAGGGGGGATCATTGGGTGCGCATCTGGAACCGAGTATGATTTAGCCACCTTTAGTGGCAACCAGTAACAACATGTGGCTTTTCAAACAGTCCCATGGTTATACAATTGTCATTCGTCCCATCAGGCTGTCGCGGGGGCTCTAATGCTACATAGTTCAGGTTGTTGGCTATAGCTTATTATTGTTGTCCAGTCTCTCTTAGCCACCTTTCTCTCTTGAATCTTAAAGTATAAACATAAGTAATCTAAGAAGCCTTGTCCAGATAGCATAAGCTGGCTAATTATTTTTTCTCTCGTGCTTCCATCAGTTGATCTTTCCAATACCCTCACTTACAAATCTCATACTCCATACTTGGAAGCAACATCATCATAAGCCCTTTTCAACAACCCAACCAAGATATCCATCTCCTCTTCAGTAATCGTCAAAGGCGGCGACACAATAACATGATCACCCACAAGCCCATCAGCAGTTCCCATCCCAGGATAAACCGCCAATCCCATCTCAAACGCCCTCTCCTGGACCTTGACTCCGAACCGGATCTTGCTATCAAATGGCGCCTTTGTCTTTTTGTCTTGCACAAACTCGATACCCCAGAACAATCCACGTCCGCGAATATTTCCCACAAACTCGGCATCTTGGAATGTTTCGATAAGAGACTTGTGCAATCTCTCGCCGAGAGTAGCACAGCGGGATACAAGATTATCTCGACGTATAATCTTTTGTATCGCAAGAGCAGCTGCACAACTTACTGGGTGGGCTTGATATGTATGTCCGTGGTTGAAACTAGCAGTTCCCTTCTTCAACGTCTCGATGATGCCTTTATGCACGAGCGTTGCAGCAATAGGCATGTAACCTCCTCCTAATCCCTTGCCAATGGTGACCATGTCAGGCTGAACATCACCATCCTGCTCAAAAGCGAAGAAAGTTCCGCATCGTCCAACTCCGCACATGATTTCATCGAGGATCAGAAGAATGCCGTATTTCTTGCATACTTTCGAAACGCCACTGAAGTAGCCAGCTGGGGGCGTGATGCACCCTGCTGTTGCACCTCCGACTGTTTCAGCGATGAAAGCCATGATTTTCTCAGGTCCGACAGATAGAAACTCTGCTTCGAGTTCATCGACTAGTCTTTTGGAGTACTCCTCCTCTGTTTCTCCATCCTTCTTGGTGCGGTATTCGTATGCAGCACTAACGTGGCTGACATTATCCAGCAGAATGGCACCTTCATAAGGCGCTCTTCTCGCCAAATGACTGCCGACGCTCATAGCACCGACAGTATTCCCGTGATAAGCTTGTCTTCTTGTAACAAACCTTGTTCTTTCAGGTTGACCATTCTCAACATGATACTGTCTTGCGAGTTTCATAGCTGAATCCATGGCTTCACTTCCGGAACAAACAAGGTAAGCTCTCGTCAGACCAAAAGGTTCGTTTTCGAGAAGATGGTCCGCAAGTTCCTCTGCGCTGGATGTCGTGTAAGTCATGGTGTGGACGTATGACACTTGTGAGGCTTGGGCGACTACAGCATCTCGAACCTCGGTGCTTCCGTGGCCTATAATGGCGACTGCAGCGCCGGCGCAGCCATCTAGAATTTTACGGCCGGAGGAGAGGTTGAGATAGACGCCAGATGCAGATGAGACGGTCTCGGGGCGACTGAGGAGGGAGCGATGCATGAGATGAGGCTCTGGAGCCAAGTGAAGATCGCCCATGGTTGCAAGCTCGAGACGTGAGTTTTTGACAGAATTTGAATAGAAACTTGGGATGTGAACCAAAGAGCAGTTGCCTTGGAAGTTGAAGTTGAGGTCTTATCTCGACGTTGGAAGCGGAGCCACTTATAGTACTCTCTCGGGTTAGGACCATGGCTTCGGGTTTGGCATTTCGGGTTTCATACACCAACCATCAGATACATCATCGATTTTCCGACATCTAACTATCTAACTCGGATGCCCTTCTCCCACGTCATCAAAACTCGTCGAAAGAAGATGCGGGTCATCACAAAACGACAAAAGCCTCCACCAGTCCTCATCTGCCAACTCACCCCCACTCAGCATCTCATCACTCAACCCTACCTCTTGCACTTCCATCCCCTGCTCAACATCTCCAGCGACTAACTGATGCAGCTTCGAATCTTCATCACCTGCAGCGTTGGCAGAAGTTGAGGTAAGAGGATCAAATGTCTGCCGCGGCATTCCCTGCATTGGTGCAAGGTGTATCGAATCTTCCAGCTCAGGATAATCATATCTCGACCTTTTAACTCGTCTTGCCTCTCCTCTCGTCATTATATTCTTCGCCGTATCAAGAACTTCGATCCATTCTTTCGCAAGACCCCAGACTTGTCCGATCCTTACAAGAATGCTCATCGTTCTTTCGGCTTGTGCATCCGCCTCGTCTACTTGCTCCTCTGTGAAGCCCATGAAAACTGGAAACGCGGCGCCGTATAGATTCCATAGCGTGGAAGAAAAGGCGCACACGCCAGAGAACGGTGTGCGGATGGGACATCCTACGTGTTCAAGGTCCGATAGTAGAGATGATATCTGTGTAGCTGCGTCGTAGAGCTCGGCAACGTTGTTGACCCAGAATGAGTCTGGCCCGCGGGCTTTGAGGAGTGGTGGTTCAATTGGGCCACGAGGTTTGACTTCGTCTACAGGACTGAAGGGAACGTATTCTCGACAAAGAAATATGATGCTATTTTTGATTAGCAAAGTCTAAGAGATATAGACTGGTATGTTTACCTGACGTAGTAAACCAGATTGATATATCCAAACCTCTCAGCGTGTCCCCTCTGAGCATGTACCGATACCTTTGTCCCAGGATACTTCATAAGAGCACTCTGAGAATCCCTCCACTCAAACAGATCTTTTCTCATGTTATGCCAGTACGAGGTTTCGTTGAACGGACACTGCTCCGGCTCAGCCATACCAAGCTGTCTCCTCCCACCTTCGGCAATCCATGTATGAACCCTCGACCAGATCCTCAAACCTTGAATGAGAAGAACTAGATAGTCATCCGGACCATAAATCCTTAGACTTGTGTCTAGGTCAACACTCTGAGATGGTTGTCCAAAAAGGAACTGCGTATCATTGACGGGAAGAGAAAAATGCATCTCTTCATCAGGAAACATGGCCTGTCGTCGCTTTCCACAACTCAAAAGCCTATCCATCTTGAAACACGTCCACAATGTTCTTTTCTCAAGTTCCGAAAGAGTCTCCCTCTTGCCACAGCTTGCAAAGCCGGTACTTAGTAAACCTTGGGCCATTCTTGTAGCCATGCCGCAGTGCATCCATGCGTTGAAACCGTCGCCATCACCCCAGTTGCAGAGTGAGAGGATGAGAAAGGTCTGGATGAGGGATAGGTTTGGACCGCTCGTGACTCTCTTTTGTGCCTCCGTAGCAACGAAAAGTATGTTTCTATTATTTGCCTCTGCATTGTGAGTAGGGGAGTATCGATGCGAGACGGTGAGAATAACAAGGAGTCGCAGTTTCTGCACAGTAGTGAGTTCATCCTGGCGGTATTCCAGATCATCAGGATGAAGAAAGCCAAACTCTGGGAATTGTGATCGAAATAGGTTAATAGCAGTGATGATTTGTGTCCGTGGTGTTTGTTCAAAGACTGCATTGACGTCTTGCCAGGCATTCTCTGATGGATCTGTGGTTGGTGTCTGATGTACACTGAGTCGCTGTCTCTTTGCAGGTCGGGGTCTAGATACCGATGAACCCTGTCCAATAATAGGACCACTTAGAGTACATGTTTCTGTATTGCCGCTTTTGAGACAGCCTGCGCATGGTGGTTGGTCGTTGTGTCTACATTTCACTTTTGATCTCCTTGAGGGTGGTCAGACCAAGTTTGTAAGCAACGCTCAGAATGAGTAATTTACCTGCATCTACATATTTGTTAGGACAGTTCATATAAGCCAATGACGGGTAGAACAAACCTTTCGCACGCAATTGTTGATCTCATCGTTTCCTGTCGTCGATATGTTCTGAGGGATTTCGGGTTTGAATGTTCAAAGCCGATTCGGGTCTCGTTTGACGAAGCTAGAGTCGCTTCAACGCCTGCACCCGCGAATATAACATCTAAGAAGACACGACCTTACATAATCAGGGCTTATGGTCTAGGGGTATGATTTTCCCTTCGCATGTTCTTAATGCTTGGGAAAGGTCCGGGGTTCAATTCCCCGTGAGTCCATGATTTTTGTCGGGTCTAGTGTTGAGTCTTTTTGGTGTTGCTGTAGATGTCCAGCTAACGACATCAGGCCCCTGGGTGGACATGTGATGAATTGGAACAGACATGAATAGGTTGGTGATCATAAACGCTGTAACTAAAAAAAGAGACAATTGATACGATGGAATGGCTCAATCGGATGCAATGGCATAAAGTAAGTTCATTAGCGCTGTGATGCGGCTATGTAAAAGCCAACCAAGCCACTGTTACTCGTAAGGCCAGCCACTGGAATGACGATCAGTCGACAGAGACGAAACAACCTGATGAAACTGTCCGTGATTGCCGAGTTTGGCGACAATCAAAAAGGAAACAAAAGAAATGGACTCACGGGGAATTGAACCCCGGACCTTTCCCAAGCATTAAGAACATGCGAAGGGAAAATCATACCCCTAGACCATAAGCCCGATTTTTTTTATTGGTTAGAGGGACTTGTCAGGGACAGGCCTATGTATTGACAGCTCCTTTCTATACCCTGTACCCAAACCAGGAATCTCTACCCAGATCTACAGATACGGATTGACTAATAGGACCATATACTCCTACATATCTGATAATGGGCCAAGTCGGTCAACATAGCTCGGTGAATTGGAGATAATGTGCAGTCGTGTTGTAGGCATGTCTACACAATCATTGAGATGAGACATTGACGTGTAGCATTACAACATCCAAGGAAACAGCTTCACCAGATTGCTAGCATAAATACAGCCCACAGGTACAAATAAGAACAGACCTATTATTTGCTGTTTAAATAAAAAGCACAGAGAAAAGCAAATACAATAACAACACTCATCTACAAAACACGGTGTAGGGTGAGAGACCCAGGACCTGGCCTGCTCAACCTCTGCACTGACAACAAAAGTTAAGCTTAAATGCAAGATAAAAGCCCAGATTGTTAGCATCAACGGGACGCAGACTAAAGACAAGGGTCGAGGCTAAAACAAAAGCCAAGAGATAGGCTAAGCTCTTGTCTTGAGTTGAGTGGAAGAGAAAAGATAGAGAGGATGGGGGGTGAAAAGTGATGTAATTCTTGCTAGTGTTGCTTCATCTGTGGCGCAAGTAATTTAATTTGTTGGCTGGTGGATTTATGCGGCTGGGATTGACTGGGGTAGTGTTTGGGAGGAGGAGACTCTCCGTAATTATATCCGTCATTGAGCAAGGGCGTTATGATTGAGTGATCGATTGAGATTGAGATTGAGATTGAGATTGAGTGATGTATTGATTCAAAGTTGATTATAACGTGATAGTAAGTGGTGTTGAGCATGTCCAGTCATGATGATAATTCTACTCCCGCGGATATATTCATGCAACTAACGTATCGTCAGCGGATATACCGGCAGTAGCATGTTTACAGTCACGTCTGAAATATCATTTTTGTTTGGGTCTCGAGATTACAGGTGACGTCGTTCCAGTGGGTCCTGATCTCCCTCACTACGTAGGCGGCCCCTAGTAACTGGTTTAATTAGTGAATTCTTGGTTAGAAACTCCTCCTCAAGCGGCTGATCGGACCTGGGACTAGACCCAATGAGTCTCTCAAGTGACGACTGACTAATTCCAGTTGATCCAAGTCTTTTTTTTATACAGGTTTTTACCTTTCAGTGTCAGGGGTGCCCGTAATATCTCGTGTTTTTGATGGTTTAGAGTTGCACTGACTAAGGTTCTGTTACAGTGGCACATCAGCCAGATATACTTGGACTCTCCAACCCGCCATCTTTTACATCTTATACTTTTTTGTTTTGTTTTTACCCTCTGCCATGCATTTTTCATTGGCATGCCTTCCAACAACAGATCTCAACCTCTAGGCCGCCATTTCCAAGTCGGCGGCCAAATATACCGCTCATCCAGTCCTTCGTCTTCTCGTCCCCATCCGCCTGCAGGCCCCGAAAGCCCAGCACCCGTCGACGAAACAGCTGGATCCGACTACTTCAACCCTCTCAGTCAAGCGCCATCAGCACAATCACAGACTTCTTTGTCTTCGTTCCCTCGATACCCCTCGCAGAATCCATCGCAGGCATCGCTCTCCGCATTTCCTTCCTACACCGATACCAATACCGCTACCAACCTCAACACCGCTTACAACCAGCAATACCCGCCGCCTCAAAGACGCCCCAGACCTCCCGTCGACCAGGCGCGACAGCCTAGCATCCGCATCCGCCGCAGTTCCAACGGGTCCGTCTACTCCAACTTCAGTTTTGATGGTGCCAGCGACGATGGCAGACCGCGGAGTATTTCCCAACCCGAGAGGGCGAGGGTTCAAGATGGGCCTGCGCTAGCGCGGCATTCCCGGAGAGTCCCACAGGCCGCCATGCCGAGACTCACGGAAGAGGGCAATAGGCCTAGCATGGCTGAGTTGGGTATGAGCGATGATGATCGCGCCATGTCGCCTACGGCTTCGCTTCCAGAGGATGCGATGCGACCAAGACAAGGGAGATTGCGACGGGCGAGTCGCTTCTTTTGGCCCGGCCATCGACGACAACCCGACAACGACTCGATTGCTGTGCCTATGCGAAATCGGGATATCGACAATGCTCGAGACGATGAATACGACCAAGAATTGGTGGATTGGCTTGATGTCATCGGTAAGCTGACCCCAAACATCTATTTCAATCACAACTAACACTCCCATAGACCCCGAAGTCCAAACCCTCTCTACACTCACAAACGTCCAAAACTCTCTCTTCGTTCCCGATCTCGGAAAATGGGTCAACCGTCGTCCAACATACGCTTTATCCCGCCACGACCCCCAAGCAGACTGGGCCCGTGGCGCTGTTGCCGAAGAACGTCGCCGTGAAGCAGCCCAAGAAGCTCAAGCCCACGAACCCGCCGTTCCCAACACCATCGACGAGGAAACAACGCCTCGTTTCCAGCGAAGCAACACTATTACATCTCGTCTTACCGACTCGCACTATGCTGCTCTCCCGCATGGAACAAACCTCGATGGATGGTCACCCGAGGAAAAGGCTGAGCTGGATGATCACGTTCGACACATGCTGCACTCTCGACGCGCGCGCCTCAAGCGTCGTATGAAGGGTTTCGGACAGTATGTTCGACGACCGCTGGGTTTCCTCGTCACACTCTACGCCACCCTCATCACCCTCTTCGGTCTGGCCTGGGTTCTCTTCCTCATCGGCTGGATCTACGTAGGCGACAAACAATCTTATCTCGTCCACATCATCGACAGTGTTCTTGTCGCCCTCTTCGCCATCATGGGTGATGGTCTCGCGCCCTTCCGCGCTGTAGATACATACCACATGTTCCACATCTGGCGCTTAACACGACTCATCAAAAGAGCCGAAGAGGGCAAGAAGCCCAGAAAGAGGTTACAGAAAAAGACCGTTCCACCAGGCATTTCCCTAGACCCCCAAGATTCGCACCTAACAGGCCATCAAGCCCGCGTTCTTCTCGACGCGCAAAATTACAACCCCGAAAGAGACGGCACCGTCGCCACAATCGATGAACACCCCGAACCTCAACCCGAAAGCCCCGAAACCATCGATCTGGAACACGCCAAGTCCAACGGGCCCGATTCCGACCAGCCCGCTTTGACGTTTGCGCAGTTCAAGAAATTGCAGCATCACCAGAAGAAAATGGCAAAGTCGCACAGTTTCTACAAGCCTCACGAGACATTTACACATCTTCCCTTTCCTCAACGCTATCTTATTGCTATCGTCATTCTTCTCGACTGCCACTCATGTCTGCAAATCTCCCTCGGCGCATGTACATGGGGTATCGACTACCACACCCGCCCCTTTGCCATCACAACAGTTATTCTCTGCGTGAGTATAACCTGCAACATCACAGCCGGTCTTTTAATCAGCAGAGGCGATCGCAAGACGCGTAAGAAGGACGTATGGGAATTGTTGGACAGACAAGAGCTTACGCAGGACGCTATTAAGCACATGGAGAAGAAGAAGCAGGAAGAAGAAAAAGAGGAGAGAAAGAAGGAGGAAAAGGAAGAGAAGAAAGAGAGGGAGAGGGAGAGGGAGAGTATGAGTTTGGATAGGGAGGGCGATGGGTCGAGTGGACGGACGAGCAGGGAGTTTAAAAAATTGGTCAAGTCGCCTTCTTGAGCATTGGTTATAGGGGAGGGATGAGATAATGATTATGGGTTTGGGGTTCATTGGTAATTGATATAGAGTCATGAAGCACATATACCTAATTGATTAAGTTGCATACGAGTTTAACAATGTCACCTCCTATTTCCCATGTCTTGCTTGATTCATTTAGTCGCATTGTTGTATTCGTTGTTCCCAATTGACCATCAAGACTTCAAGCCAACGGTTCTCAACGCTATTGCATAAAACTTTGATACCAAGCCACACCGTGAAGTATGTTACTTACACAAGGAACACCGTTTACAAGAGCAACAACGTTGGACCCATATCAGATCTGATCTGACCAGCAGCTACACGACGCGCTTATCTGTCGATCATACTACGGTGGGCCAATGCAAGCTTTCTCTACCGAGTGAGATGCTATCTGGATCTAGGCTGCACCCTGGGATATCTTTGGCCCCGCTGTCGGTTCTTGTGGTGTGATGTGTCAGATGCCGATGAAGGCAGTGACCAAGAATGGCCTGTGCATGAGACGAGAGTGGAGATGTTGAAGACTAATATACTGCCGAGATGCTTGTTGTCGGACCGTTATTGAGATACGGTGATGGTTTGGGAGGAGTGAGTGTGAGTGATTCACCAAGTAAGCAACAAGATTAGTTCAATAACAGAGTCTGGATGACCAAGTCGAAGAGTAAACATTCACATTCACATGTTCATCAAGTAGATAAGAGTAGTGTTCTTGAATTATCGCCATCTCGTGGCCTCAGTATAGCATTGGTATATATAAATAGTATAGCATATCATCTCGAACATAAATTCCTTGATACATCAGAGGTTTTTTTATATACGGATTCATTTGATCTTTCTTTTTTTTTCTTATTTTTTTTTTCTTACATCACATCGTCCGGAAATCATTATTGGCTGGTGGTAAAGTCGGACAGCTGGTTGGTGACGACGAGACCAGCGACACTGGCAGAGGTGAGGGTGGCCAGGACACCGGAGATCAGGGCAGAGACGGCAAGACGGGCAACGTCACCACCACGAGTGGGGGCGAGCTGGCTGAGAATACCAATCTGGATACCGAGAGAACCAATGTTGCCGAAACCGCAGAGAGCGTAGGTGGCGATGAGCTGGGATCGAGGGGACATGCCGTAGTATTGGGAGGTGGGGTCCTTGGTGGTGAGGTCGGTGAAAGCGTTGTACTCGTTCTATTGGTGTCAGTTAGAGAGCGTCGTCTCAGATTCATGTTGAAACTTACGGTGATGATCTTCTGGGCAATGAGACGAGCGACGGGGAGAATATCTCCAGTGGGGTTGTCGCCGTTGGTGCGAGAAACTCCGAGCAGGAAAGAGACGGGGAACAAGATGTAACCCAGAATCAGCTGCAGAGTAAGATCGTAGTCGCCGCGGAGGTTGATATAGCTGCCGATCCAGGTGAGGATACCGTTGATGAAGGCGACAAAGGCGATGATGCAGAGCAGAGAGGTGATGATGGTACCGGCAATCTTGATACCCAACCAAGCACCGTTGGCGAAAGCGTGAAGAGCATTCTCAGCCTTGTGCTCATCGTCGTCGGGGATGACAACGCGACCAGCAGTGAGAGTCTCCTCGGTCTCGGGGTATCGCATCTTTGAAATGGCCAGAGAGGCGGGGATGGACATGATACACGAGGACACGAGAGCCTCACGGTTCAGACCAAGACCAATGTATCCGACGAGTGTAGATCCAGAGATGGTAGCAAAACCACAGGTCATGATCTGGTGAAGCTCGGCCTTTGTCATGTGAGGAACAAAAGGTCGGACAAGCATGGCAGATTCACCCTGGCCGATGAAGGGGGTAGCAGCAGCGACGACGGCTTCGGCACCAGAAACTCCAAGACCCCAGAATACAAAGGTGGCGAACTTGATGATGAACCACTGGATGAAACCGATAAAGTACAGGACCTGGACGAGGGAGATGAAGAAGATGATGGCGGGGATGACGCTGAAGAAGAAGTTTGTGGTAGCAGCGACATCAGGATTGGTGAGGAAAGCAACACCAGATCTGGCAAAACCGAGAAGATCAGCAGCACGGTAACCGATGAAGCTGAAGATGTCGTATCCAACACCAGTTCGCAGGACAAAGAGACCAATGATGTACTGAGTCAGCATGCCGCCGATAACAGTGCGCCAGTTGATAGCCTTGCGATCGCGACTGGTGGCCCAGAGGATGAAGATGAAGACGGCCATACCGCAAAGACTGACAGCACGGTTCTCGCGAGTGTTGTCGGCGGATTCCTCAGAGACAAAAGATCCGACGAGGATAGCAGCAACAGCAACACTGGCACCAACAAGAGTGCGGAACTTGGCGGGGATCATGTCGTAGACGACGACAGCGGTCCTGGCCCAGACGAACTTGATGGCATTGGAGATGTAGCGACTGGGGACATGCCAGAAGAACAGACGAAGAGTAATGGCGAGCCAGACAAGGAAGGGAACAACCCAGTTCTTGTCGTCGTGATGCAAGACGAGTGAAGCAACCCACCAAGCGGTGGTAATGCAAAAGATGACGAGATGAGTCAATGGTCTTCGGTATCGGTAGATAGGGCCAATCTTTGCGCGCCAGCCAATGGGGCGACTGCGCTCGCTGTTTGTGCCAGCAGAGGCATCGATCACACCGGCTTCGTTCTTCTCGTGGTCGCTATAGTCAGGGGGTGTGGCAACGTGGTTCTTGTTGTCCAGAGCGAGCTTTTCATCGAGCGAGTTGCGGTGCTGGTGTTGCTGGGGAGGAACGATTGAGCCATCGGGGTTGGTGCCGGTGGTGTAAGTAGCGTTGTCGTGGGCGGCGCGGGGGGAGTGGTGGTGATGCTCATGGAGGTGTTGATGCGCCGGCTCAAGAGCAGGGTCTGGGTTGTGTTCTTGGACAGTCATTTTGACTGGTAGGCCTCTTTTAACCAATTGGGTTTTGTTTTTGTAGGCAATTGGTCCTGTTGAAGGGATAGAGACCTGGAGCTTCAAGCTTGGTAGCAGTGAAGCACAAGAGGAAAAAGAAGAACCCTGGTGGTGGGGGGAGAGGAAAAGATATTAGAACTTTTCCAAACTGGGGACTCGTTCGATTAACCCTAGAGAGAGAAAGAGGCTGGATGGAGCCAGAGGAGAGGGTATCCGTCTGTTGCGGCGAAAAAAAAAGGGACGATCTTTTTTTTTTTTCGTGGGTCGAACGAGAAGAAGAGAAAAAGACGTGGGGATAGCTCTACTTTTTTAACCCGAGGGACCGAAGAAGGAGCAAGCGGGGAGGTAAGAGAAAGGGAAGGAGGGGGTGGCCAGAAGGGAAGGACCAAGATACGCTATCACAAGCTCAAGTTATTAAAACAAACCCCGGAGCCAACAAAAGACAAATTGAACGACGATCATATCGAGAAAGCAAGTGAGCACGCGGGCAACAAGTAGACGATAGCTCTAATAGAGTAACCAAATCCCGTTGGTGGTAGGGAAAAAGTACCTAAACTAACGGCCGACAGCGACAGCGACAAGGGTTACTTCCTAGGTAGGCAGTAGGGGAGGGTAGTGCTGCGAGTAGGGACCAAGAGCTTATCAGTTGGACTGTTTTGATTGGGTCAGGTTCCTTGGTTTTCGGGTCTGGGTTTCTCGGCGACGCCTTGTCTCCACGTTTTGCCGGTGACCTCAGTACCTACAGAGTAGAGCATATAGTGGCTACAGGGGATTCAATATACTGGAATACTGTTATAACGTTTCCATCATCACTGATTATAGTTAACCCAACTACATCCACTATAACCGCCAGCCAGTCCAGCATCCCCCATCATACCTCTCTTTTCCATCACAGATAATATTCACAAGAACCAAAAAAAACATTGACTTGACTTTGCCACCCCGGTCCATCTTCCAGTCTGACCTATTCCTATTCTGGCAGGTTGCTGGAACGTTTGCAAAGTGCCTCCACTGACGTCGACTCCACCAACGGACCAATCGACCAGGCTTGGAATAGCGTCAATACCAGACATCCCAAGACATACATGTACAATTCGACAGACCAAAGGATTGGCTCGTTTCTTCACACCATCATCTGCATAATCGACCAATCTACAGACCACAGTTAGCTCAGCTTTGAATCCCATCTGATTAACAACAAGGAACTTGTGTAGTTCAGCTTTCCTTCCTCTTGTCTGTAACCAACAACTGCCTCCAGTATCTAACTAATAGCTAGTAGCTATGTAGCTATCCTCGGTCAACTAAAATAGTCTGTTCTCCATATCTTTTTATTTCTTATCATGATAAAACATCTAGACTCTTCCTTGCTTAACCATATTCAACTCCCATCTCCGAGCATTAACTCTTGGTCTCTTGACCCTCGACAACTAAAAAAGCCACACCCGTTACCATCAAATCTCGGCCACCCGCTGACCAAAGCCTCTTTACTGAATCAAGTAGGTGATATACCCCAATTTCTCCATCTTCTGTTACATAACAGCAAACACCTTCCCCAGGATTGTCTACCTTGCAGCTCCCTACTGCGTACAATGCACTATCCTTCCCCCCCTGTTTCCCTTTCCGCATCCGATAAGCTTCCCCGGCCTTTTTGTCGTCCCCAGGTTTATCGCTGGTGTCTCTTAGCTACGGGTCCTTCACACCCTCTTCTCCCTCAAACCAAGCTGTCTGTAGAGTAATGTTGAACAATGCTCACCAAAGCCATGTCAGATTCACGATAAGTTAAAAACCAACTGTCCTATCTCCTTCTATTTGAGATATAGTCCCTTGTCCTCGTCGGTCATCTCCGCTTGACATCTCGGCCTGTCCCGACCGATGACAACTGTCAAAGCCTCAGCGACAAACGTGACCGTTGTACCGGGTTTTTGTTTTTGTTTTTTTGCCACGGCTGACTTGACGATAATTACTTCCCGATCTTGTATCACGTCCGGCCAGTCTCTTTATTTTTGTATGACCAACTCCTCAGCTATTACTCCGTATTCATTTACTTGCCCAACTACTCTGTACTCTTTTTTCATCACATGCTTATAACGCTGCTATCTTTTGCTATCTGTCACTCCCTCCCTGTCTTATCACGGCCGACTTCCCTCTTACACGTAAGCCTTGTAAAGGACCGATTTGGCGATACTCCGCGACCTCTTTCTTATCTACGCGCTTCTCCTTTCCATAATTGCCACGCAGCAACACATTCATCGAATCTCCATCGCTCGTCGAATGATTCCGAAATGAATTCATCAGAATAATTAACTCCAATTTTACTTGACATACAGCGACGAATATTATAGCACCCATCATCGAGTCGCGACGACTACACTACGAGAAAACCGTACATCTGGCGATACAAGGGCATTCCTATTAAATCCGGCACTGCTGGTTGTCATGTCTGGTATCGCGACGCTCTCCTCTCAGCGCGTCTCATATACACATTCTATCTCTTCCTAGATCGAATGAGTCTTCATTTATACATTCCCCGACAAGTGCATCGTGCGTGACCAGCAACAGAGCAGCCGGCGCGTACATACCGCGACAAGCCGTTCCATCAATGTGGATCTCTGCTCCCATTCTACCGACACCTCGCTCAGTTGCGGTTCAATATTGCTATTCAGGCGGTACAAGGCCATCATATCCGTAATAATTGGCGGTGCATGTTACCATGTCCATCGTAATATGCATCCTGTGTTTTGTATTTTGTGTAAACTGTTCAACTTAAAAGCCCGTATTCGTCCTGGGGTACAAGACTTCTCATAGCGCCATGTGTGCCCAAGAGACAAGCCGTTTGCTGTCAAGTCGCTATTCACAAGTTAGATAAAAAAGAAATGCTCACAACAGACCCCATAAACTCAATTAACAAAACAAGCCATAGTATAATTCGTTTCTAAATACCAATATAAACAACGCCAAAACACCATCGCACTCACATCTCGTGCCATTCATTACACCTCAATCCCCCCTTTTACTCTCCACTCCTAAACCTCCTGTTAAACTCTTCCACCGCCACACCAATCATCTTATAAAGAAAACCTCTCTCGCTGCCCTCTCCAATCGGGATAAAAGGCCCGTTAGCTCCTCCTCTTAGCGACAGACTCACCCCAGTCCTCTCCTTGGCAATAGTCTGAACGTCCTTCAGCGGCACGTCCCACTCGCTGGTAAGACGTCGCGACCGGATCAGCAAGATGCGAGCATAAGTGATCATGACCACCATGTCCTCCTTTGGTAGCTCCAAATGTCCAATGTACTGTTCATCAAAGTATCGTCCATTGTCCACCTGCTTCAGCCAGTATTGCCCGAGAGCTTCCCGTGGGTTGTACGGGCGCACAATGCCATCTTGTGGGATGTATCGTGGGTATCGTGTGCGGTCCAATCCGTCTTGGTCAAACACGGTAGTTGTGTTGCGGATACCCTCACTGACATTGCTGGCCATGTCTAGTACTCCTACCGCAGGCTTGGTAGCCAGTCCAATAAAGCCCTTGCCGACACCCTTGAAGAATCCCAGAGCACCCTCTGTTTCGGCGCCCTCCAAAGGTTTGCGCGCAAGACCCCCCACGCCCGATGCAACACTCGTGATGAAGCTGTTGGCGCCAGCAGTGACACCGTACAAGGCGTGCTTCGGCTTGTTGCGAGCCCTTGTGATACGTCGGCGGTCCTGGAATTGCTTGTCAAGCGACGCTGCAGCAAGTCCCTTGCTAAGACTGCCTGTAAACTTGGAGAAACTGTCGCTGAAGCCAAACACTGTCTTCTTCGCAAACGATGCAGCACCCTTGGCAATGCCCAAGCCAAACTCTTCTGGCTTATCCGACAAGATCAGGCCCTGGTACGGCTCGTAGAACACATCCGTCACACCTGACGAGATGCTATTGAACAGACCCACAGGGTTACCCAGGAAGTCGGCAGATCCAAGAATCTTGTGAATCTGATACATAACTTCCTGACTGTAGTGACTAGAGAAGTTCTGAATGAGGACGGCAGTGGTCACCCTCACGTTGTCCAAGATGAGCGCGTTGAACTTGAGTGGCGCTTCGTTGACGTTTCCAACAGCCATGGTCATGACGTTGAGGAAGAACATGATGGGGTTGTGAGACGATGCCTTGTCCTCGGCATTGACACGTTCCGTCCTCATAAAGCTGAGGTTGAGCTGCATGGGCTGAATGTTGAGCACCTCAAAGTAAATGTCTGTTCCAGCTGGCAGGCCTGACGGCTCTGGAATATCTAGATCCTCGTCGCATAGCTTGCCTGCCTCGTCAACCTCTGTCCAGCTAGCGCCTGGAACATTGGTAAAGTCAAGAAGGGCAAACACAAAGTCTTCATCCAGCTCAACCGACATTTCCTGCAGCAGAATTGTTGCGTACTTGACGTAAAGTACACCGTACGAGTCATCCTTGACGCGACTGACCATGAAATGGAGCGATGGGTGGGCCTCGACCTCTTGCGCCTTCTTTGGCACGACAGTCGGGTAGAGAATCATGGGGAAAATGCCACCATACAATTGGTTGTCGATTTGTATCCATTTGATAGCCATTGAGATTGTCTGAATCAATGGTGAATCACTGTATCGCAGTTGGACGTCTCGGAATGTCAAGTACGCAAGCTCCTTCATCTGAGCATTGACAAGAGACACACCAATACCTGCCAACTTGAGCTGGGCACGGAATGTTGCACCCGTGTCTTGATCCTTGACTTCGAAAGCTTCGGGGCCGGTGTTGGTTCTTGACAGCGCTTTTGGTTTGTACATACTCTTGCTGGCACGGAAGTTGCTGAGAATCAGCGTCTGCTTCGGTCCATCGGCAGCAACATTGATGTCGACAATCTTCTGGTTACCAGAGGCTGTGACAAACTTCATCGGAATCTGGTTGCCAATCTCGGCCAGCTTGACATGTCGTTCCTTGCCATTAGCAGAAATGATGATTTCGCGGAATTTGGCGGCAGGGAAGTCCCACGCATAGGGCATGACGCTTCGTGGCGGAAGACGATACCTTATTTGCCTCCAACCGCTGCGGTCCTCGACCCCTTCCTCATCGATGTTGGGATTGGCTTGCCAGAACATGAACTCAATGTCGCTCTCGTTGCGCACAGAGTAGGGCCAGGTTTTGGTCTCCATACTGAAGTTCACAAAGACAGTGGAGTTCTCCATAAGGACTTCCACCTTGACAAGGTTCTGGCGTTGTCCAGCCTTGGCAATCTTGACATAGTGCGTGCCAATATCTGCAATGTTGAAAGGCGAAGTCCATTGGTTGTTTACACCAGGGTAACAGAGACACAGCTGCTTGACCTTTGACTTTTGCATAAAGTGCAAAGGTTGGAGAGCACCATCGCTCAAGGTGAGAAAGCCAGAGGAACTAGACTCGCGGACAAGGATCTCTCCTTCAATCTTGTTGTGCAGAACGAATCGAGGTGCAAGCGTCACAACCTTGGTGAGCTTGTACTTGCCCTGACCCGATTCAACCGTAACGCCGACGTGGATCTCCTTGTCCTTGTTCGCCGAGTTTAGCACAACCTCGGTGGTACTTCCAATGGCTTCGAAACTCTGGGGTTTACTCCATTCCGAGTCAGCGATCTTGAGAAGGGCTCGATTACGATGGTCATCGTTGCCGAAAGAGAACATGAAAGGTAGGGCCTTGGGGTGGTCTTGGTCCGACGTATCCATCAGAGGGAATTGACCTGCGGCCGGCTTGGCTTGCTGGAGGAAGCTCTTAGCTCGGACTCGGACATCCACGCCGGTCTTGTTCAAGACAACATAAGGACTGTACACTGTGACCTTGAATGCACCACCGCTGTTGGGAATCTTGAAGTAGTGCAGCGAAAGGTGCAGTGGTAGTCCCTGATCATCCTTGACGACGATTCTGCCCTCCTTGCGGAACTCTTCGTTGTTGCCTGGGTTAATGATGGAAAAGTCGCTTGCTTTGAACACTGTATCTTGCATATCGATGCTAAGGAGAAGCAAGTGTGAGAGCTCGACAACATGGACCGGACTAACACCTCCCTTTCGCAAAAAGTTGGTCCAGTCTTTCTTGGTCGCCTTATCATATATGCGATACTTGAAATCGTAGGGCAACAAATTCTCGAGGGTCACAGGTGCCGAGAGCTTGATCTTCATGTATGGGTAGTGTCTGTGATCGTTAGTCATTGTACTCATGCTCGCAGATGTACAACTTACTTTGTCAGTGGGTTGGCCTTGTCAAAACGGGCATGTACTTGGAAGTAGAACGGGTCGCCATTCTCTCCCTTGCAGACCACCTGCTTAGTAGGTCTCTTAAGCAAATCTCTCCAATACAGCTGATCGTTACTCCACTGGTAGCCAAAGCCACTGTCGGGGCGAATAAGTACACGCTTCTCAAAGACAGCGCCAACTGGAGCAGGTCGAGAGTCACCAGGGTTAATCTTCTCGATCTTGAGAAGATGGCCGTCCTGTGCATCGTAGATACCCAGCTCGACAGGAATCTCTGTGGCGTTTTCCACATGTAGTGGAGAGCGGAATGTCACATATTTGATGTTGTCAGTACCCAACTCGACGTCAACGCAAAGACGGTGGAGAACATCATCAGCCTTTGGACGGAGGCCGTACAGGTATTCGCCCTCTCGGTTGAGTCTCACATTCTTGACAGGGTCAAAACCACTGCCCTCCAACGAAATGGAGACGTTGTTCTGATTTGACTCTGTGAGCAAGTTCTCACGCATCTTCTCCCAATGCTCGAAGCTCCATGGCGCTTCCTGGCCATCCTCAAGGCGAAGGTTGATAGGCTCCTCGCTGGTCGGGCTCTTAGAGTGAACAAGAACGTCGAAGCCTGTGTAGTTCCTGATGCGGTATGGCGCTTCGACTCCGCGGGGCTTGTCTAGTACATCTTCATCAGATGTCAAGAACTGGAATGATTTGGATGCCAGAGCGATTGAGGCTGTTGTGATGGTCACATCAAAGACCTTCTTCGAGGCAACGTCAATTGACATTAGTCCCGAGACAGGATCCTTGGCAACACCGAAACCAACTTGCCATGGCTCAAGGAGGGGCTCCCAGCTCGACTTGGCGAAATTGTAGACGTTGGAGTACAGGTCAATAGCGGTTTCTGCCTTGAGATTCGAAGACCAATTCTCAGCGGATGCCTTGAAGTTCTTGATGCCAATGTCTAGGATAGGAAGTTCGTGTACATCTCCGATAAGCACGACACGGATGCCTTCTATGGTTGCGGATAAGGTCTCGTAGTTTTGCTGAGCAACTCGCTCGGGTGCTTTACCGCCCCTGGTATCGGCACCATGAGTGACCGCGTGACTGGTTGCTGTCACCTTGCTTCTACCAGCGATGGTAGACTGACCTCGACCGCTAGCAGAACGCTGCTTTATACCAGCGTTGCGGAGTTCGCGCGCCTTCTGGTCGGCAGGCGTTTCCTTAACTTGCTGCTTAGGCTCGTTGCCAGACAACTCGCTTGCTTTGCTAACAATTTGAAGCACAAGAAGGATATCACGCAGCGACAGCCGCAAGACAAGAGGCTCAATATCGACGTTGATGTCAGTGGTCTGAGGTTTGGAACCATCCATGCTCAGCTGAACCGAAAAGTCGTCAATAATGCGAAGGCGAGAGGTCTCAAACTTGTCCATTCGGCACAAAAACATTCCAATTTCGGAAATCTGGAATGTCAAGGCATGCTGTTTTGAAAGAAGCATTTGTCGGATGGACAGTACGACTGCCTCTGAGCTGGATGTCAAAGGATTGGCAATCAGAATGACTTGCGCATCAACCAAGTTGACTCGGAACGCAATGCTCATTGAGGATTCTTCCTTATTGTCTCCTTGTTTGGACACGTCCTCGCTTTGGCGTCGCGAGAGTTCTGATCGAGGGCGGGAAGCACCGCCAGCCAAAGTCACCTGCATAGATTCAGCATCCGACTCATCGGGCGTGTTATCAGCCATGCTTTCATCGTCCATCGGGCTGCTGTCGTCAACAGCAAGTGCCTCGACGGCGAACTTCTGAATCGAGAACAGGTAATCGAGCGCAAAGATCACTCGCGGGCTATCGATGGTAGCCATGGCTATCAAGCTCTTCTCTTTGCCACCTGATATCGTGACACTGGCCATAAGCTGCTGAACATCCTTGTTCATTGATGACATGATACGACGGAACTTGTTAGTGTCGCGTGGTCGACTGTCATAGATTGTAAATGATCTAATGAGCAGCTCTGCCTCCAGAGAACCGTCCGAGAGTATCCTTGTCTTGACCTTGGTGTCATCAAGTGAGAAGCGCGACAAACTGGACTTGGCAATATCCTCAACAGGCTCGTTTTCTTCCGCATTGATAAGCTCGAGACCGATGGTGTTAACACGGAACACGAGATCAAGTTTGGTCCATTCTTTACCAAGCGACCCAAGTTCAGGGCCAAGATCTACCAACGTCTTCTCGTCACCAGACTTGTCTTCAAAGTTGGCAGTTCGAGCACGCTGCAGAGTACCTTCATCAACAGCCTTGGCAGCTTCCTCCTCCTTATCGCCGCCTTCGCCAGCAAATGCTGCAGGCACTGACTTTGAGATTTCCAGGAGGAACTTGACTTGGTACTGTGTAAGCCGCAGATTAAAGTCGGACATGGTGCCTTCAATCTCAGTCTCAGGTCTCTTGGCACCATGCCTGTGCTCAGCATACGTAATGTTAAATCCGAGATCGACATGATCGATCATCTCGAGCTCCTCCGAGACTCCCCCAGGGTAGTGGAAGTCTGAAGTGAGCTTAATGTTGCGGATACCAGCTGACAACTTCATTGCAATTTCGGAGTCCTCGCTATCATCAAGAGGAGTGAACTTGTTCTGGGCGTAGATCTCACCGAGGTAGGCGGTGACAACATCTCTTTCAGTTTGTCCTGGCTTCTGCACACGAGGGAAGACAACAATTGGAGTGTTGACAACAACATCAAACTTGAAGCGACTGGGGCTCTGCTGCAATTGGTTGGCCTGGTTCATAGCAGCCTGGCGAGCAGCGTTGTACAGAGCCTGCATCTTTCCGAATTTGACCAAAAAGTCAACGATCTTGCGGAACGGTTCTTCAACAAAGTTCACCTTGACAGACCCAGCACGAAGGAAGACGGAGCTGTCGTATCCTGGGTATGCCTTGGGGTTCGTCACGTCAAAAGTCTCATACCGGAAATCGGCCAGATCGTCTCCTTGGATGGTGACAAGCTGTCGAAGATGAGAATCCTCCGAGACACCGAGATTAACGTCGTCCACGAGCGAAAGATCACCTAGTTTAGCAGAGATGCGCATGGTATTTCCTCGTAGGAAGATACCAGCGTCAGCCTTGTTGAATGACAGAGTGGCAAGGCGGATACCATCATTGTTGAGGATCAGCCTGATACTCTTCAAGTCAACCTTGACTCGGATAGACCCGTTACTGGAAGTAGATTGAGGTTCATTGGCAACTGCGACCGCTGTATTGATACTCTCACAATCTTCGTCATCATCATCTAGTATTGCCTTGTTGTTATTTGGCTGGTTGTTGTTATTGTTGTTATTTGTGAATGTGATGAGAATAAAGTCGAGCAAAGTGAGCAGTGTCTTCCGGGTGACAATCAAATTGATGGTAGAGACAACAGCGTTGATGTTGGTCTCGACACCCTCGTAGACAGACATAAACTCGGGCGAAGCGGGGTTGACCTTGATGTACTTGACGTGGACCAGACTGCGGCCCTCCTTAAGATCCTCGCTGTCACCAGATGAGATGATAGACTTGAACTCGGCTGAAGGATTGTCCACAAAGTCGTCGACTGTGACTGAACCAAGTGAAACGTCTGCGACCATGTCGAAAGGTCTGGTGTAGAACTCCAGGTCGAATCGCTCAGCAACCAGTTCAACCAGCAATGCATCAGGCTTCCGTCCATCTGGATCACTTCGGTAAAGCGAACCTTTGAGGGTGTCGACCTTGAACTTGAACTCGAAAATGCGCTGCTGGACCTTGAGTTGCTCCGAGTCACCTCCGTCTGTCGCGTCTTCAAAGTCGTCGTCATCTTCATCCATGTCGTCAAGCACAACTGCGGTTTCAGATTGCATGAATGGGAAGGGTGTGGATTGTCTTCGCTCCCGCTGAGACTTTCTTCTAGATCGGTTGGATGAGTTGCTCTTAAGGCGAGGACGAGATGCTTCTCTGTGTTGCTCGATCCTCTCCGCCGAAGTGCCGCCAAACTTGGGAATAGCCACGTCAATGACCTTCATCAAGTTCTTATACTTGGTGTCAGACACCGTCGCGTGAAGCATTGGAAGGTGCCCCGAGACCTTGAACTTGGTCAGGTTGGGCGCCTTTGGTAGGATGGACGTTTCGACGACAAAGTCGACATTGATCTGTTCAACAACATGAAGGTGAGCCTCGTCGCTCTTCTCAACCAATTGCGCCTTGGTCTCGTCAACAGAAGGTCCAATGAGAACTTGGGTAGACGTCAACTTGACAATGAACTTGTCGTACATGACAGACTCGAGTTTCTTGAGATCTTCATCGCTGTATGTCTGCTTTTGCTTGGATTGAATCTCCTTCATTGTGCCCTGGTCAACCAGTTCACTGTTGACGTGGATGTGACCTGCATCTACAATAAGACAGGTAGAGTTTTCAGTGGTGATGCTCACAGGCACGATGATCAGAGGCGCTTGCAGATCCAGCTCAGCATTGATGGTCTTGTGCTCCTCCAATGCAAACTCAAGACCGGCTCGAGTCTGCTCACGAATGCTCTCAACAGTTGCACCGGCGCTCTCCATGAGGGCAGTAATGGACTCCATGTGTCGCTCGGGAGGTCTGAAGAAGTCGGCAATGCCAACGACAAAGTTGGGGTTCCAGATGACCTCGAGAGGCTTCATCTTTCCGACAATAGCAATGTCGCCCTCCCGTTCAATTGGGTTCTGCTCGAATTCGAACTGGAAGAAGGGGTCTTCCTCGGGTTGTTCAAGTTCGGCCAGCGACAGTCGCTTGCGCTGGTTGTTGGTGGGCGCATCCTTGACTCGCACAATCTCAGGATAGACAGAGTCCGGTGTGGTGCCATCGTTGACACGGAGCCCACCAAGACTAACATTTGCAAGCATCGAGTCTTTTCTCTGCAGCGCCTTGGCCTTGAATACATCAAAGTGCAGACTGAGAAGGTCCGCAGCATTGTCATGCGGGCTCTTCTTTAATGTGAAACTACCAGTGCTGAGGGATGTTTCGATGCACATCTTGATAGCTTCACGAGGCATGTCAACTTCCTCCGCGATGGCGTTCTTTTCGTCCCAGTCGATGGCCTCGTAGAGTTCCTGCCGTTGCTCTTCGGTCATCTGTGTGTTCTCTTCATTATGCTCAATCGTTTCTTGAGGCTTTGAACCCCACACCCACGATATCCAACCTTGCTGCTGTTGGGGTTGTTGTGGCTGATTCTTGAGAGCTTCGGCATTCTCCTTCTTGAGTTGGTTGCGAGCTAGGGATCGCCAGAATCGCAGGTCTTCGTATGTGAGCTTCCACTCTAGACTATTAATTGCGTCTGTTTCGTCGCTCGACATCTGTTGGCCTTGCTTTCTCTTTTTGAACAATTCGATGTATCGTTTTCGATCGTCGCGTCGTTCACGGAAGTAGTCCCAGGACCATTTGCGGTTGCGCTCGTGAATTTTCGATAGAACAGCATTACCCGCAAACTCCAACCATGCACGGGGGTCTTCCTTGGGTCGGACACCCTTTGGTTGCAATCTCTTGTATTCTTGATGTCGAATGAAGTAGTGAAATAGGTCAACCATCATCAAGGCATCACGGTACTGATCGTCGTCAAGGACAACACCAATCTCTTCAAATAGTAGGTTGGCTTTGAACTTGGGTACCATGATGTCACCCGACTTGTCAAGTTCGATCTTGGCTTGGCCATTGACAGGCTTCAGTATGAACTGGTGGTTGGAGTTCTTTTGCGCGTCCTTGCCAATCATCTCTCTAAACTTGGCGACCATTTCATCGTGTGGCATTACATCCTCGGACGAGGCTGACGCTTCACGACCAGTTCCGAGAAGATCTGAGTCCGTATTCCAATACACAGCCAAAGCACCAAGTGTGGCCAGCTTGTGAGTGACGGTGTTGGAGTCTTGGATAAAGACAGGCTTCCACTGGCCGTCGGTGCTGACAGCGCTGAACTCCTCGAGGGTAACACCAAGAGCGAAAGGGTGTCCTGGTGCCGAAATGGAGTCCTCGTAGCGGATATGAATGTTCTTGACCGTGACTTGCACATTGTCGACGATCTTTGTTACCAGACTTGATGTGAAACTCTGGCTTTTCTTCTGCTCCTCCTGGCTTAGACCTTCCTGGTTCCTCTCCTTGAGCAACTCGGCGCTGTCTAGCTTCTCCATCTTGAGTCGCTGTTTCCTGCGGTCCTCCTCGTCTTGATCGTATTCGGCCTCCTCCTTAGGGCTGGCGAGCAGAAAGACATCTTGGATAAAGACCTTGACAGGAGCGCCACGTAGGTTGGACCAGGGGATGACTAGAGTCAGCTCTCCTAGATGACCTTCCATAACATTTATGGGAAGCTTGAGCTGGTCGAGGGCCTCGCGGCGCAGCTCGAGGTTGCGTAGCTTGACATCGCCAGACCAGATACCGACTTTGAGCTGGGCAGGGTCAAAGTTCTTGACGTACATGCCCAGGAAGCGGTTGAGCAGGCCAGCGACGAGGCCTTCGAGCATTCTGGCGGTGTTGTGGCCGTAACCCGGGCCGGGGAATTAAAGGTCGGGTTCTTGTTTGTGTGAATTATCGAAAAGTCATTTGTCGACGGGGATTATTTTGCCATACGAGGCTCGACCGGTGTCTCGTCCGTCTGTCCGTCAGTGCTCTTGGAAGTCAGAGCGGGGTCACAATCAAAGCTGTATCTTGTGGTAGTAGGTACAGCAGAAGGGGGTATCCCTGGGAATGGGAGTGACAGGAAAGAGTAAAAAAAGCGGGATCTGGTGGATGAGGGTATTATCGGTTATGCCTCTTGAACAAAAGATGGGCAGCTTTGCGGTGATGGTGAAAAGGTGGACTCCATCAGGCGTGTCGTCCTGTGAGTGAGTGACGCACCTCGCCGGAGCAAAAGTGGGAATTAACCGTGGACTGGGCTTTGGGGAATGTGGCGTGTATGACGATGTTGTCGGGGTACTTGTTATTTACGGGCATACTCTACCGAGGGCCAGGTACCTTGGACCTACCAGTGGCTGTCGGTTCACGTTCCAACGCGTTCGGGCAGTTTATAGCCCTGGAGCGCATCAAAGCACAGGGCAGGTTACAGGGGGGTAGGTCTCCATAATCATTCCCGCAGCATTGGCATCGAGCCAAGAGACAGCTATCAATCGGTACTAAAACCAAGAGATAATTCATGACTAGGTAGATATTTTAAATAACATCTATATACTTTGACTCAAGACATATATCAGAAGTATATTCAAGTGCCAGTCTGGGAGTGACATGCTACCATCCAATACATATTTCCCTGATCGATCGAGATATTCAGCTCTGGAGCTCTCCCACAACATCATGACGTCACGATATATCGAGGTAGCTTCACACCGGATCGCGATGATGTAGTCTAGACAAAACAAAAGAAAGACAACAAGAGCAGGTTCATAATTAAAGTACGGCTTATTTACAAACCATTTCCGATCCATTAGCCCCAGTACCTGTCTGATCCTAGTCTGCAACAGAGTTTCATGACTTTTCTATATCCGTCCTAACCGTCTAGGTACAGATTATATAGCAATTACGTAGATGTCCTATTACAATCCTGATCTTGATCCAGATCCAGATCCAAATCTTGGAAGCTGTTATGGCAGATTCCATTATTACATGAACTCTCCGAATGCTCCATTGTATTTCACTTTTTAGCTTCCATTCCAGAACTTGCTCCCCTCTTCAATCTTTCTTCCTTCGATAATCATTAACTAAAACCATCATTCAGCCTGTTGGCAGCTTTGTTTTGTCCTCTCCTGTCTTAGTCTGCTACCTACACTCGCGTGCCTATCTCAATTGACTTTCACTGCGTCATCATGTTCCGTACCTCTTCTCGTCCTCTCTGGCAACTCGCCGCGAGAGCTTCGCCCAACAGAGCCTCTCTGCCCCGCGCATCAATTGCACCTCTACTTCGCCAGCAACGCGCCGTCTACTCGAACAAATCCGACCCGGAGAACCCTCCTCCTCCAAAGCAACCCATTGACTATGAAGCCGAGCGCAAACGCGGACAGGAGCTTCTCCAGTCCGACCCCAAGCATGTCTCGAGCAAGAGTTCGCTGTCCAATACAGCTGGAGTCCAAGGCCCTACCAAGGGTGACGAGAGCATGGGCAACGAGCTCAAGCACGATATTGTAAGCTTCTAAACGGTGCAATACAGAAACAATGCCTCTGACAGTCGCTTATAGGAGGTCGTGAAAGACACCTTTACATTCACAAACGTGCCCCGCGAGTCGCGCATCCTCGGTCTCGCTGGTACCCTTCCGTACCTTGGAACTTCGCTTTCAACAGTCTTTCTCGCTTGGAACTTGAACAAGGATCTCCCCACAGGCAATTCCTTCTACGATGCCATCATGGTCGACCACGAGACTGCCAAGTACCTGTTGAGTGTCATCGAGCCTCTCCAGCTCGGATACGGTGCTGTCATTATCTCTTTCCTCGGAGCTATCCACTGGGTAAGTCTGCACATACTTGAACTCTGCGCATCTGGCTAACCACTACACGACAGGGTCTTGAGTATGCCGAGAAGTCACCCTCTCTTCAACGAACCCGCTTCCGTTATGGCATGGGTCTTGCCTCTTCAATCATCGCCTGGCCCACTGTGATGCTCCCTATCGAGTACGCCCTCACTACTCAGTTCATGGCTTTCGTCGGTCTCTACTTTGCCGACTCTCGCGCTGCGACCAAGGGCTGGGCGCCTCGCTGGTACGGATCATACCGTTTCCTCCTCACAGCCATGGTTGGAACTGCGATCTTCATCTCGCTCATTGGTCGAGCCAAGATCAAGCAGGGCGATGCCATCACTGCTCAGGGTCTAAGCAACAACTTTTCCCGAAGCGGTATCGCAGATCACGAGACCAACTGGGAAAAGCTCGAGGCCGAAGAGAAGGAGCGCCTGCGTAAGAAGAAGGAGGAGGAAGAGAAGAAGGCCAAGGAGGCTGAAAAGAAGAAGAAGGAAGAGGAAAAGAAGAAGGGTAAGAAGGGTGGTGACAAGAAGAAGAGCGATGACAAGGCCAAGGCCTCTGAAGAGGGCAGCGACAAGAAGGGTGAGGATAAGGACGAGGGTAAGAAGTCCGATTCCAAGGCAGATGAGAAGAAGTCTGAGTCCAAGGATGAGGACAAGAAGGCCGAGTCCAATGACAAGAAGGAGGACTCCAAGGATGAGGGCAAGGATGAGAAGCCCAAGGAAGAGTCATCTGACAAGCAAAAGGATGAGTCTGAGAACAAGGATTCTGAGGAAGACTCCGACAAGAAGGACGATTCCAAGGATAAGAAGGAAGACAAGGACGATTCCAAGTCCGAAGAAAAGAAGGATGACAAGTCAGAGGATAAGAAGGGCAACTCCAAGAAGGACGAGTCTAAGGACAAGAAGAACAAGAAGGATGACAAGGAGTAATCTGCTGGCATAGAGACCAAGCAAGGCAAGCATAAGCACCGGCGATCAAAGGAGTTTTGTCATTTCTGTATTTTTTGCTTTATTTAGTTAATGAATTGACGCCCATACAACACAAAACTCACTGGACGATTCAGGCTTGAGGTGAACAGAAATCATTCATGCATTAAACAACTAGGTATCTCTGACCCGCCGCGGGCATTGCTCCGTACAATCCCAAGACAGCCGTGGCCCATGTATAATTCTATCAGACCCCTTGAAGCGAAGCAAAGCAGATGGTGGCACAAGTTCTAACGCCGTCAAGATGCAACCGGACTGGGGCCGTCTGTCTCTGTCCCAGAATACCCATCCCAGCTTTTCCGCGATGAACCTCTCAAAGCATCATCATCATTAAAAGTATTGTAGTAAAAACTCATCGCACAATTTTTTCTTGACAATTCTAAGGTCGAGCGAGTCCTTGCTTTGCCTGCAAACATGTTAGTTACGATGACAGCGACAACAGAAACATGGATCAACATACCTTCATCTGTTCAATTCGAGCCTTCAGCTGACTCGTCACCTCAGCCGCTCTCCTCCAGCTCTCAGCACCGTTACCTGTTGGTTGAGGCAGTGATGACATCGGCCGTTGGGTTGGTGTTGGTACATGCTCTTCATCATTGTAGGGTCGTGCGCTTCTGAAACCTCGTGCGGGTGATCCGCGACCTGATGAGCTTGCGCTGCCAGCGTATCGCATCTCCGGACTGAACTTGTTTCGAGGGGGTGCCATAGGCTCGCCGTTTTCCTTCTCTTCAGACATGCTGCTTGCTATGCTCATTCTATGGCGGTTGACAGATGGTGGTCCGTGATCTCGGTAAACGTCGTCGTTTGTGGGTGAGGCAAGGCGGCGAGGACTGTTCATGCCGCTTCCGGCATTTTCGAATCTCTCAGCGTGACTCAAAGCCTTCTTAAGTCTTTCCAGTTCACGCCTCAAGCGGTCGTTGGTCTGATCCGTGGCCTCCGCATCGCTTCTTGCGCGGACCAGCTGCGTCTCCTTGGCCTTGATACTCAGCACGTCGCGGGTGTGGTCCTCAATCAAGCCAGCATTCTGGTTCTTGAGTTCTTGAATCTCCGACATGAACTTGCTGCGTTCTTGTCGCATCTCTTCAACCTGACGAATCAGTCGATCGTTGGCTGCCCGAAGCTCCTCGATCTCGGCTCGTTCCACAGCAGTAAGACCGCTGGATGGAGGGGGTGAGGCGGGTTCCATGGGAGGCGAGGGCGCAGAAGGCTTGACGAGAGAGCGTCCAGCAAGACCACGAGAGAGACCCATGCGTGGTTGAGGAGGAGGGGCTGGTTCATCATCGTCAGGCATAACAGGTGCCGAGGGGACTCGACGAGGAGAGCCAGGAGGAGCGGGACCTCCAATTACCTTCTTCTTCAATCCACCGAGACCAGGCTTGGTAAGCTTGCCAGGGGCCGCTCGAGGCGTAGGCTGAGGAGCGAGAGGCTCGTCGGGCATCACGGGAGCAGCGGCGGGAGCGGGAGCTGGCTTCTTGGCAAGTGGCTTCTTTCCACCCATAACCTTCTTAGCGGGAGCGGCCTTGGGGGGAGGGGCAGCCTTGGGCTTGGGCTTCTCCTTGGCTTTCACTTCGGCGACCTCGAAAAACTCCTTGACCTTGTTCTTGCGAATATCGTCCAGTGCCTCCAGGTTGGGTCCCATAGCGCGCTCGCCAACAATCTTCATGATCGTACCGAGAATCTCGGCACCACCGTCTCGAAGAGCAGCGGTGGACTCGGCCAGAAGCTTCTTGCCAGCTTCACAGATGGTTGCTTGCTCGGGCTTGCTGGGCACATCTCGTGTTGTCCTTAGACAGCGGATCAAGAACTTCATGGTACCCTCCTTGACTTGGGGGTTCTTGTTGCTGAGGTAGGCAATAATATCCTCCATACACTCGGATAAGCTGGTAGAGGCGAAAACGGCGTCCAAGGCGGCTCCAAGAGCGTCGGCTACCGCAGCCTTCTTCTCCTTGAGGCGATCCATGATGGGCTGCATAACTGTGGCGCGGTATTTACCAAAGCCCTGGCGGAGGCCCTTTGCGAGAAGCTCGATACAGAGGGCGGCCTGAACAACGACAGCAACGTTGGCGTCCTTCATACACTTGGCCAGGCCACGGCAGACCTCGTTGAAGTCGGTTTCCTTGATGCGAGGGACGTTGAGTGCCGCGTGCAGAGCGTCAACCGCTTCTTTTCGGTCCTTCCACTTCGAGGAAGCGAGCTGGTCGCTAAAATTGGGGGGGATCTTCTTGCTGATATCTTGAGGCTCAGCCAGATCAAAGGCATCAACTTCTTCGGCATCTTCTCCCTCTATTTCCCCTTCCTCGCCTTCTTCACCACCCTCGGGGGCAGCGGCAAGAGCTTCTTGTTGCGATCGAAGCAGACGTTCTTGCTTGGGCGGGCCCTCGGCCTTGATCTTTTCGAACTGTGCTTCCAAATCAGTTTGCTGGGTAGGCTTAAGCTCGCTCCAGAACATGGGCTTCATAGCCTCCCTCAACCATCTGTAAAGCTCGACCGTCAGGTTTGTAGCCTCAGCACGGACGTTCTTGTCGGCAGCACCAAAGGCTTTGGGGAGTGCTTTGAGCACAGGTTTCGGGTCGACAACCTTGCAGCCATAGTTGTGGAAGACCTGTGTGAGGGCGTGGAATGTCGCAGCAATGTTCTTGGGGACTTTGTTGTTCAGGCCAGGGAGCATGTCCTCGATGACAGGTCCAGCGACGTCGAGTTCAATGTAGAGCAGAATAGCTTCGATGGAGTTTTGCTTGATGACGGCTCGGGTCGAAGAGAGACATTTCTCCACCATTGGGGTAATGGTCTGATTCCGCGTCCTTAAGCAGCAATCTCTTCCACCATATTTGAGAAAGGCGCACAATGCGGTGACGGCTTCTTGCTGGGCGGCAACATTTGAGTCGAGAACAGCTTTATTCCACAAGCTTGGTTCGTTCAAAAAGGGTCGAAAACAGGGGTCCGACTCGTCGGGTGACTTTTCGAATAGCTTGGTAGCCTCTTCGTATGCTCCTTTTCTGACCTTCCAGACCTTGTGAGCGAAACGGTCGGGGAGCGGTATGGAGCTGAAATCTTCTTCTTCGGCCATGTTTGCGTCTTGTAGGGAGAATTGGTATTGAGGAGAGCTTGAGACGGGATATCTTTCGAGTGTATGATGTCGCTTCTTGGGTTTTAAAAGCTTGACTAGGCGGGTAATTAGCTTATGAAATAGGCCGGAGCGCTTCGGGGGATCCATCATAAGGCTATTGGGTTCCGGATGCCATGGGCGCGCGGAACACTCTGGAAGAGCAAAGCCGGCCTTGATGATGTTGGGGGGCTTCGTAAAACATACCGAGTAAAAGCGAAGAGTAGAGAGCCGGGTATCACGAGAAGGGAAGAGGGTTGGTGGTTGTCGCGTGTGTTTTTAAGGAGGAAACAAAGCAGCTGTGTTGTTCTTTCTCTATATGGCGGCGCAAATGATGTTAGTGATGCTAAGAAAGAAGGAAGGATGCGCAACAATCCAAAATGCAGTATGTAATAGATGCACCCGCAAAACAAGCAAGGTAACGACTTCTTATTTGTTCCTGGATCCTTGTTGTTTGGACAAAGGGCTCCAGCTCTCAAATTGTTTCGTTTTTTGGAGGGGAAAGTCAACAAGCGCCCGTCACCTGATTGAGCAGGGGTTTCGACAGGCCTGAAATGAACTTGGGACAGGGCCAGAATACGGGGGACGGGACGGGACGGAAATGTGTTTTCAGGACTTACAATTTTACTTTAAAGTCGTAAGTACAGAGTATCTATAGATCTGCTAAAGATGGTATATGTCGAATTGAGGGGGAGAAAAAGGAAAAAAGACAAGGGATATCCAATGTGTTAAATGGTATGTCATAGACCGACCCCAAATACTAAGACTGCCCTGTGTGTTGTCATTCAAGTCGAGTCTCTAGCCTGGTCACAATTCTTTTATTGACGCCCAATCTACCACCATTGCCCCAGAAACAGACACAGACAGTTAAGCCACACACTGACCGATGTCAAAACGTTATGATGATCAACATTAACAACCATGTTTCTTTATAATGTAATTCTACTCTTTCAAGATCATCTGTTCAACCTCTAAAAATACATTTAATGGCGTTTTCTGTCATTTCCCCAGATCCAACTCCCTTGCAGATAGACAGGAACGGGATTCAAGCCACAACCACTGGTTTCGGGTTTCTACATTCCTTTCGTTGAAGTGGATCCAGGTTCAATAACCCATGGAAATCTTCAGCTTTCAGCCTCTGGGTCAAAGCTCCAGTGGCATGAACCGTTACAGCACATCAAAGTAGAAGATGCAAGAAATAATTGCGTATGCTTCGCCTTGCTTTCAATTGCTCAGCAACCCACAAACTGTTGACGTGTCATGCTTCAAAGATCATGCCTTTGGTCAGGGATACAGGGTGAGTGAGGTTCATCAGGTGCATAATAAGGCAGGTAATGAGGGGTATTCTACTTGTTTCCACCAAAAGCCATTGCCGTTGGGCCCTCATCTCAATAATGACATGAATTGTGCCTTGAGCTAGGTAGGATAAGGATGTGATTGTGGATGCTAGACCAGATACTTGGGGGATCTAATCCTACTGCAGCGAAGAAAAGACCCAAAGGTGCAGAGTGAAGGTTTACTAGCATCACGAACACATGTCTTGCAGATTGCAGCTAAACAATGGACCAAACAGCAATCAGTGTTTCAATGCCGCTGGAATGATATCTGGCAATTGATATTTATACTGTGGCGTGGACTACGTCTTGCACGCTTCATGTAAAACATCGTCCCATCAGGTTAGAGAAGACTGGTCATCCAATATTTCATGTTTCATACGCTTCAATGTCACCAATCACGCTAAAATAAAAGTACGGATTGTTGACGCCCTTGACTGTTTGTTTATTGCGTATTTCTACATAATAACCCAACGTTGTGGCGACGTGATCGTTCCAACTATCCCATCTGCAAAGGTGAATATCGGTACCCAGCCCAGGGGATTACAAAGAACGTGAGCGCAAGACGACGGTAAACCATAGACCCGCGCAAGCCATATTCTGCTACTCAGAGACCAGCCCAGCTATCACGCAGGATCTAGTAAAAGAAACCGATAATCTTGCCTGAGGCATGCTTTCGGCGAGCCGATTCATGAACCATGATTCCAGAAGAAGTGGTAAGGACAATATGCCCGAACTGACGAGCAGGCAGGAGTCGAACCACCCACTTCTCGAGCTCGCCGAGGCGGACGTTGAAACGGGGGCTGATGACGCCGCACTTGTTCAGACGGCCATTGAGCTGAACGACGATCTTGCCGGAGCGGTTGTCGGACAGTTCTTCGAACTCGCCGATGTATCCTTGCGCCTGCATGAGCTCAAGGAACTTGACGACGACCTTGGAGGAAGGACAGAGGAGGACCTGACGCTTGCCAGCCTTCTCCGCGTTGTTGATGTTCTTCAGAGCATCGCTCAAAACACTGGTTCGGACCATCTGTTTGCACTTGTTAAATATGCCACATAGTATACCATCTCGGAGCACTCACGATGGCGGTTGGTTGTAAAGTTCACCTTGACTTGCGAAATTGCTTGTTGTCGAGGTGTTATCGTGTCCGGCAGGTTCTTCAGCGACGATAAAATCGAGCCTGAAGGTACCTGCAGAAGATGGCAAAGCCATCACACAAATAAGTCCATGATCACAGAATCCCTAACAAAGCCGATAGCCCACCTTTCCGAAATAAAGTGCGTAAGAGTGGTAGATTTGTGTGGTAAAGAAACACTGTCGATCGACTCAATAGTTGACAAAGTACCTATTCACCGGTGAGGTCGCGCACGTGATGCTTTCCAAACACGTGAAGATAAGATTGAAGGTCCGCCAACATCGTCATGTTAGCTTCCACCCTATCGCGTCGAGATCTTTCTGTAATCTTTAGCCAAGTGCGCTCGCGCACCCGAAAACCATCATCGCTTTACGCAACACCACAAACCACACAGCGACCATGAACGGTTCAACAGGATCTTCATTTGATCCCTCGCGTCTAACGAAAGCCGCCGCGGCCGAATATTCTTCATCAGCATCCGAATCTGAAGATGAACATCTTGCGCCAGGCCTCGACGCCGACAACGACTTCGGTGACTTCAACCCTCGTAAGAGACGTCGCACGGGTCGTAATAACAAGGAAAAGGCAGCGCTAGGCATCTTTGGGTCCGATAGCGAGGACGACGGCCCAGCTCGGAAATGGAAAAGAACAACATTAAGAAACAAGGGCATGAACTTTGTTTCTACAGGCGCAGGCAGCGAGAAAGAAGACGACGATGAAGAGTCTGACAGCAATCGCCCAATGCTAGGAAGCGCCATGGATCAAGATGAGGATGAGGACGAAGAGGAAGAAGAAAATACCCGTGGAATCGGTCTCGGTTTTGGAGGCCTTGCCCGCGGTTTCGCTCAGAACGATACCCAAAACTCAAGTCGAAGCGCAAGTGCCGAAGCACCATCCCGCCCGGCCTTCCGAACCCGATTCGATGGAAAGAACCCTCTCGGCATGGGCTTTGTCCCCTCATCAGCGAACGATCCAGTCCTCAAGAACACACGTGATAATGGCTCTCCAACGCCGCGCAACAAACCACAGCCCAGTGCGTTCAGCGCAAAGGGTAAAACAAATCCTAAATCTTTCGGTGCTCGAATGATGGCCAAGATGGGTTACGAAGAGGGCAAAGGTTTGGGTAAAGAAGGACAGGGTCGAAACGTAATCATCGAAGCAAACTTGCGACCACAAGGTATCGGTTTGGGTGCGGTGAAGGAAAAGTCCGAACAGGAGCGAAAAGAAGAGAAGCGGCAAGCTCAGTTACGAGGAGAAGAGGTGGTTGATTCAGATGAGGAAGAGAAGAAAAAGCGCAAAAGGGCAAAGAAGAAGTCCCTGGGAGGGGCTTTCGACAGCGCTACGAGTACACCACGACGACAGAAGCCGAAATACCTTACAGCAGAGGAGCTCAAGGCCACCGCGCCAGGTCTCCATATTCCAGATGCCTTTGCTCCTATTCTGGACATGACAGGGCCAGGCAGCAAGATGCTCACCTCGACAAGTGGCATCATGACACCCACAACAGGAACCGCTACACCGGAATCGACAGAAGTCATTGAGGCAAGAAAGCTTGTCAAGAGAGCGCAAGCAGATTTGTTAGCTTTCTCCGACGAATGGAAGAGCTTGCAAGAAAGGAAAACCTGGATCGATTTGGAACTGAAGGAGAAGGAGCAAGAGATGGACGATTTGCGATCAGACTTTGAAAGGTTACAGGTCTTTTCCGAATTAGTCAGTGGAGAGCTTGCAACAGGCGACTGGGACCAGCTTATTGCATGTCTACACAAAGCTCTTGAACTCAAGGCCACAACCTCAGAGATTGCCGACATTGCTGTTGCAGCTATCCACCCATTCCTTCGTGAGGCAGAATGGGATCTCCTTCAGGAGCCTACACGCTTCGCTTCAGGAATCAAAGAACTGGGACCACTTCTCATGCCAGCAACTTCCAACGGCAAGGCTATCAGCAAGTGGGATTCCTTATCGGTTGATACAGACGACATCTACCGTCGCCACCACAAGTCAACGACACCTTACGAAAGCATGATGTACAAGAATTGGCTACCCAAAGCCCTTACTGCGGTCCGCTCATGGGATGTCTTGGATCCGGCACCAATGCTAAGTGTCATGGAGGCTTGGCATGATCTTCTACCAGTCTTTGTTCGCGCACAATTTATCGACAACATTGTCCGAAAACTAGAAACTGCTGTTTCAGACTGGAACCCCAAAAGCAGACGCCAGAGCCACCGCCTACCACACATTTGGCTATTCCCCTGGCTTCAATACCTACCATCATATCATCTCGACCCCAGGGGTACTGGTCTCGTGGCAGACGTGAGACGAAAGTTCAGACAACTCATCGACGTGTGGGAGTTCAAAAAGGGCGAACTACCGGGACTCAAAGACTGGAAGGGTGTGTTGGGCGATCAATGGCGTCCTCTCGTCATGTCCCACGTCCTCCCCTCGATGGGCAAATATCTCAGCCGAAACTTCACCGTTGAGCCCTCGGACCAAGAACCCACGCTTCCAGTCCTCATGGGAATACTGGATTGGCGGTACATCCTCGGCAGGAGGATCGTCGCCGAGGTGCTCATGCAGCACATGTTCCCCATGTGGCACCGGATACTCGTGGAGTGGTTGTCTCGTGACGAGGTTGACTTGGCTGAGGTTGCCGAGTGGTATGGGTGGTGGCGAGGGGGTGTTTTGAAGGAGCTCGCAGAGGTGAACTCCGTAAAGGCGGAGTTTGACAAGGGGATGGAGGTTATGGTGAAAGCGGTTGCAGGGGCGTAATACTATAGAGTGTCATACAAGGAGAACATGGGAAAGCATAGATTTGAATAGGGGTTTTCGATAAGATGAATCATAAAATCGGTCATCTGGATGGACGTATCACGTCCTTAATTTTTCTCAACCCCAGTTCCCTCAGCTTCGGTAGCTCCGTGTAATGATGCCGGAGATCTTTGTCGGTAAATCCGGGGCAGCCATACATATTCATATCTGCTTTCAAGCCAAGTGATAAGGGCTCTACGTGGCATACAGCACTCACCGCCGTATAATCATCTCACGACCAGTAACGTGCCCCTATACAGCCCTTCGTCTTCAGCCCTGACCAAGAATGCCCTTGACCCTCAATCCCATCATCATACATCCCAAGCCAAGAACTCTGTGCGAGTTCATAAGCGTGGCTGTCTCAATTGTCATCGCCAGACATTCGAGATTAGATACCCCTGATTGGTGAAGCTGGTACGACGGCTGAGAGGATTAGGTTTCAAAAATTCTAGACAGGATCTACGTCCACGAGTGTATAGGCTGGAGATTAATGTGTAAGTTGAGTCAAAGACATTGGGTTGCAGAGTGGTGCACAAATCCCATGCTTTGACGAGTAATGAGCGTCGGGGCATGAGGCGGATTGGAGAGAACTCGGATATGGCTGTAAAGGTTACTCGACGCCTTTTGAACTTATGCCGAGGCGAAGAGCGAACGATTTTCAGTGGGTAGCCTCCTGAGTATCAAGGTACGAAAATGACCAGCCCAAGAAGTCTTGTCCAAGTAGCATAAACCGACCTACTAATTCCGTCTCTTGTGCTTGGGGATGTCCTATAAGAAGGGACGTCTTCCTCGTTATTTTCTCTCATCAGACTCTTCATCACATCACATTCTCTTTTCAAGATGCTCTCCGTCAAGATCCTCCTGGCACTGCTCCCCTCGGCCCTCGCCCAGTTCACAATCGGCGAGGTTGTCGAGGACAACTACATCATCACTCTGAAGCCCAAAGTCAACGAGACTGAGATAGAGCAGCATATTGAATGGGTTGATGATATCCACACCGCGAGCTTGCTTCGTCGTGGTGAGGATGGCGTTGACAAGGTTTGGAACTCGACGTTTAAGGGGTACTGTGGTGAGTTTGATAAGAGTACCATCAGACGGATCAACCAAAGCGAGGATGTAAGTGATGCACCAGCTTTCAGGATATGATATTTATGACTTCATAGGTCCTCGCCGTTGAACCGGTCAAGAAAGTAACGCTTGCTACCGTTCAGCGTAACGCGGAATGGGGTCTTGCCTCCATCTCGCATCGTACTACTGGGTCAACCGACTATCTCTATGATGCATCTGCTGGAAACGGCATGTACGCTTATCTCGTTGACACCGGTATCAACTACGGGCATCAAGACTTTCAAGGTCGAGCCTCGCCTGGTTACAACGCCTATCCTGGTGTTCCCTTCGTCGATGTCAACGGTCATGGAACCCACTGCGCTGGTACCATTGCCGGTAAGGTGTATGGTGTAGCCAAGAGAGCAAACCTTATTGCAGTCAAGGTCTTTCACTCTGGCAGTGTAAGTTTCTCTGTCTTTTCATGCCGTGAGTACTACTGACACTTGACAGTCAACTACCGCCATCGTTCTCGACGGGTACAACTGGGCAGTCAACAACATCACCAACACGCCTGGTCGTAACCAACAATCCGTGATCTCCATGTCCCTCGGCGGCGGTAAATCCGATGCCTTCAATCTAGCCGTGGAGATGGCATACCGTCAAAACATCCACACCGTTGTGGCAGCAGGTAACAGCAACGTCAACGCCAACGACACATCACCCGCGTCAGCCCAAAACGCAACCACGGTCGGCGCCATCGACAAGAACAACAACAGAGCCAGCTTTTCCAACTTTGGCCCCTTTGTGGACATCTTTGCGCCTGGCGTGTCGATCAAGAGTACTTGGATCGGCAGCGATAATGCGACTGAGACGTTGAGTGGTACGAGTATGGCATGTCCTCATGTTGCGGGTCTGTCGCTGTATCTCAGAGCGAAGGAGGGTTTGAGAACTGTTAAGAGTGTGCAGGAGAGGATTAAGCAGTTGGCGACCAAGAATGTGATTGCTAATGCTGGTACTGGGAGTCCGAATTTGTTGGCTTACAATGGAGGTGTTCCTACGAGGACAACGTTTAGTAAAGGTGATTGGGTGTAAGTGACCTAAGGTTGTCCGGAAAATTGACCGTTAGGAGGACAAGAGACGAAATTAGTAGGTCAGCTTATGGTCTGGACTGGAGTTTTTGTGCTATTTAATTTTGCCTCCTCAAGTTTGGAGGTTAATTTTTCTGTCAACCAGTGGTTGAGTAGCTCCTTTTGAGGCGGAGAGGAACTGGACATTCGCTATTTCTTAGACACACTCGTTTCGAAATTGTTGGTTTAATTCTCGATTACACTCCTAGTTCTTTGAGGCGTGAACATATGCGTTTTGAGTGTATTGTTTTTGTATCCCATGTCTTTGGGATTGTTGAAGATATAGGGTAGACGCTGGCGAAGTGAACTTGGCGAGAACAAACATACAGAACACAGATACCACTAGGTATTTATCATTAGGTAGCTTCAGCTACAGATAGACCCCATCTACCTGAGCCCAGTTGTCTTTTGAGGATTAAAATCCGGGGCCTGTGATTATCAACTCGGATAATTGCGATGATGCTAAACTTATGCATGCCATGTGTGCTATGCGTGATACGCGTGCTGTGCTGACGAAAGTGTCCACTCAGTCATAGGTGAGCACAGACAACGTGGCAATACAGGGTTGGGATGATGAAAAAGGAAAAGAGGAGGCCCGTGATGAGATAGCCGGTTCTAGGGAATCTAGTCTATGGTGTCAACGTCCAAGACTCGATCGATTGGCTTCTTGATGGTAGCATTTTGAAGATTGTGTAACCGTCACTAGATTGCTCACTCGCATTTTGGTATTGCAGCAGACAAGAATCTCCTCCACATTGTATCAGGGCAGTTTGGTTTACCCCTTTTATCCTCTCCACAGCTGCTTGGCACATGCATGTAGGTGATATGCACATGGATATATGTACTGGTAGGCCTAGAAACACTCGCTGTAACAGAGAAGGATAACAACCATAGTAATCAGTTGAATCAAAATAGCTTCATGTCTCAAATAACAAAAGACAGAGCCTCAACTTGAAGCGCTGCAGCCGCCATGAAAAAGTGCCGTGAAATCAAGGTCTGAGGAGGCAAATTGACGCCCAAAGGATGTTAGTGTCGCGTGCGTGCCATTCAAGCTTTTTGCTTTTTTTACGAGGTGCGGGCTGCTCTGTTTTCTCGTTGGCGCTCTCTGCCGCTGCCGCTCGCTAAAGGGTGTTGACGCCCAGGCCCTCTGCTCGCTGTGACGCCCGTGCTTTTGGTTCCGTCCATCACCTCCTCCATGCCTTGATCTTGCTCTTGACTTTGACTTTGACTTCTCGTCGTGACAACCCTTTTCTGACTGTATCACTGTTTGAGTCTTGCTTCTTCCAGGCTGGGAAATGACAGTGTTTGGCTTGTCTAGATCGTTATAAACCCTATACTTTGCCCTGTTCTTGGCAACCAGTGATTGCGGCAGCCTATTGTTGCTTCTGCTTCCCACAATCAAGGCAGTGACTGCAGACATTCTGGGAATGCCACAGTCTGACTGACCATTTGTTTATTCACCGAATGTTCCTCTATTGTCGTCTCTTTTATCCGTCATCTTGGCTGTACTGGGCTGAGGCCACGCTTGGTGAAGCGCTGCAGTAGAGCAAGACACTCACTGTCTTTACTGCTAAAACGCCCGCCGACCCGCTAACTCGACCGACCGGATTTGATTGATTGATTACATGATCCATCTCGACTCCTCCACCTCCATCAATCCTTCTTTTACCCTTTTGCTCCCCCAAAACGCTCCAGTCCTGCGATAGCGATAGCGAAGCGACTGCGACTGCGACTGCGCCAAAGGGCATCCCTTCACCATGTTTTGGAGGTTTGGCGGTTACGCCAACATCTCCACTATCGACACAATCCTCGACAAGCCCGATTTCACTCTCGAGGAGCTGCTCGACGAGAGCGATCTGATCCAGGAGCTCAAGCAGCACAACTCAAAACTCATCGAATATTTGCGCAGCGACAAGGTCCTCGACAACCTACTCGATTATGTAGTCGCTCCCAAGCTCGAGACCGTCGAGTCCCCCGACGAGTCCGCCACAGAACAAGAATCAGACCCCAAGGCCAAGAACCGCTTCTCCTTCTCACGACCGCGCGCATCCTCCCGCGCCACCGACCCGGGCAACGATGAGGAGGAGGAGCTGGAAAAGAAGCGCAATCGCTACGCATTTGTAGCTTGCGAAATTCTCAGCTCCGACACCTGGTCAATCTACGAGGGTCTCGCTGACAATCGACAATTGATTCGCGATTTTTGGAAGTTCTTGTCCCGCCCTGCCCCGCTCGATCCCCTCCAGGCGAGCTACTTTACAAAGGTCAACGAGTCCTTATTTGAGAAGAAGACCGAGGAGATGATGCAACTTCTGGTATCTCTTCCTGATGCTGTTCCCAATTTACTTAAGCATGTCGAGTGCCCCATGGTCATGGACTTGCTCCTCAAGATTATCGCCCTAGACCGAAACGATGGCGGCGGGGGCATAGTTGAGGTATGCGCGCCCCTCACCAAAATTGATGCATCTATGCTAACATGATTCACCTAGTGGCTGTACTCCAAAGACATTATTCCAAGCCTCCTCTCCTGCCTTGGCCCCGAGAACAACTGGGTTGTTCAAACCGCTGCTGGTGACTTCATCAAAGCCATCATCACCATCTCGGCCAACGCCTCCCAAAACGAACAACAATGCATCGGTCCCAACGAGCTTACCCGCCAACTTGTCTCTAAGCCATGCATCGAGCAGCTGATCGGTTACATGCTTGGCGGTGGCAACCCTCTGACTGTTGGTGTCGGTATCATCATCGAGGTCATCCGAAAGAACAACTCCGACTATGATCCCGACATGGGCACCGAGTCCACCGCTGCGCCCTCAAGCCGCGACCCCATTTACCTGGGAACCCTCCTCCGCCTCTTTGCCGAGAACGTTCCCAAGTTCATGAGCCTCATCATGGACGTCCCTTCCAAGAAGGACAAGATTGACTCAACCTTTGGTGTCAAGCTCGAGCCCCTTGGCTTTGATCGCTTTAAGACATGCGAGCTCATGGCCGAGCTGTTGCACTGCAGTAACATGGGCTTGCTGAATGAACCGGGTTCCGAACAGATCACAGCTCAGCGTGATATTGAACGACAACGTCTTCGTAAGGAGGGCAAGCTGGACCCTGCTAAGGACGAGGAGGACCAGTCCGCCGATGACCTTACCATGCGGACGCCTGCGCCCGAGGAGAAGCGACGCCTCGAGGTGACCAACGCAGATGATGATGGTTTCGAGGAGGTTGAGCCAAGCAAGGAGATGAGCGAGGACACCTCCCACGAGTTCGTCAAGGCCGAGGATGACATCCCAGCTGTTTCCACAACTTCGCTGTCTGTTAAGGACGAGGACGACTTTGTTGATGAGCCGCTCAGCCCTCCCCAGCCACTCGTCAAGGTAGAGGAGACACAATTTGACGAGCCCGATCTGATGGTCGCGCCTTTGTCGCCCACAAAAGTCAAGGCCACCGAGCCCGCATCCGCAGAGCCAGCAAAGGCTGGTTCGGAGGAAAAGACAGAAACCAAGGAGGCCAGCAACGAAAAGGTCGAAGAGCAGAAGCTGAGCGACTCGAAGCAGGACGATGCTCCTAAGGAGGACGCCTCTGACTCTTCAGTCGTCTTGACTCCTGCTCCCTCCGAGCCCGAGACCAAGACTGAGTCCAGCAATGCCTCTGTCAAGGGTGACGAACAGCCCCGTAGCTTTTCTCCCCAACCTGAGGACACACCCGCGCCTCTCTTCTCTGCTCCACCTGCGCCTGAATCGGGAGCTGATCGCCCACCTCAGACACCTGAGAAGCCATCTGCTGATGCCCCTAAAACTGAAGAGGCTTCAACATCCGAGGCCAAGGAGGAGGACGTCAAGGACTCCAAACCCACAGAAGGGCAGCCCACTGGTCAGACAGAGGAGCCTGTTGTGGGAGACTTCCTCAAGCACCAGTTCGTAGAGTACCGCGTTGTACCAACGATTCTTGTAAGTCATTTGCGCCGCTTGTGGAATGTATTCTAACCCTGCAGAACTTCTTCTTTGGCTACCCATGGAACAACTTCTTGCACAACGTCGTCTATGACATTGTTCAGCAAGTGTTCAACGGCCCCATGGACCGCAGCTACAACCCTACACTGGCTGTTTCCCTGTTCGAAGCTGCCGACGTCACAAGCGCCATCATCAACGGCCAAAAGGCCAGCGATGAGTCCCAGGCCAAGACCAAGACCCGCATGGGCTACATGGGTCACCTTACCCTGATTGCCGAAGAGGTTGTTAAGTTCACCGAACGTCACCCCCCGGAGCTCCTCTCGGAGACAGTCCTTGACCGGGTTATGAGCCAGGAATGGATCAGTTACGTAGAGGGATCACTCGCCGAAACACGTGAGCGAGATAACGCCATTCTAGGAGGCGTACGACCAGAGGTTGCTATGGGTAACCGAGCCATGGGCGGCGGCAGTGGACTGGGAGGCGTTGGCCTTTCTGGGTTGAGCGGAGGTTCCGGAGGCAGCGGTTCGAGTGCCCTGGCTGAAGCTGGCTTGAACGGTGGCATCGAGCTCAACCAGGACAGCGGAAACGGCATCGGTCCTTTCACCATCAGCGCCGGAACATTAATGTCTGGCTTCGGCAGTAGCAGTGACGAGGAGGACGAAGATGGAGACGGAGACGAGGAAGACGTCAATTCTGAGGTGAGTGGTGCTTCCGCTGAAGATGGGGAGGATCGAGGAATTCCTGGATACCCTGGCATAACGGAAACTCTTGAGGATGTGATTATGCGTTCCCCAGAGCCTTACCGAGCCGATTCGCCTGATTTCGAGGATCTGCAGGATGTCACAAGAGGTTCCCCCATGGACCTGGATGGATCTGGAGCCCCGGTTCGGGGATCGGCTCAGGATGAAGAGCAACAGCATGCGGAACAAGTTGAGGATGTCTCAAAACCAGCAGGCAACCATTAGGAGGGTGTAGGCTACTGGGGAAGTCTTGATCGCCCCCGATCAAGACGTGAGACGCGAAACAGGCAAAGTCGAGTGATGCCACAGTTTGACGACCTCGAGACACTTGAGGAGATCGATGTTGAGGAGATCACGAGGCTGATGTTGGCGAGGTTTTGAGGCATTTATACCAGGCGTTGTGGGATAGATTGGGTGGGTGGATGGGCACGGCAGGATTATCATGTACAGGGTCTAGACCATGACCCAAATTTGGGATTTGTATAGAGTTGTGTTTGGCAACGGAGACAAAGAGTTAGGAGTGCATGTCGCATACGAAGGAACGAAATGGAATGGGGGATCATGTTTTCGATGCCAGAGTTTTCCACGGACGCCTATCCTCATCTCATCACATCACATCTCCTAGTGTCAACTGATCACTCATGGGCTCGTACTGACGAGAGAATTCTAGTTCCGAGCTTACACGGATCCTTTGAACAACTCTGGAGGCTCGATGGACCCTCCATCGATTCCCCCACCACCTCCGCCCCCGCCTCCGCTGAACATTCCCCCTTCTCGGGCAAGACTTCAGCTGGCGGCTCGGTTGGCGATGCATCAGAAGAACAACCAAGCACAATCGTCTGATAACTTGAGTAACGACGACGATGACGACGATAACACCGCAGATCCTTTTGCCGATACAGAAGAGGACTTTGATGATGATGACCAACCTCAAGATGATGACGGGCGGGGCGCATGGTGGAGAGACGTGGTGAGAGATCGAGGAGGCAAGCCAGACGGGAATGAATCAGATGATGAACGCGACGACGACGATGACGACGAATTTGGAGATTTTGCAATGCCCGAAGACGACGCAGCCGGTGATCAATCCGTCCTACGGCCTCAGCCCGTGAACCCCGCCAAGGAAGCTTCTACCCGCGGACTCAGCGGTTTATGGCCTTTTGGTCTATCAAAGGCCGAAAAGGAAAAGGAGGGTTACAAGTCGGCAGTCGAAGAAGAAGGAACACCAGCAGCGGGCAAGTCAGACGACGACACAAAGGCAGTGGAAGTCACGGAGGCGAAGCGAAGAACGAGCATTGAGGATCCTGATGATGATGAGGTTGTTGTTTAGCGAGGCTACGACGATACCAGTGGGCTTTTCGATAGATGTGATGAGATGGGGAGGGCGATAATGAAGGGTGTACGATATATAGGAATTGGAATCACGGTTTGTAGGTAGAAATGCATGTAAGACGAATCAATTATGTTTATCTGTGTTGTGTCTGGTCAGCTATAATAACACAGCTGTCAAGACCACCCCCAGGCTAAGTGACTATATGTCAAGAGAGTCATCTAAACAGAAACCCCAATTGTTTAAATCGATCGTTGAAAGTAGTTTGTCCCTGACTCGCTCCCAAAGCCAAGCCCCTTGGACTTGACTTTACAAGTGAGTACTAACAAGAGAATGGATACATGTAAGAAAAGGCGCCTAGCTAATCTCGCTTATAGCCTTATTTCGCTTGTAGCCGAGGGGAGCGTCCCGTGGTGCCGGATGAGGGAGTGGCCATTGCTGGAGCTTGAAGTGCCTACTATTCAGTATTCGCGGTAACATTGAACGTTGTCTACTATATGTACATTTCTTTTGTTTGCTATAAAATTGGGATATTTTTAATTAAATCGTTGTGTATGTTTGTCTGTTGGTTTGTTCTCTTTTCTTCTTTTTGAGTCAGTTTTCTTTTTTAGCTCTAATGCAAGGAGTATCTTTTTAGTCCAGGGGTTCGTTCAGGTAAAGTTTTGAATGCAATTTCGGGTAATTGTAGGCCGCTGATATGGGGCTGTCTATGTACTATTGCGTGCGAGTCTGTATGTTCTTTAGGTTCTTTGGTAGGTCATGTTTGCGAGATGATGGGATGTTTGCCGCTGGGATTGCTGGGGTCTGTGGCTGTGAGTAGAATAAGCCTCTTGAGATGATACTATATTTGTTTGTTTCAGGTGTACCTTGTCAATATGAACAGCAGATATCCTGGGGATTAACTAGACATGTATCTCAGCCACAGTCAGTATGCTGGTCAACTTAGGCCTTCAGTAGTTAGTCTTGGTCTAGACAGCTCAAAATCATGATTCACAGCCAAGATGAAACAAAAACAAGAATATGTCAAGACACGCATATTCGTCCTAGTGGCACGTCATCCCCCATTGAAGGATGACCCTAACCAGCATCTCGATCCGCTGTCGTGTCTGATCTTCAGCAGTCACCAGTACTTTGCTTCGAGTCTGGTCTAGGCATTCTCTGGGGTACCCTGTACGAACGTCTGCTGCTATTGGTTGCTGACGGGAAGATGGGCTGTGTGTGTCAGGATTCAGGATTCAAGATTTGGCGATGGATTGAAGGATTGGAAAGAGGAGATGCAGAGAGATGTCATTAATAAATCATGGGTTGGTTTATAAGAGTCTTGGTGCTCGGAGAATGGGACTTTGGTTATATAGCAACTAGAGTCAAGTACTGATTAATTTCATTATTGCTTATTATGAACAATTGATTGCACTATGCAACAGTAACCATCATCGATAGTGCCAATAGTTGGATATTGTAGTCCAGCATTTCACTCTCGAAATGTCCCAACGTCAAAGCCTTCCCAGGCTTCAGGTGATGACAGATCTCGACTCTTCCTCCTCCCAACCTCAAGACCACCTCATCCAAGCCATCGCCTCAACCCTCTCCATCCCCCTCGACGACATCCTTCTATTCGACTCCTTCTCCGAACTAGGCGGCGACCAGGACTCAGCTCAACAAGTCTGTCTCGCCTGTCGAAGCAAGGGTTTGGACGTGAGCGGCAAAGACATCCTAGACTGTCCTACTCTAGCCGAGCTACAGACGCGCATCACGCCGCGCGGGCTAAGTTTGTCGTCCTGTAGCAGCGACGACTCTTCGGGAGGCACATACTATTCCAGCGATGGGCTGTCGACACCGACGCAGGGAGAGAGATGCAGTGGTAGGGCTGCAGGGGACGACGGCGCTGTGGAGTCTAATTTGTCGAGCTTACGGCTGTCATTTCCCACCGTCAGCGCTGAGTCTAATAAGTTTACAGGCCTGGGGCTAGCCTGGGGCTGCATGGTTGTTACCCCCAGGGCAGGCCCATTTGACGGTCAATCAGTAGCTCTTATTAGGATCGACTCGGTCTCTGGATTTTCGCCCATCACCACCACCACCACCAACAACAACAACTACTTATCACCAGCCGAGTCCCATCTCGCAAAGTCGCAGATTTCTCTATTGCGCATGGAACACGGCCCCCAGATCTGGATCCCAATTGACCAGAGTCCCAACGACAAGAGGGCGCTGCAAACATGGGTGCAGAATATGGATTCGCTTACTTACAAGGAGGTCATGAAGCTTCAGATTCCCGCCCGGCGCAGCCGTGTCGTCACGAGAAAGAGAAGCACGCTTTCACCGATGGATATCAATGAGTTAGAAGGCTTTTGTCTCTCGCCCATGCAGCAGCTTTATTTTCAGGGCAACAACGACTCCCTTGGGGGAACATGGACCAAGAGTGCCATCCTCAATGTCCAAGGCGGTGCGGAGCCAGCGGATGTGGACGCTGCTATTGATGCCGTCGTGGCAAGACATTCCATGCTCAGGGTCAGGTTCAGACAAACTGAAGGAAGATGGGAGCAGTGTATTTATCCCGCTGCTCCGAGTTCGTATCATCTCACGCACCATGTCGATATCGCCGAGGATGAGATACGCGACTTGGTTGACGACATGCAAGCGAGCATCAACCCTACCAACGGACCTTCTTTTATGGCAATGTACGTGCATAACCAGGAGAGACAAATGCTGTACCTCGCAGCACACCAACTAGCCCTGGACGATGCATCGTGGAAGATTGTGCTGAGCGATTTGGACGAACTACTTCAAAAAGGCACCCTTTTGTCCGAAGGATCAGCATCGTTCAAGTACTGGACAAAATGTCAAAGCCGACAGATGGCGCAGAGATTATTCGAACCAACATTACCCTTTGAAGTGTACTCTGCCAATTTGGAGTACTGGGCTCTCACACAAGAGTCCAACACCTTTGGAAACTCATCACGCCTGTCGTTCAACCTCTCCCCCGAGCAAGCATATTCGCTAAAACAATCGTCCGCCCAAGTTTTGAGAACAGATGTTTCGGATATCTTCTTAGCCGCCCTGCTACTATCTTTCTGTCAAGTATTCCCAGAGAGAAATCTTCCGACATTGTGGAAGCGAGAGGACGGAAGAGATGACGCGGAGAGTGAGTTTAACATTTTGGAAACCGTCGGATGGTTCGCTTCACTATGCCCTATTGGTGTTTCCATCGATTCGGAAACGGATTTGATTCAGGCTATTATTTTACTCAAGGACGCGCGCAGGGCTATCCCGAGATTTGGTGTTCCATTCTTTACATCTGAATTCGCGACTAGTCAAGGCGCTGCTACGAACGTCCCCCTCGAAATCGTCTTTAAGTTGAACGATACAGCGAAACAGCTCCAGCGCCAGAATGGTTTGTTTGAACCAGTCGCAGCCCAAAACGAAATAGCAGGTCTCAAGAGCACCGTAGGACCTAATATTGGACGCATTGCTCTATTCGAAATCTCAGCAGCGCTGGACACATCTGGAGCTCAGATCGATATTGTGTACAACAACACTTGCAGACACCAGGATAAGATCCAGACTTGGATTCGGACCTTTCAGCACCACGTCTTCGACGCCATCACAAGACTGCATACTCACGAACCGCAACTCACGCTCTCCGACATTCCCCTCCTTCAAACGAGTTATCAGTCCCTCGGTCGCCTCTGTTCAGACCGCCGCGTCAACGTCAAGGATATCGAAACAGTATACCCCGTGACACCAGCCCAACAAGAAATCCTCATCGCACAGGCCCAAAACCCAGGGTCGTACCACTGTCATGCCGTTTATGAAATGGCTGCTCTTCAACTCCCTTTCGATGTCACTCGGTTATGTGAAGCGTGGGAAGTCATCGTGTCCAACACGCCTGCCCTAAGAAGTATTTTCATCGACGCTGTTTCACGAGAGGGATTGTTCGATCAAGCTGTTCTCAGGAAGATATCACCGAGTATCTTGTTCATCGAAACGACAGACCCAGAAGATGCTGTGATTACGTTGCCGGCGATGAAAACCGCATTTGGAGAACCAAGACATCGTTTGGTGGTGTGCTATAATCCCATGAAGATGATTATGAGACTTGACGCAAGCCAAGCAATCTGCGACGTAAGTCCTCTCAGAATCATTGTCTAAATAATGCTAATGATTATACAGTTGCCGAGTCTTCATCTCTTAATAGCAGAACTCACACGCGTTTTCTCCTCGCAAAACCCTCAAGACAACTCCTCCCTGCACAACACATATCTTCACCACATTTCCTCCGTCGACACAGCCTACAGTCTTGAAGTTTGGAAAACAAGCCTCTCAAACGCAAAGCCATGCATCTTCCCTTCCTTATCATCAGCTGGGAACAGTACCTCCCACACGTGTCCCTTTGGCTTTGACATCTCGCGAACTCAGATCGAGTTCTTCTGCCAGCAGAACAACATTGCTGCAGACGCTATATTCCAGCTTGCATGGGCTCTTGTCCTGCGCGCATTCGTAGGTACGCAGGAAGTTACGTTCGGATACCAGTTCAACGCGCGCGATGAAGACCTCCTTTGTGGAATTACGTCTCTGGTGGGAAGTTTCGCCACGCTTTTACCATGCTTTGTAGACCTTTCTGCTTCGCAATCTTTGGGAGAATGTCTCGTTTCTATTAGCGAGACTTTTTCGAATGCACAGAGGCACGATAATATCACTTTGACGGAAATACAGCACGCGCTTGGGCTAAAGGAGAAGATACTCTTCAACACGTGCCTTTACTTTGAGACTCCAGAAGAGCTCAACACAGGTGATGAATTGACAGCTGTGCTGGTTACTTCTGGTCGCAAGACGGATTGCGATGTTAGTCTTACGCTAATGTTTGTCGATGAGTACCTCCGCGGGGACTTGACATCGCCATGTCTCTCTGCGTCGCAGGTTCAAAGTGTCATGAGTAGCTTTCACACAGCTCTATCCCACATTCTCGAAAGCCCTGATAAAGCTATCGTTGAGGCAGATCTTCTCACAGATAAGGACTATGCTTCTCTCGTCGTGCAAGACTGGGAATTTGTTCAGCAGTCGCAAAAGGTCTCTGCTTGTTTACACGATGTTATTCTTCAACACAGTCTTACCAGACCTAATGCTCCGGCTGTGTGCTCTTGGGACGGTGATATTACATATGTCCAACTCGCGACTCTTGTGCAGCGACTCAAGACATATCTCGTCAATCTCGGTGTTGGACCTGGAACTGTTGTCCCTGTTGTTTTGGAGAAGAATCACTGGGCACCTGTTATTATCCTCGCCGTTCTTCAAGCAGGCGCCAGTTTTGCACCACTTGATTGTCAAGACCCTGCGACTGCAAAGTCAACAATAGATTACCTCAACCCGCACGTCGTTCTCGCTACAGAGACTGCATGGAAGGATCTTAGTACCCTGGCTATTAACCTGGTTATCATCAACGATACATTCTTCGCCATGCTCACACCTTATGTGTCAGCCATCGGCAAGGACGCTACTCCCGACCACGCAGCATGCATTTTTGTCACGCCCAAGAAGTCAAGGAGTATCTTTTTCACCCACGCTTCTCTCTTATCTACTTTCATCGCCCAAGCCGAGCCCTTCAAACTCAACAGCGAAAGCCGCGTTCTGCAGCTCTCAGCATTTAACGTTGATATCTCGCTTGTGGAAATCCTCGGCACGCTCGTCCACGGCGGATGTGTCTGCGTTCCTCACCCTCACGACAGAGCACACGATGTAGCCGGTGCCATGGCACGCATGGACGTTACATGGTCATATATGACAAGTCTTCTCGCGCGAAAGATCAACCCTGACGCGGTACCCAGTCTAAGAACGCTGTGCTTTCGCACAAGAAGGCTTGACCCCGATACATATATGCCCTGGCTTGAAGACCATGATGTTTTAGTCGCGTACGGCGCACCAGATATTTGTCCCTTGGGTATTTCTGTAACCGCAGTCACAAAACACAGCAATCTTAATATCATCTCACCACCAGTAACAGGCAGATTCTGGGTCTTGAATCCCGACAATCCCAAGAAACTCATGCCCATCGGTGCAATCGGCGAATTAGCCATCGACAGTCCTCTCGCCACACCTCATCGCTTCGCCCTGGACAAACCCCTCCAAGCACCAGAAACATATCAGTCTGCGGACGAAAAGCCTCGTGCGCGATATCTAAAAACAGGTCATCGCGTACGCTACCTCGACGACGGAACAGTCCAGTTCATTTCCAGCGTCCGCGATGAGGTTAAAGTCGGCGGATCAAACGTCGACGTCGCTCAAGTCGAGCAAATCATGCGTCGCTGTCTCGGCACAGGTATCGACGTGGTAGTAGACTCGATAACCACACGCGACTCAGGGCCTTTACTAGCTGCCTTTCTAGAATTTGGACCTCACGTATTCCAACCGAACGAAACCCTTCGTGATCTCAGTCCTGAAACGAGAGAAAAGACGTACATCGCCAAGAAAATGTTTGAAACTGCTCTTGAGAGTTCAGCTGCCCGGGACCGTCTTCCAAGACACTGCATACCCTCCGTCTTTATCCCCGTCCAGTCTTTCCCCATGTCTACCTCTCTCAAAGTCAATCGGAGAAAACTACAGCGTATGGTATCCGATATCTCAACACACGACGTGTTACACATGTCCCGCGTTCCCAACCCAGGCGAGATCCAACGCATCATCATCTCGCAGAAGCCTCTCCCCATCACAGGTCCCGAGGAAACCATGCGCGAACACTGGGCCAGCGTCATTGGCGTTTCCGTCTCTGCCATCAAAGGCTCCAGCAGCTTTTTTTCCGTAGGCGGAAACAAGTATCTTGCTGCTCAGTTGGTCGTTTCGTGTCGCAAAGCCGGTCTTTACGTCTCATTGACGGATCTTCTCAGCGAGGCAAGTCTTACAGAGATATGTCGCTCGTCAGAGTCGTCTACTCGCAAACAAACAAAGATCAAGACCCTTGCTGCGAAGAAACTAGATATGAAGTTCGTCAAAGATGTCATCGCGCCGCAACTTCACTGTTCAAGTCCAGACGTTCTCGACTTTGCAGAAGCATCCGCACAACAAGTCCAAGGTCTCGAGCTGGGTATGTTCAAAACCCGCGCCGACATAGTCTGCCTCGCGCTGCGCTTCAACGGCCACGTCGACCCGTCTCGTCTCGAAACAGCGTGTAGATCTCTTGCAAAGATGCACGCCATCCTCAACGTAGCGTTTGTAACGCACGAGCATCGCATGTATCAAGTCCACTGCGCTTCTTCCACTCCTCCCTTCATGACAATCTCATGTCCCCCTGCTGCTCTCGACGACGCAACGCAGAATATCGTCAGAGAAAACCAGAATTTGTCTTTTGATCCTGCAGTACCTGTTACAAAGTTTACTTTCTTGAATGGTGATACACAGGGCTCATTGATAATTCGTCTAAGCAAGACGCAAATCGACGATGTCGCTGCACATCTTCTCATCCACGACCTCGCATCTCTCTATGACGGAGATTCAACACAGGATATTCCTCGCTCTTCATATCTAGACTACACGCGCGCTTCGAGGGTTTCTTACCAACAAGGTCTTGAATACTGGAACTGCCAACTGGACAACGCAAAAATGACAAAAATCATCGCATCCACCCGTCCCGTCCCTCCAGCATCAGTATCCGAAATCCGCACTCTCAAGCAGACAACTTCTCTAGGCCATCTCGCCCCCTACGGAATGACCCCCGACGCAGCTCTCAAAGCAGCATGGGCTATCGTCCTCTCTACCATCTCCAGCACCCACGACGTACTCTTCGGCGAAGCAATCCAATCCCAATCTCCCAGCCCGGACATCATAGGTCCCATGTCAAACATCCTTCCCGTCCGCGTTCAATTTCCTGCAAGTCACAGCACGCCTCTCGACTTGATGAACTGCATCCAACTTCAGCGCCAATCGCACGCACGCCACGAAGCGTTCGGTATTCAGGAACTCGTCAGTAAATGCACGCCCTGGCGCTCCTGCACAAGATTCAGCACCATTGTACAAAACTACGTCCCTGGTTTACTAGACGGGTCGTCAACAATGAACGTCCACGGCGCAACGTTTACATACCGCATGATTGAATCGTGGACAAAGGACTTTCCAGATCTTTTCGTCAGATCAACCGTCGAAGCCAACGACGTTGTAACCCTCGAGATCAAATACTCTGAAGAACGCCTTTCTCATTCCTTCGTGCAGTCATGTCTGAGTCTTCTCGTCGCGGCTTGGGAAACGCTCACGCATCCTGATATGATCCATCAACCTATGATACACTCATCCGACGAAATTGCCCGTTCAGAGCGCAAGATTCCCTTCCCCGCGCGCCAACCCCCTCCTGTTGAATCCCTCATCGACAGCGCGCAACGAAAACAACTCCAGGAATCGATTGTTTCGGTATGGACAAAAGTGATTAACCCATCACCGTCCATCCCAAAGAATAAACTCCCCAGCACCCCCTTCTACAGCATCTCGCAAACCATCCTCCCCGCACACACTCTCGCTTCCGAGCTCAACAGCACACTCTCTCTATCTCTCACAGCAGAGGACATCCTCGCTCATCCAAGCATGAACGCCCAACTAGATCTCATCGCGGGTACACTCCCACCCAAACACACCCCCAGCATCTTATCCACACTCAAACCCAAACCCGCTCAAGACCGCTCTTTACGCGCCAGTCTCCGCAGCTTCAAGAACCGAAACAGCGTTCTAAGCCTACGAACAAACTGGATAAAGACCAAGCGCGCGCCATCAGAGATATCAGATGAAACAACAGCGCCTGCTACAATCATGGAAGAAGTTCCCACCATCGTGATCCCCGAGATAGGATCGTCGGATACACCCGTGAGCATAAACAACCATTTAGTTGAACTGGATGCAGGACCTGTAACGCATCTGCTGAGTCCAGTTCAGAGCGATGATCGGAGAAGTAGCGGTGGTTCGTCGCGGATGATTATTGATGAAGTGAGTTATACGCCTTCGCCGAGGATGTCGACTTGGGGAAGTAGATTTGAACTACCAAGGAGAAGAACATCACCCATGACTCGCAGATGAGCACACACACAAACACAAACACATTTGACATGTGCTTTCTTCTTCTTCTTATTTCTTATTTTATGCCAAAAGGCTTTTGATGGATTATGATACTCATGTCTCTCTCTTATTTCTTAACTGTTAGATAAATAGTATGGATTAGATACCAATGAAGGAAAAAGATACCCCAATCAAATCAAACTCCAATTAATGATTTCAGTGTCAATCTCATATCTTGATTCAAGTTTCAAAAAAACAAATGCCATGGGATAAACATGCAACCCCCAAGTTTAACATGACCGCTCTAACACCACCTCTGAGTACATGACATTATAACAAGTTTTTTTATACAATATTTTGTCAATGCGACAATCTTCTATGTCAATGCGATCGGGGTATATAAAAAAAAGTCTCCATTTCCAGGTCAGTTTCCCAATACAAACAACGCACGCTCAAAACATTTTACCATTTTACATTGCGCCAAATCATCTCATCATGAAGCCAGGACACGACCGACTAGTGAAACTCTCCAACTCGAGGACCAAAGTAGTCGCTGCCGTCCAGAGGTTGAAGGGGGCAAGCGTTGTCTTCGCATCCTGTATAACCGACGGTGTTGCCCCACCACTTGAATTCGGTACCTTCGAGCTGGAGGGAGAAGAAGATGATGATGCCTGCAATGGCAATGCCGCAAGACCAAGCTGCTGAGAGCACAAAGTTGTACTAGATAATGTTAGTAGGTCTCAGTGAAGACAATACGCGACAACTTACTTTTGACCACAAGCCGAGATAGCGCGACTTGAGATATATCCAGGAGAAGTATGCAATAGGCACTGAGGGCCAGACGTATGACATGTTGTAAGGAGCCCAAACGATACCTCCATACATGATAGCCACAGGGTGAATCTGTCGGGTCCAGGTCCAGTGAGGGAACCTCTTGTTGATAGCCCAGACAACAAGCACAACAACTACACCCAATGGGAAACCGATCAAGACCTCAGTGTAGAGTCCGTTCTTTCCAAAAATCTTGCTGGGACCAACAGTACCCCAAAGGACAGAGGCAGTGAAGAAGGTGTTGACACTGGGACATGTCATCTTCCATCGAGCATCCTCAGTACAAACACCATCGATCTGTGTCATTTGGAAGTTGAGGACACCAACACAAACAAAGGTGCTGATAAAGGTGGCAATGATCTGAGCAAAGAAGGTGTGTCGCGGAGGGATCTTGACGTAGTGAGCAAGCTTAAGATCGTTGGAGAACATGACAGCGTGAGCACAAGTAACATAGCCGAATGACTTGAAGTAGTTCATGGCCAACGCGTTACCCTCAACGAAGGATCCTCCGATGAACTCGGCAAGGACAGTCAAAGTGACTTCGATACCAGTCATGGCCTTGATGATTCCGACAGGAATGACAAAGACCAAGCAAAGGGCAAGACCGTAGAAGATGACACCAGGAGAAGTGTGCGTATCCCAGCCAGCGATACCAGAAACACCGAATGCCATAGCACAGAGAAGACAAACCAGGTACCACCATTCGGGAACTTCTCGGTACGCCTTCATCAAGCGGGTGTGGACGTCAAGATCGTGAACCTCCTCGGCGCGGTTCGACTTCTTCCTCATGCTGTTGAATAGACCCTTGAAACCAGTGACGATCTCGCGACGATGGAACAAAAGGGCGTAAGTAAGAGTCGAGGTGTAGATGCCGAAGAAAAAGATGTAGATGACAACGTTTCCAGCACCAAGGAAGGGGGGCGAATAGTCCTCGTACTTTTTCGCGTCAAACAGACCACGATCGTTGATAGCCCGGGTGACATTGTACAGCTGGCCCCAGCGATCATAGACACGGTTGCTGTTGATGGGAAGGTACCCAGTGTTGTAGATGTTGGAGTACCAGAGTCCAAGAACCACCCACATGGAGATGAAGGCGCCAACGAATCGGTTGAAAGTACTGAAGAATGGAACCATGAGAGGATCGGCAGAGTCCCACAGAAGGACGTTCCAATCCCAGGTAGGGAATGGGTTGATGCCAAGACCATTGTTGAAACCAGTAATGGTGTTGAGATCGCGGTTGTTGGGGTCAATCCAGGACATCCAGCTAAAGTTGGAGAGCGAGGTCCAGATGTAGTTGGGGAACCAGAACCACACGAACATGGCACCAAACATGACGTAAAAAAACTTGATACGAGAAACGCGCCAGATCTTGGCAAAGGGTCCCTGTACCGGGGAGTTGTTGTCAGTGTGGAAAGCTGAGTTGAGCGCAATGGTGACCAGGGAAGCAGGCCAAACGCAGTACGAAGGGTAAACGAGGAATCGACGGCAGACACCAGCCATTCCGTAGCCGATAAAATTGGTGCTCAACGCAATCAGAATCTGGTAGGCAAAGTGGGAAGCATATGGCTGGTTGAAGTACTGTGGGAGGTACTGAACCCAGATGATCAAGTTGGTGTACGGGGTGTTGTACGCAACGTTGGCCATGATGGTAATAAGCATATGCTCCTTCTTGGAAAAGGGACCTGGGTTGAGAGAATGGCGCACTCCAAAGAGAGTGATGCCATAGTCAGGAAGCCACCTTTCGCAACCTTTACCAATCGGGTATGAGAGCAGCTGAGCAACGTTGGCCATGATTCGAATGGCAGGCTGACGGATATCGAAGAGCTGGTTGGTAAAGGCTAGAAGCATGGAAAAGATGAGGCCGATAGCCCAACTTCGGATTGTTGAAGACGGGATGGACGTGTCATCCTTATTCTCGACGACGGCACGAACTTCGGCGTAGGGGCTGTTGTTGGTGATGAGGGCGGCCTCGAGCTTCATCTCCTGGACCAAATTCTCGTGCTTCTCGGGGTTTGTGAATAATTCATCGTTTTCGAGGAATGCCTTGATCTTTTGGATGACGGTATGCGGAAAGTTGGGATCCTTTTCGTGAATGCGGTAGACGCGAGCCATTATGTGGCGCACATCTTCGAGTGTGTACTTTGAAGCGAGCTCGCGAGCCTCGAGTAAGTCGTCTTCTGTGACGTGAAGATCCTGCTCGGTGGTGTGGTAATCGCGCATGTCATCTTGATCGTAGGAGAAGGACTATTGGCCTATGTGTTAGTCTGATTGATGCGTGGTGGAGACGTGGAGGTTTATGAATGATGCAAAGTAGCGCAAAGCAGTGCAACTCACCTCGTCATACTCGGAAGCCGAATCGCCAGCGATGGGAAGCTGAGTCGGGGGGAGCGACTCAAGAGGGATCTCATGAGTCTCGGAAGAGGAGAGCCTCTTCTCGTTGTCGGCCATGGCCAAGGGGCCTCCTTCAGGCGATGGTGTGTTCTATTCCTCCAGTTTCACTATCCGTGACAATTTCCCTCGACCTGTGGTCGCTCTTTCTGCGTGTCGGATCGATTGCGCTGGAGTGATTGATGGATGTTTTGGTGATGGTCGAGAGACAGAGGTGATGGAGTAATTCGATCGCGTCAATAAAGCCGAGATGGGGACAAAGTATCGTGATGGTCGATTGTGTTGGTTGACAGGAACAAGAGAGCGACAATGGCGCGAGGGAAAACAGGATCCTGGTTAGAGTGCGTGGCGCAGCCGTCGGAAGATGGAATTGGTTGTGTCTCAAGTTATCGTGTCGTAAAGGAAGAGCGGGAGAAGAAAAGAGAAGAGAAGAGAGTCGTAGTCCGGCAAAGGACGATTTGGAGTTGAGGTTGAGTCGAAACGATACGAGATGAGAATTGGACAGGGCAGAAGGGAAGGAGAGAAATGACGGATAATGCAATGGAAGGTGCTAAGGAAGGTGAGATCCATGCCTGCGGCCTGCCTCTTAGTATCTGTGCCTGTCCTGTCCTGTCCTGTCCTGTCCTATCCTATCCTATCCTGTCCTGTCCTGTCTGTACCTGTACTGCACTGTACTGGATTGGCTTTACTCACAGTGAGTGGCGGGCCCTTTTGTGATCTTTGGTAGGTCAGGATTTTACTATGGGTTTATTTGGGAATTCCTATTGGCCAAAGTCTAACGGGGGGGGGGCCTTGGGGGAAGTTGGGAAGGAACAAGAGTGCCCCCAAAAAAAGGCTCGGGCTCGGAACTAGGGAGCCGGTAGTCCAAAAGCAAGCAACCCAACGGCAAAGACGGCAGGTTTGTTGCCTCGGGAGTTGCAGCGAGCACAGTGAGTGAATTACTATTACCTGTAACTCTCAATCGTTAATTTTAATGCATTTGACGCGAAATGCAACTATTAAGCATAAGTAAACGTAGACCACAAGCTTGAGAGACTGAGATATCATCTCGCCAACCTCGAAATCACTTCCTTGTTCTTCTCTACACTTGGCAGCAGCTACGAATAAGGCGACAGGAATCAGTCACTACTTCTGGTCAGTACGTACATACATTCCTTGGCCTTTGGTCCCCTTCTCCATGTCTTGGCATTGTGGGACAGGACAAGACAAGAACTGAACAGCCACGCACCACCACCACCAACAGCCTAGCCTAGCCTAGTTCCATTATCCCCAGCTTCCAGGCTTTAACCAAGCAATGCAATTTGTCATTGTAGACTCAACTCGCCTGTCAGACAATTTCATCTTGGTTCACCATCTTCAACAAGACCAAGTATATTAACACCCCAGATATCCCTCTCCTTCTACCCTTGTCTAGTACCTAGGCCTATCTGTCACTGACTCTCTCTCTCTCTCTCTCTCTCTCTCTCTCTCACGGCAGTCTCTCGGTACGTACCGCTTCTCGGAAGTAACGGCACGGCTACCGGCCTGTCTCGTCTCGGCGCTGTCCTCTCTGCTCAACTCAAACCCACGTCAAAGGTCAAGGCCGATTACCCGAGCTCTCTCCAAATCTACAGTGCACTTGTAACCTTGACGAAACATGTTCTGTGATGCTTATTGGCTGCCCCGGAATATCCCACGAATTGAACTTGACTTTGATCATCAACCACCTCAGAGTCCAAGATGCAATGATGCGGTTATCGGCACAACACGACACATCACGACATGCAGTAAACGTAAACAAGTCCACTGTCGGGCTTCATTTCTCGTTTGTATTTATTTACAGTAACAACTTCACCACATGCTTCGTATTGAGTTGGGTAGCATCAAGGTATTGAGATGCCATGCTACCCTGCGCAACCATGAGACCAAGAACCATCTGCCATGAGTTGACATCTTGGCACATTCAGCCGAGACCTAGCTGCAGATCTAGCAGGCATTTCGTTGATTCAGACTATCGCACTGTACTACAGTACAATGGCACTGATCTAGTGGTTGATGGAAATATTGAGTCAGCTTTGGTGAGTATATAGCCTAAAAGCGTGCCAATAGTTTTGTCGAGTTTGCGACCCACCCTTAGTAGCTGGTATAGGGTGGTTGCAATTGAGATAAACATTATTCTATGAGATCTATAACTCGTATCAATCTACCACCCATATCCAATGATAAAGAGAACAGTTCCTTGACTGCTTTACAAAGACTTGAGAATACCATCAACATTAATAAAAGATAACTCCCTGTACGTATCATACCAAACTTTGTCAGCAAAAGCTTGTCCCTCCTTTGTATGCAACAACTGAGTATAACTAGAGAATCTGTTAGTCGTCTCTTAAAAGCATGAGAACACAGGTAGGTACTCACTGATGAATCCTCCAATCCATGATATACGAGCCATGACTCTCCTTCCCCATCACAACACCAGCCTGAACAAGTGTACTCGCCCCCTGCTCCAAGTTCCGCGCAATGAGCCGCTTCATCACAGCGAGGACCTGCCGAACCACAAAGTTGCCTTGCTGCTGTAGACTCGTGTTTCTTACCAGCCCTGGATCAACGAGGTTGACAACTACATTGTCGGCACTTAGACGCTCAGCAAGTTTGTACACCCAAAAGTGCGCAAGACCTTTGTGCTTGGCGTACGAGGGCATGGGGTTCATGCCACCCGAGAACTTGGTCTCGTCATCGTAGTGTGCCAGGACATTATCTTCGTTGACATTGGGATATTCAGCCATCAGGGAAGTCCCAGAGTTGACAATCGTGAGACGTCCTGGTTGACCAGCGGGAGCTTTTTGCTTGAGCGTTGGAAGGAGAAGGGTTGCGAGCAAAACGGTGGACAGGTAGTTGACCTGGAAAGAAGACTCGTGGCCTTCAGGACTGAGCTCAAACCTGGTCCACTGAGACCCAGCGTTCAAAATAGCGAGATCAATTCGATCGAGAGTTTTACATCTGTCGGCAAAATCTTGGACACTCTTGTGAGAGAGCATGTCGACTTGCCAGACGAGGATCTCGGCTTTGGAGTATTTGACGCGGAGTTTGGCGGCGGCAGATTCGCCTTTTGAGACAGTCCGTACAGCAATGATGAGACGCTTGAGATTTAAAGAAAGAAGTTTCTCTGCTGTAGCATAGCCAATGCCTGTATTTGCGCCGGTGATGATAATGGTGCTTTCTGTGAGGGAGAGGTCTTTGGGTAGAGGGACAGGTTTTGTGAATTGGGAGCCGAGGAAGTGGTAGTCGTCAGCGACGAGATCAAGAGATTTGGGAGCCATTATGTCGTTGGTGAGTTTATATAAAACGTATTAAATGTGATGGTAGTAGTACTGTTGGAGGTTGATTGTGTTGATGTGCTAGATACTCTCTATGCTATAGCGAACGAACTCTTTTATATACCTTGCATCCGAGCATTATCAAACATTTAAGCATATTGGCAAAAGACCCAAAGAGGAAAACAATTATACAAAGCTGTTAAGTCCGAGTTGTTGAGTGTTGTATCGTTGTGAAGCAATTGCAAGCCCGTTGGAGTATATCGGACAAGTCCCAATCCCGAAGTCAGTGACTCTTGACCGAAAAAGGGTGACAATCCCAAAGACAGAATAAGACAACACATATCATAGTCTAGACGCACCTAAATGCTTGAGTTATTCTGTCAGCTGCTCAAGCGGATCGGCATTAGCTAGTGCTTATCCCCATGGATCGCGACACTAAGCCTTATTAAAGTAAATTCCAACCTGAATAGGAAAACAATCGTGGTCTTGGCATGGAGATGAAGGATCGTGCTGACAGATAGTGATATTGTCGCTGTCATTAATACTGAGATTGTTTTCCTAAAAGAGTAAACGGTTCATCTTCAACTTTTACTTCCTCTCTGTATCTTGTCATCATGCTGGAACCTTTCTTTGCTGCGCCTACCCCATCAGTTGACTCCGTTAAGACAAAGCCACGAGTTCGCAAACCAGGTCCTCGCCAACAGGGTCGTGAGTTATTAATAACAAACCACTTAGTTACGACATGTACCTGACTAAAAACGTTTAGCTAAAAAGTTTGAGTTTGTGTCTTCGGGTCCCGTTGGTAAACCTGCGCCCGAGACTCGAAAGTTCATCCGTAGCCATGTAATGCGCGGCAAGAATACCAAGAAGACCCCAGCAGTACAACCAAACCAAGATGACGTTGAAGAGATTCATCGCCCTGCGCCATTGGCCGTCACTAGCTTCACAGAAGAGTCCTTATGGACCGTCGGACATACACACTCCCGCGGCGACAGAGCTTGGATCCAGTCACCGTCTCTCATCGCCCATCTAATCAAACCTCCCCCCGATCTAGAACTCTTCACGTTCGCTACTCCACTCGATCAAACCTCTCGATATCTTATATACCGATGTATGTATATCCCCAATCATCCAGTGATACTCTGTACTAACTCCCCAGTTTTAACCACCATAAAAGATACGCTCTACCCAGCAGAATGGTGCGTCGACTCGGATTACCAAAAAGCATGCTGGTTTCACTGGCTTTTGGAAGACCCAGCCTATCTTCACTGCGTATGCTTCATGGTCAGCGCCTATCAAGACCTCATCGCGGCTCAAGGTCGTGGAAAACACGAGGGTTGGGCTGGAGAGTGTTCTACCTCGACGAGGAACCGGCTGCGACATACCATCAAGCTGTTGCAGGATAGATTGCAAGACCCCAAAAAGCAAATGGATGATACTACGACTGCTACTATCATCTCTCTGGCCACGATGGCCGATGCTATGGAGGATCCCCAGGCTTTTGAGGCACACTCCAATGGGCTGAGGCGGGTAGTTAAAATGAGAGGTGGTTTGGAGGGATACACACACAACCGACAACTTCAGATCAAGCTATGTCGGTAAGTCTCCTCTAGCCCAACATTATGTGCAGCTATTAACTATCGAAGCGTCGATCTCGGATGGTCCATAAGAAACGGCTGTAAACCCGAAATCTACAGCGGCAGACCAGCCTGGGAACCCCTCCTCGAAGCCTTTGGAACTGTCGCAAGCTCCTTCGAGATCCAAGAACCATCGCTAAACTTTATGAACATCTACTACACCTGGGACTGGCGTCTCCAAAACGCCTTCAAAGACCTCCGCGATTTTTCAGCACTAGCCAACAAACTCTCACCCGGAGCTCAAAAACTCAAGCCCGAAGCCTTTCAAGAAATCATGCTCTCAATCCAATACAGACTACTACAGCTTGACTTTTCTTCTGATCCGAATCCTTTACAAGAAGCGCTCCGCGTTGGTCTTTTAGCCTACGAGTCAACCATCTTTTTGCAAATACAGAAAACAAAGTTAAAGTCGGAGTCTTTTGAGATCCAGTTTAGGGAGGCTATACAGGGGATACCCGTGCAGGGAGAAGCAGTTGCGAATGTCAAGCTCTGGCTTCTGCTTGTTGGGTCGATAATGGTGTTTGAGGGGACTGAGGAGTGGCTTGTGCAGTCTATTCGGAGTCTGGCAGGGAGACAGGGGTGGGATGAGGTGAGGGAGCGTGTGAGGGAGGTTATGTGGATTGATGTGATCCATGATGGGCCTGGTCAAGAGGCGTATCAAGCTGCGCAGGTTTGTGGGTAGCGCAACTAATAGACTCAAAGGACATTGAAGATCAAATTATGTCTGTGGTCCATTGAACACCTTGTTGCTCTCTTTACCTAGGCGAGACGCATATCAAGTTGCGCAGGCTTGTAATCATGAAAGCTTCACCTCAAGCAATGAAGATGTAGTCAGGGCGTCCATCAAAGACCTCAGTACATGGCTCAGCCTGTAATTGCCTTTGAACTCACCACCAACGGGTATTCACGTGGGGCTTGACATCTGGTCCAACTAAGAGTGATCGCTTTATCAAACGGGATCCAATGGATCATACATGGGAACGGAAACATGCAGCTCCCAAGCACAACTAAATAGACTCAAAGACTATTCAGGAATACCATTAACCAAGAATATACTCATTTGATAGCTTGTTGCTCTAGCCCTGTGAAGCCTTCATTGTTTGTGCATTGTTAAAGTCTTTATTCCTTGACAAAGGCACACATCCCTACCTAGTCTGTAATGCCCAGCTGTACGCGATATATCACAAAACCAACATTACGCTTTCTCTTAAATGTGCATTTCCATGTTTCCTTGCAGGTCTTCTTTGAAGTTGTCATGGCTAAGAAGTTGTGAATATCATCCAACAAAGGCACGATGCGTATCCTCAGGCAGTCGTAAACGAAGCGGCATACCACATTCAATAGAACCATAGCTTTAACACAAACATAAATACCACTCTACTCTACGACTCAGATTCTCAAACCACACCAACTTGCCTCATTAAAACAACAACTCTACACACATCAAACAACCTCTCATCTCACTACAACTCTAAACACTACACCGCAACTCGTTAAAATGGAACACCGCGCCCGTCCCAACACCAGGGAGGAGCGAGACCTCCAAAGAGAGCGCATCTTTGACCAAACCAGACCCATCCGTTTCGCCACTCCTAATACCAACATAGCCGACCGCCGACCCGTCGAGCAGTGGCAGCTCAACGAAACGAACACCGGCATTGATGCTATGGCCTCACAACTTAACCACTTCCGGGATGAGATTGCTGAGTTAAGGGGCCAGATCGGTCCCAACGACGCGGGACACGATGCTGTTGAAAGCCGACCTGCTACGGACGGAAAGGTTAGCTTGCCCCAAAAGGCTATGCGATTCTTCTGGCGTCTTTTCAGTCTTTCTGCTCTGGTGTTGGTCATTGCCATGATTCTCTATCTGGTCGTGTATCATGTCTGCGATGACTGGAACTTTGGGGGATACCTTCTGGATCTCCTTGACATCGACTACCCGCACTTCTTTTAAGGACATTTGGTGATGAAGAGGTGGTGGATGGTGTAAGAATATGGATAGAAGATGTGATATTGGTTTTCTGGAGTTATTCATTTTCGCTTTCACTTTTGTATGGGTTACTAGATGGACACGGAGATGGACGGTGGGAGACTCTCTGTTGTATGGGATATTAGATTGGCACAACAACACTTGATCTTGAGCAATGACTGCTGTGCATTCTCTACCTTGTCTATCTGTAAAGTGAAGTACAACCATATCATGCTCCTTGCCAACTCCCTGCCTGGAGAACCTGCACTTCACCTCTATAAGAGCCCGTAGGTTCACACCAAACGTGCAACTCCCAAAAGTGCAAGCCCCCTGCAAGATCGTAACCCTCCCAAAACTCACACTTGTCCGATCCCTCCACATCGCCATCAGAGAACCAGACTTTTTGGAGAATTTCAGGATGCGTCTTGGTTTCCACGTACAGTCGCGTCGGATTCTCGACTCGCATTTCCGTGGGTTGACAAATCCAGTTATTCGCACTTTTACCAGCGTCACCTACAAACCGCTGTCCTCCATTTTTGTAGGCTATGTGCATTCCTACAAAACTATCGCTGTCAACTGCCGCGAAAACGTGCACAGTTGCGATGTCTTGCAGGGGAGCCTAGGACCAGATTGGATCACGATCGTCCATTAAATAGCCGATACGGGGTATAGGAGGTCCAGTATTGTCAAGACTGAGAACTTCGTGGTCTGGGGAAGGATCGCTGGATGGATAGATGGCGGCGACTCATTTGTGGCCGTTTCCAACACCAGGGTGACGAAAGATGGCACGGGGAGGTTCACTAAAGGCGATAATCGTAAAATGTCCTTTGGCAGCACGGCCAAGATGAATGATGCCTGATAGTTTAGTCTTGACCTGATGCGTACGCAGACAGTTAGATACGAGACAAGTTATAAAATAACAGGAAGGATAGCACATACCAGTATACCTACGTTGGGAAACGAAGCGTTACCATATCGTCGTACCTGGATCCATAGGATTCTATCACTAGGCGCAAGCGGCATATACGATTGCCCCAGACTTGAGTTCCGGAACATGGTGTGTCGTAACGGTGCAGGTTTCTTGAGTACTTCCATCTCAAATCCATAGTAGTCAGTGGTGTCCAAAGCCAGTCCACCGGCGTTGTCGAGACTGACGGTCTCGAGGATGTTCCCAAATATACTCATCATTATGCGGTTCTCGATCGGGTAAATTACACGATCTATATATCTCATACGGTCTTCCAACATGACCGACAAAACCCTACCGGGAGGTGTCGGGATATCCCAGACAGTCGAGATGAGATCAGGATTCTTCAGCTCGAGCCAACACATTCCGTCCTAGACAAATCCAAAGTCAGCCTTGGTATGGTCAATACTGACATAGAGATTGAAATTACTTTGAAAGAGGCGTTGATGTTCACGGTATTGCGTGCTTCAAGTATAATAAACCTTTTAGTCGGTCGCTTCTCCAGGCATACTTCCGAGTACGTGAATAGCCGTTCGATCTTGCAAAAGTCACCTCTATCAATCGTGATACGAACATACCAAGAGATATCTCTTGTCGTCAAAAGAGACGGCGAGGTTATTCCACGTGTCCAATGTGCGACGCTAGCCAGAGAAGTAGATAGCATCTCCGTCCTTGGTGTCATGTTCAGCCAAGCTGCAACGTCCACATACCTTGCTAGTTTCCAAAACCAGTCATCGTGGCAGTATGACTGAATGTTCTGTAACAACTCGAGCGGGAGGCGATCAAGTCGGAGCCCGTATCTTTTACCCACGCTACAGATGTATCAATTCTATCTTTTGAACTATGACTGGATTTTCTGTTTACGACAAGCTTGAGACTTAGAAGGAGCGAGGTTCAATAACAACAGACACGCACACATCCACAGTCATGCGCAACGACATGGCACATCAACCCTCGATGTGATGGCCTGACTCTTTGGTACGAAAGAGCAAGACACTGTCTTCCAGTAAAGAGTCAAGTAAGACTCTGAGTTTTGAAAGAAAAGCTTGATGCTTTAACCTTTAGGCAACCTCATGAGTTGTGCTAAGCAATAGATCCTGAGCCATGTGATGTTCCATTAGTTGGCTATCACCAACTATATAAGAACTGCATCTCCATTGACTTACACGGCCACTACCCGGGACAACACTTACATCTCTACAACAATCCAACTTTCCCAGTACCTACTCTTACCTACCCTATTCTCAGAACCAACAAAAACATGCATCGGAATATATTGTTCCATAACCAGCATCCAACACAACATGCCATCCGGACATGCCCCGTACCATGCATATCAGACAACCAACCAACAACAAGACCCGACAGTCTGGTAAATAAACGGGCCGTTTACAAGAAAAGGAAAGGGAAAAAAGCACCCTTTTCTTGTCTCCTGTCCTGCAACTCGCTTGGTTCAGACAATATACCCGTCCCGTTCAGCCCGTATCGTGCACCCATTTTGCCTAAACCTCGGAACGCAAAAACAGTTGGTGAAACATGTCACCATAGAGGTACATACAAATCATACGCTGTCTACCTATTACCGGAAAGAGAACTTGTTGATCAAGATGTGCAGATCAATGTTGTGTAAACGAGGTAACCAGTCACGTTTGTCATGCAAATCTCCATCCATCTCCTCTTTTTTCCTGTTTTATGCACAGTCGGAGATTCTTTCCAGGCCCAGCCCTACCGACTGCGTTGCATTGTGCTTCAATCCACCGTCATCGTAGAACTGTAATAACCCATGAAAGAACTTAAGTAACGGGGAATATAGAAGGGACACTTGAGTCAATAGTTCGGAGATCATCTATGCAATGCCGTATGACGTTTCCCAATTATGTCAAAGGACCGAACGCTATCTCGCGTTCGTTCGCATCGATGTTCCAACACCTAGCTACCCCTGGATTGCCTTACCGCTCAAAGCCTGAACCATGAATCTCGAAAGAAGGAAAAACCCCCACCCCACAAGTAGGTAGTCAAAACACCTCCCGTTCCAAGCCAAGGGGCCCTGAACAGAGTTGAGATCCCCTCATTGACACTCTCTTTCAAGGGTGTGGAGGCCCGCGGTCTCCGTTGCCGCAACCAGCAGTGGGGTGCGCAGCGACCCAGGGTTACATCAACGAGGAAGAGGAAGAAGAAACACCCGCACCGGAGATTTAGTTATACATACTACTACCAACTTTGCTGCTTGATAGACTAAAAGATCATATCATGTTGATCAGAAAGGTGAGTTAAGATTGCGATGAGGCACAGCGTGTTTAGATCCCAGCACTTTCATTAACAACTTGACATTATCTTGATCGTAGACTTGTAACCAGGTGGAGTCTAGTGCTACCTGGAACCATTGCCGTTCCGCTGACGGAAAATGCAAACGGCACTTTGTCTCTGGATGTCACGGTGTCGTTACGGTACTTAAGAACCTTTCCACTTTCCATCCTTCCCCCAGGCCCGCCAGCGCCCTACCAGGGGGCCAGGGGGAAAGACATCAAGGGCTGAATTATTATGGAGACTATATACAAACCTAAAAAGATAGTGACCAAAGACCAGAGCTTGGACGACGTCAGAAGTCGGGACATACACATAATAGCCTCCGGCCGACCCCTTTCGGACCCTCGGACACTGCTTGATCTTTGACGGTAGAGGCGTCTGGGAAAGGTAAATACCTCCGTTCTAGAAGGTTTTCTCGGGTTTTAGAAGACGTGAACGTCAAGTATGTTTTACGCCCCATATGATCTGACCTGTTAGTTGACACTCGCCCATAAAAGGTTTGTACAGAAAAACATGCTATCCTAGTTAGGTAGTTGACATGTATCTGTAGGTAGGGATTCCCTCATTTAGCATGCGCCTACCTACCTACCCATGAGGCGTAGTGATATTAAACAGTCAGTGCTCGGGCCTGAATCCTCCATTCACCCGTTTTGTTACGTTGCGTCGTGAGTTGTCAATAGCTAGGCTAGACTAGCTATGTACATGCCCTTTTCAAACTTGGGCTAGTTTCCATCTTCCAAGCTCTCGGAATCACTAGATCGAGCTCAAGGCCCAGACCTAAGACACGCGGCATCAATCCCGTTTTTCTAACTTGCAGGGTGCGGAAAGATTTGAACTTTCAGCCAGGTGGATATCACTAAGAGCTATAGCTCAGGCTAGTAAGTCTCTTTCATATTCCGCTATTGATCAAGACGGAATTGTACCGTATGGAGATCAATCATCAGGTCCCAAGCCTTAAAGATGGGACACAACAAGTGTCAAGGAAAAACGATATGAGAGAGCGGACCTCCGAGCTCGTTCTTGTGTCTATCCTTGTAAAAATGCATGTGATTGTTTCGAATTAACGAACAAGGCCTATTGGGGTACGTACTTTAACAACCCCCCCAGGTCAATATGTGTCAGTGGTAAACGACAAGGGTATAGCTTTTGAGTGCTAAAAGAAGCCTGGTTCCGCATAAGCACCGAAGTGCGCCCTGCAGAGAGTTTGGAGCTACTTGCAGGGCAGTTGAAATACGGTAAACTAAGCAATCAGTCATGTAATGGTCTAATAGTTCTTGGAAGTTGGATATGGAGAAGAGGAAGCCCATGTTGAATCCCTGGATGGATAGCAGATAGCTCATCAGTACATATAAACAGCGTTTACAATCTGTACATATTGTACAGCACTCCCTTTGACATGACCGGGAGGGAGAGCCCCCTGTTTATACAACCCCAAAGAGGAATTATTCCAGAATAATTCTGGAAACATTCCAGGATTCAAGGCGAGTACGAGGTAGGTAGGTGTGAGGGGTTAAATTGGTCCCTCCTCCTCCTCATCCTACCACGTCCATCATCTGTCACGATGCTTGGCCTATTCCCTTGTCAATAACATTCACCTTTAACAATCCATCGCTTCATCCTTCCAGAGCTAGACACGTGAACAAACAATTTACAGAGCACAAAGGTCACCAACATGTCACCGCTCACAACGTAGCAGTCTCGATGGATCCCCAATACAACTGACAAGGCCATCCCATTCAATTTCTACCAGAATCCTTCTAGGCAAAGCAACCTTATTTAAACCCGTTTCAGATAAAGGATCGACGTCGCTAAACCACGCTGTTTTGGCCTTCGGTTAACAGCTTCACCCAAATATCACTGCGCAGAATGACGGACTCCGGCACTTGACAAGGAGAACTGTGCATACTTTCTTCCCACTGATAGAGTAACGCCCTGTACGGGGTGATGCCCATCTCATTGTGTAGCCCTACGGATAACGATAACCTAAGTTTCTCAACGGCGGACAGGCAATCCTTGTTTGTCGGAACAAACAGGCAAGTGATAGAATGTAGGATCAGCTCTGCAAGGCAGGATTGGGGCACAGGACCCCCAAGCCCTATTGACAGGACAAGACGCATGCCATGAGTCAAGCATCGCGGCGCAGAATTGCGAGACTGACATTGAGTTTTGCATCATTATGAGTCGCCTTCTCTTTATGTATATAGAGTTCCAACGACGGGCCGACAAACAATTAGGCAGATGATGCTGTGTCACTATATATACCTAGGTACCTTCTCCCTCTGTAGTTCATTACCTGAATGAGGCCATCTTGGCGGTACCCTAGACAAGGCCAGACAGTGCTCTCATCAAGGTCAGTGCTGCATATTACAGTACATGTCCATGAGACACAAATTGTGTTGAGTTAGTTGACTCGTTCAACAATATCCTCAGGCATGATCTAGAAGTACAGAACCCACATGAACTGCCCATCGTCGTGTCATACAAGACACTCTCATTTGGGCTGATTCCTCAGCGTGTTTGGCGAGTAAGTCGAAGCCCGGATCGATCGGTCAACAGATCTTTGAGCTCGGAAGAAAGGAAATAAAACAAAATTATTTGCTTTTTCCCCCCATCAGCAAAAACCCCACAGATCTTCTTTGCCCCCCCCCCCCTGGTCCGCAGCTTAGCTACCGACAGACAGCCCGTATGTATGCCTATCATGTGTATAAGAGAGACCAAGTGACTCGGCTTAATAACGTACGCGATGCGGCAACTCAAGTCTCAGGAATCGACACAGCCTTGGAGGCCTTTCGGGCATAGCACACAAGTCAAGACTAACGTCCCGACTCTTGACTCCGCTGGAGACAGGCGATCCGGCGGTCGATCCATTATCCATACATACAGGTCCAGCCGAGGCATATGTGGACTCAGCACACCTCTGGATAGGGCTGTGAGGTTTCTCCCGCGCTGCCCAGCAAGGGGGGGACCCAAGTAGAATTGGCCATTTGCCCCGATATAACAAGGGGCGTGGAGCCTTGATGTCTCTGCTGAACGTCTTGCCAAGCTGACATTGTGAACAGGACAGGGAGGCAAGCCGAAGCTTGGCTGATACATATGATGTTGGGTTGAGGTAAACTGTGAGTTGCCGTGCATAACTGATGATGAGAAATTACAAACACGACAAGACAAGACACTAAATCTGCCTTGGCTCTCTCTCTCTCTGCCTACCATGATGAATAAACCACACACCCCTGAGTCAAAAGGATAGTTCCGTTCTGTATCGCATGACCTAGACTCAGACATGTCAGTCAATGGGTTCCAAACAATTAGCAGCCCTTTTTCTCCGCCCCAAGGCGTCCAGTCGCATCTCAAGAAACAGAGTCTCGACTTTGACTAAGTTTTTTAGTACTAGAACTAGTTAACATACAAAAACAAAAGTGCGTACGTGCTCTGGTTGCTAATTTAACGCCGGGCACTTGAGTTTTAGACGCGCGGTTCACTACCAACAGGCGGAGGGATTGGATGTTCAAGGTGCTTGTTGAAACAGTATCATTTCGACTCATTCCTTGCGGCAGAAATGGGCCAAGATATGATGGGGGACAAGGCTCCATGTCGATCGTGACACTAAAAAGGTAAATCCCATACCCTCTGAGCCTCCCGGATACAACAGAATTGCATGCCCGAGGTAAACAAACCGGATGTGGACGGAACGCCGGATTTATGACAAAAAGTCAAGCAAATCTCTGGCTCGGTTATATCTCCGAACGAATCAAGTTGAGTTGTAGCCAAAATAGCAACAAAATGTGTCAATAATATGGCCTCTTAATATACATAACGTTATTGTTCCAGACGCCTGTTTCTATTCAGGGTCTTTGTCAGTCTTGAATTGGACCTTGTAACCCGCTCGACGTTGTATTTGCCACAGGAATCTGCAATGCAATGTAATGCTGCTATGTCGTAGAGTTTTCGAGCCGCATTTGCCAAGGATACCTTCACAGCCAATCCCGCCTCGCTGGGCTGAAAGCCACTTCCTTGGAAAATGATCCCTCCCTGTAGATAGAGTCGCAGTGAAGAAAGAATGATCTGGTTGTGGCGCGCCTCTCCCGCCCGTGACCGCAGGGCTGTGCTGTAATTGACTGTCTCTGAATGGGGTGAGAGGATAACGAATGACTTACAGTTCGTTATCCCTCGTTTACAATCCGATCCCGAAGGGTTTCGGTAGACGCCCATATCGTCATTGCGTACGTATCCCAGATCCAGGGCCTTGCATTTTGAGCCTCCGGTAATGACAGGGACGCCAGTGATAACCTCGGCAGCACCCCCATTCGTTCGTTAGTCTCGAATGATTGTCACAACCTTGCCTTAAAGGAGACAATATCCCGGGGATGACTGTTTGAGGGGCCCAGTCTGCTGCAGGACAGTACAGGACAGGGCGGAAGTACGGGTTTAGAAAAAGAGTCGATTGAAACACCTTCTTGTTGATATTTGGATGTAATAATGACAGGTCTACTCGAATATAAACGAGTTTCGATTGGAAAAGGTTACCCGTCGACAGTGAGTCTGTCTTGTGTGGGTCATAATAACGCCAAGTAATAGGTGCCCAAAGGTTCTGTTTATCGAATCGGTTGCATTAATAACAATTCCATCCCATACATCAAGGGTCTCGCTGCTCATCTGTCTGTCTGTCAATCATCCCTAGCCATAGGGGCACACTAAGGTAGTCAAGTTATTAGTTCGCTATCGAGATCGACGCCCGCTATTTCACGGGAAGGAGGAATAAGGTGTGGTGTTGGTTTGCTGCGCCTCGTTCAGTCGTCATCCACCAAGAACCACTTGCTCGTACTCTGTGCAGTTAGGTACTGTACTCAGTGTGCTGCAATCTGCTATAATAGTCTCGTCGCTGGTCATCTAGCGGTAACTCTGGACGTTCCATTTGTGGAATGGACTCATTCCTGAAACCCCCAAGTCGGTGCGACAAGGCAAGGTCATGCCCAGGCCAGTCAATCAAGGTGCTGACACCGCGCAGGGACTTGCCGCTCGGCAGTTGAGGGGGCATGGTGTCTGATTGGATCGCTATGTACTGTACATGACTGCTGCGCAGCGATCGCCTTGCCTTGTCCTGATACGAAAAGTTCCTCCCGTTAACAGGCCGTCGTATTCTCTGCTGCTACCGTACAGCCCGTGGTTCAATTATCCGAAACGGCAGTAAAGCGTCAACGGCAATGCAGTTCGCTGCAACGTCGTTGGGGCAGGCAGGCAAGGCTACCAGGATATACCCGGACGAGAGGGGGACCTAACAAGAAGAGGGGACCAGCACACAGGGCTGAAGATAGCGACGGGGACTTTGCGAACTAGTTCACGATTCAAGAACGTGGCAGTATGGATCTTGAGGGGGATGGCGCTTTGGGCTCATAGAATAAGGCGAGGCGCCATGCTGGGGAGCCATTTCATTCTGTGCGCAGCGATCTGAGCCACATGTTGCACTGCACAGTAAACATAGAAGATTACAAACCTTAACAACCAACAGCATAAACAAAAATCCCTTGCATCGCGACAATAAAAGAATCCACTTTGCAAGCAACGGTTCAACAGTGGATTCTTTTTTCTCCAGGATTTCCTGGTTGGGAAAACTGGAAAGAGAACCAACAACAAGCCAGCATCCGCGACGGAAGATGCCATGGCGGTTGAGTTTTCGTTTCCTTGGTGTCCGCGCGTCAGTCTTTTGGGACAAGATTTACCGAAGATTTACGGCCAGGGGACAAAACGCCATTGTGCCGAATTGACTTCCTTTTTGGTGATAGAGCCCGAGAGCATGGAGAGCTAAGATGGACGCTTGAATGAATCTGTGCGAGACAGACTGACTGAGTGTCGGAGAGTGGGAGAGAGCCGGGAATGGTAGCCGTAGACATCCACCACGTCAAGTCAAAAAGCAGATGAAATGGCTGAGCAGAATGACGACGACAATGACGAGTAAGTAACCGTCAAGGCTGCATGCAGTGTTGAGAGAGGCGTTGTGTCATGGTACGGCGATGGGCTGGGCTGTAATGGATGGTGTAGAAGATGCCATGGAAGCACAAAAGAAGCAGGTACTGAACTGCCGAATGCCTGTCCGAGCCCAAGCCAGCCTCTGAGAGTCTAAGAGTGCACCACCAGGTGTGGCACAAGCCGGTAACGTCGGTAGTCTAGTCTTGTCAATGAAAGTTTGAGATTCAGTCACAAGTCACACCCTCCCCCCATCCGTTGATCGGGGTCTTGAACGTTACCGAGAGCCCTAATCTGTACACGGTGACAGTCGCAGGATTAGTCCCAGGCTCCCTCTTTTTGCGCGTATGTAATAATTCCGCCGTGGGTCGCAAAGACTGACTTCATTTCCTTTCTGATACAAGTGGGCTTTGACGTCTACGAAAAGTCGATCATGTCCAGATTCGACATTAGATGTTGCACCGAGCTTTCTCTTCTCCACATTCGGCAGATGCATGTAATAATATGAGTCGAATTGTAACGTTGCCTCTTGTTATGAATATGAGATAAAGATAATATACAAGATAAGAATAAGTAGGTTTGTAGATGACGTCTGTAGGGCAGATACTGAGTAGAACTGCATGAAAATCAACCGCCACAGCCCTAAGACGAGCAAGGCAATTCAAACCAGTGCCAAGACCGGGCTGCAGCTTCCCTCATTTTGTCTTTGGTAGGGCTGAAGAAAGCTGGAGCAAGCAAGCAAAGGAAGGAAAGACACGCGCACGCTCACACACCACCTTCCTAGCAAGTCCACGCTAGTCGCGCCATCTGGTTTTCACTTTCACTTTCTTGGAGAAGGAGCACCCCGCCGAGGCCCGAGAAAAAAAGAAAGAAAGAGAGTGTGGCTTGACAACCTAGTCAAGCCACTACTCAGCCTACACCCACTTGGGCTAGAACTCAAATTCTCTTGTCTCATCTGTCGGCACGAGTCCACGAGTCACAATGCAGAACCAAGACGAGGCCTGTAGGGCTTAGCCTGTACATACTGTAAGTAGGCTAGCCAAGTTTACCGCCCAATTTCCAGTCAATATTTCCCTCTTGGCCTGCGCATGTGAAGTGCCGGGTTGGTAATCATGCTATAATCCAGACTATACGTCGTGAACCAAGACACGAGGTTACCTTGGACGGACGATCAACAGTGACGACGAAATGACTCCATATCGACATCCAGTCGGTGCTTCGCTCGCTACACCCGACAGGCTGGTTTCACTCTCCCTGTAAAGCATCACCGCCGAGCACCCCGTCCAAGACATCACGAGAAGCCAAGCCAAAGTCGGTTCATCAAAGTGTCGTATCGTAGTCGCGTGTATGGACACCAAGTGGGCAATTCATACCATGCATGGCTCGTCCGTCCGTGATAAAGCGGAATCCTGGAGGATGAGGAGCAACATGCTATGCTGAAACCAGTACTAGCAACAGCAGGTTAGTTAGCTGCTCCGTCCCTAGGCCACTAGGCAACTGAACTACTGGTTCATGTTCGGCCGGGCCTTGTCGGCCTGTCTGGGGTTGATCTTTTTAGTGCCAGATAGATCAGAGACTCAACTGAACTGAACTGAGATCTGCCATTTCTTCGAATGGATACGCCGTATAATACAGGACTCCCTTGTGCCAAGAGTCAAGAGGCCCGCTCGCTTAGGAAAAGTAGAGGTTGATAAAGGATCGAAGGATCTATCTAAGCTCTACTAGCTAGGGCTGGAAGCTTCTTGACAGCAGCGCCACAGGCTCGGTCCTCGTAAACCTGCCAAACAGAGTGTGATGATTTACATAGTCCCCAGCTAGCTAAGCTAAATTTTGACATTGACGCACGTCGCCCAAATTGCCTGTTCACAACTTCACCTTCTCCCTTCCCATCAGGCGATGCCTATTGAGGGCGATGCGCTTCAAAGAGGGTCCGCCTGAAAAGGGATCCTGGTTAGATACAGTGTTTAGCTGGAACTGGGGATCCATCCGAATCAACTCCGCGTCTCCTTGGACACGCGGGGTCAAGTTATTGTCATGTACTGTGCCGTCGTGTCCAAACAGTTGCAAGAGAGGCGATCGTCCGAAAACGGCAGTAAGAATCGCATGTTATTCCCGCTGGCGTCAAGAGTGACATATCATTTGGAAGAGAATTCCCGCAAGATAGAGACTTTCAACCCAGTGAAAATCACACAGCGACATCTAATGTCGAAGCGGCTTGCCCTAACTATCGCTGTGTTTGGCAGGTTGCACGAGATATGGGGCGAAAAGATGGAGGATAGCCAACATTGTTTGCAAACGCTGCGTACATAATTTCATTTGATGCTGATCAATTGAATCAGAGTCTTCGAGTCATAGTAATAGTCACTGTCTCTGATTCTTGAGTATGGCCAAGTCTTGGAAAGGACGCTGACCAAGGAATGAGAAATGAAGATGCCACTCACCGCTGAGCCTCATTTCTTGTCTGGGTTAAGCAAGTTAAAAATTACTTGGCATTTCTCAACCGTGAAGGCTTCAAACGACAATTGGATGGAAAAGTTTCCCTTATGAACCAAAAGACCAAGTCGCGACCGTTTGACCCATCACTCCCCCCAAATTGAGTTTCGGGTGGCGCGTGGGTAAGGGGAAAAAAGAAAAACCACCCAAAAGGTTCCCCTAGAGGGAAATCTCAAGAGCATGTGAGGTGAGGTAGTAGCGTAGCCACGAGGCGGCAGAAACAAGGGAATGGATGATGTATGGCGATTTCCAAGCCACGATATTCGTGTCTCCATGGCCCAGATAATGCCCAGGTTGGATATACTTGGCAATTGTTTTGTTCGGAAGTTACAATTGCCGCTCTGGAATGCAGATGCAAGGCGAGGTTGACCTGTTGCAATTTCTGCCCTGCTACCCTGTTGTTGGAGAAAATAGAAAATCCAGTGTCGTTTTGTGTTGGTTGTTGGTGGGTTCCAGATAGGAATAGCAGCGGGAAGGCGTACGGGAAGTACACGAGTTAACCAGTGAGAGTTGCAGTTGGAAGGAAGCGGGAACGGGAGCAAAAAGGAAGCAAGCAAAGACAGGGAAGAAGCCTGTCGACAACAATACCACAGTACAGAACATCTGCAGAGGAAAAAGCGCTTCGAGAGAGAAATCATTTCTCATACAGTTTGTCGGAAGCGTTCCTGGGCAATGGGCTATTAACAGACAACGCTGACAGAAGGATCAGATGAATCTTAAATCTACGAATATGACTGGGTTGTTGGCTTGCTTGTTTGTTTGTTTGCCTCGGGTGAGCAGACTGCAGACTGAAGGATCGTGGCTATTGCCTAGTGTCTTGCTTGTCAAAAATGTGAGGTGAGGTAGGTAAGGCAAGCCAAGGCAAGACAAGACCGTCAGTGTACCTCGACCAACATCCAAGATCTCGTACCCTGAGAATTACACACACCCTCGACAAATCAAACGTCCTCAAGAACTGCCTTACACCCCTCCCTCCCCGCGAGAAGCTAAGCTAAGCTAACCTCAACCCCCCCAGGCAGAAGAAAAAGCATCCCTCCGTTCCGCCCACGCCACAAGCAAGCACAGCACACCCCTGTGCCCGGGGCACAGACAGCCCTCCAGGGCAGAGCGCAGGGCTACAGGGCAGGCTGAAGTGACCGGCCGGACAAGGCATCGGATCCCCAAATACAATGGATGTCGAGCCCCGTCTCGTGGAGACAAGACAAAAAAAAAAGCAAACCCTGTAGGGCAGGACAAGGACAGACTCTGTCCATTCTCAGGAGCAGGAGCAGCAGCAGCAGCACCTCACTGGAGCATAGCAGGGGTTTGTGTTCTAACTGGTGGATGGCTCCTTGTAGTAACAGCAGCATGCGGACTTAACAGCGGATTGATGCCGCACCCCCTCTGCTTTGCTCTGTGCTTCTGGTCTGTTGTTTTTGATGTGGCTTTTTCTCTCTCTCTCGATCTATTCTGTTGTTTCTATGGGACTGACTCTCTGTCAGAGGTAGTAAGCAGAAAAATGCGAGACAGACCAGCCAGGTTCTGCAAGATCCGAGGATTCCCACCTTGGATGGACAGCTAGGGTTGAGTGTAATACGGCGTTTATGTAAGAGCGAGCGAGACCAAGTGGAGGGATCTAGCAGAAGGAGATGCATCATGATCTTGACAAATCTGTAGGAGGAGGGACTTTGGGAATGATTGACTGACATGACAGTTGGCCTAGTTAGTTGTTGTATGTATGTAGCACATGCACTTGCTTGCTTGACCTGCTTGAGATGGAGAGAATGCCGTGCCATGCCGCTGCACATTACCTACGGTACATGCCATGCCATCCGTGCCCCAATTCAATAACTGCCCATACCGTTGAAACTGATGTGATGTTACCTACGGATACAAGGGACGGACGGATATGCAAGCTCCATCTGGTGACAACCCAAGTTCGTTCGATACTATCATCTCGCTGTCTGTCTCTTTTGGTTTCGCCTTTTTTAGCTGGGCCTTACCTGTACTTGTTTTATACACCCCTACGACGTTACTGTGTCGGCAGATGCTCACCCCCCCTAGTCAGTCATGACTGACAACCTGCTCCTCAGTGAGTTTTTTGCTCTTCAGCTTCCTTCTTGCACCCTCTACACCACATCTTATTACTCCTTTGAATAAATATCACAAAAAAACAAGAAATAATAATTAAATCAAAACATGACAAGACAAGACATACTGTGTATACATTTCTTATCATTTCTTTCTTAACCGCCACATTGTATTAGGCTTTGCTTGTCTTGGTCCTCGGAGCTGCTCCTGTCCAGTACCAGGCCGTTGCCTGTTCTTTTCCACTCCCGTCTTCAGCCCTTAGGTTTTCCCCCCATAACACAGGGCCCCGCTCTCGTCCTCCACCCCTAAGTTCCACCCCCATAGGGCGTAGGGTTAGTTCTACAGGGGTCCCAGGACGCCTGCCGAAGTCAGGAACAGAAGGGTGTGACAGGGCCAGCCCAGTGAGCGTCAACGTCAACACAGGCTCGTTCATTAACCTGAGGGTAGGTCAATTGAACTGAAGTCAACTGAACTTTAACAGCCCTGGCTCCCACCGTCCCCTTCTCATCTGGATTCTTTTTTACATCACATCACATCTCGCACTTTCATATTGATTCTCTTCTCGTCTCTTTCATCCATCTCTGTATTTCTTGTTGGTCAATTCCCAATACCCTTAAAATACCAAGACTCCAACCAATACGACTCCCTCCCCCCGACAAGCTCTGCCATTCGTCCAACTCTCTGCACCAGCTGCACCAGCATCTTCGGTGCTGCCGAGAAGCCATCATCGCCACAGCACACAACCACCCCCATATCTTGCCCTATCACCAACCGACCCATTCGGACCCGAATTGAGTTGAACTTAACAAAAAGGAGGCGACCTCTAAAAATAAAGAATACTACTTTGGTCATCGGAAATCGACTTTCTTACGTCTTCAGATCCGTCTATTTCATGACGGAATAGTTTCGGTCCTATGTCATCCTAGTTCCAACCTCGCCGTACTTCAGCTGCCATTGCTTTGCCTCCTTCTCCATCTTCAGCTCAAGTTGCCCGACTGCCAAGCTAAACACCATGGCTTTCCCTCCCCAATATAGAGAGCCCGCTCCGGCTCTCCCGAGCATTATAGTCCCTCCCTCAGGCGACCGACATAGAGCCCACGCGAGCCACCACGATTCGCCTTTTAGTAGAAGTGTTGCCATGTCGATACCCGGAGGACCCTTAAGAGACGACGTCCCTCCACCGCTACCTCCTCCCAGATACTTCGATCAACCTAGTGCTTTCGCTGAGAATATGAGAGAGAAGCGGGAATATGCCAACGGTTCTTTTGCAAGTGGTTATGGAAGCATGAACTCATCATTTCACGAAGACCGTCCAAGTTACCAACGAAGAAGCAACACCAGCGACCGAGATGAGGGCTATGCCAGTTACTCATCAACCGACAGGTAAGGGCTACCGTGCATTGAGTTGAGCATTGGTTCAGCTCAGGCCTCCAATGGCTCGACTAAGACGTTTGGTGAACGAGACTAACAAGATCCACAGGTCCCGCGAATCCGCTCCCACAGGCTTTGGCCGCTTCCACAACCACTACCAGTTCCAATCCCCAGCTGAAGTAGATGGCGACAACCTCAAGAAGAAGCTCAACCAGACTCGATCTTTAGAAAAGACACCACCTCGATCTCTTCTCAGTGTTTCGGCCAACGAGCTCCTATCCCGAAGACCTTCTGCAGAAGGACGATTCCCTCCAGCTCTTAGCGTGCCTGTGCAACTTCCCATACACTCCCGCGGTGGCATCCTAGCTTCTCCTGCAAGGCTTACCGACACACCAATCCACTCTGCCATTTCTCCCCGAAGCACACCCTTTTACCATGGAGACCGATCACCAAATGATAGCTCCGATATCGATCGCTCACCTCGAACACGAACAAAGAGGAACAACAGCGATGATGCGACCTCAACAAACTCCAGTTATGATTACAACGGAGTAGATGATATGGATATGGAAGATGGCCAATCCCTCAAGAGACTGCACATTGACGATGCCTACGTTCCTGGTGGACAGAAGAGAAGGGCTGCTAGTCCTAATGACGAGCATGTTCTTGCTATGCTCCGACGTACATCCCCCCAGGGTCGTTTCACCAGCCTTCCTCGCGGTGCTACAATGCCTTCAGTGTCGACCTCGCGATCCAACTCGTACATCTCGACCATGGCCATGGCCATGCACCCCGCTAGCATTGCAACAGCCAACTCTTTCGGCCGACGCTCACCTGTGGGCCCCTCCCCTGGTGGCATCTCACCCACATCTTGCAACTCGCCTTATACAGCCCCCGTTTCCCTCAACCCAAGCCCTCGAACCTCCATCTCTGGCCGGGGGTCCATTCACTCTAGGACTGTCTCGGGTGCAAGCACACGTAAGATCACCGAAGTACAGAAGCCAGGCGGATCCAAGGTCCAAGGCTTTTTCATGTGCGAGTGCTGCCCCAAGAAGCCCAAGAGGTTCGAGACGGCTGAGGAACTCAAGTAAGTTAGATCTCATCTACATCTCCGCAGACCCACTCTTGATGAGGCTGCGTGAGATAAGTGTTTACACGAACCCGATGCTGACTGATAACTAGTGCTCACGAGGCTGAAAAGCAATACGAGTGTTCATTCTGTGGCAACCGCTTCAAGAACAAGAACGAGGCAGAGCGCCATCAAAACTCACTCCACGTGCGCCGCCATTCATGGTCATGCTCAGCCCTTTCTGGATACGACAGGGCTTTTCATGATTCTACTAACCGACCTGGCGAAGCTGACACCTGTGGCTACTGCGGCGACGAATTTCCACGATCTGGACGCGGCCCAGGCACTGGTGCCTTGAACGGTGGTAATGCGCCTCGACACGCTACTGAACAGGACTGGGATGAACGCATCAGGCATCTACAAGAGGTGCACAAGTTCCGAGAGTGCAACTCGTCTAAAAAGTTCTTCCGAGCGGATCACTTCAGACAGCATCTCAAGCACAGCCACGCGGGCACAAGTGGAAAGTGGACTAACATGCTGGAGAATGCTTGCATGCTCGAAGAAGACCCAACACCTCGGTAAATGCATCATCCGACCCCGAAGCAACACTGCATGAAACCGCACAGACTTTGTTGTGTCTCTGTTAATCCCAGCAAAGACGATATACGAGTCGGCCGCTAAGATGCCGAGTCAAGGCCAAGCGTTTTGTGGGTGTTGACGATTCTACTGAGGATCAGGCGGGTGAGGGCGGGGTACCGAAGAGAAATCGCCGGTACCAGGAAGAGAAGGATCAGTGGGGTCTGGAGTCAAGAAACGTTCTATTGGAGCTGTCAAGAAAGTGATCTGCGTGCTGCAATCAGCATGCCGTTGGGGAGGTCTGGAAACAACAAGCTAGCGGCAATTGTGCGACGCCAACCGCCCGCAACAAGATCAACAGCCATCCAAACAGCGACTTTGCAATGGCGAGGCATACGACAGACGCGGAGAAAACTCTGTATCGCGTGGGCGGTTTGCCGCATGATGCAGATGCGGCAAGTCCAAAACGAATCAAGGCGCCGCTCTGCTGCGTCCGTTGATCTCGGATCAATTGGTGCTTCCGTGCGCACCCAACGCATGTAGGGATGCGGTTATCCGTCATGGCATATGGTTGCCTCTCAGGGCTGAAGCACCAATGTGGCAGTGCTGTCGGAAGGGAGGGACAACGGACCAATGCTACCTTGGCATGTTCCGTTACATCTGCAAATTTCGCAGCACTGATTTAACGTTTAATCAAGATGAAACCTACATCTTCTAGCTTGGCGTTATTTTCCAACAGCCACGCTTGGCATTTGACACGACTAGGTTGTATGGTGGCGATCCATTTCAACCCCCCCGGTCCGACAGGATGAGACATATTGCGAGAATGAATTTTGTCGATGGATTATTTGAGAGAAGCGATACAATTGACCAGACCAGACGCATAGCCTGGGGCCATGCGTCTGTGGAGGCGCTACTTTCTTACTGGGCTTGACATCCCTGCTGGGAGCCCAGTCAGGACGAGCTACACGACTGCCGGAATTTGGTAAATGAGTACATACAGGAGATTCATGGCAGAAAAGCCTGGCGTTGTCATTATGGGCTAGCATTTGTGCTAGCCAAGGCTCCCTGACAAGTGAGGAGTGTTGTCGGGGAAGTCAAATTGGGAGGACAAGGGCTTCACTTCGTATACATATTAGCTGACGCAGCTTGATGCTGCTGTCGGTTGCATCAATCATCTATCTTATCTATATGGGTAACGGCACAAAAAGGATCAATCATGGAAAGGGGTACGGTTCACGGCGCGACAGGCATTGTTAATTATTGCGAATCAAGCGAATACATCAGACTAGGATAACTTAGAGATATAGCAGTCTGAGAACACAAAATTGAGAACGAGTTAAAATACTTTGGAATGATGTAGTGAAACCAAGTGTGTTCCCAAAGCTGACGCAACTCACACACTACAAGGCAGAGTGTAACCACCATCAAAAGACGAAATCGCCCACTCACAGTGAGGCCAAGGTTTAGGTATCGGCACAACTCGACATTGTCAGGCTGAATTGAACCGTTGCCCCGGGACTCCTTTTCCAGCTGGGCGGAATTCAAGCGCTATATTCAGTGACAGTCCCATGCAACCCATTCGGGCAACTCGTACAACATTCACAATGTTAATTGCTTTTTTTCAGCTGGCCGTTCACTAAAAGTTCAGCTGGGCTTTTCGTTTATCTCACACCACATTTCGCTTCGGAAATAAAATAAAATTAGGCGGATTTAAAAGGTTTGCGTGGGTAGCTGTTTGAACTGCCCTTTTGGGTTTGGGCGGTTATGCGAAGTCCTTACTGTTTTGGGGTTGGACTAAGAGATGGGAATAAATGGATGAGAAAATGTGGCGTTTTGGAATGTGGCGGCAATGGCGGGGTAGTTTCATGTGTGGCGGTTGAAGGAGGGGCAGAAAAGTTATGGAAGGGTCATGATTCACACCGAGATTGAAGCTTAATTTTGCTTTTTGTGATGGACTCATTGTTTTCTCATTTGAAGGAGAGGGTACTACAACTGAAATATTCTACGATTGGTTACATAATTCTGCACATTTGAGAACCGAAACCTCCCATTCGGCAACTTGCGACGACATACAAACTGGCAGAGGACGATCCCACAACGAACGAAGGAAAAGACTTGGCTTTGCGACAGGACCACGAGGACGATTCGAAACCGCAGCAGTGGGAAGAATTTGGCCATACGTTTCAACCCGGAGAGCTTGAGTTACTCAAGCAAAGCATTGTTCAAATGGCTCTCAGCAGGATCGATGGGCAGGACGAGCTATTCGTCGGAGGGTAAGTCCACACAACGCCACACGACCAATTCACAACCAGAATACTAACCAAGTCACCTTCCAGTCTCTGGGCCTTGCGCCGCTCCGACTCGCTAACCGACCGTCGCATCACCCACGTCCTCTCCCTCGTACCCTTCGACATCTCCAGTCTCAAGAACTTCAAGGACGAGCCCTGGATCGACTACGGAAAGGACTTTCGTCACCAGCTCATCGATATCGACGATGTGGAGGATTCTGACTTGCTGATTGAGCTGCCCAAGGCTGTTAGGTTCATCGAGGAAGGTCTTGGCGCGAACTATATGGAGCATGCTGACGATGATGGGGGCGTCTCGTTAGAAAAGGACGTTGATGTCGTGGAGAAGAAGAGGAAGAAGAAGGGAGGTGTCTTTGTGCACTGCGCTGTTGGAAAGTCGAGATCTGTTTCGGCTGTCATTGCGTATCTTCTTCGTCGATATCCAAGCCGTTTCGATCCCAACATTACACCTACTGCGATCTCGGATCCGTCCCAGTCTACTGGTAGTGAGACATCAACGGAGAAGCGCTCAAGGAAAGAAACAGCCCAAGAAGCCGTCCATGCCGCTCTCACGTATGTCCGCCGAACACGACCCATGGCTGAGCCTAACGAGGGCTTCATGGAGCAGCTTGCTCTGTGGTGGGAGATGGAATGCCCAGACGATGTCGAGTCACACCCTGTTTACCAGCGGTGGGCTTACAAGCGTGAGATTGACGAGAACCTTGCAGTAGGCCAGGCACCGACAAGGCTCCGCTTCGAAGATGAAGAGACGCAGCCTCATGATGACTCAGGTCTTAGTCTACGGTGTAAAAAGTGTCGTCGCACCCTTGTCACAGCGCCGTTCATCATGGAGCACAAACCTTCTGAGAAGAAATCATCTGCGTCTACGTGCCAGCATTACTTTGTTGAGCCGCTGAGCTGGATGCGCGGGGTGCTTGAGAAGGGAGAACTAAACGGTCGGTTGCTGTGTCCGAACGACAAGTGTGGTGCTGGCGTAGGCCGGTATGACTGGAAGGGTTTCCGGTGTTCGTGCGGAGGATGGGTGACCCCGGCGTTCTCGCTACAAAAGGCGAGGGTAGATGACGTTGTGAAGCGGCCGACGGGCCAGAGCATGGGGATCCGGATGCCGCCCGGACAAGCTCCGCGGAGCGGGAACCTGTGAGGACTAGAGACAAGGGAACGGGAGTCCTTACTGTTGTTGCAGTACCCAGATGACATACGCGCCGCGTAAAAAGCCGATCAACAAAGACTTTCTGCTAACGCATCCGTGACTATAAGTCTCCGACTCGTTACGGGGCCCGAATGACATGTCCGGGGACCCCACAGGACGCCGAAATCTTGGCTTTGACGGGCCCGCATATCCCTCGGATAGCTTTATCCTGTCGAGGATTTTAATGCTATGGGAAGGTATACCTTGTCTGCATTCTTTTTCTTCTGCAGCAGCACTTGTCGATATGTTGGCGAGCGAACCATTGAGACAAAAGCCAGCGGGGTAGGCATGTCAGGATAAGCCCTAGGGCTTACAGGGCGTGAGACGATCAAGACTGTGCATGGGAAGAGACTGGCATACTGAACGGAAGGAAGACGACCGGGAGCTTCGGGCTCCAGAGAGAAGAGACGGGATGATGGGTTGTGGCATGGTTCCGTTCCTCATGTGGGTCGTTTCCGAGCGACGGATTCACGATGCGAGACGCAAAGTCGGACCTACGGTAGTCAGGATTGGTCCACCAGCACTAAAAGACATCTTGATCTGAAGTGATACGACACTTCCAACCAAACAAAGCAAATACCACTTGTACCCGTGCACGCCCCCCAGAACCAGAGAGCCTCACAGCCCTGCAACGACAATGTTGCACTACACCGTCCTTTGGGCCTATAACCGTGATATGATAAGCCCTATGGATCTGATTATCTATCCCTTGTTCGTCGACTCTATCTTAACGCTTTCACCATCTTTATCAGGCTAGCGTTGGAGTTTGTCTGGAGTTCCTCGCAAAGTTTACCCAACCCAAGGATTTTCCGACTAAGCCACTGTAGGGCTGACCCGTTCCTCAACCAATAGCGAACAAAGCATCAATAAACGATTTCCAATAAAGAGAAGAAAGACTTACTATACGCGACACGCATACGCCCGGTTACAGTTTCGCCTTGATGATAGAAGCTTTTTCAAGTCCCCCTCCCCCCCCCGCCTCCTTCTGAGTGGGCTATTTACCTACCATAAGCCAGTCAGCATTTTGCATGGAACACCCTGTTCGGAGAGTTCTGAAATAAGATTGGACTCTTGACGGGGGGTTTTGTATCACGACAACAATATCATCTATGATGCATCAACTTGTGGGACGGAAAGAAAAATAGCCTCTGTTCTTGGCAAAGAAAAGACCACTGCTTACTTTTTTTCTTGTCTAGTGAGGTTGAGTGATTATCGGCGATTGCCCTTTGGGGTATAACATGGTCTTACCAGCCTGGTCGTTGGTTGTATCATCTGCATATAGCCTCACGATCAACGGGTACCGCTTGGCATAAGAGCAACAGTAGCTCTAGATGGTCATAGCTCCCATCTCGGTAGATATGTTGATGACGTTTTTTTCCTTCTCATGAGGGGAAAACCTCGCATCTTGATACCCCTTTCGATGTGACAGCTATGGTCATGAGATGAGATTGACAGCTCAACTAGAGACACACTCTGCCAATGCAGAACAGTCTCCGCGCCAATATTGAGCTGTTGTCTGCGGAGACTACTACTACTTTACGCCGTACTGTATCATCTACCCGCAGTATGCTTCATCGGCATGACTGCATGGGGGGAGGGGGGGGGACCGTTATGCCCTTATTGGTTTAAGGAGAGTAAGAATAGCAACGCGTTGGTTTCTGCTCGAGGAACGGACGATGCAATGATACCTACTCTACAACAAAGACGTTGTATCCAAAACCTTGTCGCTCCGTTTGTCCTGGAAAGAAGCAGGTAGCTTGATCTACCTTCTTTCTTTGTCAGCCCTACCGTTCAGTCCAAGCTTCGACAAAGTAGTTAGCTTCTTCCTTCTAGCAAAGGCCCTAGAAAACGAGGCAGTGTTTCAGGGGAGGGGGTGTCTTGTTTGTGGCAGCTTGGGATCCGACGGGGACTGCTCTGTTGCACACACCCCTATAAAGGGTACTTTTCAATCTGACGGCATACAAGTACCGTCCTGGACACTTGACTGACGCTGGGCTAAATGTCCCCGAAGGGAAAGGTCCAGCACGGTTGAATCCCCCAGCGCTGCAACCCCAACCCATGAAGCAGGACTTGTGGTGTTGGACCCTTGATAGCTCTCCCGTCGTGGAAAGCTGTATAGAAGGAGATTCCGTAGCGGCATTGCCGTCTTACCCATGCGATATCCCGAGTGATGAAACTAGATTTCCATCAAACACTTGTTATAAAATTAAAGCCGACGTCAAACGCTGCATGTGTGGTGCATGCCATGTCATTCGGCCGTATTTGACCCAATGGGTCTTACAACTATCATCAAGACAGCCACAGTGACAGTCACAATTGTGAGCCAATTCGCCAATGATTAGTATTCACCGCTCAAGCTGTGGAAACCAGTCATGAATCAGTCACATGTCTATATCTCATGTCAGCCCTATAATAATGATGTGGAGTGAAAGCCCGAGATGGGTCATTGGAAGCTGTTGATCCACCTTGAAGGTGATACTGACTTATTAGCAATTCATGCGATGGCATTTTCCAAGCTGAATCCAGGTACCTACGGCGTGGCTGGTGATCCTTGATGATGCATGTCACCCGCTCACTGAACTATCGATCCTCTTTTGTTCTGCAGTCATCACTCTAGAAGGAAGCACTTCACGAACCCGGCCTTGCAAGTCTTGGAACTATAAGCATTTGGTATGTTATGTAAAAAGACCCTTTTTTATTCTTGACTCGCAATAATACGGTCAAAAGAGCGAGTTTCGGGTCCGACTCGTCACCGGCTTACTTGAACTAAGAAAACAACTACGAGCAAGGCTGGTGTGAGAATCGTTTCTTCCTGTGGATTGTCAAGGGCCGTGATTCAGCGGAGAGCTGACAAGGATGCATATTTGGCACTCGAGCCATTGACGAGTTGTCACGATACCCTCCCCATGTAACTCGTCGATATCTGAGCAATGAGAGCTGTACCTACAAATCTCTGACAGGACAAATCGTCGCGGCTCTTAAGCAGAGTAAGCACTAGATAAAACCATGGATCAATATTCTACAGGATCCCCGCACGGAGGGTCACATCCCATTGATGACAGTAGTTTGATCCTGTTAGATGTCGACGAATGCGAGATTTGCAAGAATCCCATGTCGCGGGAATGGATGTTGGTCGTGTGTGTATGTAGCAGCAAAACGTTTTCCGAGCAGACCAATCTACTTCTAGTCTGTACATGCATGTGTTTCAGAAATTGGGCATAATCTACGCGGTGAGAAGTGGGATAAAAGAAGATCTACACGGATGCTTGATGGGATGTCTGGTATGCGCACTGCTTGCCTTGTATGTGCATGTAGCTGATGTAGTTATCCCGGAGTTGAAGCCTTTCTTGGTATTTTCCTCTCTTGCCTAAATAGGATACAGGTCCCTGGCCTGTTGCAGGACAAGTAATCGATAAATATTTGTGCTGGGAAGAATATGTGGCTTGCGTAGAGATATCGGGAGGTCCCCGATGTTGGTGTTTGTGGTCGAAAAACATGCTTCAGGTATTGTAGTGAAGGTTGACGAAGGAGAGGCAAAGATGTTACCACTGAGTCGATTGTAGTTGCAATGGAATATGGCATGATTGCTGTTGGCTTGTTACAACGTTGCTGACATGGACTTACTGTCAAGGTTGTGAGCGGCTCTTATGTGAACGTTGCGCATGCAGTATGTCTGACATAAAACATAGAGCTTGCGCTTGATTGGAACTGCAATTGATGAGAGTAAATATATTCGACGGTTAAAGACAGAAATTTAGTTTGCTTGATACTACAATGGATGAGAGTGAGACCTTCTGGATGCGATGTAACTGCGAGTGCCAATCATGTAGCCTTCGAGATCTTGGAAGGGGTTAATGGCAACGTTAACCCGTAATGTTAGCAGAAGAGATGCATCGGGCTTGTTCACTTCTGTTTGTAATCGCTTTGTGAGACATATCAAGGTATTGTTGGATATGAGATGCTATGACAGTTTATTCCATCACTCAGGACATCACCTTGTACCCAGGAATGAATGGGTAAGTTGCTGGTTGACATTCAGGAGTTGGTTCAACTCGAGGGAAACCATCTGTTGCCAACGTTGCGTAGTGCTTTGTCGTATACTGTGTAGTTACCTCGAACATGCTATGCTGTCCATTATTGAACAAGACAAAAACATCAGCAAACACCATGTTACTAATAGCCAGCTTATACCAAAGATCGTGAAGACAGACTGGCGGATTGGAGTCTGGCCTATCACGAAGTGTTCACAGTCTCTGAGCTTAGGTATTCCCTATGACCAAGCAATTGTTGGAACAGAGCCGTTTGAATAGAGACTCAAAGGAGTGGTGATCAAACTTGTTGCTCACAAACCCAGGGGCAGCTTGTACGTAGCTGCATCTAGGGAATTGTCTAAAACTGGTTAACTCACACAACTTCATCAAATTTAAGAGTAACTTGTGTTATCACGGGTCAATCTCGACAAATATTTGGCTAGTTGTGCATCGTCAAGGTTTCAGTCTTTGGCGATGAATGATATACCAGTGCAAAGAAACAAGAAGACGTAGAGAACTGCATCAAGGCACACTCTCTTCCCTCGCAGTGATGTGTACACGAGCAGTCGTCCAGGCGCTGTGCAACTGGAACTCGAATGCACAGCAGCATGAGAGTAGGACGTATACCATGTGATACCATCTCAAGACCAAACGACGTCAAACTCGCTGCGTAAAACAGCACAATTAATGCTCTTGTTAGCTCTATAAAATGTCCGGCTATGCTGTGACAAAGAGAAAGACGGACTCCTCCCATTCACACCGGGTCTCTTGACCTCAAGCATGGAGGCCGAGTAGAGTGATCCCTTGTTCTGTTACTCATGATCGACTGGGAGCATCTGATGGTACAGATGGGAAATAGCCTGGCTTTGACGATCGCTCTCGATCCAGCTTTGCAGCCTCGGCTTGTCGCTTCTTTAGCAGTCTCTGCTGGTAAAAGGCGCTGGGTGATGTTAGTAGTCTCATATGTGAGAGGTGTAAGAGACTTACGTCTTCAACTCGAATACACGGGGCTCTTCTTCAGGTGCAGGACTGCTCTGTTCTTTGTCCTAGATATATAAATTAGTCAACAATCTTTTGTCGTGCGTCAAACTCACCTTGTCCTCGTCCTTCTTCTCATCTTTGTCCTTGTCTTTATCCTTGTCTTTATCCTTATCCTTATCCTTGTCATCCTTGTCCTTATCGTCTTTATCCTTCTTGGCTTCCTTTTCCTTCTTCTTCTTTTGCTTCTCCTCGTACTCCTTCAAGACGCGCTCTTTCTCCTCCTCCAGCTCCTTCTCGCGCTTCTTCTTGGCCGCTTCCTCATCGATCTTTGGTGTCGCAAAATACCGATCCTTCAAGTGAACGGGACAGACAAAGAAGAAGTCCTACCATGTGAATGCATGAGCCTTGAGTGAAAAATGAATTGTTTAAATTGTTTCGGCCTTGAGATTTCTCATCAGGCATACCTTCTTGTCTGGGGTGATGAGGACGGATGTGCTTGACTTGTAGCAAACGTCACACGCTTTGGCAGCTGAGTCAGCGACTTTGCGGTGTGTGTAGAGATTTGGAAACGTGGTAGACATGATGAGTTTCAAAGAGAGACAATAATAGTGACAATAATAGAGAGTGAGTGTTACTTTGTTGTGGTTGTGGTTGTGGTTATGAATTGGGCACCTTCGAAGCCTCGCGGGGAATTGAAGCGCGGGTCGCCTGACGTCAGAAGCTGATAGGGCGAGCATCCCCCTGAAAGTTAATGGCAGCACCTGTAACACCACTAAAGCTCGACTGTCCTAGCGTATGCGCCCTGACTAATAAGCGCTCTCCATCATGAATCGCTATCTTATCGCAATCCAAGGAAATATGATGACCTATGCATCTTGGATCGCCACGACCAACGGTAAACAATTCTTTTCACTCAAAACACTTCTTTTTTCCACTCAGGACAAAACCATTTATACATTGACACATATACGATTCGACCAAAAATGGGCAAAGTTCTCGATACAGACAAGCTGGGCTCCGTATTTGGCACCCGACCTGATATTCTCACTGGCATCCAGAAAGCAGCAGGTAAACAAACCATGAACCCCTGTAGACAACATTGTTCACCATATTCTAACAAATGTTCAAGATTCTCCTGCAAGAATCAACTTGTTCAATGAAATCGCCACCCATGTCTACGATCAATTACTAAGTGGAAGCGCTGAACCTGCCCACAAGAAGAGAAGAGTCGACCTCCAGCAAGCCAACGGAGCCGCGAATGGCACAAAGCCTGCTACCAAGGTCCAGACCAATGCCACCGACGAGACTGTCTTGCTCGAAATCAAGGAAATCTCCGTTTCCGTACCCCAGAGGAAGAAGTTTGAGTTGTGTTTTACCGACGGCCACATTTACGCTCGTGCGCCAAACACCACAGCTCCTATTCCAGCCATAACATACGCGTGGTCAGACATTGGTACGCGTTGCTGTCATGTTGCCCAAGGTTACGTGCTAATTTCTTGCCAGAATACGCCTTTTATCTCCCCGTACCCGAAAAGAACCAGGTCCAGCACAACTACATCCTTTTCCCACAAGGAACATGTCTTCCCTCCAAGACGAACCCCCCGACCGAAGAGCCGCTTGTCTTTACAGTACCCGCGACGCCGCCCAAGCAGGGCACGATAGGTGGACCTGACGCTGGAAGTGCGGCAGCCGTATCGGACAACTACAAGTCCCTCTTCCACTGGGCATTGAACCGCCATCTCAAGCCCATTGGCGTCGACATAACTGCATCAAACCCCAACAAGTTCCAGAGCATGGTGCGACAGCCTCACAGACCGAGCGAAAAGGCCGTCCATGTCAAGGCTTTCAGGGGCTCCAAAGATGGATACCTCTTTTTTCTCGAGACTGGCATTCTCTGGGGTTTCAAGAAGCCGCTCATGTTTATACCTCTGAACCGCATTGCCGCGACGAGCTTTACCAATATCCTCCAGCGAACATTCAACATTGCCATTGAGGTGTTTGCAGACGAGGGCGATGCGACAGAGGAGGTTGAGTTTTCCATGATTGACCAAGAAGATTATGGTGGTATCGACGACTACATCAAGAACAAACGTCTACAAGACCGAAGCATGGCAGAGCAGCGAAAGGCCAAGCTTGAGCTTGCTGAAAACAGAGCTAAGAAGACCGGCGAAGAAGGCGAGGAGGTAGAAGCTACAGCTGGTGGTGACATCTCAGAGCTTGCAAAGGCGCAATTAGACGCCGAGCAAGCGCTGCAGGACGAAGAGGATGAAGATGAGGAAGATTACGATCCTGGCAGTGATGCCGACTCTGACGGTTCAGGAGAGTCTGACGATGACGATAGCGATGATGATGATGAGGACGACGAAGATGACGAAGACGATGAAGGAGAAGAAAACCCAGAGGAAGAGGGCGATGAGGGCGATGAGCAAGCCGAGGAGGAAGAGGAGGAAGAAGAAGTCAAGCCAGAGGTGAAGCCAAAGAAGGAGGTCAAACCCAAGGTGAAGGAAGTCAAAAAAGAGGTCAAGCCAGAACCCGCACCATCGCCACCAAAGCCCGTCCAGCAACCTACTGTGAAATCAGGCTGGGCAGCATTGAGAAGTGTCCCTCGAGCACCCGCACCAGAGAGCATGGACCTGGACGAGGAGAAGTTTGACGTTGTTTAAGTCTGGTGTTTACTTATGTAACGATAGAACCGGTTGGATGGCGTACTTGACGGAGTGTGGTGTATAATATAGTTACAGAGAGCGAGTGTTATCGCATAAAAAACACAATTCGAGATCATCAAAGCCAAATGCTTACTGGTACATACACTGGGCAGTGATCAAAGTTCAATTAATAGCAACGAAAAGTCCAATTAATAATCCATGTGGTATCATATCGCAACCAACTCAAAGCAAAACAACATTCTCGTCATGCAACATCTTCCTTACTTCTGGAAGTAGCGCACTTCAGTTCTGCCACTTCGGTGGTAACTAGCAAGCGGCATGTTACACTATATCCCCGTTAGCACATCCCACCTTGACATCCACGAAGAGGGTAGACTTACATTTCCACACTGATGATGAACATCCTTCAACGACTCAATACAATAAGGAATACAACCCAAACAGGTAAAAAAGCAGACGCCCGCCGCAACAGCACTACACTCAAATCAGTATATAACCTTTGTCATAAAAGTATCTTACTTACTGCATCATTCCTCCAGACTCAGCCTTTGTAACCGTCATGGCTCTCACACCACAGCTAGGGCAAACTACCGGTGCACTCTGGCTTTGTAGGTTCTGGATCGGCACGCTGTGGTAGTTCTGCTGCTGGGCTGGTGGAAAACCTCCATCTTGTTGATGTGTAGGTGGGGGACTGGTAGGATGGTTGTTTGTAAGAGGCGGCTGGGCGAGGGGAGAGCTAAAGTCGCGGTTATCGTACTGCGGTGGTTGCTGGTCGTTGGGAATGCTCTCTTGAGCGTGCTCGGGGTGCTGAGATTGCTCAGCAGGCGGGCCGTAGTTGTTCGAAGTAACGGCTGTAAGCTAGTTAGTACAATACTCGTCTCATCAAGTATAAAGACATACTAGGTTTCTCCATTGTGATGATTTAGACTAGTATTATGGCTTGAACACTAAAGTAAGTCTGACACGATCTATCTATATCAGGAACCTTCTTGCGCTCGAGTTTATATATACCGTGGACAGAACGTGGCTATGATGAAACGATATTCTCGGAACTTTCTTAATCAAGGATCTAGCCCCGTCACACAGCCTTAAAGCTTAAAGGGCCATGCTTGGCTGACTGGGATCTTGAGGTCATATACCCAAGCGGTACAAGTCACCGGTTACGGGATGCCGAGTGCTGCTCCGTCACTGTGCTGCATGTTTTACTTCGCTGGTCATTACTGGAGGGATACGTCACGAAGGATTTCTAGACCGACGATCTCTTTTTTTACAGTGACACGTTTTTGTTTTCATTTGCCAGATGTCATGCAATAACAGGGAGTGAGTGATATATATAAACCTGGACAGAAAGGGGAGATGTTGGTTGGCAGACGTCACACTCTTGGCGGAGATGAGTGTGGCAGGACTTGTGGCTGTGCTTGAGGGTAGCATTTAAATATCACAAGGGGGAAGGGATTTACAGCAAGGCAGACTATGGATGAATTGTGTATTCTCTTTTGTAGTTGAAGTTGTTTGGTGTTCAGTCGACCAGAAGCCAAGAAACGAACGACACACCCAACCCAAGACAGCTTTGGCACTACCTACTTGCTGGCAACTTGACTAAATAACTGAAGAAAGAAGATATCAATGCACCTCCAACGCAGCGACAAACAAGAAAAGCTTAATAGTAACACAGCCATCAAATACTGACTTGTCCGATACTCCCGAACGCTCAAGTGACGTGGTCCTCACCCCAGTCATTGTTACATGTTTCCCAAACTCAAATCACAATCCCAGCAAATAGCCTATATCCGGTATGGTGTAGTGGCTAACATTTCGCGCTCTCATAACCTGAGAGATAAGTTCCGCGGAGCCCAGGGTTCGATTCCCTGTACCGGAGTTTCTTTTTTGCATCTTTCCCTACCAGTTGGCCCATTTTTTTTGAGACCCTCTGTCAAGCATCGTGTGATTTCGATTCCAGACTCAAGATTCCCGGCTCTTATTTCCAAGTATTATCTTATCGCTCACTATCTTATCACTCCACCTCTAACACGTGACCTCAACTCCAAACTTTCCACTCCATCATCACGACCCTCACCTAGTCGTCGCCCAATTGTCCATCCATTGCCAGCTCTTCTTCGTCGTCGTATCCCACTCCCATCTCTCGCAAAAATGGCCGGCCGTCATAAACCGATTCGTCTCCCCCCTCTCAAGACGCTCCGCGTGCACAACCCAAAGCGCCAGGTTGAAAACCCCTGCATTGCCATCATGTCTAGTGTTCTCGGTAGATCTCTCCTTCCCTGCTCACTCTATACACAAGAAAGAAAGAAGGCAGAGCTAACAATTGGCAGCATGCTGGGCTTCAGCAGGTTACAACGCAACAGGCTGCGCAGCAGTAGAAACCCAGCTCCGAAAATGCATGGACGGCCCCAAAGCTCCCCCCGCGCCTACGAATACTATCAATTACCATTTGGCGCGTATGCAACAGTACATGACTGGACCTAGGAAGCAGAAGTAAACGACTCAAAAAAACACAAAAGAAACAAACGAATGGGAATGCTTCATTTTGAGCTGGGGCCGGTAGAAAAAGAGCGCTGCTTTACGAACGAACGGACGAATTGGATGGAAAGGAATGGGAGGGATATCGATCACTGTGTAACAATACCCGTACGGGGATGGAAAGAAGAAGTAAGAAGAGGAGATGTATAAATATCTCTGTACAATTACAATACGAATGATTACAAGTCAAGACATGCGGACATAATACAGGGACTCAATGGCAAGTCTACACGAGCCAATTCTCGTTCACAGACACCAACACAGACCAAATCTTCATTCAAAGTGTTTGCATTTCAACTACCTCACTCTGCAAATCACACTCTTACTATAAAACCACAACCACAACTATACCCCCCATCATGAAGCGCACACCCAATGCCCATATTCCCCTACGCCCCTTCGTCTTTCCTTTCTATACACACAGACAACGAGGGGGAATCCCAACAAAAGGAACGACAAACCCGGGAGGGAAGAAGAAAGAGACGGAAAAAGAAAAGAACAGACGAGAAAAAAAAAGTAAATGACAATAAACGAGAAGAATTACAGAAACGCCCCCATATCTTAAAAAAGTAGCGCCGGATCCCATGAAAAAATGTGTAAAGTGAAACTGACAAGATGTTGATGTGATCCCAGGAACCGAATAATAATGACTCCATGGGGTGTAAGTGTTGGGAGGGCTATCGAATGACGCCATTCAAGACGCTTTACATATCTCTGACGAGCGTTTGCGAATTGAGTTTGTAAGTAACAGCCCCCCGATCAAAAAGTAACCCAAGAAAAGTGCGTCCATCAGGACGAAAGAGTGGCTCGAGTTGGCAGTTCTCGTTAGATGATGACAAAAAGGAGATGTGTTCGAAAAGTCGAGTCGCTTGCCGTCTATATGGTATGATTCGGCCATGTCCAGCCGTCCAGACGCCCTTGGTTGTTCGTTATCGTGCCTTGATCATGGTATGGTATGAGTTTGAAGTAAAATGTATGATGTCTCTTTCCGTGCGCCGAAAAATGCGGTAATGATCCGTGGGTATCCCAAGCACAATGCACCATTTCTACCTCCTCTCCGGGTGTCGATCGACATTGGGTGCGCGCGCGTGAGGTGTCTAGGCCGTGTCGCCGACGCAGAAAAGCTCTATCTCTCCTACGCCTCCAGAGTACATGTTCCTGACTCCTTCGCGCCACTCCATAAAGGCGATCTGGATGTCGTCGTCGCCTTCAATGGCAACGTAGTCGCCGTCTTCGTCGCGGTATCGCAGCTTGAGCATGCTCTTGCTGATGCTGCTGGTGGTGAAGCGGGCGAGCTTGGCATCGATGCGGTCGACCAGAGATTGGTAAGTGATGTTAAAGGCCACCACCAAAGTAACGTAGTTGCCCGACTCGCAGTTCACTCGAACCTTGAGCTGGGTCGGTAGAGGGATCTCGGGGCTCAATGGGTTCGCCGATGGTGGCGGCATTGTTGCTGTGCCGAGAGCTGGAGACACAGTTCGTGAGTTTGCAGCAGCAGCGTCGACACGTAGTATCTGGTTTCCACCACCTGGCGTGATTGATCGCGGGTGAACTGGTTGAGCAGGGAAATGGTTCATGCTTCCACCCACGCTTCCCGTGGGCTTGTGCATGCGTTCTCGCTGAGCTCCAGGACTGTTAGTCTGGGCTCGAGTGGGTTGATCATTCCTGGGTGATCCTGTTTGATCTCGAGAAAGGTTCGGGTTGTGGCCAGGGTGCAAGTGTTGAGGAATTCCGGGCACTGCTGGGATGTTTCCGTGGCTAGGTTGACGAGTACGTGGCATTCCTGGTCCGTTAATATCGGGAGTGCTGTACGAACGGTTCCTCTGCTGTGCCGCCAAGGCGGCTTGGCTGCTGGAGGACATTGCTGGCAGCGAAGGTCCTCGTGGGTTGCGAGCAGGGTTTGGTGAAGGACCATCGCGAGATGGAGCACGGGGCATCGCGGGAGCAGTATATCGGTTGCCGTTGGCGTCTTCCCACTGTTGTGGGTTGGGAGTGGCACTCTTGGGGAATCCGTATTGAGGTGTCGAGAACATTCCACTGGTAGTGCTGGTCCTTGTGGAAGCTGGTGACTCGGTAACAGGGGAGAAGTAACTGTCGCCGGCCCAGGCACTGGGCGAGTGGGCGCCGTTTGGTTGAGTCTGAAGACTGAGTGATCCGGGTGGTGCAGGCAGGGGGAATCGGGGTGGAGGGGCTCGTACCATTCCGGCAAGAGACGCAGAACTTTCGCCAGTTCCTGCTCGAGCACGGAGATTGTTGCTGGAAGCTGTCCGAGGACCCAAACTCATGGGATGGGTGACTCCAGGGAATCCGGCAGGTGCTGTTGCTGGACCGATATCTTCGTCGTCCTCGTCGTCGTTTTCCTTAAGGTAAGGATTCTCCAGGCCAGCTACTTGGTCTCGTGTCCAGGCAAAGTCGGTTGAAAGCGTGTCCGAGTTCGTTGATTGGCGTGGCACATTATGCTTCCTCTGGGTCTCCAGGGTGTTCACCCATTTCTTCAAGGTCTCCTCGTTCAAAAACTTGATGATAAAGTTCTCAACACCTGGGTCTCCCTTCCACCAGATCTGCACGCTGTGGCTGCCTTTGAATAGTTAGTTCTGCTAATCAGGATGTCCGAGTTTCAAAACTCACCTGGCTTGGTGAAGGACACGATATCGGTCACGTTGGTCATGAAAATGCGACCCTTTAATTGAAGCTTGGCGCTCTTGTTTCGGGCCTTGGGGCCTCCCGAACGCAACTTGTCCTTCTTATCCTTGCTCTTGCTTGATGAGATTTCCTTGCAGCACAGAAGGATAGATTCGAAGAGGTAGATCTCATACTTTAGGTGTTAGTAAAATTCGTGCGAGTTCGAATAGAGCCAACTTACATCTTTCTCTTGATCTGTCTTTCCAGTGATGACTCCGTACACGCCATGCAAGAGGAGCTTGCCAAACTGCTCCACCTTGTGGCTCTTCCAGTCTTCCACACGGCTGGTGAGATCCTCGACAGCTTCGTCCAAAAGATCACGGTTGACTGCTTCGTTGGCTTTAGACAAAACCCTTTCAGCGGCTTCGCAACCAGTGGTCAGGTCCATCTTGACCTCGTCATCCTCAGTTTTCTTGTTAAGATCCTAATGTGTGTTAGTTGCTGGTCAGCTCGTGAAGCGCATCAACCCACCTTGAGCAACAACGGGTATTTGACCAGTCTTTGCATGGGCTTGAGCAGGAAACCATCGAGAGTGTTGTAATCGGCTGCGACAGGGTGCGAAGAACGTTGGATCTTGTCGAAAACCTGGTTGGCGACCTGGGCGGCCTTGCGCTGGTTTGCGATAAAGGGCTGGTAAATGTCGATCAAAGCATCCTCGTAGTGGACAAACGGAGCTCCCCATCGTTGGTTTAGAGCAGGCATAGAGTTTGTTGTTTCGACTCGAATAAGGAACCGGCGCTGGAAGTCGAGAATTGCATTGATGTTGAAGAAGATCTGATGCAGGGTATCGCCGGGAATCTCGCCTTGCTGTTCGAGCGTCTTTTTCAAGTCGTGCAGATTCTCGAGATCTTGGACATATTTTCGCTCGGTGTCGACAAGTTCCCTAATAATATGATCTCGGTATGTCATCTGGCCACCGGTAGGCTCGTTGCTCTCGACATCCGGTTGAGCTTGCATGAGATAGCCACGTTCCTCTGCTCGGTCCAAGACGTAGTTAACAACCTGAGTAACCTATAACAATTGATGAGCCCGGTTCACAATGACGACAAAAGAGTCACAAACCTTGACAAAACCGCTTGTGTCAGTACCCATCAAATCAGTGATGACAAAGCTCTGAGTAGAAGGAATCTCTAGCTCCTTCATGCATGCCTGAACGAATTTGAAGATGGCGATCTTGGACTTCTTAGCTTCATTAGCGCTACTGGAGTCGTCGACCTTGAGCTCCTCATTCGGTCGCAGAGCATTGTAGATGAGAAGCAGAGGGTATCCGGAGCGGAAGAGGTTCCATAGAGGATCGACGGGATCCGTGGGGTCTAGCTCGTCGAGATAGGGACCAAAGCCGGGGACTTGAGCCAGGCGCTGCTTGAGAGAGATGCAGATCTGGTACAGAGATCGCGAAGCATCGGCCTTTTGATTGATGATGTTGGCCGTGGCATGGACAGGACCGCCATTCGTAGGTGTGATTGTGGTGGCGGTCGCTAGGGAGCTTAACGAAGCTGAGGAGCCAGTGTAGGCAGTCGAGCCCGAAAGCTGGCTGGCGCGCGGCGCATGGTTCATACTGGTCTGCGGAAGGCCACCGAATCCGTTGGAGTTTGGCTGAAAGGCCGGAGTTGTATTATTTCGAAGCAACGGGGCATGGGCCATAGCCTTCTACGCCATCCGTCGAAAGATGAAGCGTTGGGAGAATGGATAGGCGGCGACAGCGGCGGCGATAGCAGCAGGGAGATGCGAGGCAGACGTTTGTTGTCGAGGGAGGTTCGGGACAAGGTACGAATGTCTAGGGATATCGCTTGGCGTCGACTCAGGAACGTTTCAACGAGCGGTTCGACGTCATTCGGCGGTGAATCGAATCGAAGTGTAAGACTTTGGCTGCTTTGGCGGGCGCTGGGGATTTCGCAGTCTTGACTGACCCAGACAGGCGGGGTAAGGGGTTGAGTTGAGAAAGGTGTCGAAGTGGTTTGTTGAGAGAATCGCGAAGGTGAAGGGATAAAAGACGGATCGCGGGTGGAGGTGGCTCTCGAAAACGGGCAGCTCTATACAGGAGGTAGTCCGGGCCTGGTGATGGCTGGTCTTGAGTGTAGTATAGAGGTGGTGGTCTCGGGGACAGTCAGGCGGTGGAGCGATCGAAGGGGGGTCTCAGTGATGGAAGCGGATCGACGATGCCGGTGTTGAAGAAAGAAAGAGGTTTGAGTTCTAGATCTGGCAGGCGGGCCAAGTAGTCCCATGTGAGATGATTAGGACAAAGAGGAATGAACAAGATTAATTAATCGTCAAAGTTTAATTCTCTTTTTTGTTTTTGCCTCTTGAGTTCAGAGTCAAAGGAGACAGGACAGAATAGAACAGACAGCGGGCAGACGAACGAGGCTGGGCTGGGCGTTGATTTAGGTTAAACCAAACGGCAGATGTTTAAAGGAGGAAGGAATGGCCACTGGCTGGGAGAGCTGGACCGGAAGCGCTACTGGACTGTTTAGCGGGGGGGGCTGCTGGCGTTGTAACTGGAGCTGGAGTTGCAGTTGGAGCCAGTGAGTGGAGGGTTCAGTGAGTAGGTGTCAGTTTAGGTGATGCTCTAGGCGCTGGGCTGACTGATTGGACATGGATTTGTTCACATGCTGATTGTGATTCGATAACTGACAGATAGTTCATGTAAAATCTGTGTAACTGTCTGTACCTCAGATCGAGAAAGACACGAGTTGATGATCTGGAGGGGGATCAGAATAGGGGATCAGGATTACCCAGAACTGCCCAGTGCACAACATCACACAGTCGACACTGTACTACAGGGCGCAACTCCAACCGATAGAGTCCGTGCGGATGAGTGAGTGACTTAACTTTTAGGGGACGTGCATTTCTTTTTGGGCTTGGGCATTAACAGCATCTTTTTTCCCCAGTGCTTCGCTTCTTGTTTCGAACTAGCCCAAGCCATCTTTTTCTTTCTCTCTCTTTGTTTCCGGAATTTCAATTCATACTATATTTATTTCCCTTTTTCTTGTTAAAGGATCGATCGACGAGCGATTAAGTTTTATGCCAAAAAGAAGGTTTCTAGAAAAAGAGATCCCTTGTTTTAACGCATGAATCGTACCGTACCTAAACTAAAGCAAGACCCTGATCCTCACTTGACAGCAAGAGTAAAAAAAAGAAATGGTCGGTCGGTATTGATTGTGTTACCAAGCATTCACTAACCACTTCTAATCCATGCTCGCTCAGAATTTATGATTCAGGGATCAACAGGGGTGTTAATCCCAAATTCCCATCCGCTATCGAACACATCACCACAAACTAGACTGCTAGTCTAGTCTGCTCAAGCTAAAGCACAAGAAATCTTGCTGTCATGACCATCACATGGGAAATACAATTCCATCCCAAAACAAGATTGACGCCCAAAGGAGGGCCTGATAGAGACAGAAGAAGAGGGGCTTTGAGAAGGCCGATACCATGGAACCATGGCATGGCCTTGACATGGATGAGCCCCTGAAACCGTCAGAATGGGTGGTGGTGTGGTTCCCCCTCCCCTCCCCTCCCCTCCCTTCCTTCTGGAAGGCCGTACAGTAACAGACTGCATTGCATTTGCATGAATCAATTGTTGATGAGAATCGGAGGAATCAATTCCGCATTACAATCGCACGATCCGAAAAGCATCCATCTCAACGCGCGTTATCAACAACCGTCCGTCTTGAGCTATTGTCACCATCGCTAGGCTCAATCTACCGTTCAAAGCAACGCCATGTCGCACTGACTGCGGCGGTTACCCAGGTCCGGATACTCGTACACTCACTCCAAATCCCAATTGTCCACCGATTCCCTCTCAAAAAGCAATTCCTCAGCAGATCTTTGCATAAAAAGCAATGCCACTATCCGATATATTTTCTTTTTATCGTCAATAGACTCGGTCAATCATCCCATCAGCACATTAATCCCCGAGTCTATCCGTCAAGAAAGAAAGAAAAAAGACCCTTCAAAAAAGAAGCAACCATGGAATCCCACTCAACCCCCCCTTGCGTTACATCATGGATCCTCTGCAAGCCTCTCGATAGGTCGTCGAGCTCTTCATCTCTGCAAGCTCAGGGGGAGCGCGCTCGCTAGCTCTCCCCTAAGGTAGAGAAGGTTTCATGGAACCTTCGAAAAGATTGTCCAGCGACCCGGACGTGGAACCCGGCTCCTCGATCTTGTGCTTTCGTCTGTTGGTTCTGCACAATTTAAATTTAATGCTTCTCTGAAGCGGGGGAGGACTAATCTAGCAGCTTAGGTACTCTGAGTCTCCGTGCATTGCGGCACATGGCAATCTGAAACGACCGGTTTCAATGCACCATCTTAAACAGCTCTCTATCATCACGCCAAGTCAATGTTACTCATTCATATGAGGAGCTTGCACAGATTGAATTCCAAATACAACAGTCGATATCTCGATACAACACAGTACACGCCAATCTGGAAGGAGAGCAGCACTCAAACTCACGCTTTGAGACTAAAGTGAGTAGCTTGAAACATTCGACTTCCCGCTTTTGCTTCCTGCATGGTCTCTTTATGCCTCAACTGCGACGCAGCGATGATCATTCACACAAGCGCCTCGGGGATTAACCAGATTTCGTAAACGATCAGCGTTCTGTCTACTGTGCAATGTCCGTCACCGTTCAGAGTAGACTTTTTGCGTATCGTATCAGCCATCACCCGAACGCTGTGAAACTTTCGTTTCTTTTTCTGTCGCGATCAAGTGCGATAGGCTAAACAAAAGCCCGTATCATTAATCCCCGACGTCGGTCTTTTGACTTTGACGGCGATCCCACGAGGCGCACAAGGTAATAAAGTGCTATCCCGACTGTGACGGTGGAGAGGTAGTCTAGAGTTCATGCACTACCAGAATTGGAAATACTTCCGCCATCAGTTAGAGGGCTTTTTCGTTTCAAGAAAAAAAGCCTCCACATATTGATGATGTTTTTGTGTTCCAGCCTTGTGGGTTTCATGGATAGCAACCTTTTGTGGCTTCTCGTGGCGCATCTTGAAACGTGGTTTGGCTGCGTTAGACTCCGGATCGGTGGCTGTTTCGAGCTCATTTTTCAATCGTAGATGTGCATATGCACATGCACGAGAATTATATGCCGATGGTTAAAGTGTTGAATGCGTTTGGTGTGTTGTTTTGTGTGTTTCAACGGCGCTTAAAGCTGTGGCGCATATATGGATGCGTACATTCGTTGATGTTCTTCAGGTCGCAGAAGAGGTGGCCACTATAAACAAGAGACGAAATTGGTAGGACAGCTTATGGGACTTGGCCCATTATTTATGTTCATTTATTTTTGACCCCAAAGCTTAGACGTCATCTTTCTGCTACAGTACCCGCCAGACTACCCATCTCTCCTGGGTATTGGACTGCTTCTATGTAGCAAATACCCCAGACCTGGTGCTTGGTACATATTTGAACAAGTCTGATGATGTAATAAATGACATCGGATGCTACGGCATGACTCTTTTCCAATCCCGTCTCACGAAGCTTCGCGAGATAGTTGTCAAGGTGACTACCCTGTATCTGTACAACTTGTGAGTCTAGAAACATCACTATTGTCTCCTTTGCTGTCAGTAGTAGTGTAATTAATGACTATGTTTCAAGTGACATAAGTTCTCCTCATTTATTGTATTTTTTAGTCAATTTTAGATAATCCTCCTTGTATATAGAGTTGCTGTCATAAGGGACAACACATAGTCTACTTGGGCATCGTTGGGCTTTTAGTTCATGACACAACAGTGGCACCAGCTAGTCACGACAAACAAAGGCACCTGATGGAAACAAAAGAACAAATCTAAAATACAAACTCTCAAAGTGACATCGTCTCTCCTTTGAACTTCGTTCCAAAACACATGAATTTTGTTAAAGCGGAGGCATCATCGCCCATCTTCTGTTGATAATCGATGCTGATTCGTAGACCCTCGGCTATCATCAACAGTGGGTTAAAAGGCCAATCACTTCCCATTGAAGTAGGCCACCCCGCGTCCAAATCATCTGGCGGTCTGCGGCTCAAAACTATTATTCCAAAAGTCTAGTCTTTTGGGTATTATTATATATCACTCGTTGCTCAAAAAAGGTGAGCGAGACCGTCATACACACACTCATTACCTTGTTTACCCTGGCGGGGACGAGAGGGCCTAGCCAAAGAAATAAGAGAGAGAGACAGAGACAGAGTTTTGACTAATGCGGGACATGAAGTTTTTCCAAAATACACACACACATACATATACCTACACACGCTGCTGGCCTGCTTAACCATTATGGTACAACTCGTCACAGTAGCTCTGCACCATCGAGACCACTTTTCCGTCGGGAATGCTCGACGAGTCTTCGACAAGCAGGCCTATCACTGGAGCATCATGATCATACCCGAGGGAGGCCAGTCGGAGAACTGCCACTCCTTCGATGCCACCGACGCCTCCCACATCAACCCCGTCACCTTCCGCATGAACAACCCTACCATGGACTGGTGGTTCCGGTCCGAGCTGGACATCAAACCGCAGCGCCATGAAAAGCTGCTGGGACGCATCGTCATTGGTGAGATGCCCGACGAGGTGTCGGGCGAGGAGCTGGGCGACTTCTTCCAAGGGATCCCCTTGCCCATGAAGAACACGAATCCTCAGCAGAGCTCCGTGACGTGGATCATGGACGCCATCCAGGCCCTGCAGGAGAAGGGCTGGACCCACGATTTTGATTTGGACCGCTTTAAGAACTTTGCTGTCACTTATGCTGATGAGAAGATGAAGGGCGCCGAGGCCGAGGAACCAGATTTGAAGTTTTATGAGAGTTGGAAGGCTTCTGTTCTTTAGATCTATGTCACGTCATGTTCTGTTCTGTTCTAGGAAGGGAAGGGAAGCGAGATAGATTACCTCTGCCGGGGAAGCACGACTATAAATGATATCCACAGCATGCCGAGCTACGAAATCTATACTGCTGTTTTTGATTTCAAACAAACACCAACACATCTCTCAACACCACAGACTCAGTTTGGATACTACATCAAGACTTATAGGCCAAAAGAACCATGCCCTTCAAGACTAGACGTCGGCTTTATCCGAGTCTACCCAAGCTCATCCTGAGTCTAGACCAAGGCTGGAAGCTCCCGAGAAGCATGGGTCCACACTACCTTGTCTCAGTACCTTTTCCGACCTCAGTCTTGCAGTAGTGTTACTCCCCGCCTATACCTATTACATACCCAACTTGGTCGACTCCAGAATAGCCTCAAGCTCCAAGACGACATCGTTGTAAACCTCTTGTCTAAACCCATCCTCGTCTAACCCACGAGTCTCGGTGCAGTCTATACATCTCTGGATAACGGCTTGATACGCCGTATTAATCAAAGCAACCCTTTCCAACAACTTATGTGCCGCAATTGAATTACGAATCACACCGTTGTAGTCACCATAAATGGGCTTCTCGTCCGGCGACCGGAGTTGTTCGAAGGACTGTCCAAGGATTATCTCTAGAAGAAGGATTCCTAGTGCAAAAAGCGTGGGGTTGTTCAATGGGATGCATCCGGATGCGGCGGTAGGATTTGGGAGTTGTGAGGGATATTCTGGAAAACTTCGTAGGAGAAAAGGGTATTTGTATGAAAGGGTTTCATCTCTTCGAAAGAAATGCACGTTTTTTCTTGTCAAAGCTTCTGGAAGCCAAGGGGTTTTGCTCAGCTGAAGAACACTTGATGCGATGGCGAGCGCAAGTTGAACCTTCTCGGCGAGGGAAATTAACGGCTTGAGGCCCCTTTTGCCCTCCAGGATGTCACTCAAAGTCACTATCGACCAGCCGTCACTGCTGGCTATAGTTCCTAACGGATACACTCGGAAATGTCGATCAGCACATTCTGTATCGATAAGATGGCCGTAACAGGCGGGCCGCGCTTGTCTTGCATTTCTCAGAGCCGTACAAAGGTCGAGGGACTGCTTCGTGAAAATTTGCCTCTCTTCGTCAGAGGTTTTGATGAAAGCGACATCCGTGGCGGGACGGCTCAATGATGCCATTGCTGATTTGACATCGTGTGTTGACCTTGTGGAACTCATGAATGATAAGCTTTGCTTGATTCTGAATGACACTCTCTTCATAGTTTTTGTCTGAATTTGTGGTGGACATGGCTGTGATCCTATTTTTTTGACCGAACTTGTTGTTTTGATATTGACCTCGTCCCAAAATCGCTTTCTGATTGAGGCCTCTACTATTTCAAATGAAATAACCAACCTGAACTGTGTATTTCTCAAAACTTTCTCGTCTTCGCACTCATATCCTATTTCAATGAAGCGTGGAGAAAGCTCAAGGCTTACATCATGTGCATCAGTGCAGATGATGCTAGAACAGAGTGCTCTATAGATACTGGTCGAAAGGTCTCTTAGGATCTTGAGAAGCTTGCCACGAGACTGTTTCCTTCGACTGGGTTCGAGTCTTATACTCAGTTTAGTCAACGTCTCCAGGTCGCTGATACCTTTTGATATCGTAGCAATATCATCTTTGTAGTCATCTCTGTTGAGGCGATACAGAAGCTTTTTGAATTCTCGGGTCATGCGAGTTTTGTTCACCCACTCAACCTAGTCACTGTTAGTGATGGGGTGACATATGAGATAGATCGTGTTACCTGGCCACCTTGAGATATTTGCACCCTCAGTCGTCCCATGATGGTCTCAAGTGCCTCTTTAATCTCAGCAACAGTCTCCTCAAATGGACTGTAGGCATCCCAAAGCCTCCGCCGAATCCTCTCATTCGTTTCGGGGACTCGCCAAAGGGGCCCGAACGGACTAAGCAGCATCGGCTCAATATCTCTCTGCGGTACCACGTCACTGATGAGAAGATCGCAGACGTTGTATAATTTCGCTCGTTCCGTGGTCAATTGGCGATTCAGACTCTTCAGCTCTGACTGGGCTTTGCCCCAGTCGCGCATGAATTTGCAGTAGGTTTCCAAGGCTGTGACGAGCAAGGGGAGCGAGCCCAGGACTGTGCCAGCGACTTCGAACCCAGACATGATGAGACGCTGTTCAACGAGGTTCTCTGAATCGGATTTCCGTATTTTCGGGAGTGGGTGGGAATGGTAGGCTCTGGTTAAGTCTTGTGAGGTGGAGGACGAGTCTTACAGCCTGCATATAACGAGTCCAAACAACCCTTGCCGATTGCCACTGAGGCGCATACCCCTCTTTCAGCTCAAATCATCAAGAGCCTCATCTTGGAGGGTTCGTTTATCGTGTCTGTTTCTTATTATTAGCGCAAGGCATCAGGATCAAAGCTCAACATATCAACGCTCGCAAAGCGACAACAGGCGATAACGCACACAGCACCTGATCCAACAGTTGTCTTGTTACTAAAAGTTCAAGTAACATGAGACAGACCATATCATGGAACACAATAAAAAACCAGAGTCAATTGCAAGCCATGTTGCAAAGACGTTCGAGGCTTTCCAAGACCTCGAAACCGCTCTTGTTCAAGTTACTAGCTCTGATGAGTCTTCGGAATGTGCCACCCTCAAGAGCCTCTTACCCGCAATAGAAAATGACTTCACTCGTTTCAAAATGTGGGCAGGTAATCAGGCAGCTCACCAACGTGGCCCTTCCTCTCTAGATTATCGACTTAGGGAAGCACCTCACCTGCAACAGCAGGTAATCTATCTCCTCAAAGATATGTGCGAATCTTTGGAGGATGTATCAGCCAAAGTTTCTCAGAGCTCAGAGTCTTGGGATCAAGCTCAAAAAAAGGAACGAGATCAAAATACTCAAGACAATGCCGTCTCTTCTTTGGACTCGGCTGAAGATGAAGAATCTGATTTCTCTGACTCTGATTCTGATATTTACTATGATACACCAACTGCGGCAATTACAACGCCCTTACTAGACGTAGGGGAAGCTATAGACTGTCTCTTACGCCTCTCGGTGGCCATAGCGAATCCTGCACCCCACGAACGCTTTCAGAAATCCGGGGCTGAGGACATCTCCTTCTACGAAACGCATGACATCGCCTATGTCAAAGATAAGTTCCCAAAACTCGATAGTCTGGCAAGTGCACTGGGAAGATCCATCACCCGGCGACGTCAGTTCTTTAAATACCGCCACGCTCATCACGAAAAGTTAGCTTCCGGCATTGAAACGGTGGCATCAAATGAAGTTGCCGACACATGCTACACAGAGGTTGTTCCAGAGACAATAACTTCCTCTTTACCTGAACACTTTAAGACGATGGCCAAGTTTGACCCACAAGCCGCCGTTATTGATGAGGATATTGGGTCGGATACCGGAATATCGCAGACATCTTATGCCACCTCGGCTGGATTCATATTTGAAGGGACAGATCAAGACACGTGTGAGCATGTAACTCCGCTGCGGGTGCCTCCTCGACCTAGTGCTGCGACAAATGGCATATTCGAGTGCCCGTTCTGCTATAGAATGACATCTGCCAGGACTAGAGCAGCATGGAAGTAAGTTCAGTCGTTCATTTGAAGCCTCAAGTTCATCAAGCGCTAATAGCACTCGGCAGACGACACGTTTTTGGAGATCTTCGTCCATACACCTGTGTTTTCCCTGATTGCGCCGAATTCAATACAGACTTTCACCATCGCCATGACTGGCAATTGCACGTTTCCAAGTTTCATTGGCGATCCTGGTCTTGCCCCTTAAGATGCCAGCAGCAATTCTCGTCCAATGCAGAGCTTTGTAGTCACATCAAATATCACCATCTGCCAACTGGAACCGAAGAAGAAATTAAATCCATCACAGCTCTTGGTGAAAGGCCTGCCCCAGATGATATTTCCAGCCCTTGCATTTTGTGCGGTCACTCTATCGCCGGTTTAAAAGAATACGTTAAACATGTTGGCAAACATCTTGAGCAGTTGGCTCTTTTTGCTCTGCCAAATTTAGAAACAGAGGATTTGAAGGTAGAGGCAGGGAGCAACGAGCAAGACACTGACAAATCTGTGACAGATTCCAACAGCTTCCACGGTTCCTCAGCAAGCCCATCACCAACCCTTGTATCCCAGCAACAGACAGGCTCTGCTTTGCCTGTTGAGCAGAGAGAGCAGAGAGAGCAGAGAGAGCAGAGAGAACAAGAAGAACAAGAAAGAATGATATGGCGATGCGTAAGTAATATGAGACCAGCTCCATTGGTAGCATGCTGATTTATCTAGTGTAATTGTAATTGCGGCCTCTGGACCCTCAAGACCGACATCGTTTGCCCTAACTGCAATGTCCCTCGCTGTACGCGATGTTTTTTTTTTTTAAGTTCGTTAGATAGATAAGACGACTCCGTTTGAAAGCAAATATCATGATGAAGTTAAACCGTTATTCTGTCTCTATTATCAGTGGTCACCAATCTCAGCATGTCGAGGTAGGTCAAGAGGAACTTGACGAGTATTCTCAACTGGAAGTTGACATTAAGGGTTGATCAAAGGTTGATAACTAAGCCAGCAGGCCATTCATTGTTTTATCAGTAGCGAACGATGCTCCTACTCATTAATTAACAAAGAGACTACGATGACATCATGCCGGCTATTCGGAACGTCTGCATCACACACAATATGGAAAGACTTCTTTTTCAATGCAACGCCACAAGTCTATAACAAAAGATCCAATCTTCTATTCCCAAGCCCTATATCAATAGTACAAAACAAACGCTAGTCATGATAGCAAATCATACAAAATCAATCCCTTTCAGAGCCTTCACTCATCATTACTCCACTGCCACGCCTCCTGAATGGCCTTCCAGTACTTCTCAGGATGCTCACGCATGTGTCCAACATGGTTTGTTCCGTCGAAAAGCTCCTGTCTCGTCTCGTATCCTCTCTGCTGCGACTCAGCGATATATCCCTCGATATCCATATGAGAAATGATTTCATCTTCCTTGCTGTAAAGATACAACCTCTTCGAATCCAAAGTCTCGTAGGTAATATCGTCGACAGTACGAAGGGCAAAAGCACCAGAAGGCTCGCTGCCTATCAACTTTTTGAAAATAACATCCAGGGTCAAAACAAAGCCCCAAATACCCTTTGTCACAACAAAAGGCCAGGGGAAGAACTTTGCAGTACCGATAGCCATTGCATGAGACCACTTTCCAAGTCGTTCCCATGACCAGAACGGATTTCCAGGTGTTGAATCCAAAACCAAAAGCTGATGCGGCAGCGTTCTGCCCTGCTTATCCGCAAAAGCCTTGAGCGTGGTAGCATAGCTGATAGCACCAGTGTTGGACATGCTATGCACAAGAATAGGCGCAGTCTTTTCATCCAAAAGACCATTCAGGTTATCAATGACAACCTGCATAGCGCGCATTCGCGTCTCGAGACCTGTAAACATGGCATCGGAGATGGGACTCAGAATGATGATTTGCTTGGAATGAGGGAATAAAGCGCGGTAGCCGTCTGCGTATTTCCCGACATGTCTGGCTTGGCCGTCACCCCAGCCGTAGATGAGAATAGCTGCTGGATGATCGGAGGGTGTGTTTTCTGATGAGTCGTTGCTGATGAGGATGTTGGCGTTGATGGCGTTGAAGCCAGCTAGCTGAGGAAGTTTTTTGCCTGACATTTTGAGTTTATGTTGAAGTTGAAATATGGACTATGAGCTGAGAAGTGGAAATAAGGTACTATAGATAAAAGGCAGCTTTTATACTTTAAATAAAAATAAGAAAAAGACACTAGTCGATCATGAACACGTCTATTGCTGACGTTGTACCACAGGATAGGAGATTGATTACAGATTATGTTGGGGCGATGCAAAAAGAGAAAAGTCCGTCGGACATGTTTTGCAACGTTTCGGACGAATTACTCGTTTGGGCTCCGCTCTCACCAAAAAAAGCTTTGGACTAGAACTCAACAATATTTGAAGCCGAGGCTTTATTAAATACCGAATTATCTTATGGAATTAAGGAGAGATCGTAAGATCGAATGATGCTTATTGGAGACGGTGAGGCTCTTTTCGGATACGACGTTGGGTTTAATTGATTCTAGAAGTCAAAATTAACGTCGCTTCATGTGGAGACGGAGAATTGGGGATGATGGACAAAAATGGCATGGATCTTGACGTGTGTCAGAGTCAGAAGCTAGACTAATATCCGTCTTAGTCCAGTCTCTCAGTGTGTGCCGTCTTACTCAGATTAGGTTGCTGACATGAGCACCACTTACAAAAGTCATCTGGTGATATAGAGGGTAAGGGGGAGGAATTTTGATAAAGCTGTCTCGTTGTGGATGACAAAACACATCCCTAGAGTGTTATCCATGGTCAGATGCACCAGACCAGAGAAAAGGCATCACATCACAAAGTGCGGTCTAGTTGAGTTACCATTATATATTCATTATAATCCAAATCCAATGCTAGTTAGTGAGTGGCGTCAAGTAAAACACAGCTGCCTCCGTATGCTCATATCTATCCAATTATATCCCAAGCAAGGTATCAAACATAAATCAAAATACTTTTAAAACGCAGCCTTGACCTTCCATCCAACACGATGAACTCTCGCTGCGAAAATAAAGGTAGTGCCAACGAAACAAAACACTCCTGCATAAACCTTTACCCCAATCCAACCATTGGGCTTCTCAAGAATTTGGCCGCTGATGGGATTGGTCGTCAGTCCACCAAGGGACGACACAAAAAACACCATGCCAGTGCGGAAGCCAATCTCTTGCATGGGCGAAATCTGAGCGACAAGGGGTGCAATGAGAGAAACGTAGGCGCCAGAACTGTATCCAAAGAGGGCAGCAAAAGCGATGAGGCCATTTTGCGTGTTGCATGGAATCCAAAGAGCCAAAATCCAGATGGTAGACAGATAACACACAATGATGAAAATGTTGTAACGACCAATTTTGTCGCCGAGAATTCCCGAGATGATACGTCCAAAGAGACTCGCGGCGTTGAGGATAGGAATCAAATACTGAGCAAAGTTGGGGTCCACACCAGCCTGCAGCGCTTGGACGGGCAGGTAATCGATGGGAATGAACATGCCGAAAGTGAAGAAGAAGAACCCAAGCAGACAAAAGACAAACTCTGGTTCTCGTAAAGGCTTGACCAACTGCGCGCGCGAGACCTTTTGGGGACGAGGTGGTGTGAAGCACTTGACGGTTAGGTTGGCGATGATGAGGAGGAACATAATCATGAAGGCGCAGATTCGCATGGACCAGCCGAAACCGACGAGCTTGATGAGGCGGGTGACCATGATGGGGAAGATGATACCGCCGATGCTGGAGCCGGTGGATAAAATACCAAAGGCGGCTCCTCGCTTGGAGTCGAACCATCCGTGGACGACAGATAGAGCTGATGATGTTAGTTAAGTTGAGATGATATAGATGGATGAAACTTACCTGGTTGAAAGATTGCAGAGACACCAATGGCAGAGCATACACCTTGTGACAGAAGAATCTGGTAGTACTCTGTACTAATAGAAGCCATCATGATACCGAAAACATGCAAGAAACTTCCACCAAGGATGAGCCATCTGGGGCCATAGCTATCGTAGAGTTTTCCAATGATAGGGCCCATGCCCATGATGAAAAAGATCTGCAGCGAGGGGATCCATGCGATGGTACTGGAAGAGTATTCTTTCAAGAGATCATTCTGATAATACTCCTGGAACGCCCCGACACCTGTTACAAGTTAGTGAGTGAGTCAAGTTACACTGCAGATGAGAAAACATACTGTTGATCCAGCCAAAACTGCAGAATGATGTACACCAAGCCCCTAGTACAACAAGCCAGGCTTCAAGACCACCATCAGGTGCACCACTGCCAGACACCGGCTTCACAGGCGGTTGTGTAACACCATCTTCAATGTCTGATTTTTCGTTGTTGAGCCCTTGACCCTGAAGGGTGAGCTCCGATTGGTGAGGAGACTGTTGTGCTGTTGGTACTGCCATATTGTTGAAGAGATGTAACGATGAGGCTCAAGAAACGGTGCCCAGGATGATGGAGACTTGACGACTATATAAGCTCAAAATAAAATAGATCAGATCCTAGACCCTTACGAGCCTAATCAAGCATATCGGGTCATCTTGGCCGACTTTTAGTAATTATTAATCTCGCGTCGCGAGAAAGGGATTCCTTGAAAGTTGTTTGAGGTGGTGTGATTGGCTGTCTCGGCGGCGGGGGATGTTGTATCGCCGAAGCCGAAGCCAGATCATAGATAAGATCGCCTTATTCACTCCAATACACCGAAACTCCCTCTTCGGCCGGCTCTACAAAAGCAAAAGACCGACCGAGACATTATCAATCAATCTATCTATCAAGCAAACTCTAGTCTTATGCAGTGATCATCCATCTGATCCTCGGCGAATTAAAAAACACCATGTCATCATCTCGGCCAAATCGTCGCATCGAACGGTCATGCGAGGTGTGCCATCGCCGAAAAGTTCGCTGCGACAAGAAATCCCCTTGTTCACAATGTATTCGGAGCAAATTTGAATGTTCTTATCCGTCTTCTGTTGCACCGCCTGCGAGAAGGCCTAGAAAGACGACTATCAATGATGTTGCCAGTCGTATTTCGCAGATGGAGAGGACTATTGAGTCGTTTCGGGCACAACAAGATACTACTGCTTCGCCGAAGGAAACTGCTTCTACAACGCCTTCTGCTACATCGGCAAATACCCCTGTCGCTTTTGGAACAGTGACAGCTGGTGCAAGTGATGGATTTCCAAGACAGACTGCTGGACGACTAGAGGGCCTTTTGTTGAATAAAGGAAAATACAGTCATTATGTTAATGAAGTCCTTCTTTCACGGGTTATTGAACAGGTACCTATCCACATACCCACTTTAATCACTCTCGACTGACACATATCCCAGGAAGATGATGTACGAACAGCCTTGGCAACACCAAGAGACGAAGTCCCCCACGATGTCAACTCTCCCGCCTCCCCCTTCAACCCCATGACACTCCTATCTCCCAGTTTCTCAGCCGAATCTCTTGCAAGTTATCATCCTCCCAAAAAGACGGCTATCCGTTTATGGAAAATATTTGCTGATTGTGTCGACGTTTGTGCCAAAGTCACTCATCTTCCTACTTCAGAAACAATCATCTACACAGTCACCAGAGACCCCACACAAGCGTCGATTGAAAACCTAACGTTCTGTTTTGCTATTTATTATTCTTCTGTTACAGCTTCAACTCCTGAAGATGCGCTTAATATCACGGGTGAGGATAGAAAGAAGGCACTTCAGCGGTACAAGGTTTGTCTGGAACAATCACTAGCCCAGGCAGATTTTTTGAATAATCCTACCATCACTCTGTTACAAGCCCTTGCAATATACGCGGTACGTTGGATCGATGAAAATCAAAACATCAAAACTAATATCATGTAGGCAGCTATGCGCGTTCACAACGTCAATTCAGGTCGAGCAGTATGGATCATGAACGGTCTCGCCCTTCGAGCAGCACAGTCGATCGGTCTTCACAGAGACGGCAGCAAACTCGGCTTACCACCTTTTGAATCAGAGATCCGCCGCAGATTATGGTGGCACTTTCTCGAAAAAGACGGCCGAGGAGCCGAAGACTACGGCCTTCAGAATCCATCCACTTCTAGCCATATATACGGCGTCGAACAACCGCGAAATCTACACGACAGCGATATCTTCCCCGAGATGAAGGAACTTCCTCCCTCAAGACCGGATTTCACTCGAATGACTCTTCCGCTATGCAGTAACCAGGTCTCGTGCGCTTGGGCTCAGATATTGCAAATGAGTTGCTCACCAGAGGGTTTACCGAGTGAAGATGCCAGAAAACAAGTTATACAAGAAGCAATGGCCAAAGTCGAAGGAATTTTGCAGCGCTGCAACCCCGTCATTCCCGAACAGCGAATGCAAATGCGCATCTCACGTTTAATCCTCCGCAAAGTCGACCTCGTCTCGCGCCGCCAATGGCAAACCCTCCGCCAACCCAACGGCGACGAAACTCTCGCTACAGAAACCGACGTCGCCGAAGCAGTCGACCTTCTCGAGCTCGCCAACGACATGTGGCGCGACGAAGACATGATTGCTTTTCGCTGGATATCCAGTGCGTTTCCGCAGTATCACATGATGCTGTATATTCTACGACACTTGTGTGTTCGTCCAGGGGGACCGATGGCGAAGAGGGCGTTCTCGGCGGTGGATATGCATTTGGAGAGTTTTAGGTTGAGTGGGTGTGGGCCGTTGAATGGATTGAAGTGGACTGTTCTTACGACGTTGAGAGATAGGGCTTTTGTGCTGATGCAGAGGGTTGAGAGGGAGAGTAGGGAGAGGGAGGTTGAAGTTGGGAATTTGCAGGATGGGGATCTTGCCATGTTGGATTGGACGACGATATTGGATCAGTTTCAGATGGATGGGGATGACTTTTCGCTGATTTTTTAATAGGAAGACTAAAAGATACCTGAGTATATCCATGTATAACATGACCAGAGAAGAATGAAAAGAGAAGGGACCTCAACAGTTGTATCCCAAAAGACTAAAAATACCCGGATATATTCATGACAAGATTCAAAGAAGAACATTGAGGTAGGTGGATACATCTAATGACTATACTCCTTCCATTGATCTGCCAGTCCATCTAAACTCGCTCCAATGGATTGACGGCGTATATTGTTTCGAGTACCTGATGTTCTCTCGAGTATGCATCGCGATATAATCAAAGACCGTTTCGTCTTCTTCGGAACCTAGGGTCAACTGTCACATCAGTACCAGATCGACATTACTAAGATTGAGGATCTCACAGTTTTCCCAGCGAAGGTAGTGCTGTTGCCAGAGGGCAATGGCTGCCATGATGAGTTGCAGGATGCCGAACATGATGGTGACGACCACCTCGGGAGATATGTTTGCTTCACTCATGATGTAAGACTTGGAAAGGGGTTTTCTAATGGAATATGTTTCAAATGGGAAACTTGGGGAGAAAAAGAATTGTAGTGGTGAGTTGCACATTATCGAACTCGGTTGTGCTGTCTTTTTATTATCATTTGGTCTTAACACCATAAACCGCTCCGCCTACAATTCACACTACAAAACTACTATTTTCTCGAGACAAGAGGTAACGAGCACAGGCACATCTGTTTTCGTGGGAACAACGAGTGGGGGGAAGGGCAACCAGTCTCACTCCTACCTCCCTCACGCTTCTGGCCTATTAGGTTGAAACTTACCCCAACCTTCGTTCCTCAGGTAGGGGGGGAGATTGAATCCCCCCCTGTAGGCCTATTGTCTTGCATCAGACAAATCTAGTTAGTAGTTTTGTTACCCTCGGCCTGAACAACGTCTTGTCCCACTGTGAGAAATAGTAGTTTTGTCTGGTTGGTCAGGGGTTGTAGAGGTAATATACGTACCACCCATCACTGATCACTGATGATAATGGCGGCCAAGGAAATGCTGGGCAGCTGGGCGGTGACCAGCCGTGGCGTGGCGTATGCATAATGCACCACAGAATAGTAGTTTTGTTCTCGTCTTTCATTTGTCGGCGAAATAGTAGTTTTGTTTTCTGTTTCTTATTGGTTAGCGGAATAGTGCTACTTTTGCGAAGCAACACAACAGTACCTGGGAATTGTGGCTGGGCTCTTCCTTTTGCTTGACTGACTGACTGCCCAACTTGCTCCCTCTCTCGAGTGCGACAAACAATAAACCCTTCTCACTTGGTACTTATGATAAATACTCAGCTTCATCCCGCTCTGTTATCTTTTTCTCCAACGCAATTTTCTCTCCCTCTTTCTTTTATTCTTTCTTTCACACAGCACATCCGTTCTCTGCTTCGCCAGTTGATCTTCATGATGAACTCCCGTCCCATTTTCCCCAGTCTGTCTGGGTTGTTTCCCCATGACCAGCAACCATCATTCCCCTATGGCGCCTCTTACCCAAACAATTGGCCAGCCCTATACAATGATACGCCTAATCGGGTTGCATCAGACCAACCTGGAGCGATTCATCCACCCAACCTGCCCCAGCAGCCTCTCGTCTCTGTACCTCAAGGCATAGCTTCTCTTAGCGATGCTGAATTAACAGAAACTCCTATGGGTCCTCCCCCAAAGCGCCGGAAGAAGAAGGCTCCAACTCTGCGCGCTAAAGACTGGGAGCCCTACAAAGCTCGAATTCTGGAGCTTCACGGTGAACAGAAGCTGCCTTTGCCAAAGGTCAAGACTGTTATTGAACAAGAGTTTGGCTTCACTGCTGAGTATGTTCTTACCGGGATACACCCACCCTTACAAGAAACAAGCATCAACTAACTGTCAAGACTACGACAGTATCGAACCCGCATAACTCAGTGGGGCAAAGACAAAAACATCAAATCACGAGAGATGTCGGCAATGGCCAGGAAACGGCAGCAAAGGAAGCTGGTCGAGGTCGACAAAAGGGAGCAGACCTTCACTGTCAGAGGCAGAGATGTCGAACCTCACAAGATCGACAGATGGATGGTCAGAAACGGCATTTCCCAGACTTCGCTGTATGCTCCTAGCCCTGCAGCATGTAAGATAGCCCCCATACATTTTATCCATGCATTTGGATTTGAAAGCTAACTTGAAATCACAAAGCCACTCCATCTGCAGTTGGCTGTCGAACCATCTCTGAGCGTGGTTCCGTGGCTTCTAGTCCCGCATACTCCGTAGCAAATTTGGACTTCTCGCCAAGAAACATAACATCTATAGTCTCAAGCCCCGCTGCTCCTTCTCCTATGCCCTCTGTGGGAGAAATAGCTTATCTTCATAACACCACTGCCTTTACTGGAAAAAGCCCTGCCCCCATCAACCAACCTCCAGCGACCCACTCTTCGATATCCCACTCAGCTATTTCAAACGCTGTCTCCGATGAGCAACTGCCACGTTGTTGTCGACAAGACGACGAAGATCGTATTAGAGAAGCATTATCTGTGGCAGAGGATTTTCTTGGTGCCAGCCACTGCGGGACACTTCAGCTCAGGATCGAGTTGGGCCGTGTTCTCCTGTCGCAGGGGAAATACAAATCTGCAGAAGAGACAGCCCGCAGAGCGATAGAAGATTGCCGACGATATGGAAGCACCAATGCCATTATGATCGATGCAAAAGACCTTCTTGTCGGGATTTTGCGTCATCAAGGGTCGGTGCATCAAGCCCAGAAGCTAGCAGAGTCGGCGTTTGAGTCCAGTGAAGTCACCCCGGGAGATGAACATCTGTTCGCTCTAGAAAGCATACATAATTTATCGGTCGAATATCGCGAAAATGGGAGATTTAAAGACGCCGAAGACCTCTGTGCGCAAGCAATCAAAATAAGCAAAATAATATTTGGAGAGAGGCATACGAAAACTCTGGAACTTATGACGACGTCATCAGATATATACATTGAGAAAGGGCAGTTGAGCGACGCTGAAAAGCTTTCATCGCAAGTGCTGCACATAAGTACGGAATTGCTTGGAAGGGACCACGAATTTACGACCGAAGCCGTGGCTATTGTGGCATTTATATACCGTCGTCAAGAACGATGGAAGGATGCTGAGGAACTACTGGTACAGACAGTGAAGACATCAATACTTTTGGTTGGGGAAGAGCATCCAGCCACGCTGGAATATCAACTGAGACTAGCAGCCTTATATGCGGAACAAGGACAGTACAAGAAGGCTGAGGATCTGGGTGAACAGGTATTGGTAATAGAGAAGAAAGTATATGGCGAACAGCACCCTAAAACACTCGATTCTATGAGCTACATGGTGCATACATATGTGTGTCAAAGGCGGTTCAAAGAGGCTGAAAATTTGGGAGTCCAGCTACTGATAGCGATGAAGAGGGTGCTTGGCGAGCAGCATCCCGAGACCCTTTATATGGCGAATCTGATGGGGAAAATATACGAGGCTCAAGAGGACTCATCAGAGGGTGAAGGGTCTGAGGATGTTATAGCTTAACATTGCCGTCGCTTTACAGTAAATATACCGGCACAGCTTAATAGTGAGTCAATTACCAACATTTGTAATAATTCCAGATATGCATAATTGATTTGTTGTCAGGAATGTGGACAGTGAGAGGTTGTCAATATTCAGAACGCCCTACCCGACAACTCTATCGACGCCTCCCGAAGATGGACGGGGCTAAGGGATGTAGTTGGTGAGGCTATTTTACTAGACAGAAACAAACAAATAAAGGACAGGTATTAACGGTAGCAAATTGAACTAATAGTTCTCACATACTGTACCTGTATACAGCTGACAGTGTGATTATTGACGTTCTGCAATGGTAAGCGCTTTGTAAGGAATCAGCGCTAACAGAGAAACTTAGGAATTGCCCGAGATCGATTCTAAGCCAATGCCGTACCCCCCTTGTCGGCAGGCCAGGCCATTCCTTGGGGCATCAACCAATCTTGACTGAGTGGATCCTCGACTGTTTTTGGCCTGGACCTGAACCTGCCTTGATTGATGGCCGGCCTAGAGCCAGAGCGAGAGCCACCTCCACCTCCACCTTCTGCATCTCATCTCCATTCATACCATACCATACCACATCAAACCAGACCAAACCAAACCAAGGATAGATCTTTAGCTTCCACCATCTTCAATCATTCGTTCCTCCGTCGATTCCATCCTTGCATTTCTCGACTTGATCCCCATCGCGTCACCCACCACTGCTACAATCTCGGTTTCAAATCTTCAACAAGAACTGTACATACATTACATCCATCATCAATACCGTTTGGGTCATCACATCACCCATTTCCTTGTATTGCGACGCCATATCCGGACCTTGTTCTTGTGTCGTGTTGCGCGTCCTGCTGTGACACTCACTGTCCTCCCGCTCAACTTTTTGGACCGTTGAACCTCCACCATCCGCATCTTCGCTGACCGCTCCAACGGCCCATCTATATCCTCTGTTGTCCTGGGGGGAACTTCTCCATCCACAGAGGCCCAAGGCCTTGCAACTCTAATGTCGAATAAGAACGAAAGCTTATCCTCAATGGATCCCTTTTCACCTGCACATCAACCCGACGAGGGGTACTCCGAGGACCCTCTAACGCCCACCGTTAATCAAGAACTCTCGACCGCCCTCGCTACCCTCCGTTCACCATCCGATTTAAGCTCCTGGCTTGTCACAAACTCGTCTCTTCTACCCCTCCAGGTCAGGACAGGTACGTGATGCTGACTGTAACTCTAACATTAACGTGCTGACATGCCCAGAACTGACCATGGCCCTGCTCGATAATCTACCTACATCCGTCATCGCCGAGATCGTCCATCGTCTGAATCCGCGACTCTACATCGATTTCATCCAATATCTCCCTGCCGAAATCTGTCTCAAGATTCTAGGCTTCCTCGATCCCGTCTCGCTCGTCGGCGTCACGCAAACATGCCGCGCCTGGTATGAGTTGGCCCTGGATAGGAAGCTATGGGAGCGCCTATACTACATGGAGGGGTGGAAGACCATCTTGAGCGAGATCGAGGCCTGCGAAACAAAGGTCAACAATGGCCTCGGATACTCGATTCGTCAGCTTAGCCGAATGCAATCAACGCAAGACGCCCACCCCAACAAGATCCGCGCTGTTGTCAATCCCGATGAAGACCTCGAAATGACCGATCGCGACCGCACACCTGGCCCCAATGAGGCTTTGTCTGGTGGAAGCATGTTTGGCAGCCCTTCGTCCTCCTTTTCGTCAAGCAGACCTGCCATCGTGCCAATGGGTGAGATGGATCTCGATGGCTTGAACTCCAGAACAGCGAGCTTGGACCGAACCTTGTCTTCGTCTTCCGACAGCAGAGGAAAGCGCAAGGAACCGAGCGGCGAACCCGAGTCTTCAGTAGCTCCCATGTCCCTTGCCGACGCAGCCAACACTTTACCACCATCACCACTCTACATCTGGGATGTAGGCCGGTCACGATACCGTATCAACTGGCGCTATCTATACTCTATGCGACGCAAATTGGAAGCGAATTGGGAGCTTGGTAAATACAGCACCTTTCAATTCCCCCACCCCAATTTCCCCGAGGAAGGACATCAGGAGTGTGTTTATGCGTTGCAATTCGACAAGGACTATTTGGTGAGCGGTAGTCGAGATCAGACGATGCGCATATGGAATGTGCACACTCGTCGGCTCGTCCGACCTCCGCTTACAGGGCATATGGGCTCTGTTTTGTGTCTACAATTTGATGCCGACCCGGAAGAAGATCTACTTGTCTCTGGAAGTAGCGACTCTAATGTTTTCATTTGGAAATTCTCAACGGGAGAGCTGGTGCAAAGATTGACTAGAGCCCATCACGAATCAGTCCTCAACGTGCGATTTGACAAGCGGATTTTAGTTACATCCTCCAAGGACAAAACGATCAAAATCTTCAACAGACGTCCTTTGAAGCACGGCGATCTCGGATATGGCGGAAGCGATATTATTGGCCCGGTGCCTACCAACCTGCGAAGATATGGTTACGAGCCGGACTTGGCCCAGGAGCTTCCCGTCAAACCACCATTCACCATGATCGGTCGTCTGGACGGCCATAGCGCTGCCGTAAATGCCATTCAGGTTCGCGACCGCACTATTGTCTCTGTCTCTGGTGATAGACATATCAAGGTTTGGAAGTGGCCGGAGCAAGTTTGCACCCAGACGATTCCCGCACACGACAAGGGAATTGCGTGCGTCGAATTCGATGGGCGCAGAATTGTGAGTGGCAGCAGTGACTGGGAAGTATGCATTTTTGATGCACCTACCGGTCTAAAAGTTGCCCAATTGCGAGGACACGCACACCTGGTCCGTACTGTCCAGGCTGGTTTTGGTGATCTACCATACAGCACAGCTGAAGATGAAGCCGAAGCCAAGGCGGTGGACGCTGAGTATTTCCGGGCTCTTGAGGCTGGCGAGATTGACCATAGCATGGATCGAAGACGTCGTAGAGACCGTCGGGCGAATGCTGGTAGCTCGCGACCTGAGGATGTGCAGGCGTTTGGTGCCAAGGTGCCTCCTGGTGGTGGTGGTGGAAGAAAGTACGGCCGTATAGTATCTGGCTCTTATGATCAGAGCATCATCATCTGGAGACGCGACAAAGAAGGTGTGTGGAAACCTGCACACCATCTAAGACAGGAGGAGGCTGCTGCTGCTGCTCAACGCGAAGCCGCAGCAGCGTTGTCGAGTGCAACATCGAACGTCGCGGTAGCTGCATCATTGGCAAGCAGGTCGTCACATGCGTCTACCATTGTTCCACGCTCTCCACCGACAAACGGCACACCACTCGGACCTCTGATGCTACGCGATCACCATGGAGATACTCATCGAACAGCGTCTTCATACGAAGTTCTCATTGACCAAACTGTGCCGCTTGGCCCAACTGCACTACAACAAGTACTTGCGACGTACCCAATCGTGCTGGCTCATCACACTCACTTGCAATCCATCATTGAACGAGAGACTTCGCCTTTGGTTCGAGCCCAATTGAGAGGGGTAGTCACGGATGCTTTGGCCAATCTTCACACGCGCCAAGCACCCTTGCGACACCAGTCAAGTTCCAGCAGCTCGCAACAAACCTCTACCGACAGCGTTCGCACTAACCCGAGGTCGAGTATCGGGGTACCTCCTATTGCCACTATGCCCGTCCCAACCAACGTGCCAACTGTGCAACCACCAGCCGCGGCTAATGCCAATGGACAAGGTGCGCCACCTGGACAACCAGGCCAAGCACAGAATGCAGCTGCTGGTCATCATCCTCACATCGCTGCGGCAGAAAACACCTCGGCACGAGTCTTTAAGCTTCAATTTGATGCGCACAAGATCATCTGCTGCAGTCAAACTCCAACAATTGTCGGATGGGATTTCTGTAACAAGGACCCAGCGCTGGAACAAGCTGTCAGGTTCTTTGCAACAGTGGACTAGATTTGCAAGGCATGTTCCAACGAAAGCATCATTTCAAGCGAGGGAGTTGGGTCGGCGGGTTACCATGGCCGAGATTGGGTTATATGTATCAAGTAATTTGAAAAACGTCATCGAAAATACAACTCGATGACGAAAAATTGTATACAATCATGTTGGAAATAATCTTGAAAGAAAGCGCATATGTTCCAAGAATGCTGATATTTAAAATGTGGTGAAATAATATGCTTGAATGACCCTACTGACCCTTCCTAACCAACGCCTTGTCCCAAGAAATTCGTGACAATTGACCATTCTCGTTATTAACCAGCAACTTGCTTCACCTTGTCCTCAGTCTGGGGCGGCTCATCGACAAAATCTGGCACGACTTCGTCTTGCAGGAAACCCGGCACCGCACCGCCCATCTCATGCTCCATCTCAACCTCCATCCCCAAAGCCTCAAGCTCAGCATCCAACTCGTCCTCCTCAACATCATCAGGAATATCATAACTCCTCGCCAAGCTCTCCTGGATCTCATTACCCACATCCATCAAATCCGCCATCTCATCCTGCAGCCGTTCGATCTTGTCAATGTCGATCTTTCCGTACTGCTTCTTGAGTTCCTTGTTGGTCGTCTTCATAGCGTCGACCTGCGTCATGACGTTCTTAAGGTTGTCCTGCATGTTGCTCGCTTGCTCCATATTCCACACCTGGCTCTCGAGCTTGTCCTTCTCCGCCTCGTACGCCTTGCGGCGCTGCAGCACCTTGAGCGCCTTTTGCTTCATCGCTTGCTTTCCAGGGCCATCGCGCATGCGGGAGAGCTTTTCTTGGTAGGCGCCTAGTTCGGCGTTGAGGGCTTTGAGTTTGGTGTCGAGGGAGGAGATGCGGGTGTCGAGGTTGTTTATGGCGCCGTTGAGGGTGGGTTTGGGGCCCGTGGGCTTGGAGCCGAATAAGCGGTTCATTTTGTAGAGCGAGGTGTGTTTGTTGTGTGTAGGTAGATTGGAGATGGTAGGGGATGTCGTGGTTGTGGTGTTGATTGAAGGTCGAATGTGGTGGCCTGGAGAGATGACGTTTCGCTGGCACGCGGCTCAAAGTGGCGGGGCAAATGTGGCTCTCCCAACCTGGGGATGCGAGACGACACTGATTCTGAGGACACGGTTGGGCTGACTACCCTATACCATTAAGCTTTCAGGGCTCAACGACGTGAAGATCAAGCTTGCACGGGAATTTGAAGACAATTAGAAATAATGCAATGACAAAATATCAATCATAAAATCGAGGATAATTCATTTCACTACATTTTCTAGTCTTTTTCGCTATTCATTTTGTTGGTGGATTCTTGTTGCAATTGGCGCATTTCTCAAGCAAAAAGTCAACAAACTTTCCCTGATCTTCAGTACTAAAACCTTGTCCTGGTCTAGTCTTGCCGCAACCCGCTGGTTCCCGTTCATAGTTCAAGTCTTTGCTTACGGATGAACGCCATGATAATTTATTTTGTAACACTTGAGATGAACGAACATGTGGCTATTTTGGAGATACGACATATTTACTACTACTTTTCAAGACATGAGGATGTCCATGTTGTCTAAATACGGGCAAGTCTAGAATCGCACTAGAACAATGCTACCCAAGGTGTCAACGTCATCCAGCTGAACCGATTGGTCTTTGCGTTAAAGTTGCCTGTCAATGTTTGAGTCTCCCGTTAGCCTCTGATCTACAAACTGCCGGGTCACGTCAATTGAACGCCAACATCAAGTTAATTGCAGCGCTGGTGATGAATTGTATCAACTCTGTGCCTAGTAGGCAGATACAGGAACAAACTCTATAGAAACAAATGAATAATTAATAAGATTACAATAAAATCAGCTTCATTTTATGGACCCTCAATACCCATGTCGTCGCTGGGTACCCCTTCATAGTTTAGCGCTTGGATCAACGCCTCGAGACTTAGACAGTGAACGAACGGCTCAGGAACATCGCGAGTAGTCATATACGCGTTCCTCGCGAAGAGAAATCCCCGCAACGCGATGGCGTCGCCCCTCACGTATTGATCCAAATAAACCCAAATCAATCGAGTAACCGCTCATTGCCTGGCTGTCACTTTTTGCCAGCTGCCTACCAGCTGCCAGATTTCCAAATTCCCGGTCCAACGGTGGCACGTGACCCACGCGTTTGGCGCCTCGCAGCAGCCCACCCACATCTCAACTCCAAATCCGTCCCGCATCAAAACAAACTTTCCAACCTTCATTGCGCAACGCTCACGATTTGACACAACAACGCTCGCAACTCCCACAGCGATCCCGCAACATCTTCTGCTGTCAAACCTTGAGCTACCAAAAGCTTCTTTTTTTACTTTCCACCGCACATTCTTTCCACGTTGCCCGCCGTTGTTTCAGCATTTGTTTACTTTTTGCTGATCCGCGCTGCATCTTCACGATGGAGCCGGATGATATCCCCAAGTGGGATTTTGGGCAACTGCCCAAGGGAATGTAAGCTTCTCTCCTCTATTACCATCGTATGTCATTTCCGCAGCTTGCTGACATTTTTATCTCACAGTAACCCCGTCCCGAACGATTTCATTCCCTTTTTTGCGACCACCGACGGCACTCGTGTCGACGCCGACAAAATGTAGGCTTCGCAACCCGTCGCAAACCAAACCACCGATGCTAACAATACAACAGTTCCCTGAGCTTTGATCTCGCCGCTCCCACATCTCGCACTCACGCTTTTGCCTGGGATCGTGTCCCTGCACTTTCTTCCAACGCAAAGGGCAAGAGCCGCCAGATCATGAAGCGAGTCGCTGTTTGCACCGAGCGCAAGCAGCCTCAGCCTTTTGTTCTGCTTCCTCAGGTCAATTTTGTAATCCCAAACACCCGAGAGTCCATCGCTTTCGACGAGTCTCTTCCCCGCAAGGTCCGACGAGGCACCAAGTTTGAGCCGATCTCTAGAGAAGCGGCCTACTCGGGCAAAGCCATGACCCATGCATTCATGCTAAGCGAACTCATGATGGCTACCAGTAAGTTTGCACTGAATCATTTGAACATGACCATGACCTAACGCTCGTTAGTCAACGTCGCCAACAACTTCATGTATACCTCTTCATGCACATCCTACGAGGACCGACGAGCTGCCCGCAACGGTATCTGCCAGATCACCCCCCTCAAGCGACGCGCTGATGTTCTCAACAACGAGCCTGACGTCCCTGTCATGCTGGCACCTACCGGTGGTAACAAGCTTGGCTTTTACTACAAGGTGTTGCCCATGATCAAGCGAGCCTACTCCCGCGGTATGACCGAAGTTGATCTTACAACCGGTTCCATGGTCAAGCTCTCTACTAGCTTCCTGCGCCGACGCCGAAACCCACGCGAGCACGTTGCTGCCTTTGGTGTTCCAGATCTTTCTGACATCGCCGACGAATCCGAACCTGAAAGCCCTACCGTCATTCGCGAGCCCGTCCTCAAGTTCGAGTCCCGATCGCCCGCCAAGCGTCTTGCTCGACTTGCCAACCCATTCTCCAAGTCCACCTCCCGTGGCAACCGACTTGCACAAGGTTTTGTCAAGCTCGTTCCTGGCCTTGCTCGTGGAGCTTTCTCTACTCCCGTCAAGTCACGATCATCCCCTGTTCCCCAGACCGCCAGCCCAGTCTATGACTACGCTGTTGCTTCTCTCCAGTACTCCCCCAGCGCATCTGACGATGAAGCTGATGAAGCCTCCTCCTCCAAAGAAGGCTCACCTGAACCCGCTGAAGACCTTCCTTCCTCTCCTGTTCGCAGCCCCGGTCGCACATTCCGCGCCCCATCCGAGTTTGACTCTTCTTCTATTGCTGGTGACGAGAGCATCCAGGGTCCTCCCTCTACACCCAACCAGTCTTCCCCCGTGAACTTCTCTCGTCCTGTCGGACCCACTCCTTCTCGCTGGAACCGACCTGAGCCTACTACTCCCTTCACACCTATCCCTCAGACTGCCACCGCTGCTACTCCCGCCGAGACTGACAGCCCTATTGGCCTCTATGCTCTGCTTGCCCCAGACACCCCCAAGGCTCCTACCTGCACTTACGAGACCCTCAGCGGTACCGACCCTATTGACTTTGGCGCCCCATCTGCTTTTGAGAGCTCCCTCTCTTGGATGAACACTTCTGCCACTGCTAGCGAACAAGCTCGTTCCAAGAACGTCAACCATGCTCGTCGCCGCCGAAGTGAGCCTCTTCTTCTCAAGTCTGTTTTGACCCAAGCTCGTCGCCGATCAGCTTCTCCTCAAAAGCTTCGATTCAAGGCCGACGACACTTTCCACGATGTTATCTCTATTGCGTCGCTATTTGACCTTCCTACTTCGGATGATTCTACAGTCGCTGAGCCCACTACCGCCGAGCCTATCCTCGCTGAGCACACCGCCGAGCCTATCCTCACTGAGCCTACTGCTGAACCTATCCTCGCTGAGCACATCGCTGAACCTATCCTCGCTGAGCACATCGCTGAACCTATGATCGTTGAACCTACCGCCGAGCCTATCATCGCTGAGGACACAGAAATGAGCGATACCAACGTCGCTGTCACTCGTGATGTAGCAATGGATGACCCTGTACCCATTGCTACTACCGATGACAACGTCGCTGAGACTATTGACCATCCTGCTGTTCATGATCAGCCCGCACCTACCGAGCAATCCATTGTCGAGATTGACATGCGCGAGAACCCTGACATCTTCGGCGCCCATCCCTCGTCTCCTCCTGCACCCATTCAGAACCTATCTCGCATGGCCGATGATGCCTGTAGTGGCCTCGCTAAGGTCGTGGTCACCGAGGAGAACGGCAGACTTTTCGTCCGATTTAAGCTGTCGGCCGAATACACCCACATGTTCCCTGCGAGTCAAGGCTTCGAGGACAACGATCTGACATTCTCACCATCAGCGGCTTCTTCTACACCAAAAGCCAAGTCCTCTCACCAACTTGCAATTACTGCCACCCCTCAACCTATGTCTGCGAAGCGTGTGACACGACGCCAAAGCGCAATGACCCCGCTGAAGAGAGCTACCATGAATGCTACAGAAGCCGCCCAGCTCCGAACGCCTGCTCCGGCTACCGACCCTAGCCCTGCCACTCCCAAGTTCGCAACCCCCGCTACTGGCAATGCCGATCAAACGCTCGCTGTCTCTTGGTCCGATGTGGAAGATACTCCCACTCAATTGAACATTCGCTCTCAGCGCACCGAACCTAGCCCTGCCACACCTAGGTTCGCATCACCAGCGGTCACTAACGACGACACGACCATTATCTTCCCATGGTCAGATGTTGAAGATAGCCCGGCTCGCTTACGAACACGTCCCCAGCCTGCTCCTAGCCATGCGACACCCAAGTTCGCAACCCCAGCTGCTGGTAATGACACCACTCTTGCTGTCTCCTGGCCCGATGTTGCCACTCCCGCTCCCGCTCAGTCTAGCGCAAGCACTGAAGTTGTTCCCGCCAAGGATGAACACCAGTCTGTCGCCGCTGTCGATAACGATAGCCCCAACCGCGAGTTTATGCGCAGCTTTATCGCGCGCACTCGTCAACCTACAGCGACTGAGTCGGGCTTGCCCACCCCCCTCGCTGCGACGCGCAAGCCTCTCGGAGCCCTTAGCCCTAATAGGGGTACTCCGATGATGGCGAAGCGCAAGCACGAGGGTGAGGATGAGGACGAGGAGGAGAAGCCTTCGCCCAAGAAGGCGAAGCTGGAGACAAGGGGCAAGGTGGCCCGTATGAAGTCAAACCTGGGCATCGACATGGTTGACTTCCCGGCGACTCAGGTCACAGAGTCGTCGGTTCCCACCCCCACCGATGCAGCCAGCGAGGAGGCCGCATCCCCTCCCACAACCCGCCGGTCGTCGCGCCTTCGAGGCCAGGGCGCCGGTGGGCCCAAATCTTCGCTCCCAACCCCCATCAAGCTCTCGCGAGCTGGGGCCGGGCGTGGTTCCTTGGCACGGAAGCCACGCTCGGAGGAGCAGGAGTTGGACCGCAAGACGCGGTCCAACACCAAGAAGAACATGGGTGACGCCGAGTCCCCGGCTGAGGTCCTGACTAGAATCAAGGACCAGGCCGAGGAGGACTCGGACGTCGGAGAGGGATCGGTCGGCGGGCGACGCGTGGGGTGGAAGGACCCCTTGGAGAAAGTCCAGGGGTCATCCCCTAAGAAGAGGGCCGAGCCTAAGGGCAAGGCGACCCAGGGCAAGACTGGGGTGGCAAAGCCCAAGGCGACGCGGGCTGCCAAGGTGGCGGAGGGACCCAAGTCCCAACGCGTGACGCGATCTCGCGCACGCGGCAGGGCTTGATCCCTCCGTGTCTTCGGACAACACCTTGGTGTCGCCCCGGGTCTTGCCCGGGTAGTTAGTTTTTGGAAGAGGAACGGCGGCGCTGGGAGGGGATCTCCCAGCGCCTTTTTACGAAAGCATGAGCGTACGGCGCGGCGTTGGTGGGTCAAAGATACCACGGTTGTTTTTTGGTGTTTTGCGCCTGTTTTCGGTGAGCCGACGCAGGAAAGTCCTCGGGAGGAGGCAATGAATTGATAATTGTTTGAGTTAAAATATTGTGCCACTTGTGATGCCGTGTTGTGTGATGTTCTATGTCGCTTCATCCATACATGTTTACTAACCATACGAGTTAGGTTTGAGTTTGTTTCACAGGATCTGGGTCAACAATCTGGCATGGGCTGAACGATGTCCCACGATTGACCAGGTAAGCATTCTATCATTCCCATCTGTTGTGTGCGAGATGCTGACACTTGGATGAAGCAGGTTTACCTTTGAACAGTGGTCCCGACCACGCCGCCGCCGCCGGTGATAGCAACAGGTTCAGGGTGTTACATCGCGGGTGACTGAAGCGTCGATGGCATCAACACCATCATCTGCAGGGACGTTGCCATCAGTGGTACAAATGGGTACAGGGTCTTCCATTGCTGTGTCACGAGTGACGGTGATATCGGTATTGTTCATTTCGATCTTCTCAGTAGGAGTAGCGTCAACGATCATTGGCTCAGCAGGAGCGGCGACAGCGACAGACGGCCCAGGAAGAGCAGCGTCAACGATCATTGGCTCAATAGTAGCAGCTTCGGATATTGATGGCTCGGCAGGAGCAGCGTCAACAGTGTCATCGTCAGCGGTAGCAGCAGGCTCAATAGGATCGGTGACAACAGTGTCATCGTCAGCGGAAACAGGTACAGGGTCATCTGTTTCCATCTCAATGGTGACAGCATCGTCAGTGGTGGGGAGGACATCCTCGGGAACAGTCTCGGGAGGAGTGGCCTCAACAACCATCTTGAGACTACAAGCTCCACGGCCGTCCACGGCCTCCCGGCCGGCCGCCGTTCTAAGACAAGGAGGAGGGCGGCCTCTGCCCACCACCAAAGACTCCCCGTTTCTGTCGTGCAGACGCAGCCCCCCTCCCGCCCATAACAAGCGGCTGACGACGCTAACGACACCAACGACACCGAAGTCACTGTCAGTCGTGACGTGGCAATGGAGAACTCTGGATTCATTCACATCGCCGACAACGACGACAACGATTTCACCGAGATAACTACTCGAAGGTCAATCTATGATAAGCTCTTCATGAGCGGGAGTGGACGCATCAGAGACCGTTGCAGTAGTAGCAAGTTGCTCACATTTGACGGCGGCCCGTAGCCACCAGTGAATGTACCCCGTTTCCATCAATCGTTCAGACGCAGTCCCCTCTCGCTTGAGACGAGCACCTCCCCGACTTTGGCTTACAACCATGGCTATGATCTATCGGATGATCCTTTTTGTTGTGTACACCTCGAGGACCTCTGCTGAGAGAGCATCTACCAGACATACTTGGCAAACTCATGTACGTTTCTCATCCCACTGGGTATTACTGAAGCTTGCAAACATTCGTATGCTAATAATGTTGCAGGTCATGGAGTCAAGAAAGACCAGACACAACTACCGAGTTGGCATGTCGACCCTTTCGACGGCTCCAATTTCCCAAGACTCAACCCAGCGACAAGCCGACCGAGCTGGCAGTACACACTCCGACGAAGCATATCACGTTTATATTCAGAAGTTCTATGACCATACCGTGCCATCACGCTAGTTGGTCCCGACCAGGCATCATATGTCAACTTATGCACGAGCTGTTCTACAAGACCAAGGGTGTGAATAGTTTGGGTGCAGCCACCAAGTTGGCCATCATGCGTTCACTCAGCAAGCCAGTGTGGCTTCATGTCATGTACTGAACATCGGTGCGATGCTACCAGTCAACCTCCCGCTTGGTAAGTATTTATCCGAGGCCGTAGGCACAGACAATAGAACTAACGCTGTGTTCCTCATAAGCTTCTTTCGGCTTGGTAAGCCCGGACACACATCTCTCGAAACCCGTGACGAAGTCGGTCAAAAGGTTGGCTACTAGAACGTAGGTGAATTGATCGTCTGCGAAAACGTACGAAGCTAACTTGCCGTGATTGAGGGACGATGGCACCACGACCCCAAAGCTACTCATCGACAAAAAAGTACAAAGTTTTGATCTTTTGGGAAAGGCCGGTGGCCACGATCACGAGGGTTGCCTGCCGATTTGCGACAGATGTCTTTTGCCCAATGCGACTGGGACTACCAAGGCCGAGAAGCAGTTCTGGATATTTGACACCACCACTCTTGGGAGCGCGCTCAAATGTTGCTCAACGAACCGTGGTGGAGGAGGGCTCTCACAGGAGGACAACTGCGGGGCATACCTGGTGAATGTGACGGATAGACCTGAGAATACCAGTTGAATGGACGACGAGGAGTACGGCCAAGTGTTGGAGATGTGATTTCTTGCTTGTCTCTATCCTGGTGGACTTGCCCAATTCTCCAGGAGGCCAATCCAGTTGTGGCACTCACGAGCCGCTCCCATATCAGAACTACATCCGTCGCGCGTTCGTGTTATTGTGGTAGACTGGCTGGATATGGATCATTTAGGCCTTGGTACAGTCTCAAATGCATTCAGCTGCCTTGGTCGCTTTGGAGCCGTTTGTTGCTTGTCCTGTTGTCGTTGCGAGAACCTATACCACGGACACAGAGGTCTATGAGAGGCGACAAACAACGATGGGAAGCGATAAAGGACTCAGTGACTTGGGAAAAGGGATCAGTGGCAATGGGATGTTACTCCTATGGCTCGGCAGCCGAATTTTCCTTGCTGAGAAATGGCGTCGCGGAGGGAATGGTTTGTTGCAGCTGGTTCTTCTGCAAGGTCGTAAGCCACGACCAACGTCGCTGTCTCCGGGACATCGGTGACGCGACCACTGTCCGAAAAACCACAATGGAAGACGCTGTACTTGTTTAATTTCCAACGTCGCTGATACTACTCTCACGGAGCTGCCACTTCAACCATCAACACCAACCTCATTGAGCAGTCTACTGTTAGCAGGAAGCCGACCTTTTAGCGCAGATATCACAACTTGAAGCCATTTACAATGCCATACTCTTTTCATCATGAGACCCTGAAAAATGGATCAAAACACCGACTTTACTGGCCCGAATACCCGAAAAGACAGGTCAATCGGGTGCTGACTGAGGGTGTCGCGGAGTGATTGTGAGGTCAAGGCAAAGTATGGCGACAATCACCACCTCGTGAGCAAGAAAAGACATGATCACTTGCCCGAACTACGCTTACGTGATCTGATAGAGTCTATTCCGTTCATTCTCGAACGCGAAAAAGGTGTTCCCGTCAATGCCTTCATCAACAAGCCGCCCGGAGGCAAATGTCGGGCCCGGGAATCCGGGTAATCGTTTTCGGGGCGGGTATCCGGCATTAGACACTGGTGAGTACCGAGACACTGGCAGCTTGGAATACTGTTCTTACTGACAGGGTATTATAGAGAAAGGCAGTTTCATACCACAACGAGAAGTATAAAGGGTCGCGACGGGATGCGTGGTTGAAGCACATCACCAACATCAACACCAAGACCAACATCTATCGACACAACTTAAGCGCATCCCATCGACATCTACAACCACGAGTCAACATCCTCAAACATTTCCGAATCTAGTTGGTAAATCACTACAAACATGCCAAGCAAGATTGTCATCATCGGCGCCGGCTTCGCAGGAGTCTGGAGCGCCCTCTCAGCTCAACGTCTCATCAACCTCAGAAACAAGGAGAAAGACATTGAGATCATCGTCATCGCACCCGAACCATGGCTGACCCTGCGACCACGCCTCTACGAAGCCAATGCCTCCACCATGAAGCAACCCCTCGAACCGCTCTTCAAGGCCGCAGGTATCAGCTTCCTCCAAGACAGCGTCGAAACTATCGACACCGACTCACAGACTGTTCAAGTTCGATCTTCTCCAGGCGATAACTCCGATATTCATTTTGATCGACTTATTCTAGCAGCTGGAAGTGCAGTTGTACGACCCAAGAGCGTCGCTGGTCTTGAACAGTATGCATTTGACGTTGACTCTCTCGCCGGTGCCACCAAGCTCGAAGCCCATCTCAAAAGTCTGGATTCTCTTTCCATCAGCAAAAGTCGGGACACTGTGGTTATTTGCGGCGGTGGCTTCACCGGTATTGAAATGGCAGCAGAGCTTCCCAATCTCCTCAAACACATTACGAACCCCAACATCATCCTCATTGAAAGCGCTTCAGATATTGGCCCCGAGCTTGGAGCAGGCCCACGTCCCACCATCATGAAAGCCTTGGGGACTCTCGGGGTTGAGCTCAAGCTTGGAGTCGCAGTTACTGCTGTTGATGCCAACGGAGTACAACTCAGTTCTGGCGAGCGCATCGATACAAAGACCGTCATCTGGACAGCTGGAATGCGAGCAACACATTTGACCCAGCAAATCCCTGGAGCAAAAGACACTCTCTCTCGTCTCTACGTAGACCCGGATCTCCGCGTCACAGACTGCAAAAACGTCTTTGCAACAGGCGACGCCGCCCATGCTGCCACCGATACAAACGGCCACATCGCATTAATGTCCTGCCAACACGCCACCATCCTCGGCCGCTTCTCCGGCCATAACGCAGCAGCAGACTTACTCGACGAGTCAACCATTCCGTACTCTCAGCCTGGATACACCACATGTCTTGACTTGGGACCATGGGGCGCACTGCTAGCTCATGGATGGGAAAGAGATGTCAAGATTACAGGAGTATTAGCGAAGCAGGCGAAGCGGTATATTAACCAGAAATTAATCGTGCTGCCGCTGGATGCTACTGAGGCAATGAGTGCTGCGGATCCAGCTGCGTATAGTATGGAGAGTCTTTACAAGAGTATTTTTAGTGCACTGGGATGGATATGGTGTAATTGGGATGTGAAGTGAACGACACTGGGAAGTTTTACCATATTTTCCAAGCCAAGAATGTTTTGATAGCAATCGTCTATACTCACTCAACTTAATATTTACTTCATTCATGTCTAGTGTCAGATCGAAACAAAACATAGAGTAGGATGTCAGATGCAAAGCTGCACTCACAAGGATGTCCATGTCCCACCCCCACACGTCAGTCCTGTACTGTCACGTCAACTTACATACATGTCTCTTTACCACCTACCTGTTACTACATCTTGCCTCTCACTACATCTCACTAGTACCTCTGACTACCTCTTACCACCTACCTCTTGCAGCCTCTCACTGCCTCTGCCTCTCGCTACCTATAACCGCCTATCACGACCTCCATCTAAATAAAGCTACTCTGTCTCTCTCTGTTCCCCGATCACTGCATCTACCCGCCCATCTACCACAAAGTAAACGAAACAATCCATCAATCACAACCCTTGATCCCCTCAGAGAGAAATAAAACCCTCATTTCAACGGCAGCTTGCATCTTTTGTACAACACCAGATCTGCTGTCAAAACCACGGCTCATCCTTCCCCTCCTCTGAAACGAAACATTACACATACACAGAGACACTCACATACGCATACATACATAGTAGATTAATCATCAATAAGCCATTGCATAAAAAAAACGCGTATCCCGTCGTCATCACAAGTCTCTAATAATAAGTCTATTATCGTAAACCCATCATCTTCGTGTCCGTGTCCGTGTCGCGTTGGCAGTTAACAGATAAAGAGGGAGGGGAAAAGTACATCATGGAGGGTCGCGTCGTGCCGCACTCAAAGGTAACACAACATGTATCAAACCATCCTGTGCCTCACTTGGATGAACCATCTTTGGGAATACAAGTTCAAGGGGAAAACCCTTTCACAACATCTGTCAGTAACATTCACAAAGTGAGGGGTAAAAAGTAAAATATTTTAGATATTCTTTTATTAATTTTTTTTTGGGTATCTTTCTTTCTTCGCCTTTAGATCTAAAGACTTGATTTGATCGCTGCCCAAGTTCAACTTGACAGGCCATTATGATTTCCACCTCCAGCACAAACACGGTTGTACATGTTTCCGTTGTGACATGTTTCCCTTTGCCCAATGTCCGGGGACTAATAAGTTGTTTGTCTATGCTTGCACAAGCACAAACAAAATGTCGTGCACATATCCAGACCGAAAAAAACAATGAAACTGTGTAAAACCAAATCAAACTCCAGCGAGTCAAAGAGCTTTGCTCTTTGCGCGCATTGTTTCTTCCCTCCCCCCATCTAAAACTTTTTGCGCTTTTTCGTTATTCCCAGTTTGATTTGTCCTCTTTCTGTTCAACGCCTTGTTTTGGTACCTTGCCCAATTATGTACAAAAACTTTCTAAAACAATAAACAATATGTGCAGGTCTCTCCATGACCAAAGGGGGTATGTTGATGTGTGTATGCCGTCGAGGCTATATCGGGTTCAATGACCCAAGAAACAATAAATGAAAAGGAATGACATGAGTCGGGGTATCTCTGCAAAAATAGCAAAAACAAAACATGAAAAGAAGATAAAACGCCAAGCAACCCCATGAGAGCTGGCTATATCATCCAATGACTTCTAGTTTTTGTCTAGCAGTCATTGCGGTCGTAGGTCATTAAAGTCGATCGTTGAGATCGAAAGGAAGAAGTAACTTTTCGCAGGCCATTGACATCGAAAGCAAATTACTTTCGCAGGCCAACTTTGCCCGCGAGGTTCTTCCAGAATCGTGCTCCCTTGCGCTCCTCGCTGTGCGTCCGTAGCATCACCTCGTCCCGTTGCATGGGTCCTACAATGTCCTCGTCGCCTCGGGCGGGGAACTTGCCATCCGCATCCACCAGCCGGGGAATCGCGCTGGGCAGTCCATCCTCGAGGCGCTTCCATTGCATACCAGCAAAGACATCGTCCAGAGGCGGGGGTCGACCGAGGTTGGAACCGCCGCTGTTGGCTCGTGCTCGTCCGCGGCCACGGCTTCGGCTTCGTGAACCGCTTGTTGAACTGGGGGCAGAGCTGGTGGCTTCCACGATCTGGGCCATGAGTCCGTCGTGGGTTGCCCTCCATCGCTTCTCGATTTCGGTCCATTTGGCCTCGGTAAGACCATAGATCTTGCTCGTCTCGCCGTAGTTCTCTCCCGTGCGCACAAGGTGCTTGGTGTAGTTGCATCGCGCCGTGTCCCAATCCTTGCGCAACTGCTGGAGGGTCTCCATGTTCACAGTCTCGGGTTGATAAGGCTGCGGAGTAATGGTAAAGTTGGCGTGACCAAGACTATCAGACCACTCGTCGTACTCCTGGAGGATCGATGGAAGAGGGGTGGGAAGCTCGGGGCTGTTGGAGCCAAAGCGGAAGGATGATACTGAAGGCCTGGTGCTCAGAGACGGTCGGGGAAATTGTGTTGTAGCAGAGGGGACTGGCGAAGGAACCTCGGTGGTGGTAGAGGGTGGTGCGACTGTTGGTGATTGGAGAGGAGACTCTGGTGGGGGTCCACAGAGAGGGCTGGTCATTAATGGCGGTAGTAGAGGTGTTGTGGCCATGCCTCGCTCTCGCTCAATGTCGGATTGCTCGATAAAAGCTTGCGCCTTTTCAATGTCGAGGGGCGCGGGTAGGTTGATACTCTCGGTGCTTCCGTAGTAAGATACTGCAGGAGTAGGGAGTCCAGTGTTTTCTAGCATGCGATCATGGCCGGGTCGGCTGGGGGCTGACATGGATGACGATCGGCTTGAGGGACCTCCAGACAGGACAACACTTTCTAGGCTGAGTTCGGTGCTGGGCGACATCATGGGGTTGCCTCGGCGGCCGTTTGGTTTCCAGAGCGACATGTTGGGGAAACGGGCACCAATGCGTGATGTGAGGCCGGCAAAGGGTGATTCGCTACCTGATCTCTTCTTGCGGGAGCGCTCATCGATAGGCGTGTCACCATCACTCAGGAAACCCATGTCGTAGTCAATATCGTAGTCGCCAACAATGTTGCCGTCAAACATGACATCCTCGGTACTATTTCGGGGCGCATATGGTTCATCGCCTACACGGGAAGAGGCTGGGTTAGTAACTCGAAACGATTACGAAAGTGGCAGGCCAAACACGATTCCTTGCGAAAAAAGATATGACGGCTTGACCAGACGACAAGACAAAAAAGACATACACAAACAGTCGTAGAGACTAAACTGGTCCGAAGGTGCAAAACTATGACGGTCGGTGTTGTCCTCGTCGTGAGTGTTGAGGTGTTCAGGTTCTAGAGGCTCTTCTTGGACATCGGGGAGTGATCGCATGGGTGGTTTTATGTGGATGGATTGCGTAGGTGAGATGGGGCTTTCGTTCAATTGCGGTGGCAGATCGAGAGAAGAGGTCGAGCTTGACATGCGAAAGTGGCCCTTTGCAGGGGAGAAAGTCGGAGTGAGTGGTGAAGCAACATCGGATGAGGACGAGTTTGTTGTGTAGTAGACGTAAGAGAGGTCTGTCTCGGGGCTAACTTGTTGTACCTCCCACTTGCGTCGATCCTCCACCATCTGCGGAAGCAGCAAAGGCTTGAGCCTGGGCGACATGCCTACGGTCTCGGCCGTTGGAAGGATTGAGGAGAAGTCGAAGAAGCGAGCGGGTTCCGACTTTTGGTATCCTCGTAGTTGTGAATGTGTGATATTTTGGTGTTGAAAGGTTTGTATGTTGAAAAAACAAGAGAAAGAGGAAAACAAGAAAGTTGGAGGGATGCCTCGGGAGGTAGTGGATGTTGATGGTCTAAGAGGCCCGTAGTGACACCGCAGCGGGCCACAGGAGGGTTTAGCTCGTTTGCAGGTACTTTGCGCTGTCTGTCGGGCCAGGTGGCGGCGGATCCGGGGACCGGGGGGGTACTGAGAGTAGAGAGACCAGGGTAGATGTTGCTGGTAGTGGAGGGTGGGCTAGAAGAGAGGAGAACAGGGGGGGGGAAAGACCAGAGGTCAAGGTGCGAGCGCGGGGCGGGTCCTTTCCCAAACAAGACTGGGCGCTGGGCTCTGTCCTCTGTCCTCTGCTTGCAACTTTGAACTTTTTTCAGTCTGAGAGCGAGAGCATAAAAAAAAGAGGTGGGGTTATTCGGTTGGGCAGGGAGTCAACTAGGAAACGGTTTCGTATAGTGGAGTTTTTGTTATTGTCTCTTTTTCTGACGAGAGCAGAGATAGAGAGACAAGAGAGGGCTGTGCTTGGTAGAATCAAAACAGGCTAGTATACCCGGAGACTGTTGTTGCTGACTCTTGTTTTTTTGTTGGAGTGTTGATGAGTCGACTCAAGCAAAACAAGTGACCATCTCTGGTTGCTTTTTTTGACTTTTGTCCGGTGCTGGTTGGTTATGTCCTCGTGAGGCGAGTTTGACTCGTAACAAGCGACAGAGGAGAATCTAATTAATTAATTGATTGATTGATTGATTGATTGATTAATACTCTGTACGGATAGACGAGCAGAAAAAGCGGAATCTACAAGTGCCGGGGCATGACCACGGTAAATATGTAACATCATCAGGTGGTTGCAGCAATATGGGATAAGTAGACTCTGCTTCCGGCGGCTGGGGCAGTGGGCGCGGCAGAACGAGTTGTACATACTAGACAGTCATCAAGTTTGTAAACTGGAAAAACAAGAACAAGCGCTCGGCCATCCACGTGTTATTGAACCGAGGAGGGTTGGGCGCGACTACATGAGACTGCACAGCTGACGTTTGTTGCTACTCTAGAGTTGCTGTATTGAACCGCGGCTACAGGTGTGTTTACCATTAATTGACGGATGTGTCTGGTGATGGGGGAAGTGGTGGGATGGCCGGTGAGGTTGCTTTGGTCAATATGTTTCTACCCTCTTTTACTGCACAACGATATACTCGTAGACAAGACAGGCAGTGATAATAAACAGATGTTCTGTACCGACGTTGCGTCCTCAACACATGTCATGCCATGTAGTGTCTGTACATACAAAAGAGGGAGTAGTATAGAAAGTGCGTTATACCTCGTTCGTGGTGTGCAGGGATCAAAAAGGTTGGCTGACGTTCAAGGTTCTGCCCATCAAAGGCGGGGGAGAGATACCTCAGAGACCTCAGACTGTGTCTCTTGTCGCGGCTGAATGTTAATTTGTCTCTCTGCAACTGCAGGCGTGACGTGGGAATAAGGTGATGATGAGGAGAAGCAATACAGAAGAATCATAGGTTGTCCTGCTGTGACACTGTACTGTACAGCTTACAGTGGACACTTACAGCACGCACAGGATCAGTTTACAGAGCCTTTCATCAGGGCATCAGGCAAGTGGGGCCGTTGACAGTAAACCAATTGTATTGAGGGTAGTGGAGAGAGGTTGGGTCAAAATGGCCAATAGAAACAAAAAGGCGGGCAAGAGGCTGGCTGCTATTATTAAGGCAGACTCTATGATGTGCGCAAGGGAAAAAAAAAAACAGCCCGTGCATCTCTTGTTTGTGGCTCAGATTTAGTGCTGGAACTGCCGCGATCGACAAACACTCAATAGCTAATTTGAAACAATAGCTCACGGGAAGAGACATTCAAACCACCACAACGAAAAGAAAAAGAAAAAGAAAAAAAAAGTCAAATAAATCTCAAACAAATGCAACAACAATGAGCAAGACACAGACGAACGATGACATTTTGATGAGGGAACCACTGCAACAGAACAGCCATCCATAGTCAAGGTGTAACAGGGATCTACCATGAAGCACAAGTAAACGGATTACGAATTATCGAACTTGCTAACCAAAAGTCATCGATGATGATTCTATTCTTTATCATTATCTGTGTAACCACGAATGTCGTCTTTTTATGCAATTTCACTAATTTGTTTTATACTTCTGTGGCTCAGACGTTGGGAAAACCCGTTGTTATCCTGTGTAACTAACAACCAAATGGGAAAAGACTCTTCAAGTTGCATTCCAGTACAGATACCAAGCTTACATAGCTTCTTGCCATTGGATGCAAAGATCAGCGCTTCTCCAAGTTTTTTGTTTGTTTACTTTCTGCCGTATGGCCAATATTTTTATTTATTTCCCGGTCCCATATTGTTTGACCTCATGACATATTTGCCGATCTTTCTTTTTTTATTCTTTTTTTACGGATACTGCAAAATCCCCTCCTGTGACTCTGATGACTCTCCTCTCGTTCGTAAAAGTCCCTTTTTTTTTTTAATTGTTCCCACTCTCGGTCAGATCAGAAAATGTGACATTGTACAAGGCCCCCCAGCCCTCGTAGGCAGAGAAGCCGGTGACAAGGATAAGAGAGAACAACAGCTTGGGCCTTGGGCTTTCATGTGAGTGAGGAGCCAGAGTCCCCAGTCCAGCAGGGGGTACGTAGCCTTGCACATGACTGCTGGGCTGGGCTGGGCTGGGCACCGTTTGTCTGGGTCGGCCTCGTTTTTGCAAGCCAGTGGGATTGGACACAAATCCTTGCCCCCAGATTTGATTCAAAGGCGGTATCCCTTTTTTTGGTGTCTTCGCTTCGCCTGTCACCGATGATCAAAAACTCTAGAACATTATTACTATCTCGCCTAAGCAGCTCATGTCTCTCGTCGGAACCGGAAGCTCAGGCCGAACTATTGAGCTCGCAATCCAGACTACTCCATCTCCAGTCATGGATGGTCCTCTACTACGCTACTACCAATAAGATGGTACGTACAACTCGGATTGGGCGGGGGGGGACAAAGCCGCTGACGGATACAACTCTATTCTTTTCTTGATCTTACTTGGTAAAAAGCAATCTTCAAGTAGCTTGAGAATATCCAAACTTGTTGAGCTTGCTGCAATATTACGTCGTGTCTATTTACTTGCTGAGGCCAGTAACTCGGGTTAGTTAATTACGTCGATCACTTCCTTCGCGAGATGAGGAAACGCACTGGACTTGTTTCCACGAGACAACTCCTCCGCCCCCCCTCGTTCCGTTTTCCCCGTCTTTGCGAAGGGAATCCACTTCCTCCAAAGCATCTTGTCCAGCCTCTCATTGTGCATCCACTGACCGTTGTTGTCCACTTTGATGGGAGTTGACCGCTTTCATCAGTCGAAATTTGAAGAGAGCGCGGTCCACTCTGTCAAAGCAAAGTAAGTTTACGACGGGTGCTTAGGTTTATTTTATTTTTTTACTTTTTTTTATTTTTTTTTACGGTTAGAGAGTCAGTTGCAGTTGAGAAATGTCAAAACGTTTATTACTACCCTCCAAAAGAAGAAAAGAAGAAGAAAAAGACTCCACCAAGTGGTTTGACTTGACTCTTGTCTCCAAGACCCTTGGGGAAAATAGGAGTTGACACATCGAGTCATTCCAATCGAGATAAATGGTCTCCCACGATTCCCTCTCCCATGTCCTCTGTCTGTCATAAATCCTGTCCTTTGGGAAATCTTGCATCTTGGTCTTGAGGTCTCGTGGCAGGACGGGGCACATTTACCTATCATGGCATAGCGGCCGTCTTAGTCCAAGCTTCCCAGCGGAAGGGAAGCGACCTTTACGCCGGGGGGGAACCATGGAAGAACATGGAAGGCCCGTTAAGTTTAGTCTGTGGCTTGCAAAAACTTTGACCAGAAGTTGTTGCTAGGGGTCACCAAAGAAAAAACTGCGCCGCGTTCCGGGAACAAGGTGATGGGAAAAAGCTTAAAAAATGTATTTGAACCGAATGGATACTCATTTTAATTATATCCGCCTAGTTGGCTGCTGGCATCGGGGAAGGATCGTGATCTTGGGAAACACCAAGTTTATACCGGACTGTGGCATTGTTACAGAGTACCTACTCATATTTTATCCGGATCAAAAGCCGTTTTCACTATCATCCCTTTACCGACTTGCCAAATTGTCGGTGCCAGACCGATGGTTAAGCCTGGCTGCTGCATTAGCTTCCTCGACCAAGATGGGCCCGGAAACTGACTTTGGAGGCTGACCGTTGTGCCCGCGGAAGGCTTCCAACCGTCCCGGCCTATTCGCTTGTTGTTCTAGAGAAACATGGGTTTGTTGACATGGGTTTGTTGACACAATAGTACCAGAGTAATATGATTCTGTGTTGACGATTAACGATTCCGTTTCAGACCTGCCGGTTTGGATCACTTGCATTTGACAAGAACACGGTGTATTATCTAAAGACCGAGTGAGAGCCGTTGTAGCTTGAGGCTTTAAAATGCGCAAATTATTCTTGCAGTCAAGCCCCAAGTGGCGCTGTAGTCACGTCTTTGTTGAACTAGTCGTTACTGCGTTATGCAAGTCTCTGTTTAAGTTTACGCTTTGCAGTTCGTTGAGAGCTGTCAGACACGCGTTGTGGCGCGAGGAGGGTGGTTGAATTGCGCCGAGTTGAGATGACAATACTACCCGTCCGGTGTCGGCGTTATACTTTATGACAGTCATTGGTGGTTGTTAACAATTCTGATTAAGTCAATTGACAACAATGATCTACGACACACAAGAGTATTCTTTGTATCAACCAATAACAAGCTAAAATATCAATAAGAAACAACCAAGAAATAACTCTGTCAAAGTACTTACCCCAGATGCCATTCAGAACCCTTGAATGCACTCACTTTACGCCCGCACAAACTCAATTCCAGGTTTCCGACCCTCCACCATGAACAATAGGGTATCTAGCCCGAGGCACAGTCAATTGCTTTCGATCAGTCTCTTTCTATTCATTGTCGGCTTTGTCAACTAGACTCTCTTCATTGGTTCCTTGCAGAGTCTTTACCAACTTGGAAAGGTCCATTGATGCCTCAATCGCAAGGCATCCATAGCAAATACCTGTGGTGATCATTTAACAAACAAGGAAACCAGCTTTGCTTTGAAACTAAAGTAACCCACCAAATGCCGTCATCGACATCATAACTAACATCATCATCATCGCCAATATCATCGAGTTATTACTAAAATTATGAAAATTTCTAAGATACACTTTTTTTTTAATGACGGTGGCTTCGGCTGCGGCTTCGGTAGAGACGCTTACAGTACTGTAATAGTGCATTTGCTAAGACCTGCATGCTCTTTATGAACGCCAACATCCAACATTCCTCTGTAAAAGATACAGTTTTCAATTGTAATTGATAACTAAAGAAAAGCATAGATTTACTTTTCTTCAAATCTCAGATTAACGAGTGAATTGACCTTTTCATCTCATCTTGCGGCCGTTGTGTATTTTCGTATTGTTAATTGGCTGGAAACAAAGTTCAGCCCATCGATCTGTGGCTTTTATGCTAGAACCAACATGAACAGTACCTACACACAGATCATGAATTACCGTTGTGTTTCACGGTAATTACTTCATCAACGGTTGCGGCTTGGGCTTACATTCCTGAGCTTTGGCTTTGTTTACATTCAAGAGTTGCTTTGTTGACATAGGGTATATGATACTCAACATGATCTATAATATAACCAGAAAGAGAAACAACACAACCCGTATTTATGCAGCTTATCATTAATTAACTTTCCTCGATCTGATTAACTTTTTCATCATTCTGTTCCTGGTGGCAATTTGGGCCTCAATTGCTCTGTGTGTGTGGTTACATCGACAAAAAAAACTCAACGGCAACCGGTGTTACCCATCAAAAATGCACAATTTTTACATTCAATAGTGAGCCTCATGAATTATTGACTTCGACATGTGTTAATCCTCACGTACAAACGCCAATCACTTGCTGCATCAGATGCACGTCACATTCCCTTCACGGAATGCCAGGATGTCTGTTCCCCGAGGTACGCTGTTATAAGTTAAGCTTTTAATGCCATGTACTTGCAGCCGGTCAGATAGGATACATTCCTACTCTCGGTGGTAATATGAGAAACAAACCGCCAACATCGCATTCAACAAAATGCAATGAGATCAAAATGACAAAATATGACAAACATTCCTCAGGAACGCTGACGACAGGATGGAGGAGCGCACAACCTTGGCCCATCCACATGCATCTCCACCGTGGGCTGACCCAAGCAAGCCAAGTTCAAGTCAGAATTTTCAGTTCCTTTTTGCTATTTTCTTCAAAAAGAGTCTGACATACAGCTTCCGGCCCCACGTCCTTGTCTTGGGTGCAGCGGCTCCGAGTGTATCCGTAGACGATGATGTGCTGCGATACATCGTGGAGTGGAAAAAGACCCGGAAGATCCCCCTTCTTAACTTGTCTGCATCAGTCGCTATGCAAACAAGCAAGAAGGGATAACCTTGTCTGCCCAGACCCAAAGTGCTCTGATCTTTTCCTCTTGGTGCCATTGCTACTCTATCATGGTGGCAATTGCTGCAAGACAGAACTGTGGCTGATCGATAATGTCTCAACATCGCAAACCTTCTTTTTTGTTCTCAACAGTGGCTGCTGTAAAAAGTTCCTTCTCCCTCTTGTGAACCTATTGACGAGATAATGACTCTCGAAATTGGCCCTGGCTATACCTAAACAAGAAGACCGCGGTCGGCGGAACACGGGGTCCGGAGGCTTGTTGGCTGTGGTGTGTCGCGTTCCTGACGATCGTGACAAGGGTCTTGAGAATGTGTGTGTGTGTGTGCGTCTGGCGGCGGCGTGTCTCATCGAGGTTCGGCTTCGGCTTACCTCTGTAGGAGCAAGGCTAACACGCGATGTTGGGTCTGTCTAAGCGAAATTTTGCTTGTGGAATTCCCAGAACCGAATCTTTGCATCTCGGGATGCTCGGCAATCAATGTCTCAATGCATGAGGGTTATCCTATATCGGTACTGTTATTACTACTCAACAGAACATATACCATTTGACCGGATGCAATCGAGTGATTATGCATCTCTTCCGTTCCGAATTGAGATCTTGAACTGCAATGTTGCAATCCCTCTTGCGCTGTGAGGGTAGTAATTGTACAGCAAGCGCTTGGTCTTCGCGCCATGCCGACTGCTACTATACTCGACTACTACTGCATTGCAGCCTCAATTTCGCCCCTGGTCAAGTGGCTTTTTATCGTCTGAACTCTCACCCAGAGATAATTTGCATGAAACAATTCACCTCGACCAGTGCACGTGGAAGTATTCCGCACCAGCATGGATGGCATGGCCTTGAGATCTGCAAGTCAGATTGCAAGTACAGTACTTGCAGCCGCGGCTGGGACGCTTGAATCTGTCGATACTGTACTTTGTCGACGTGCCGTTGGGCTTTGGCCAGCAGGTTGCTTACAAGCGTAATTTGCAACTATACAGACGGTACAGAGCACTTCCCCTGCACGTGCATCACACCGCTGCCGCATTCTTGCTTTTGTCTGTTGGTAATCAGAGGTAAAAATCTCTTCGCGCCCGACTATTTCCATGGTATTCGACATTCATTCATGTGAGAGGAAAGGCCCTGGCTTAATTAGTGGCCAGCGCGTTGTGGCGGACGCTTATTCGTCAGGTATAGTCCAAGGCTACCAAAAACCAGACCGATATCCAAGATTTGAGCGTGGGGGAAGCCATCAGTCGCTCTGAGGTGGCCACGATGGTATCAGAAATCAGTATTCCTTGGACCAGGCTATCTCGTGGTGCCAAGTTTAATGGTATGGCATGTTCTGTCAGAATTGACAGCCCGGTCAGTCGACAACGCCTGACCGGTCTCCGGGATATGTCTGTTCCTACATATTCCGCTGGCCTCGCGCTGACTGTGCAGTTGATTGGTATATGTATCTGCGGAGGAGATATCACACATGGGGGTTAATCCTACGTGGTGTTGCCAGTCGCGGGATGAGGATGAGGCGATTGCGGGATCAACTTAAGATTGCCGCCGTGATGAAAACGAGGCCATATTGTAACTTGATCTACCAATCTAATTGAGTTTCTGGATGTGATGGATGGGCGACGTGTTTATATTTCTTCCATGTGTTGTATTTAGCGGAGTGTTGTATTGGCAATCTGATGAGATGACTGAGGCCAACACTCTGTGATGTGTAAGTGAGGGGTTGCTTCGTTCAAGTATGGTTTGCAGCATATCGAAGTCTGTCATATCTGATTGGTTTCATCGTAAAATCTTTGTGCTCTGTATGCTGAGTTGTAGATGTGCTTCGTACAATGGTCGAACGCTAGTGTTGGTGTTCATGGTATAGGGTAATTGAGTTGGTACTGGTCTTCAACGTCTCGCGGCACTGCGTGTTCGTGGAGCTTGAACTGCTTTTTCTTATTCCAAACATACAATAGAAGATGTTAAAGTAGAAATAGTTAGATTTTTACCGTCATGGCGTAACTTTTGGGTGTAATAAATAAGTGTCGCTGGGTTGTCGACATGATGCTCATGGTGGTTGGTCATGTCCTTGGTATATATGAACCAACCTCAGCCAGGAGTGACATGTTGACTAATAGTGACCCAAAACGTCGCCCCCAAAGGTCGAACGGAATGAACATAAACCAAGGACGTGGTAATAGGGTATTTCGGCGATATGTAGTCGAGGCGCTTCGCTTGGTTGGCCCTCAGATCATGGTGTTTTGACAGACTTCGGCCTGGGGCTGGTGTATCTGCCACCAAGCGACTTGACTGGTCGCAAAGATATCGAGTTTTTCAGATCTAGATGACTATGAAGAGGAATTCATAAGTCAGCACATTGTTTGGGCTTTCCTTCTTACCTTGCCATGCGTCGTACTGTCGGCAGGAGTCCAGACACTCTTCTTTCTTTGGAGATGGGAGCATGGAAGGTCTTGAACAATGGGATAGCCAGATAATTTAACAGGTAGAGTGTCAGGTCTCTCGACTTCAGGGAAAGATGATATGTCCCTAATATAAATGACAATCCCGTTGCCACCCCTTCTGCATCACTCATAAGCTGAGCACCAGTAGATCGCCTCTTCTGGTGATACAAGGCGACGAAAGGGCTTCATCGAGTGCCATCCACTACCAAGCTGAAACTCATCGATCTGTGTAAATGTCGAATCAAAATGATCTGTCTGACACACCCCGGATGACGCGCTCCGGATCGTGATATCGGTAATCGGCCCCACTCCGGAGGTTGCACTCGGGATCGACGTAATCCTTGATTTGAGAGCCTCATTAAACAGGTTGATTGTGCGCAGAAAGATAGAGACAAAAACAGGGTTGTGAGGACAAATACAGTGAATGATATTCGTTGTGTGCTAGATCTAGACCATCAGAGACCACCTCAGTGGGTGTCATCTGTCATATGTGACGTGAGGTGACTGCTCTTTTGCAGCTGAATGCCAAGGATGGAGCATGTGTTTGCGCGTTCTTTTGTTTCCATTTTCGGAAATATCGTATTTCTTTCAGTAGAAAGTTATCTTGTCTTGTCTCAATGCGTGTGAGCGTGTCTCCTTGTTTGGTTGATGCTTGTGATCGTCTTTGAGCTGAGATTTCATGACGTCACGATTTACGATTAGATATCATGATACTCCCTTCCCTGTCACATTTGACGTAGGCGGCGGGGTTATTTCCATTCCAATTCCAGGCTGTCAAACAGTAGCGCTGGACAATATGACTAGACAACTCCCATCGTGAGTCTGTTGCTCAACCTTTGACAGACCCAAAGCTTACTCTCACAAGAAAACAATCATGGCTACGGCATCCGACGACCCCAACCGTCGGTTCTCGACTGGTGTACCAAGTGAGCCCGAAGTCATCGAACAACACCAAGAAGAAGCTCCAACCGTGAGCCACGCCCTCGCAGAAGAGAGCAAGAACTTTGAAGAAAAAGGCGCAGCGCAGCTCGAACACGGAGACGTCGAGGTCAAGAATCTGGGATGGAACGAGTCGCCTCGCGCCGTGCCGCACCTCGTGGGAGGACTAAAGAACGACGATGTGTGGACCTTGATCCGCCGCTTCGATAAGCAGGTGTTTTACGTCAAGAGTATCCAGGAGCCTCCGCTGGGAATGCTGGATATGAACATTGCAGACGACGAAGAGTTTTCGCCAGAGAAGCTTAGGGCGCAGATTGAGCGGCTTTACGTGTCTGTTCTGGTGCAGCTGTTTGCTTTTTATAAGCAGATTATCCGTCTGAGATCGTGGAAGGAGACCCAGAGAACTTCAGCTTTTCTGGGGGTGTATACCCTCGCGTGGCTGCTTGACATTCTTGGTCCGACGCTTATTATTTTTCTCATGATCCTCATCTGGTCCCCTGATGCTCGCAATATTTGTTTCCCTGGCGCACCGCCATCACTTATTGATCCCAAGACGGGAGGAGTCAAGACACCAGCTGCTGGTGTACTGGCTTCCGATGACTCAGTCACTGGCGCGCCCGAGAAACACAAGGGCGAAGCAGTTGAACAGGAGGCACATAGCTTTGTGACGAGCCTTTCGACGGTATGTTCCGGTGTATGTCGTTTATTGCCTTGCTATTTTGTTCGTGTGGAATCAGACTGATGGGCCGTAGATTGTTGTTAGCACTGCTGCTGGAAAGCACCCCCAGACAGACCCCGATGATGACAGCGCTGCTCCGGACCCGACCAAGCTCACTGAGGAAGCCACCGAGGCTCGACAAAAGTCTGTGGGAGAGAATCCCCACGCTGAGCATAACAGGGCCAAGAAGCCTGTGTCAAACGCTGTCTGGGACAAGGCTCGTCCGACGATGCATATGATGGCCGACTTTGTCGATACATGGGAGCGATTTGGAAACGCTCTTAGTCCCGCTGCACCCTTCCACTGCCACCGACCCAAGCTTATTCTCATTGGCGTTCTTGTGCCGATGCTACTGGGATCTTATTTCACATCTCCATACATGGCCATGAAGGGTATGGGTTTCGGCGCTGGCTTTGGATTCTTCGGTGATCCAATTATTACACCTGCTTTGAACTTTATTAACAGAACGTATCCTCGTTGGGAGAAGTATGTTGAACTGCGAAACACCATTCTCCGAGGCGTCCCTACCAACGCGCAGCTGGCCATCACTCTTCTTCGCATTGGGGAGAAGAACAAGGCCCCTCTGCCTCCGCCGCCCACATCAGACGTCCCTCCTCCAACTGTACCTCATGAGACAGCCGGAGAGGGTCTTGAGCATTTAGGTGTGTAATGACTAATACAATGTACAAGTGACTCATGCTAACACCATCAGAAGGAGTATCGCAGGCTGAGATTGCCGCGGCTGTTCAGCCCGACCCCAACATACTTAACGAAGACGATGAAAACGACGAAGAAAAGAGCAAGCACAAGAAATCGCATCGCATCATGAACTTTATCCGCACCACTGCCAAGGGCGGCGTCACGACAGCTTTGGCTGCAGACAAGGCCAAGGCTAAAGCAGGCGCCCCTCACGCAAAGAACCGTCTTGGCGTCGTCAAAGGCGAGCAGCCCAACCCCATCACAGGACCAATCCGTTTCCCAGCGCGATACAAGGGTAAGAAGGGTCATGCGTATATTACAGCCACAGCTACAACACCGGCTGTTAGCTGGACGATTGAGCTTGAAGATCTAAAGCCCGCATGGACAGTGTCAATTGGAGAGATTGACGAGTTGAAGAAGATGGGCGGTCTTGGATGGAAGAGCAAGATCATTGTTGGATGGGCAATGGGTAGTGAGATTGTGGATGGATTGATCATCAAGACCAAGGATGGACGGGAACATCATCTCACAGCTGTTTCTATGAGAGATCAATTGTTTAACAGGTTGATTTCCATAGGGAGTCAGATGTGGGAGGCGTGGTGATTACAGAATGTGCTATGGATCAATGTTTGGGTTAGCATTTAGGTGTTTGGAGTTTTTGTGCATGTAACAGCATAAGTGTCCGATACCGGGAATACGATATACGATTGATGTGGAATCATTTTGGACGAATATGCCACGTTGTGAGTCTGGACCTGAGCAAAAGGACCTGCTTGGTAAGCTGCGTGTGAAACTGAGGCTATCGTCAAACGCGGGGGATGACGTCAATTGTGGGAGTCTTAAGAGTAATCAACCCAACGAGAGTATCATCCAGACTCGGTCTATTTAATATAAAAGAAGCATTCATCTACCAATTCATCCACGATCAACTCGCAAGCTAGTCTTCTCTCATCATGTCATTCACCACAGAGCAATACGACCCTCTCACGGCAGACTCATGGCTCGTCTGCGACACCTGCGGCACTCAATTCCCTACCGCTGATCGCTCCGCCCTCAAAACATGTCACATCTGCGACGATCCTCGCCAATTCGTCCCTCCCTCTGGCCAATCCTTTTCCACCCTGGGCGAATTGAAGAAGCACTTCAAGAACGAATGGGTACAGTGCCGGTCGGATCCGAACGTCACCTTTATCCACTCCACTCCCAAGCTAGCCATCGGCCAGCGCGCTATTCTTATCAAAACCCCTAAGGGGAATATTCTCTGGGATTGTATTACTTTGCTGGATGAAGAGACTGTACAGAGAATTAAAGAGAGAGGAGGTTTGAGGGCGATTGTTATAAGTCATCCGCACTTTTATAGTGCGCATGTTCAGTGGGCGAGGGCGTTTGGTTGTCCTGTGTATATCTCATCTGAAGATAAACCCTGGACTACACTCTCTTCTTCTCACCAGGTGCTTCTCACCGAGTCTTCCACGCCTATCCTCGACACCGGCGCGACAGCTATCAAACTAGGCGGACACTTCCCAGGGTCTTTAGTCCTACACTACAACTCCCGTCTCTTCATCGCCGACACGCTCATGACAACAGCGTCAGGCGTGGGCAATTGGGACATTGATGCAACAGGAGCAGAGCGTCCATCTCGACCACCGGGCTTGAACTCGTTTTCGTTCCTCTGGAGTATTCCGAATTTTATTCCTCTTGGTGTTGATGAGATGGCGAGGATGTGGCGGGCGTTGAAGGGTGTGGAATTTAATGCTACGCATGGTGGGTTTATGGGGATGGATATTGAGCATGATGATATCAAGGGGAAGGTTTTGGAGAGTATGAAGATTCAGGCTGGGTTTATTGGGGAGAAGGATTTTGAGAGTAGAATTAGTGAGTAAGTATTTGAGAGTATGATCAATGTTTAAATAATTATGTTTGTTATTTAATAAATCAGTGCCATTCTGATATCGTGGGTATCGATGCTAAATGCCATTTTCCAACCCGCTTTCCCAACGCCATAAGATATATAAAAAATAAAAAATATAAAAAATAAACTATTCCTTCTTCCAGAACTTCCACTTTTGCTTATTGTTTGGTGACGAAGGACATAAGTAGCGGTTAAGTAGTTCGCGGCCTTCATCGGGAAGGTCAATAACAGACTCGTTGAGAGTATCGATAATAAAGCGGTTTGCTACACACAATATTAATAAGATGTCTTTATCAATGTAAGAGAGGAGGGAACGTACGCATCAAGTCAAGACCGTCTTCTCCAGCATCAACAGCCATGTCTATCCTGGTGGAGTTATAACATCCGTAGCGAAGCTGTAGTTCGAGCATGCATCTCCACAGCTCTCTTGTTTCGTCGAGCGTCATGCCTTCGCAGCTGCGTTCGGAGCATGTGCTTGCTTGCCGGCTTCGCTGGTTTGTATCGGTGGTAGGGGATTTGTTGGGCATCATGTCGTTGGTGGGAGGACTCCAGGTTGTGGGTAGGGAGAGAGGACCAGGGTGGTTTTGACGATACATTGTATAACTGATGAGTTGAGTTGTGTTTGAAGTGATGATGAGAATAAATTTGAGAGAAATGAAGAGGTTTATATCAATTCCCCTTCTCCCTATTTTTTTGTATTTTCTTTTCTTTTTCCCGAAGCTCAGCTCAGGATAATGGGCAGGGCGAGTTGGGTTGATGAGTTGTCTCTTGTTAGTGGGGGCCCAATAGGACAGGCAGAACCCTGCTAATAATAAGTCGATGATGATCAAAGCGTAAGTAAATAATCAGGTACAAAGAAGCAATCAAAAAAGATCCTTGTTTTTTCGGGGGGGAGAGAGTGTTCATTATATACTTGTTGCCCAAACGGCGACTACCGATTGATGGGTGGGAGACTAAAGCTAGAGGTGGGAAGAGTCAGCGGAAAGACGCCTCTTTTTTTTTTTTTTGTTTCATTCACGATTTGTGCTAGTTGATGTCTTGGAGGGTGGTATTGAACATTGAGTCACATGGGGAATAAACATACAAAGTAGTAGGTATAGGTGGTAAATCAGGAAGGGATACGACATCGTCGACGACGACATCAATGATCGACTCTGCATAAAGCATCATCTCGGCAGTTGAGTACGTACCCCCAATCAGTGTACTCTGTAAACAGGGCATTTCATGTATCACCTTTTTTTCTTGGATAAGAGGGCGCGTGTCACTGGGCACTAGCTCATGATCTGCAGTCCAGAACTAGCCTAAGCCCCAAGAAAGAGTGTGTGGGAATCCAGATCAGGCTTGCAAGCCTCAATCCGAAGCCAAGAGAAACAGAGAATTGATAGAGGGTGTCACAGGACTAGTAAAACAGGGATTGTGAAAAGATGATAAGCTCTGGAAGATACCGATGAGTAGATGACCTGATTGCGACAATGAGTGAACAATGACGAGCAACCAGTTAGCTTGTTACTGATAAGAAAAGAATATACTTTCATTCGACGCACACATATCCGCTGCAGCCGGTTGATGAATGATCAGACTCATATCCATTGAGTCACTGTCACAAGCCAAGTTAACAAGGCTGATAGAAACAAAAGAAAGGGAAAAACATGCCGTTCGCCCCGAAAGACCCTGGAGATCCACTAAGCGGAGACTCCCTTTTTAGCAGCATCTCAACCCAAACGCCATTCTGATGGATGATAGAGACAGAGTCCAAGTAGGTGAGTAATCAAGCGGTGTGGCTTGCATGCAAGTGATGTGATGGGATGCAAGGGATGGCATGTCATTGAGTTGAGTGACATTCTATGTTGCACCCAAACTAAATCGACCACTATCATGAATAACAACTCCACTTGACAGTATCAATATAATACAGCATGCCTTTCTACAGACTTCAATATACTAAAGACATACCTCTTGATGGCGACCCCGAAACTGTAACCATCAATAGTTGTGGCGTCACCTTTCGTGGCTTCACAAGCTGTGGCGTCGTCGAGACTGTTTGGGAAAGTTAATTCATTGAAGCTATCTTAAGTGCTGAGAGTAAGCATTTGACAGCTGGGAATGTTCCTGATCCCGGCAAGTTACATCTGTTTTGGTTACATCTGCTGCGTGACAGGTCAACATCAGGGAACTCGGGGTGTACACATCGAACGATCTGATGGTCAGACATTTAATTTAATTCGTAGTTTAAATAAGCAATCGCGATGGAATGCGGCTGTGTCCGTGGCCTCTAGATCTAGATCATGAGATGGTAGAGCTTGGAGATAACCTGAGAGATGCTCTTCAAGTTGAACTGAGAGGTGCTTGAGTTGAGCTGAGAGGTGCCCCTGTCAGCGCTAGAACGACCGAGCCTGAGAGCTGCGATTAAGCTGCTTAATTGGTCGGATTGAACTTTATATGGAGCACCTGTCAGGTCAACTTAGAGGCACCTCTCAGGTTGTCTCACGCACCTCTCAGTTCAACTCATGCTGTCACAAACTTACCTCTTAGATACATTGCGATTGTCTTGCAGTAAAGAAATGACTAACCATAAATCTAGGCATAGATCTAAAAGTCTTCAAAGCAAACAAAGCAAATCCCATCATTTACTTACAGCTTCTGCCAATAGTCCCTATCTAGTGTTCAATAGTTGACATCAGCCCAGCTAAAACCCTTTCTAGCTCCGAACGACAGTCAATAGTCCAGTCCCCTATTTGCAGTCAAATAAACAAATAGATAGATGAATACAAATAGAACTCAATTGGCCACTTCTTAGACTACACTTTTTTGTTTGTCTGTTTGGGCAGCTGTCGCTCGTTATTTGTCGTTGCTAATATGCGTTTCGCTCTTTTATGTTCCATTGCCCTTGGGGTTAATACTGCTGTTGCGAGTGTCTGTAAACCTCGTCAGTCGAGTGATACCAGTAAGCAAACCTCCTTCATATTGAGTGGTGATCAGCGTTGACTGGATTTAGGTGTTGTGTCAGTGGAGGCTACTACCGCCACTGCTTCCGAGTCCAGTTCTCCTACAAGCACGAAGCTTGAGACAACTGGCGATGCAACCTCCGCTACAACCATCGCGACATCAGATGTAGCAGTCACCACTACTACCGAGTTTTCTACGAGTACCGCGACGTCAGCTTTCGAGGATACAACCACAGCCACAACCGATTCAGTTACAACGGACCTGTCATCTGCTTCTACCGAAACAACAACCGCCACTCCACCCCCTGAAACATTCCAAATCATCGCCCCAGAGCACAACTTCCAAGATGAATACCTAATCGGACGCAAACTCACCTCCCAAGTAATGGGCTTCGACCTCGAACCTCAATCCAACATCCCAACCCTCACATTCTCCATCGAAGCAGAAACATCTTTCGTCCGCGAAATAGACGGGATGTACTTGTGCATAGAATACGCCTCGCCCTCTTCACCAGGCCAACTCCAACTCTGCAACAAGGATACTCTGGGAAATGGGCGCTGGAGATTGCTTACCTGTGAAAAGACAGATGAGCGTGGTCTTGAGTGCTCTGTGCCGGCTGCGACGTGTGGGTTTGATATGAATACGGGACAGGTCGTTTGTAATGACTTGGAGGGTGATTTCACGCAGTTTTACTTGGTGGGGAATGGGAGTCAGAATGGATTTACTCTTGCTTTGGGATCGAGGGAGCATCCTCCTTCTTCGGACTACTATACGGCGGTTGAGATAGAGGTTACTTCCGTTCGGGATGAGTTATAGTCAGGGTCACCGAGTCCAATCTAAGATGCAGTGTTGGTATTTGCTTTCTGTGTACCTAGAGTCAAACATCGATACCATGTGTCGTCATGATGCATCCCACAACCGCCCAAGAGCCATTACCCTAGACCGTAGAGACAAAAATATTACCTCAGCCCTCCAACATCAGAATAAGCTTTCGTTGTGACTTAAGGTGGACTGGCTCGGGTTAGTGGCCAGCTTTTATGCAGTCAGCCCCTTAACACCGAGGAGGCAGTGCCTCATTTGGCGGTTATTATAGATTGAAAGTAGAACAGCTAAGCTATACAGATAATAATGAAGTTCATATTTTCTTTGATGTTGCACCGAACACCAAGTGCAATAACATGGGGAAGAAAGATATTTAATTATAACACTGTAAGTCATGATGGACCGGGTGCAAAGCACTCCCACAATGCTACGGAGCGATCCTTGTTCCGACGTATTGATTTAACAACAGATAGGCTCAGACCTTGAATTTGAGGGGCCTCAATTACTTTCGCTGGTGATCTGGTGGTTGAGGCTATGATTAAGGCTATGGCATGCAGGAAGTTAAACCCCAATATGCGTCATGTTGGTCACGGCACTTCGGCTATAACTACAGCCTACCGAGCAGATCTGTTCTACGTTCAACCCATGCTTTCAAAAGTTAAAAGTATCATATCCAAGCTGAATGATCTATGCAGGGCAGACAATGTAGAAACAACGCGGGCGGTTGATATCCCAGTAGATGGGATCACTTACAGAAGGGAGCAAGACAGACCTTCGATGGAGACAGTATAACTTTTTATAAAAAAATTCTTAATATGCATGCAATTAAAACACCACTCACCCCATCTCTACATGCGTTGCTCCATTTCACGAGTTGATACGGTTCTTCATATATGTGCCCAGTTGGAGAGCTAAGCGCCCAGGCTTGTGGGTTGGGCGTTTATTGTATGTAGCATGTCGCTGATCTATCTGTCGGCACCAACCAAAGAAGAATCCACCGAGAAGGCACGTATGTCAGCCAGATGGATGCCCTTTTCTCTCCAAGTGTTCAGCGCTGCAGCAAAATTTCGCAGGCACCTATGCATGCATCCTTCCTTGCCCAAGGTCCAACTTGTTCTGTTGGCTGGCTGACCGGGATTTATCATGCAGCCGAGCCTGAAATCCCCTCCTCCTCTCCTCCCCCTCTTCCTCTACCTTCATCACCCACGCCCTCACGTCCTTGAACAGTCCGGTCGAAGAATAGCGACGTAAAGTGGATCAGACCAACGTTTACGTCTTGAAGTAGTTGGGACGAAATTATTAGCCCACTCTTAGGCCATACACACACTAAGAGTGATCTAACATTTATGCAACCCGCCTGTCTACGTCCTCACAAGCTGATCCAAGCAGTACCGATTTTGCAATGTTGGGGCTCGAAGGTCTCGGCATTGTAGCCAACGTTATCGCCGTCGTAGACCTCTCCCTAAAGGTCATCTCATGGTGTTCCAAGTACGCCCAAGACGTCAAAAGCTCGCACGACGGCCGCGCCCGGCTCCTTCAGGCTGCCATAACACTGCATTATGAGTCAGAAAAGATCCGCGATCTACTTTCGAGAAAAGGATCCAAGTTACAGGCCTCCCAGAGACTTGACTCTGTGATAGGAAGTAGTAGGATTCAACTATGCGAACTGGAAAGCCAGCTTTCGCAAAAAGGCAATCGACCAAACCTCAAATGGCCTATGCAAAAGGAAAAGGTCGAAATTGCTATCCAAAATATTGAGAAGACTACCAAGACTATGCTAGAAATACTTCAGATCGATATGGCGTGAGTCAAATTCTCTTTTATAAACCTTCAGCTAGACGAGTGATTGACAGAAAGGTTGGCTTCCTGGAGGAACTTGAAGAAGTCAAGACGAAATATTTAGACCACTCTTAGGCTATATAAACTAAGTGTGATCTAACGCCTATATCGACCACTAAATTACTTCCAACGGCTAATCTTTTTGGTCTACCGAGGTCCACAACCGATCGGACAAGATAACTCGACTCATACGAGGAAGCACTTAACATAGAGAAATTACTGACGTTATCACAGTGAAGTTCTCGTCACCATAGACGATAGGGCTGAGGCTGAAGAGCAAAGAGCGACCATTGATCAGCTGCCATATGTCGGTGATGCAGTCTGGGACTCACACGCCGAAGAACGCAATGCCACATGTCTACCAAATACTCGAGAGACTCTCCTTGGAGAGCTTAAGAACTGGATCAAGGACACCACTCAACAATCTAAAACAGTGTTCTGGTTAAACGGCATGGCAGGTACTGGCAAATCCACTATTTCACGTACACTTTCTCAGCATTTATCTCAAGATGGACAACTAGGGGCAACCTTCTTCTTCAAGCGTGGAGAAGCTGATCGAGGTGGAATCTCGAAAATGATGCCGACAATTGCACGACAATTAGCAATGAATCTACCCGAGTTAAGGCCCAATATCCAAGCGGCCATCCAGGATGACCCTACTGTCACCAGCAAATCTGTGGCGAAGCAATTTGATACACTCATTTTAGACCCTTTAAGAAAGAGCTCAGGCAAGTTTTCAAGCGAAAGGTTCATCGCAATCGTGATCGACGCATTGGACGAATGTGAATCAGAGACAGACATTAGGCTCATCGTAAGTCTGTTCTCTACTACCAAGACGATACATTGCCCTCAACCTCGAGTCTTCATCACGAGCCGTCCAGACCTCCCCGTTCGACTTGGGTTCCAAGACGTCAAAGGGTCTTATCAGGACTTGGTTCTTCACGACATAACTGCCTCGGTCATCAATCAGGATATACTTACCTTTTTCCATCACAAAATGAAACTGATCCGAGACGATTGGAATGCTTCTGTTGAAGAGAAGCGGAGGTTGCCACGAGACTGGCCTGGAAGCGAATGTATCGGGTTACTCACAAACAAGGCAGTTCCTCTTTTCATCTTCGCTGCAACTGCATGTCGTTTTATTAATGAGCGCCAGTTGGGCAGCCCTGGGAAACAATTGCAAAGATTTCTTGAATATCAGACAGAAGGTACTGCAGCACACCTGGACTTTACCTACAGGCCAGTCTTGGCGCAATTATTTAGCTCCAACTGCCCGGAAACCATGAAGCGCCACGTCATTCACGAGTTCCAACGCGTTGTCGGTACTATCATCAACCTTTTCGATCCTTTATCGGCTTCATCACTGTCACGTCTCTTGGATGTTGACCAAGATATCATCGACAGCAAGCTAGATCTACTTCACTCCGTCCTCGATGTCCCTCCCTCCTCAGACACACCCGTCCGAATATTTCACCTATCCTTTCGAGACTATCTTATAAGTCCCCAGGCCCAAAAACATCAGTTCTGGATAGATGAGAAGAAGTCGGCAAGGAATTTAGCCAAAGACTGTCTCCGCGTCATGGAAACTCTGCAACCCGATATTTGTCGTTTGAAAATTCCTGGGACACACCGTTCAACATTGAAACATGAGTTCATAAACGCATGCATGCCCCCCGAGGTCCAGTATGCGTGCTTGTACTGGGTAAACCACCAAGTAGTAGCGGGACTCGGACCTGGTGATGCTACAAGAATCTTGAAGTTTCTGAAACAGCATCTGCTTCATTGGTTCGAAGCAATGAGCTTGCTAGGTAGAGCTTTTCAGATTTCTGGACTGATGAGAGAATTGCATTCTGTAATACCCATCGAGGTGAGAGAGCCACCTGTATAATGACTAGGTCGTGGACAAACAGCTTACTTCTGGTTACAGCACACGGACGATATATCAAAGCTGATTGACTTTATTAATGACGCCATTAGATTCGTTGATATCGACATTCAGACTCTCAACTTTGCACCCTTACAGATTTATTGCTCCTTCTTGGTATTGGCACCAAGTAACAGCATTGTCAGACAAACATTTACCGCCAAGGTTCCAGCCTGGTTGACTTTATTGAGTGGACATGCAACTACCTGGGACTCACGCCTACACGTGTTAGGAAATACCAATGACCCTATTTACGGTAGTTATACTGTATTCTCACCAGACTCAAAGTTATTGTGTTTCATCTCTGAGAACGGCCATTTGCACGTCTGGAGCTGTGACACTGGAGAATGCATCCATGACATTGAACCCGAAGCAAAGAGCTATCCCCTCACAACTGAGCACAAATCGCCAAAGGAGCCTGTATTCAAGTTTTCAAACTTAAAGATGTCTCCCAATGGCAAATTAGTGGCAGTCATACTTCAGAAATACTTTCTAGGTGAAATACTGATATTTGACTTGACAACAGGTCAAGTTCATTGCCAAGTTTCTAACCTCGAGTCTCTCAGTGGTATTGCTTTTTCTCAGGACTCTAAGTTCATCTGGTCATACATGATGAAGGGAAAGCTCAGTATCTGGGACCTGTCTATAGGGACTTGCATTGAGGAGCTTGATTGCCCAGTAGATATGGGAATGGCAATGATATTGTCCTCGTTTGAAGACCCCAAAGCCGCAATCCTCGAGAGCTACTGCGATGGCACCTATGTTTGGTACCTCGATAGCAGCAAAGTCGACAAGGACCACACTTTACTATGGACCGCAGAACCGCGCTTCAGAGGTCGGAATGTTTCACCAGACGGGAGGCTGGTGGCCGTATTTTCATCAGATGGTCCATTTTTCGTCATATGGGATATCTCGAGACGCAAATTCCTATGGAACTTGCCGATGGTGGTGAAACAATACTATCGATGTATAGAATTTTCATCAGACTCAAATGTCCTGGCGATAGGTGTCGTCGATGGGCAAATTCAACTCTGGGATATGAGGGATGGCAAATGCTTCAAGACCTTTATATTGGCCGATGATAATGAGTTGGAGTCAATCACATTCCACCCCGATACAAGATATCTCATCTCTACCCATGCTGTCGATGATGGGACCAAAACATGGCTATGGGAAATTAACACAGGTACCTATTCTGTGATAGACATTGGACCCTTATATCTGGACACCCATCTTTCATTCTCTCCAGACGGTAAAACTATGACCTCGCGAAATTCCAACAACACTATACAACTATGGGACTGGTAAAGACTCCTTGCAGTACCCCCTAGGGCTGTCTCAGAGATACGCTCCCTCTCCTTCTCGCTTGATTTGTCTATGATAATGTCACTTTCCGACGGTGGCGAAATTGTCATTTGGGATACAGCTACTGGAGCGAGGTTGTATAGCTTTTCTTGCCCCCCCGCATATTCGGTGAAGTTCTCCCCTGATTCATCACTCATTGCAACTACGAGGGGTCGAGAAACTGTCAAAGTCTGGAACCTACATGAACCAGACTTTGAATGGCAACTCAACCAAAAAGGAGGATTCATCCTTCTCGAGTTCTCCCCAGACTCCCAAGTTATAGCCACTTTGGGGGCCGAGATCAAAATATGGGTGCGAGAAAGTGGTACGTTCAGATTCAAAGCTCTTTTATCGTATCAAAAAGAAGAAGAGTATGAAATGGATATTTGTTTCTTGCGGGATACGAAACTGGTAGCCGCATCGAGTCCTGACAGGGTCAAGATATGGAATTGTGATACAGGTCAGCTTGTTCAAAGTCTGCCATTTATCGGTCGCCCCAAAACCCTGTCAATAGGTGTACGGTCTTCAACGGTCCCGTCGTACTCGATTGTTGTTACTTTTGATGACAATGTCGAGGTCTGGGATCTGGAGACGTGTTCCCGTATCTTTAAAGGTGGCTTAACTAATCGTTCTTGGGACCAAATGGTTTCATCTAGGGGTACGTTTACAGTCTTAGAATCACCTGAGCAGCTGGAAATCTCGAACTGGTCGACTGGGGAAACGCTTGCAATTTGTCCTTGGTCTTTTAACGTTGGTAAACTACAAGATTTCTTTCCAGAAAGTTCGATTGTGTGCACTACCCTAGGACATTGGGTCCTGTCATCGGAGCCGGGTCACAGCAGGCAATTGACGCAGATATTTGGGTTTGAACCTAAATGTGAATGGGTTCAGTGGAAGGGTCACAACCTATTCAAGTTGCCTCCGGATCTTTCAATTAGATTTATTAAAGTAGCGGTTATACCGGGAGAGTCGTTGGGATTTATTGTTGCTACCTGGTCCAGTCAGCGAGGGGTTGTCATCTTGAGATTCTCGAATGAAGGGGGCATGTTGGATGATCTCATTTCTAGGTAGCAGCAATGACAGAAAGTCTGCGACATAAATTTAGCATAGAGAAGATGAAGAGCATAAGAACAGGTCTAAGGTAAGCAAAAATTGACTATGGTGTTTCGCCCCTTATGCATTTAGCTAGGTGTCTGCGACCCTGAGTGAGGCAGCACCACTAGCACCTGTATAGTTTGATCATCCTACCTACTGAACTAGAGTCTCTGGTTTGCAGATCATTGTTCAGGCGTTCCATCATCTGCAGCTGTCGTTAGACACTATCATCCCATCCTCTACCCTGCCTGTGAATCTTGAACATTGGATCGGATGGTTGGATCTTTCTTGACCAGGCTTGTTAATTGTTGTTCGTCTGATGCAAGATTTGAAGTCCTACCCATGGCTAGGTTTCAGTAATAATACTTAAAAAGTTAATTATGCCCTATCCCACAATAAAGGTTTACAGAGTGAGTCACCTGAGTGGTAATAGATAAAGAGAGTTATTTGTTGTTATGCCAACCTATATCAGTAATTTTCCCGTGCCAATTCTATACAACACTCCATAAACTTAATAAAATTTGCCAACCTTATGAACGTATATAAAGAAGAGCAAGTGATGATTAAAAACTTTTCCCTCAGTAGAATTCTACATCGACCCCCAAGACACAATCATCAATACACACTTGTCAACAATGGAATATCGACATCTGCTCATGGCTGCAGCATCAGAACGACGAGGGAACATACTAGCTCGTTGTTTGTTGTACACTCTCTGTATAGCGTCCTTATGCGCTGGTGGGCTTGTCTTCTGGTATACGTATCATCTGCGAAGCAAGGCTGGGCTTGATAAGCCCAATGCCAACAGCAACATCCTATCTATGAATAGGCGCAGCATGTAAGTCCTGTCGTAGCCCTGAAGCGACACATCCGCTAACATGCGCAAAGGCCCGACACGACACAAGAGTCTGTTCCTACCATATTGACATTCACAAATACGACTTCATGTGATCAAGGAACCGTTGCGACCGGCGAAACACAAAAGTTCCTCCCCCTCTGCAGTTTCTGTTGCGCTCACGGATACTGTCCTCAACCATGCATATGCACAGGCTACAGTGAGGAAACTTCCCTCCCTCCCGAGACAGGTGTCCAGGCTTGTCGTATTCAGGGTACGGAGAAAGCAAGTGACGAGCTGTGCGCGTTTGCTTGTGCCCATGGCTATTGTCCGTCGAAAACCTGCACAACAGGATGCGAGTTTACAAATGGAAAGATGAACAAGCTGGAGTAGGTGCAGTATGTACTGTACAGTAGTCTTGGAGGTAATCAACGCGGCATCTAAAAACGCCTTGCCCGAATCTGCCTCGAACCTTTTCCCAAAGGAGCATGTTGCATCTCAAACCACCAGTAGCGCGCCACGAAGTTGGTGAAGCAGGGTTGTAAGTGGTTACATATTTGCGGCTGAGGTTACAACAAGGACCCTGGTGCATACCCGTTGAGGGGCGGAAAGAAAAGATACAGCATCAATATATCATCATTTAATCTTTCACTAATTAAGTCTCGGGATCACTTTGATTGACAGGGGAATTAATGGGTAGATAAAGTGCCAAGAGGGGAACTTGTCCCTCTCCCGTCTTGTCATTTTCTTGGTTTCCCCCGCTTCTGCTTTTTCGTGTAAGTGAAGTCAAGTAAAGTCACGATGGAGCCTCTACGACATGCGAATACTATGCCGCCTCAGGGTTTGACTCATCAGAGATCAGTTGCTAGAAAGCCAGTGGGAAAGCCATCTGTAGCGCCATTGTCTTCACCACAGACTTTCTCACTTGCGCATAGGCCTGCCCCTCAGCAACAGCAGCAGTATCCATCGAGTGGCTATCCTCCTCACAATCAGCAACAACAGATCCAGCCGCAGATCCAGAAACAACGTCCTCAATCTTACCATCCTGGACACCTTCAACAAAGTCCGAATCAGATACACAATGTTCAGCCAGTCTTTCAACCCGCACAGTCCACCCCGCATCAGCCAGCGCAGCCTGCTCAGCACCTTCCGCAACAGCAACAACATCAAGGCCAATACTCTCACCAACCTCACCCTCAACCACTTCAACATCAACAACAATATCAATCGCCGCAACAGTCACAGATTCAACAACAGTCTCCAATATCACAACAGCAAGTCCAGACACAACCTCAACAACCCTCGCAACAGCATGCACTGCCGCAACAACAAGTCCAGGCGCATATTTCACAGCAACAACTACATCAACAATCGCCAATACTGCAGCAGCATACTCACCAATCACCACCTCAACAACAAACCCCCAGTCAATATCCTCAGCAACAGCCATTTAGTCCGATAGCGTCACCTCCCAACATCGCTAATCAGACAGCCCCGTCGCCACTGGCAAACGCTCCTCAAACACCACAACCTCAACCTCAACCACAGCCCCAGACAACACCAGCGAGCCCAACTCCTCAACTGCATCATAACGATCCCGGCCATGCAAACATAGGCTCATTTGTCGCTGATCATGGGAGACCTGCGAGCATTGGTAGCAGCCCCGGCATCGCAACACCTGCCACTACTATCGCAAGCGTCGCTTCGCCCAGTCCAATAACCATTCCAGCATGGGATCCTGCTTCTCCTCCACCGATTCAACAAACCCCGACAGTGGAGATAAGGCGAACCTCTACCGGCCAACCCAAACTGTGTAATCACTGTCGCAAAGGTGAGCCGACCAAACAGCCCATAGACACCCTCACTGACCGTTCTAGGGATCCCTCTCAATGTGTCGGTATATACCTGCCTCATCTGTAGCACCGCCAACATCGCGACAAACTTTTGTGTTTGGTGCTTCACCTCCAATGCTGTCAACACTTCCCACAGTCACGACAAGTCTTACTACGCGACCGAATCCGATCCCCGTGTACAATCATCGGTACAGGATGCGACAACTCACATGTGGACGATCCGAAAGAATGTTTCCGGGCGGCTTTGGTACACCCATAACACCACTGGTCTCAAGACCCATCTCAAACCTACGACAGCGGCTCTGTCCGGGTTTTCAGGCTTACCACCTGGCTGGGATGAGCGCAGGACACCTGATGGACGAACGTTCTACTTTAACAAAAGAATGGGAACCAGCGCGTGGACTAAGCCAGCTAATTCTCTTCCCGAGGGTTGGAAGGAGTTGAGAACACCAGATGCGGTGCCATTTTACGTCAATGAACAGTTGGGATTGTCAACTTGGGACCGACCAGGACAACAGCCAAAGCAGGGCAATAAAGTCGTGATTAGGAGAAGACCTGGACCAGGCCAGCCAATGACTTCGCAAAACGTCGGAGACAACCTCCTTTCCGCTACGATCAACGCCGCCAGGTTGACTGGTCAAGGCGTCGAGTCAGCCAGTAGACAGGTCGGAAAGCTAGGCAAGAGGAAGAACTGGAGGAAGCTAGGAAGAATGCTCAACCAAGTAAACGGTATGACGGGTGACAATTCTGGAAGCGATGGCGAATACAACGATTACAACGACAATGACAATAGCGGATTCGGGTTTGGGGACGATTCGGGCGGCTTTCAAGACCAACAGCAAGGACAATTCCAGCAGGGCTTCGATTCGTCTTTCTTGGACCAGCCGCAGCAGTCATTCGACTTGGGTGACAGCCAACAGCAAGCAATGTTCCAGCAGCCAGCATACGAACAACAGACGACCTTTGAGTATTCCGTTCAATCTGATCAGCCAGGATATGATATGTCCACATTCGAACAGCAGCCTGGGCAATTCAGTATCACGACAGAGGTTTCTTACACCACAGCCGAGCCTCAACCTACATTTGAGCAACAGAGTTACGAGCCTCAGCAGGATCAATTTGTCCAACAACCCTACGAGCAGCAATCTAGTTTCGAGATTCAGCAACAAACCACATTCGAGCCAATACCAGCCCAAGATTCTACTGTCATGGATCCATGTCAGCAGGCTCAACCGTTCGAGCCTGTTCCAACTGTACAGCAGATAGACTGTCCGCCGCCAGCATTACCACAAGAGACTTATGTGCAGCCCACACCCCAACCAATGTATCAACCGGAGCTGCAGCAAACATACTCTACTCAGCAGTACACCTACGATCCGACGCAGGCACCCCAAATGACCCAGCAGCAGGTGACTGTCACTTACCAAGTACCCACCTACGCCACCGAACCAGCACAACCCTTCATCCTTCAGTCTCAAGCAGCGGAACCAGTCTACCCGATCTACATCCCGAATAACCAACCTGAAATCATCACTAGCGATGCACACCTCGTTGAAGTGCCAGGTACTGATGACACAACTCTCATTCTGAACAGTGGATACGGTGGCAATGACATCCTCGCCGGCACGAGTCTGGCCCCACAACAAAATACTATGGCAACCCAAGCACCGCAAGACCCCGTAGTCAATGTTACTACGCAGCAGTCGCAGTCGCAGTCACCTGTAGTGGAAACTACTTATACGCCGGCGCCGGTGGTTCAACCTACCGCTGGAAAGACGGAAACAGTCGTGTCAGTTGATGCTGTGCCAGTGGACAACTTCAACACGGCCGAGAGGTGCAATCAGTTAATTTGATGAGATACGAGCCGTAGTTTGGTAGCAATATTGGTCAAGTATTGGGCATAATGTTTTATGAACGAGTGTTGTTTTGTTTGGTGTACTTTGTTGAGATCACAGCCTCGGTCCATGATAATGAATTGACAATTGGGATACACGATATATCAGCTTTATGATCAGGATTCCTCTAGTCTATAGTTCAAATGCAAGAAGTGCTTCATTTACTCCGTGCGCCTAACCACTCATACCAAACACAAACCCGACTCTATAACTTTGCCTTTCACGCTTATGCCATCTGATAACTGTCAACCATCGCGCTATCACCTCGTTTAATCTTCCTCCGCAAGTCCCTAAGCGCATTCGCAGCCTCTTCCTCCTCGCCAATCCAAGCAGGCGGGAAACATCTCTGCCACAATAACCACAATCCACTCGTGATCAGAGTCACGGGTATCGCAATCGCCCAATACATCCATATCTTTTTCGACACAGTCCACTGCCCCGTATCATCATCCACATTAAAGAACGACATACTGAACAGCGCAGAGATAAACGTCCCGGGTAGAAATGCCAGCGTGACAAAGGCAATGGTCTTCATCGCTGCGCTGTCTGATTGCGTTGCGCGACCAATTTTTACCGCGACTCGCGAATCGTATTGCGCGACCGAGTTGAATGCTAGTTGGACTTCATTTAGGAGTCGTTCCTTGTTTGCGGATGCTCGATGGCGAAGACTCCGAAGGATGTGGTCATACCACAACAATCGCTCGTCCACGCGTCGAAATCCTGCGTTTCTTTGTTTATCTCCCCATCCGACCTCATCTCGAAACACGTTGTGCTGCTGCATGATGGATGCAACAGTCTTTTCCGCAACTTCAAGCGTCTCCGAAACGTGAATTGCGTGTCGTGCGGTATCGTGCATGTGTCTGTACCTTGGACTTGGTCTTTTGCTCCATTTCTCTTTTTCGATGCCTCTTACTTGATCACGGACGGCCCAGACGCTGTTGTCCTGTAGATTAGATAGCTGTTCCAGAAGACGAGGATATACCCAGAAGGGGTCGTTGAGGGCATCGTTGTGAGAGTTTGTCAAGAGCGGCTTGGGAAAGAGTTCTCGAAGACGGGTTTGTTTTGGTGATTCAAAGACGATGAGGTATGTTTGTTGGGTTGAAGCGTTCCAGCGGGTGAAGATGTTGAATTTGTGCCAGACATGGTTGTTCTGGTCTACTAACTGCTTGACGAGGAAGCGCGACCATGTATCTAGCATCGACGGTTAGTAAAGTGGTTCCAGATATGTGTAGAGGGTTACTTACTTAGTGCCAAGAGTTCTCCTTCATCATCGCGGAACGTCTCGCTGCCAAAGTAACCGTTTGATCTACGACTGTAGCCAGACCACCACAGCTCTGGCATGAGAAATTCATCGGTGAAGCATTTTCGACAAGATGGACACTCGCGCACCATGTCAGCGTCTGCGAAACTATTCCCATTAGCAGCCATTTACCTCATATTGTCTCAGTACTCACATAACCGTGACATGAGAGTCAGTCGTCAACGAAGGATGTAAACCATCGCTATAAAACTCGCTAGGTCGAATCTGTTTCAACCCACACCATTCCTTTTTCCCTATTCCCATTAGTCCCTCTTCACACCAAAATTTGAGTTAAAACACACCTTTATCCCATGATAACACACAAAATTCTTTACAGTTTTGGTGTACTCGTTTTGATGGCTGTGGCATTTTGTGAACAAACTTGTCGAAAAATGTAAGAATTAACTAGACGTCGGGCTGCTGCCTTTTTCAACCACCAAAAACAAAGATCAGATCATGTTTTTTTTTTTTGAGGCAGTGCGAAACACGATGTTGTATTTACAATTTTCCATCACCAACAGAAGAGCTGAGCCTCGTTCTGGGGGGTGTTGGGCCAATCGTTTTATGGCGGTTGCATGTCTTGTCTATATCTCTTTGGAGCCCGTTGAGTACACTTTTAGTGTAAGTTTATCTAGCCCAATGAGAGCTAGTATATATTTATCAAGTACAAAAAGTACACAAGGGTTATCTTCAGATCACTTTCTTTTAGTGAGATTTAGATCGGTAACATGTATAGTAAGGTCAAAAGTCACGTGCTGGTGGCGGACGCTAAAAGTGTACTCAACGGGCTCCAAAGAGATGCGCCGTGCTTACCGCCCATGCAGGGTTGCATTGAAGCCAACGCTGATTTAAATCCTGAATCAGTCTTGGTGTGTATAACGCCAAAGAGTGTCGTAGCTATTTCATCAGGTCTTTCTCCAGGCCCCCGTTTTGTTCTTTTAATCCACCTGGCATGCATGCGGGTTAGGCGTTTATTGTATGCAGCGTCTAGTGGGTAGCAGAAAAGTTGGGCTCCTAAGCCTTAGGGTATAAAAACAGGTAGCCTAAGAACACTAGTCTAAGTGGCATAAGCTGTCCTAATAATTTTATCTCTTATACTTATACCAGTCAATTTTTCTGATACCCTGAGGAGCGTGTCGCTGATCTTTCTGCCGGCACCAAAGAAAGGGTATCATTTGCTAAAGACATAAATGGGGATGCAGATATGCTGCGTTTCGTTATGCTCTGGTGTTGAATATTTGTCGTGTCTTGCAGACCATCCACACTGCTAGGCTGAGGTAAGTAGTTACCCTGCAGACCTCCAACAGTGATGAAATGAATTAGGCACATGTATGTACCTATCAAGGTGAAATCTATCACGCTTTACTACTAGTTCTTATTCCCTTTCTATTCTACTCGCTCGTCTCTAAGAATGTACCCTTCAAACCGTTCTCTTTCTGATGTACGGAGAGGAATCCTGTTGGTATTGAACTCCAGGCGAGTGTTACTCCAGCTTCACCGCATGCCCCAGCTCCAAGACTCGCATCATGTCCCGTTTAAGCCATTCACGCTGTTCGAGCTGTTCGAGCTGTTCATACCATTCATACCATTCATACCATTCATACCATTCATACCATTCATACCATTCATACCATTCATACCATTCATACCATTCATACCATTCATACCATTCATACCATTCATACCATTCATACCATTCATACCATTCATATTGTTCGCGCCGTTCGAGTCATTCATGCCGTTCAAACCGTTCAAATCGTTCGCGCCGTTCTGTGCTATATGATAGCGAAACAATGGTCGAGGTCTGTGTAGAAATTTGTGGTGCATCAAGCCTTGCTCGATCTTGACCGCCAGCCACGTCTCCGATACTAGCGTCCGAAGCATATGTACCGGACGGTCTTTCCAGCCAGATAAATTAATAGAAAGAAACAGCATCGCCAAGAATGTGAAGTAGCATTCGAATGGAATGTAATCATCGTCAAAGAGTATTTCGCCATGGTTTGAGTTTGGCCACGAAGTGATCACGTAGTTTTGGCCGACCTGTGTCTCTTGCAAGGCTCGCAACGCGTCTGTGCGGAGGCAGTACTGGAGGCCATGGAGTATTGACTGGATGTCCTCTCCTTCTCTTGTGATGGTGGGCAATGCGTGGCCCCAGAGCATCTACTCGTCGTGTTAGTGATTTTTGCTAGGCCTTCAAAGGAGGTAGGTACTTGCCAGCATCCAGCGCGTTGGTCTCTCGCATTCTTCGTAACGCATAGGCGAGTTTGCGAATATCGTGTTCTCCAATTCCTCATCTATTATGGTCGCGTACAATCTTCTCATTTCATGCAGCGAGGTGTCGGCAAAGATATTGGGCATATAACGTAGTGCAAAGCCCTGTTGGCTTTCTATCTTTTTTTCGTGCCTGAGCAATAGTATGAATGCGTCATCTAAGTCCGACCGGAGATTCTAGCCGTTGCGGTGGAAGAGGCCGAAGGTATCCATGACGATATGATTTTGCTGATATCGAGATAGCGATGAAGGATGATGTTCATCTTCCAAGATTAGAGCAACGGGTTCTTTATACTGAGGAACCAGGTGCTTAACGTACCTAAGGAAGGAGACAAGGAAGCCTCAGGTTATCAGAAAAATTGACCGCTAGGAACATAAGAGATAAAATTATTAGACCAACTTATGCTGCTTAGACTAGTGTTCTTAGACTACTTATTTTTATATCCTAAGACTTAAGAGGCTAACTTTTCTGCTACCTCCTAGACATCGCAAGAAGGATGAAGGGTAGTTGAGTGACTGATTGTTAACTCAAAAGCATTATTTATTCGCCATCGCTAGAACTAGCTGCTACACATGTATAGTATCCATGATTCCAACTCGGCAGAGAACAACGACTGATAGAAAACGCTTTAGAAAAAGTTGTACTCGACTTCGTAGTCCCTGCAGGAATGGTCATCAGTAACTGGTGCAACACAGATGATATAAAGACGTACCACACGATCCCAATATCTCTTTTCTTTTCCGTCACAGCCCTCAAGTTCTCAACAATGTTTACCCTGCTTTCCTCCCCTTGTTGAGGCAACTAGTCCTCTTCATGGGACCGCGCCAGCTCTCTCAATGTGAGAATATCGCCCTCTCTCTCTGTGGGTGACGGCTGACCATATCAGCACTTTGTTTCTGTTGCACAAAGGCTGGTACTCACTGGTCGCGAGGTTTCTGAACCCCCATCATCGGCATCTTCTAATGTGGCCTGCCATGCAGTCATGTTCGGCTCGAAATGATCGTTCCATGCACCCCAGCCTATGCTGCCCCCTTCAAAGGTCTGCACCTGTGGTATTGCACCCATTTCGGCATCTTCGATAATAACCTCGGCGTTTGGGTCGACATAGTTGGTTAGTTCAATGACATGCTCAGATTCCACTATGTCGCTTTCGTCGTCGCCGTCGAGCATGTCGTGATCTTGCGGTTCGTCGTTGGACATGTTGGGAAGCGAGTGTGGGTAACTGTATTAACGTGCGATATAGCTATTTTGAATTATAGCATAATGAAAGAGAAGAAATGGATGAAGTCGTCGGAAAGCTCAGCATCGCAATGTAACAAAGACATGATGTGAAGGAAGGAGCGACATCCCAAGCGAAGACATGCTATGGACGGAACCCATCTAGAGAACTGTTGTTTCAGCTGCTGTTCGAGACCCATCGCCTCACCATTTGATCAGCGCTGCCACCCGTGGACAGCAGATTCTAGACTTGGCTAGTTTGTATGCGAGACCCGAGCAGTCGGTAGACAGGCTGTCAAGTGGAACAGGACGTCGATCACTAGCTGTCTTTCCATCAACACCAGAAATGCGACAGACTCCGTACTTGGTCATACATGAATAGCTTCATCTAGTATCAGAGTGTATAAAGTGCATTATCGCCATACCCGCGGAATATTAATTCAGTGCAGAGTGCAGCCATCACGACTCTTGGCTATCAACACCCCAAGCTGATCTTCACATGCCCAGCGTTAATCGCGGAAGCCGTACAACACCCTTCAATAAATGCAACATCCCAGATCGCCATAAATGTCTTCGCCGGGAAAATAAAAAGCGCATCATATACAAACAAGCTTTTATTAACAAAACGTGCCATCACCAAAACACATGCGATCTTCAACCCAACCCCGCACACAGCCATGGGCGACTCAGAGCCTACGGAGGCAGTCCGTCAAACAAAAGAGCGACATCACGTTATACGAACCGATCAAATGAACAGACATGTATTCCGGAATCGTTCTCTTGCAGCTACGTTTTACTTTGGATCGGCCATCATGAGGCTTTTGTTATGGTAGTGACATTCGAAGACGTCATAACCTGCATGGGATTGTTCAAAACCTGACTCGGATTCTGATCGAGATGAAACGTCGAATTCTTGTCATTATGTATGCACTTGTTGCACGTGGCTTTTCGGCAGAGAGTTGCGTGACCTCATGGTGTGTGGATCATATGCCAGAGAGGGCATGATGCGAACTGTCAAGTACTGCAACGTTAGATGTATGACACTTTGGAGGACGTATCGCCACGACCAGGCAACTGCAGACATTCATTCGCATCGGGAAAACAAATTGTAGTGTTAAACTTATGGTATTTCTGCCATTCAGTGTGGGTGCTATGCTACCTCTAGGTGGCCATTTGTCACCGCCATCCCATTCATTACCCTCCGATATCTTCCAGAGAAGAAACAAGAAAAGTAGCCACTCAAGATAATTCCCGTTATACTTTCCATTTCCCTTGTTTTTTCGAGTGCAAAGCTGGCCTCAGGCCTAAGCACCGAAAAAGTAACCGATCCAACATGGGGTATCCCGAATGCATGCGCAGAGTTATAAGACAAAAACAAGTACAAGAATAATGATAAAATACAACGCCATTTGGGCAATCAAGGTGTTCTCGTTCCTTGATGCGCCAGTGTGAAAGGAGGTCTAAAATGCAAAAATTTCCCACTTCTCTGTTGAGGGGAAAGGTCCTGAAATGCTAGTATGCTGAATGCTGGAGGTTTGGTCGTAGAAGCATGCCGGGTGAGGAGAGCGAAAGAGTCTGTACAGGTCGTGATGTTGGTGGTAAAGCGAAAGGTGTTTGTGGCGATGCGTGGCGTGGGAATAGTAGTGGGAAGAAAGCTGGAGTGTTCTATAGTCGTTTCATGTGTGGACGTGTCGAGAGTTTGATGGTGATGGCGAGAGTCAAAAGGTAGTAGCAGGTAATAGGCGAGAGTCAAGAAGTTTGCGGCGGTGAGGTTGTTTGTGGGGTTTGTTCTAAGGGGGTATCATGGTTGTGTGTCGGTGACCGCTTTCTTGATCTCTGCTTGTCGCAGCGCATTTACTTCTTGTGTGACTTGCTAGAGCGAGAGTAGTTTCTTCGCACGCGCTCTCGACCGCGGCGCTCTTCCTCATCGCTGCTGTTGCTGCCGCTGCTGTGGCGGCGACGGTCCTCCTCGTACCAAGCGCTCAGCGACTTTCCGCCAAAGGTGAGATCCTCATCCTCGATGATGGTGGGCTGGACCCAGGCGTAAGCTGAAGGGTCGACTTCGCGGGGGACGTAGTAGTAGTAAGTTTCGGTTGTGTGAGACATGGTGACTTTTGTTTGTGTTGAAGAGAGAAAGAAGGAGGTTGGTGTTTTTCCTTTCTGCGCGGAAAAGTCGGGGATATTTATTTGTTGTTGTGGAAGAAACTTTGTTGTTATTCTTTGCTGGGGAGGAATGGACACGCCCCAGTAAACAAAGAAGGTGGCACTCCTACACAAAGGGATAGACGGTGAGTGTGACTGATTTGTTGTTACTGCGTCAAGCAATAATAAAAGAGGTCCTGCTCAAAAATATGTATTGGAAAAAAGCTGTGACGGGTTATCTCGTGAATGGTTGTATTGTATTGAGTATATAAAATAATTCAAAAAGGAAGAAGAGAGAGAAGCTCCAGGAAAGGGATTTCGGGGGGGAAGGCTGATGGATATAGACACTGGCAGAGGCTGTGGGGGGAGTGTAATTAACTGGAGCCTCAGGTGAATCAAGGTGGAGGTGTGGCGGGTCTCGGCTGGAGGGGGCGTGGCAAGGAGGACGACGCTCTAAAAGGGCGTGGGGAGGTCGTTACAGAGCTGAGCTTGAGCCGCACTGTGGTCATCACTGAAGAAGTTGATTTCTTCAGAAGGTGTCTAAGGGTCATTCAATCCCCTATCCACAGTGGCAATTCACCTCCAAAACCCAAACAAGGCATCCCGACTCGGCCGCACGGTGGAAGAGAAGACACAGCGACGGGCAGCTTTGGGGGTGGGTTTAGCCAAGAAACCGGAATCTCGAACGGGACTCCTTTTTTTTATTAAAATTTTTTGAGGCCTGGACCTCCGAACTGACATGACAAGGGGATCCATTCCTACAGCGTATTTTGCGGGGATGGGCGAGGGCCTGGGATAACGAATGCCCTAGAACCAAAACCAGCATTCCACTGTATAAATGATAAGACACAGAAAGAGAAAAAAAAAAAGGAAGCTATTCGGGGGTGCCGAACATCGGCCAATCTGTTGTTGAATCGTGAGGGAATTGTTGCTGTTTATTTGTTGACTCATTCTTTTTTGTCGCTCACACCATACAACACACACACACACTCTCTCTCCCATGTGGTTAAAAACTTTGACGGAGGAACATTTCGGGTTGTCGTTATTTGTGTTGGGGGGTTGAATCCGACGTGTTGGAGTCAAGATGGATGGACGGTCTTGATCATGAGTGGAGGAACTGAATGCATCTGTAGACTAGTTTGAGCCCTTTTTTTTTGTTTCTGTTTCTTCTTTTCTTCTTTTTCAGAGTCAAGGGCGACGATCAAAGGGATGAGCCATAATTAAAATTTTGTCGGGTGAATTATGTCGTGTCATGCCCGTAATCGTAAATCATGTCTTGTTTTTTGTTTCGTGGCGGAGAATAATACGGGTTGTCTTTTGTTAAATACGAGTTGATTAATTTAAAAGAGGTAAGACAAACACAAAACAAACACACATCATTAAAAGCGCATTGTTGGGGGGCATTAAAAAACCTTGGCTGTGTTTATTAAGTGGAATAATAAAAACATGCCTTGATGGGTTGGCATGTCACGTAAGTAAGTGCTGTTAGACATTTGTGATGATCATGTCTTGGAAGAACAAACGGACACACACAGTAGGTGACAAGCATGCAGTGGGCCACGGATCCGCCTCGGTCAAGTAAACATGGTGAACTGATCGATTCATCGTCAATTACACGATGCTAGGGAACTCGCCGAAAAGATGCTAATAATAACGATGATAACGAAAAAAGTGAGGCTGGATCTCTCTCTTTTCCCCCTTATCATTAAAGCTCGGGCCCTTCCATGAGCCATGAGTCGATGGTACGATTACCTCGTGGGATTATTCTGGGCTTATATATCTTTCCCCGTCTGTGTCGTATTTTAACTTAAAGATGGGTGAGATGACTTGAAGATGGGTGAGATTGGACACACTAAACACTGTGCATGCAAAAAAGAGGCATTTGCGATATTCCATTTTGTGGTTCAAAATGGATGGGATGTTGCCTAGCAGGGCAGACTCAGCCCAGCCCAGCCCAAGCCATCCCAGCGGTACTATCACCGCCTTGCGTGAGACTATTGAACAAATGAGCATCCGAATACGTAGGTAGGCAGCAGGCCTCAGTCTCTCTTTTTGTCTCTCTTGGCGGTATATGTCTTCTGGTATCTTTGTTTTGCAGAAAAGAAAAACCGCCACGCTGGCCAAGCCAGACTTCACCACGTATTAGACGCATTGGTGATGCAGATGGGGCCTGATTGCGGGGAAGCAGGCATTCACAGACGCAAGGCAAGGCAGTGGAGGAGGCTCCGCGGGTCCTGGGGGGGGGGGGGAGCCTGGCTTGGCCTTGTTGAGTGTGAGAAAATGGATATCTGACAGGGGGAGAGAGGAGGGGGGAGTGTGGATAAGTTGTGGGATGTACAGTGCAGCTTATCTGTCAAGAGCTTGCTTGCATTGACAAGTTCCCAATCGAGTTACCTGTTCGAGCCGAAGCTATCTACATACAAATATGCGAACCATTTCCCCGCACGTAGAAATGATAAGATACGATGGGGATGCTGACATTCCAAAGATACCCGACCGACGCGTAAAAAAGACCACATGGCGAAAAGAACAAAGGGGCGGTACAGGTTGAGAGAACAGGTTTGTGTCCATCTGCTGACTGCACCGCTGACGATGACTACCTCCAACAGGAACGGCAACGACGGACGGTGCGGTACGAGCATATTGCCGTAATTGTGATTATTGTATTATGCGCAGCTGACGGCAGCAGGCGGGCTGAGTATGTAGACATGAATGTGTGTTTGTATATCTCAGATAGGAACTATTTGCGCCGCCGCAAGCGTTCTGGACCCTGATCTTCGCTGAACACGATGGATGCACATCTTTTCGTGCAAACAGTATGATATAACAGGAACTCACATCATCGTGGGGGAAAACTGTGAGGCTCGAAGATCATATCACCTGCATTTCGTTCTTGACACACACACACAAGATGGGTATCTGAGACAGGTGGGCTAGGTTAGTCGTTGATCTAAACCCCATGATTTGACAAGCGCGCATGTGCCTCTATTTTGATGCCTGGGAAAGCCAAGCCAAGCAAGTAACTCCAGTATCAGAATGGGAAAAGGCGGGGAAGATGTAAGCTGCGGGTGGTTGGGGTTGGGGTTACTTTGCGATGAGATAGGTTCATCACATGCTGAAACCCGCCAGTCACGATAAGTGTTTATTTCAGCCTGGACAGATAGTTTACTAGAGCTTCACGCCACACGGAGTATTGTGGTAAAACGGTGAAAGAAGCGGTGATGCATTAAAACAATAGAACTGTCGGAGATATTAAAAAGAGAGTTTGGCATGATTCAATGGTGATTGTTTAGATCAAACGATTACAGTAGATAAAGCCGAGGCTTTAAACTGTGCGGCTGTAAGGTCTTCTGTAAAGGGGAATCTGGGGTCAGGTCGGCTTACAGGGGTTACCAATCAGCCTTTCCGTGGGAACCTCTCCTCTAGCCTGTGTCAACCCTGGAAATGGACCATTCATGGGGGGAGCGTACCGAAAATCCCGGAGCCGCCCCTTAAACGTAAGCTTTAGGAACTCTTTCCGGGGTGCTGGACCTAGGTAGAGAGTCCTATTCCTGGTGCGCAATGCCTACCTAGGTATGGAGTAAAAGACCTAGAGCCAGCTCGTAAAGAAAAAAAAGAGCCTCGACTTTAACGGCTGAAGGATTATTGAAAAGTTTATTCCAAGACATAACCAAGACTATCGATATGATCTGACATGGGCTGAAGCTAGTACCATGGGACTTACCGAGAGAAAATAAACTTGTCAAACCTTTTCCCTCTTGTCTTTTAGCTTGACTCGTTCTGTAAAAAAGGGGACGATTATCAGAATTTTCATTAATACAGTTGGAGTTTGTTCAGCCACTGAGTTGAGTCAGTCTGCACAGTACAGTGCGCGATTACCCCGTACTTTTGTCTGAATGAATCGCCTTTTCGTTCGTTACACCCCCTTTTTTCTTGGCATACAGTAGTAGCCTTGTGTGTGCTCTCTCTCGCGTCAGCCACGAGGCATGTCAAGAGATTGACCATGTCGCGACACCGCCATGATGTGCTGTCTGTTGTTATACTGTTTGCTCACCGACTCTGACTCTGCCAGCAACCCTTTTGTTTTTATTGTAACTTAATCTGATTCATTTACTAGAACAAATGACTCTCTTTGTTATCACCGGCAATTGAAACGACGCCCCCCGCGAAAACAGGATGCCAAGCACCGAAACGACAATCCTTTGTTCTTCCCCCGCTCCGGCTTCGGCCCGGCTTTTGTTTTGTGTGGGTTAGCCTCTGGCTCCCGTTATCCGGCCGGTTTGTGCAAAGGAAAAATCTTTCTTTGGACTACCAACTCGGACCGGGACTGAACTCCTCAGTTAATCGCACAGTGATGGAATAGAATTCTGGGGAAAAGTAGGCGAGAAACGGGGCTAGCTGCAGAGCCGTTTGACTGTTCGAACGGAATGTTCCTGTGCCTGTCTGTCTACTACCCAGGACCTGCACAAAATTTGACAACGGGCAGTCTTGTCAGTGGGTTGCAAGGCTAAGAAACAAAGCGCTGCAAGGCGTCAAGTCTTGTCATTTATTTTTCATTGGTTGCATGCATGTCAGGCAAAAAGGTTTCGCCTCTTTAACGACGTCACAAAGGCATCAACGGTTTGTCTTTTTACGTCTAAAGATCCACTAAATTTTTTTTTGTTTCTTTTATGGCCGTCATCAAAGAGATACAAAAGAACAGAACAGAAAAGAAAGAAACTGTGAAACAATAACCGGTTTTGACATGGCGCGGCGGGATACTCCCGTTCCGGGATTAACGGTTGTTCTGTCAAAAAACCTGCCCCTCCATTATGATGTCATGTTGCCCTGGATCAATCTCACAATCGGTTCCGAGATCTTGGATTCTCAAGAGATGGGGTGTGTGTGAACGTCTGAATGGTTCTAGACTTGCTTGCTTTGCATTGATTTCTCTTTAATGATGCTGCAGTATCGATTGAGACCAACATTGTATCTTGAGGGCTTGGCAGGCTTACACAACGACGTAATCGTGTTGTAGACGAGCTGTATCATGCAAGCATTGTAAACCATTGCAAAAGTTTTTGCTTACATTGCCACGAAGGATGTTTCGGTCCGGGGCTCAGAGATTTCTCCTCAGCTTTTTTGAGATGTTGATCGGCGTGGGTTGAGCCCTGTAAATAAAGATCATCGACGGTGAGCGTTGCTGAGCTGAGCTGAGAGTAGGTGATCTACAGGTATAACCCTACTAAGGAGAAGGAATTGACAATCGGGGGTTCAATTGACGTGGTGCATGTATGTCAGGACAAGGGACGTTCGGATAAGTGTGTCATGTCGCTGATCGATTATGGATCACTGATGATGTGATGTCTAGACGATGGAGTAGTCAATCTCATCTCTACAGCGCACTACTGGTAGCCAAATTATAGACTATTAATTTACTCTCGTTCCAATTCAGGCACTGATTGCATTATCGTCACTCCAGACCTGGAGATTTCATATAGGAAATTACCAACGTGAAATCATGTGACGTAAACCCCCACCACGCAATTGATTCACTGTAATACAGAATAGAGTGCCGACCACAGAATTAAACTTGAAGCGATGTGACATGATGCTCTGCCTCGCCTCGTCTCAGCCTCACCGCAGAGAGGTACGCGACATTGACAAACGACGTCATAATTACCGATCATTCTGAGATGCAGAACGGCACTCGCTTCCCCCCGTCTTGCTGATGCCCCTGTAACCACACTAACAATTGCCTTTCAGTGTCTACCCTGGACAACCTCGCATCGGCAAGACCTCGACTAACTACGTCCGCATGGCCACGGACAAGGCGCGATGGCGAAAATCTTGCGTGGGTGTCAGGTAGTAGCGAATGTCGGCGACTATGACAACGAGGCGCTTTAGGGAAAAGGCAGAACCGTCTATCCATGCCTTGAATGAGCTGAGCAGAGAGAGAAGAGAGACCGGCCCAACTTGAGACGACCCTTGCAGCCATGCGCGACGGCACCGACGTGGAGGCTCTGAGATGGTGTCCTGTATCAGGATTGGGGAGTCGGACGAGGCTATCGTCTCCTCCACAGAGCCCAGTTCAATGTCGTTGATGGAAATCGGAGCTAGGTCTATGCCTTCTACATGGCTGTTATGAATACAATCACGAAATTATCAGAAACATCTTGTGAACGTTGTCACGGCGCAACACCAGGCCCATATCACACAAAGACTCCAATACAAATCACCAATCCCAGAGCAACCTCATCGAAGGATCATTCCACAGATCAAATGGCTCGATTTCAGGACTATTCATTGATGTCGCGGGTTATTAGGACTGTTCCGAGGTGGTAGGTCAACTTGACTCCCCGAACGTATACCGTGAGGCTTTCCTGTGGAGATTCAGAATAACTGACTGATCATTCCATACAGTATGCCCCATTGGACTCGTCTGTCAGAAGTACAAGGCTTTTTCCATTCCGTTACTATTCTGGACTGAGTATCGTGTCCTTGTTTTCGAGATTATACTGTGCAGCACTCTGAGATGAATCATGGTGAATTGCAATGGCCTTGCCTCAGGGTATCAGAACAATCGACCGTTATGAGCATAAGAGATAAAATCATCAGGACAGCTTATGCCACTTAGTCTATGCTTCTTAGACTACTCATTTCTGTACCCTAAGGCTTAGGAGGCCAAGTTTTCTGCTACCCACCAGCCTTGCTATGCGTGGGCGCTTATTGGTACGGAATTTGAGGAAGCGATCCGTGTCGATGAAGCAACAAAAGGGAAACGGTTTGCAACAGAGTCTAGGGTGAATACATCCGTGAAATGGTAGTAAAGCAGCAACTAATAGGTCACGGACCGCGGTTAGATACTCATGGAATCGGTCACTTGCAGCCCCGTGCCGTATGCGATGCCCAGAGAAGAGACGGAAACATCAACAAAACAACCAGTGATGCTAGCAAGACTTTTCAGATTGCGGTGTTGTCAGTATGTACTTCGTCAGCATCCCAGAATCTCAGTCATGGTCGACAAATGCCACTGTCATCACTCTCCCCGGCTGGCAAAGACGCCTGGCTCGCAGAGTTACCAAACGACTACTCATCCAAACAGAAGAACCACGGCAGCTTTCCGATTTGTTGGCGGTGGTGTGGTTGAATGCCTGGCTATCTTTGCGGCGGAAGCTTGCTTCATGATGGAAGCCCAATCGTTAGACAGAAGGAAGCACTGTCAAGTTGCACCAAATCGACCCTGATGCTTAAATCGGTGCGACCACGACGGTGTTGCTCAAAAGTCTGTTTTCTACCATGACCTATCGGATCAACTGATGTGTTGCATACTTGCGATGGCCGAGCGTGCTTGTCGCGCAACTGTGGGATAAATCGACGTTGCGTGCCTCGCCAAACATACGCACAACCACCATCAACCGCAATTCCTGCCACTGATGCCTCATCAATCCATGACAGACAGCTCCCAATCCAGAAGAACAAGACAAATCGTCTTCAACATGACGCATAGAATACTGTCTTGCTCGGAGGAAAAGAAGGCCCGGTTCAGGTACAAATACCCCCTTGCCCCCCCGAGAGCTTCTCAACTTCTCTCATCTCATCTCATCATATCGCGTCACATCCTTTGCAATATATATTACTAGAATACCTTGATACCATCTTTACTTCCCGAAATTTCACTCCCAGATCTACACCTCTGGTATCCTTTGGCATCGCTCCTCATCTGAAGCTCACTCTCGGGTGATGGGAGATTGATCTGTCATAACACACCATCACTGCGCCCTCATTCTACTAAACAGGCTGATCTTGACACTCGGAGAGTAGCCTGCAGTCTATGTTAAGTCCTGTCATCAAATCCTCTATTCCTTTTACTTGCTAACAGGACCAAACAGCATTTCCCTTCTGCCTGCCCTTTTACCTCCCCTTCCACCTGGCACAACCTCTTCCATCATACATTCATCTTATCCGAAGATGAGCATGCCCGCGCTGACAGTTGGGCCTGGGCTTCGGTGTAACATTGACACAATTTGGTGTGGTACGTTGATGATACTGAGAAGCATGTCATCCATAGGGGCTAATGCACATCATAGCAAAGGTTGCATGCCTTCTGTCCTCCGGCCTCCCTTACGCCGCCGAGATCACACATATCCAGCGCCTGAACCCTGGGTGGAGGGCAACCTCAATCATCGAACTATATATCTGGCTTAGTGTTGACCCTGGCTCTTTATCATCGATATATACGATACCCTCCGTTGCGGAGTACATGGACGTGGCAGAGGGCGGATTGGGTTCTGGTTACTGGGGTAAGTGACTTTGAATCGTCTGCAACAACACCAGTTTTACACAGAGGCTGATATATCCCAGGTGCTACTGCTCGACCCCCAACAACGTACCGCTGCAACATCTTCGATATGACAACCTACCCTTGGGGTCAATTCCTCTTCTGTGCCTCACATCCAAGTACTCCACAACCTATCTATACTCAGACTATGTCTGCGCCATCTCGAAGCAAGACCCAGACATGATGGGAAGCCATTTGGCTTCGCAGCTGCCCTGAGCAGAGGCTGGGTGACATCGAACTACCAAAAGTTCAACGACCTGGTAGCCTACATCAGCGATGTGCAAAACATGGGTAAGTAATGATCCATCTAAAACACCAATGGATGGGGTGGAGTATATATGTTTTATGAATCTGGCTTCATTTGTGTGTAGTTACTCAATTGCTAGCTGTCTACAGCGATTGAGTCATTTGGCGTCTTATGTAAGTCTACTTCATGAACGATTGTACTCTATCTCTGACCATGATAGCAACATGGAACGGTATCTCTCGAGTTTATCACTGTTTGACATCAGTCAGTGTTACGCATTATTCGCCCCAGAGCGCACATCTGTTATGCGCAAGGTGCACGCTCTTGAGAGACAGGATCTCATCGAAGAGATGCGCATTGCTTGCATGGCAAGCGACATTACAAGACTCCCAACGCTTCCACGGCTCATGGGACCGCCAAGTCCACATGATTGTACGGTCGCGTACATCGAGCTTGGATCTGCGCCTCTATGCGTTCTTCTTGGAGTCTCAACTGACCAGAAAGATCGTTGGCTACTTCAAAACGGTATGAGTCGTGTTAAGTGTGGAAAAATGTCCATTTGCTTACTTGCATCTATTAGAAACATCAAGCCAACATGCCTGTATTCATCTGGGAGTGCTCAACACCGTTGGCAAGTCTGATGTTGGAACCTAGATCGAGAAAGTTGTTTGTACAAGTAAGTCCGGACATGTGGTAAATGTCTCCTCATCACTAACCGTGTTTACAGATAGCTTGGGATGTCACAATGCTCTCAAAGCCATCGTGTCCCAATGGCCCATGTTCACTCAACAGGACAACAAGACATGACACTGCTGATATTCCTTGTTGACTTCAAGATTTGCAGACAAATATCTCTCTGTCAAACTTGCTTGTGTCAATCGACTCTGTTCGTGGGCTTCCCCGCAACGAGACACGACTTCCGATGCCAATCAGCGCGCGAACCTCTGGGTGCCCATTTTGGTGTCCTGTCTTATATTACCGATCTTTCGGACTATCCAGAGGCTGAACTAAAGATGGAAAACAAGCCGCCAACATTGGAAAGCTCGATCAAACTACTGGGATCATCGGTAAAGCACAGAAGAACAGTGAATCACGACTCCATGGTCCTGGTGCAAGAACGTCACTAAATCACTATTTACCAAGAGGCAAGACATGGTTCCCCGGCGGACCTTTCACAGCCTCTTCCACACCCCAGGCAAAATGTTCTCCCCATGGCAGACCTGTCGTGAAATGTTGGGAACACGACGCCTCGGAATCCTCAGGGGAGGCGGGCCCAGGCTAAAATGACGGCCCGCCTGGCGCTCATGTGGACTATCACATCCCATCGCTGAAAAGCCAGCATCGAAGCCAACCTTGGACCAGATCTACGGAAGAGCTGCAGCTCGTCGGGTCTCTGCACGTGGGCGGGCACCAGCCCAAGTGTCCATCCTGCGTGATCAGTCAACTATTCCCGAGCGACTCCGCGGAGGACAATGCCGCCCTTACCTCCGACGAACATCACTACCTAAAGGACTGGATAAGTAGATTGGGTGGAAAATTTGGGCCGCAGAATATGCCCTTGTTAACCTTGGCGCATGTCAATGGTGCCTGACACTATCTGCCTTGGAGGCAAGTATAGCCTTGATTATCTGAACCTCCGTGCCTACGCAGATGCTTCTTTTGCCGATTACAAGGAAACACGATGCTCAACTGCAGGCCATGTCGTTATGTTGGCTTCAGGCCTTGTGTACTGGAAAAGTGCAAGACAAAGCATGGTTACTACGTTAACCACAGAGGCTGAATTCATTAACCTGACACCAACTGGTTTGTCATTGATGTGGATTGCAAACCTGGTCAAACAGATGAATGGCCAACAGAAGCTGCCTCCATTGTTATATACTGACTCTCGCAACGCTCGAGAGGTGACCCTCAACAAGAACAACCAAGCAAGGACTCGACACATCGACCTGCGGTACAAGTGGATTATCCAGCGTCACATATGCAGGCACGGACAGCGTCCTGTTTAATCTGGAGGAGGCGAGTAGGCTTACGCACGTGTGCTGCAGTCTCGAAGACGTTGTTGAGACCAGCCTGGGCGTATGACATTGCGTCGACAGAGCACTTGACCAAGACGGGCCAGTCGTCGGGTTAATTGGTTCGGCTTCCGACTTTGCTAAAGTACTGGGCTTCTTGGCTTCACACCTCTCCAACGGCAAGATGTAATCGACAGGTTCGACACAGCAACTTGGCATGTTGCCGCGGTCTCCGAAGCACCAAGGCCAAACTCGCGATAGCGACTGGTGACCTGAAAAACTGCGAGCTCTCCAAGTCCCTCGCAATCGCAAGACTCATAAAATTACCTGTGGTTGCGCGGCTTTGGGTATGTACAGAAACCGAAATCGGATTGTGCAGGACCTCAAGTCGAACGCAGACGACTGGATAAGAATTCGAGGATGAGGCAGCACGACAGACACCCCTCGGACAATCCGAGATTGGTAACCGCCCATTCGGAATCGACGGGTCTAAAGTCCTACTTGTCTTTCAACTGGACTACCAAATGGATTATCGCTCCAAGCTGTTCTGTGAGCATTACGACATGGTCAAATTACCAAATTTATGGCTATTTCTCCATCGATTCAACTTGAACTATCTGGACAACAGCCGAGACATTGCACCTATCAAAATGGGTATTACGAACATTGCCTTCCAGTTTGTTTGCGATGAAGCCCAAGTCGCGAAGAAAGCGGACGGCTCGTACAAAAGAAACGGGAAACGCTGTTCACATTCAAGCCTGACAAAGTTCCACCCTCGGTTCAGAAGAAGATGAAGGCAGAGCAGTCTGACGGCGAAGAATCAGATGACATTGATGAGTCGAATGATGACAACGAGATGGCCACTTCACCCAAAGGCTCAGGCGTACTACCGCCACCAGGTGAAGAAGGCTTTCTGTGCTCTAGTCAGGTATATCACGAGCCTGGAGTGTACATACGTTGTACTATGGAGACCACAGTACAAAGCACATTGCTCGAACCTAGTGTCGCTTAAATGTGACAAGTCGGTCCAAGGTCGCCGAGTACAGACCCAAGAAAGATTGCGAGTTTTGTGGTGCAGCACAAATTGAGCCCAGAAAGCACAGGTGTGTTGGCCGGTGCAAGCCCTGTCGCGAGGCCAATAATCGAATTTGACTTCGCCTCAAGGATTGGAACCAAACCTGCGAACATTGCCCCTGCTACGCTTGGCACCTCAACTCACACAGGACAGTCTACTGCGTTCAGCACCTTGTCTCTTCTGGCACAACCTGCCCCGTTTGCAGATACTGTTCAACAGACACTTCCTAACAACCAAAGTTCAGGCTTAGCTCCTAGCATGAACAACCTGACATATGCAAATCCATTTGCCGCTGCATTTGTGTCACCGACTCGTATTGCAGCCACTATTGCGCCTCGTACAGCTACTGCACGAAACTCACCATCCAATGCGGGTTTTTCGGTGCAGATGAGACTACATGAACATCATTACGGCGACTTTCGATGTCATGACAAAGAGACCAAAAATTGAGACAAGATGTTGAGCACGAGGGCCTTGGTTTATGGCGACTTCAGCGTGGATCGTCTAAGAACATTGGACACTGGTTATGTATCGGCTCTCATCGATGTAAACGAAATTATCGTCCCGGTTTCTGCATCAAATTGTACTGTCACATAATCCAGATCAACAGCTCTCTCAAGATTATATACGACGATCCTCCCAATACCGGCGGTGGTCTGGAGCAAAGATATCAGATTCCGCCCACAGTTGTCGCCTTCTCGAGTCAATATAAAATCGCTATTCATCTCCTTCCGCACTTAGTCCAACACAATTGGTTCAATTGCAGGCGACTTTGATAATATAATCAGACTTTGCATTCAACTGTGAGGACCCTTCCAGGAACCGAAGGAATTGGCGGTGTTTCGCCCCTCGAATACCCAACCCCTATGCCCGTCTTCCTCTCAGTTACTTGGACCTTGGCAGGCACCAACGATACCTGCGAATCGAATCACTTACCGAAGAGGAAACCGCTGAGAACACGACATAGCTCACAATCACTGGAGCCCCCCAGTATTCGAGGAGGGAACCCACCTGGGAGAATGTTTCCCACTCCTTGAATTGAGTGAAGTGTGCACAATATTGGAACAAGATTGGACAACGTCACGCTACTCAGACAAAACATCCCAGGCGACTAACGAAGAGGTTTCTACCATGATCCAACTGCAATGGACAGTGCAAACGCTGCAAGGTTGGACCTCCTAATTCAAGGGCAAGCTTTGTGATGGGGCATTCGGAGAAGTATTTGGCGTATGACGAAGCGTTTCAATCAATGGACCATTTTTGTTGCTTCTGAGAGCTTTCACTCTTGAGAATTTCAGCCGGGCTAATCAATTTCTCTTTCATTGACCGCCAAGACGAAAAGAACACATCTTCTCAGTGAGACAGTTCCCTAGCCGTAGACAAAGCCAGAATGGCTTCGACATTAACAACCCGGCAATGTTGAATATCAGGTACAATTCGAAACGCGCGATCAAACCAATGAGAAGGAACATGGGAGGACATTGAAACTCCGCCGGCCAAGGCAGCTTTTGGCGCTGTCGGCACAATAAAGGACAACGCTCACATTCTTTCTCTTTCGGTTTGATGTACATCACCTGAGATGCCACTTCGTTAGCAGATTCACGAAGATGACATATGGGGTATCTATCACTACATCCCCGATGCACGAATGCAGTGGACTACATTGTCTTCACTGGAATCATCTTTTACGCCATTGACCTCTCGGCGACATCGGGTTATCTTGTAACTGGCCTATACTCCGCCCCATGGATGGGTAACTGATGTACATCTGCGCAACCTTGCAATCTTATACGATTGACCTTCTGGACGCTACGTCAAGCCTGGTTTGCTTCCCATCGACAGCGTTTCGTGATTTTGAAGGGGACTGGGCCTGGGTGTACGACTCCGATTGCTTGTATGAGGCCTTCACGTGTGGGATCCCCATTTCCGAGCTGTTCAACATCACTGAGGCAACACGGTTAGAGCAGCCAGCAATACGTATCGACCCCAAACAACATGTGTTTGGATGAACTTATGCCTATTGGTCAAAAGTGTTGACATGGTGATCTTTAACGAACATGTGGTCAAACTTGTCTATGTACCCTCTTTCGCAAAGGGATCAGGTCCCTGAGCCTGACTCGTGTGTAATTTACTGGGCACAGAGTGGATAGCCCTCGAAGCAATTGACAACCTCAATTTGATAGCCCGGGGGTTCAACGGTTCTCAACCTGGCACTCATACGGCCAGGCGTCTACCAATTGGAAACAAGGACAGCGACGATAGCGAATTGCATCCTTCCCCGACATCCAAAGCAATGTATGCAGTATTAAGGTGCGCTGGACACTAGCAGATCGATTGTCTTATAGCTTTTCCGCTGTTAGATGCAGGGAGGGCTGGATAGCTAGGCGAGCTAATTGGGCTACCTTCATAATCATTCCCCCCCCCCCAATGAACACATTGGTTGTCCTCTCAGCCACCAGAGTCTCCGCCGCCCAAAGCAACGACGGTACTAAAGACCAGGCTCTCGACTAAAGCATTGCACCGTGGAGACGACAACGACCTACGCATAGTCGAAAGTCTTCCAGAATTAGAAAAACGACAAAAGTTCGTCGACATCCAACGTTGAGAGCGGCAGTTTCTACATGTTAAACTGCCCCAAAACATTATGGCGGCTTTGCCTGATGAACCTCTTGATATGGACGACGTCGAAACCCAATGAGTTGTTGATATGCACCCGGCACTGCTATCAGGCTATTCCAACTTTGGAAACGTCGCCAAGGCGTACAAGGAATGGACACTCGGATCCCGTGCCTTTTCAACCTTGACTCGGTATCACCCTGGCTCCGACTCGACTACCATGAGACTGAAAAATTCCAGGTCAAGATAAGGGTCTCATACTCACCAGGAGATGTACCCAGAGGCAAGGCCCGAACGAACGTTGCGATCACGAGGCTGTTACCTTGTTTCACATCAAAGACATCAACGCTCGGAGTTTAGGATGCACTATGGTGCCCAGTTGCAGGGTACCCGACAGCTCAAGTTATGGTTTTGAGCGAAGTTGGAACTTCAGGATCGGCTGTGAAGCAGCCTCAGGGTACCAGAATCATTGGCCACTTAAAGCATAAGAGACACAATCATTAGGCCATTTTATGCTGTTGAGACCATGTTTCTTAGGGTACTTATTTCTTTATCCTAAGGGTTGGGAGGCCAACGTTTCTGCCACCTACTAGAACGGTCAAGGAAACCTGGGATCTAGCTACGAAGGTGCGTGGTGGTAGACTGAGTAGCCTACAAAGCAATGGGTCGCTTGATACCCTTGGGACGGCTTCCGCCCGCAGACCGCGTGGCCATAGCATGGATCGGCGTGCAGAAGCCTCGCAGTGTTACAGCTTGGCATTTTGAACAGTGTATTGAGCCTCTCATCTTTCCCTTTCGAATAAGCCCTGCTCACATTCAAGTACATCATTCTGGTTTTTGATGTTCTCACCAAACTAGCAACTGCTGTCGTCAACAGCGACCTAAACTGGACATTCCCCATGGCCTTCAGCGATGAGGACAGGCGTGATCCAAATACACCAATACTTCCAACCTCACACACAACCCGGATGATCGCGTATCCTTCTTTGTCGCAAAGCCTTGGTTGAGTTCGATATTCGCAAGACGCTATAAACGTGTCACTTTGCAGGGCTCTGGTGGGCGTGCAACCACGACATCGTACGAGTGCTGCTCGAAAGCCTAGTTGACGAAGACGAAGTTTCAGTCACGACTCTGTGTGTTCCAGAGAGCTTCAGTATTAAACGGCCAGTTAGCCCCCTACCCGCTGGTATAACTCCTCCTCCAAGGATCCTATGGACGAGAATTTCGAACACGTCACACTTGATGGACAGTGTCGATTACCTAGGAACAACATCAGACTGGGGACTGTGCACCTTCGCGGCGATACGGGAGAGTTCTGAGGCACAGACCCGCCTTTGTTATTGAAACCGCCCTCCTCTCGGTACCCAAGCGGTCCGCATGGCGTCCTCTCAAATCATCACACCATGAACCTCATTTCGCTCTCTCATTCGACCACTATGACATCAGAACCCTGCGATCGACCGCACTCTATCTGCGAACGAGACAGAAAGTGACGTCTGTCCATGAAGATGAGAGACTTGGCCTCATCTCAGGCATATTGGTGAATCAAAGCATGGAGATCGAGGATCTGGATACTCACCACTCTCAAACTCTGTGACATTTGAGTTAAATTGAATCTGGAACTGGTACTTACAATATCGCGTCGATCTGCATATGGTACGATATTGGCACTACAGCCACCAAGACCACTATTCAGCTTCCCGAGTTGATGAACCAAATGGTCTGAGGTCAAGTTGACCGCGTGGGAATGGTATGATCAATTCTGCGATCAATTATGAACCCGTCAAGATTCATTACCAAGAGCTTTCCATCCAAAACGATCCGGTCCCATATGCCGCATTCTACACACGTGTTCCGGTCTGTCACCATTCTTGGTTTAGACATCACGTGGCTTGGGTCTCGATATTGGAACAGAAGCACATCAAATCTCTTAAGGGAGACTTGATGCAGAGTTATTCAATGATACCAGAGGAGCACGACATCCTTCCGAGGTATATAAGACTATTACGGCCTTGGATGTCTCTTTCATGAATGAGATTATCCAGACTGAAGAAGAAGGCCTTGTGATGGCTTTCATCATAGCGGCAATTGAGGGTCATGAACTTGAGTCCATTGAGACACTAATAAAGAAGCCATGTGTCGCCATTACCAGCAAGCCAAAACCCAGTACAAGCATACTGATCCGAGGATAACTCCCCGTCCGCTACGACATCATCGGCGTTGATACAACAAGGCTGCATCAACACCCAACCAAACGTTCTCGCAGTCTTATCTCTTCCTAGTCTCGCCGTCGATAGTACAAAGGAAGAATCGGCTGAAAAGGTTGCCGCAAGAGAAAAGAAGACTACATATATACACTCAGCGCAGCGCCGCGAGCCAAACTGAACCAAAACAACTTTCGCAAACATCTACCTACTAACGTAAGTCACCCTTAGGAACTTTTACTCCTTATCGCTCCTCACTTTCTCCCCCGAATGATGATGTATCATTTACTGATATAGTAGCTTCAGAAACATGGACGTGTATATTAGTCCCCGACGGTATCCACCTGACATCGCATTGCGGCTACTTTCAGTGTTCTAAGCAAAGGCCGCCAAAGTGGAAACCGGCACCTGATCAAATATGGAAACGACGCCAAATGATACACCTTCTGGCTTGAAGATCCAACGCTTCCTCTTCATGACTTGATCCAGCAACAGAGACCGTCTCGAGCTCACGGTGTCGTTGGTTGACACAACAATCCAGACACTGAGACTATGAACACAAAATCGGAAGTGGTGTGTATGTGCATTCACTCACGATCGGTACATATCTCAAAAGGCTCTCGCCCTCGTTTGAGTTTGTCTGTACGATCGCTATGCGCTGGTATGAACTTGTGCCGCCAGTCGCAGTACAATGGTACCTGAGTATTCATCTCAAGGCAATTCCAATATGCCGTCTCCAAATGGGTGTCCAAAGATTCACACAACAACCTTCTCCTTCAAAGACCTTTCTACCAACGAAGACACATTTCCCTACTTTCGTATAAAATCATCATTCGATCAAGATGTTGTCCTCTCACATCACCTCCGCCCTCACCCTTGAAGGGCTCCCTGCCGAGCTGCTTGAGTTAAGAAGTTCGTCAGTCCACCTTTCCAGAAATTCTGCTCGTCCGCTCTTCCACCCGTCCCGCGTATCAAAGATGCAAACAACAGAAGGTAACTAACAAGATACGCCCTAATACCTAAACCCTCAATCGCTCGGGTCTGGCTGGCTTTACGACATCCAGCGAAGTGTTCAGGAACAAAGTCTTCACACGTTCTCGACACATGAGCAATGCACACACAAAACTGAGTCAGTGGTGCGACATTGCATCCAGATTCAAAAGCAGAGTGCGGTGTATGAGGCCTATCTACTCAACAGCCCATCACCGTTAGACCAAATTGGGCGTGATTCCACCCACATTGTTAAGCTTCTGAGCACATTTTCGCTCATGCAGGTACAGGGTCGCACTGGGTGAGCATGGCACGAGACTGGCAATTGGTATACTTGACTCTCACCCGTTGACAAAATGCGGACATGATGTCCCAAACGTGATTGGCACATACATGCTCAATCCAGTCACGAATAATATGATGAAAGACGGGATTCTAAGCAGTCTTATTGACTTCGGTGCGCCTGTTTCACTACAGCACATGGAGGTGGGTGGGGTCGAATCCCAACACCACCTATGCTGCAGTCAACTACAGCTCAGCCTGGGCAGGTTGGCCTCGAGTTATTACCTACCAACTCTAGCACAGTGGATACTGCGGACAGGCGATGTCTAGTTATATGACAATCGTGGCCAAGCTATGTCTATTGCTTGCGCTGGCTTACAAGTTCACGACCTAATTCCACCGTCACGCCCAAACTTGGTCCGATCTGAACCTCCGAGCAGCTGCATCAGCTAGGCCAGAAGCATGTTGCCAGGAATGCAGAAGTGGACAATATCTGTGGTTGATCCGATCCTACTTTTCGAAATATTCAATCCATGTCAAAGGGTACCAATCCACACAGGAGACGATACATGGACACAAACCGAATACAACGGCATTCATTATATCAGGTCGGCTTTTACCGAGTCTAGTCTACCCTGTCCTTACCAAGGTCATTGCACGCAGTGTTTTCCTTCTTACACAACATGGGACCTCGACAGCTATCGTCGTCAACCTGAGAGACAAGACACTGCCAACACTAATAACAATTGCGGCAGTCATTCGTACAGACACTGTGAGGAGGCCAAGACTGTCGGCGGGGTACTGCCGACATGCCATACACGCAAAGGCCTTACAGGCTTACTGCTAGACTTTGCGTGGTTCTCCAAACTCGCTACCGACATACCCATGTGCTTGGGGTTTTCATAGTCGCAACATTCATCGCTCGCACTCGTCATATGGGAGGCTGTTGCAAAGACAAAAGACGAACCCGTCCATGTTTTGTGGTAGATGAGGTGAGAAGCTCGAGCCGGAGCAGTCGAGACCAGATGACGACGATCATCAAGAGACTCTGCCCGCCCAAGTTCACCAATATCGGACAACAAAGTCAACAGCCGTACCTCAACTTTCACCCCAAGAAGGCAATTCCCATTGCACACGAACACAGCTGTGGCTGCCGAGTACAGCCGCAGTTCCGAGTGATTGACTTACCTTCACGCGACTGATTCGATTCTTCCGCCAATTTGCTTTGCTATCATGACGCTCTAGTTTCCCTGAGGGTACTTCCTTTCATCTGAAGGCAAACTTCTTTGCCACATATAGTACCGCCATGCCACTTCTGTGCCTGAGATGGATGAATTCTGAGAGACCCAGTGTTTTGAGAAACACGAACGAGAGGGGCAAAGCAACTTATATCCTCCGGGTATACAACTCGCTCCTGGAAGGTACTTATTTCTACGCAGGTACTAGCCCGGCTTAGGAGAATTTTGTAAGGGATGGTCTAAAATGATCATGCTTGCCTAAAGCTTCTCTGTGCGTATCGCGGGGGCCTGGCGCAGAAGATCAGCACCGTTAGCTTACTCTGTCTCCTTTGTTTTGCTAGCTCAGCTTCCCCCAACTATAGTCAACATGACATCTTGCGCTGTTTTGGGTTGAATATGCGAGGGGCAACGATGCGAGAAGTGCAGCCTTAGACAACTTCGATATCTACTCCGCAAGACAGTCGCGCTAAGTCGACCTGCATCTACTCAGATGAATGCCTCTTGCTAGTAATGGCTGCCGAGACTTCTATGCAGTCGATGGCCGAAGAGCAGATTGCTTATGAGAATGACAAGTATCCAGCCTCAACACATCGACATGGTGGTACTATAGGGCATCTGTTGGCGCATCAGGTGAAATTTCGTCCCTGCCCTGGGCGAACCGAACGAGTTCTAGATGCTGGCTATATTCGACGACGTCATCTTCAATATGACTAAGATCAAGTTCACTCGCCTGCCCGTCAATGAGAGCCTTACGACAACGTCGATTACTATTTACTCGTTTTCGCCTCGATCCTAATTACACTAATGAAGTCATCTTCATTTGCCAGTGGCAAGGCACTTTCCTCATCCATAAGAGCCTTAGCCTTTCTCGCTCTTAGATAGTTCTTCTGTCCTTCTTCGCCTTTCATAGTCGACATCATCAATCGGTCAGTACAATCCAGTTGGATTATAACTGCTGCATTCATAACTAATGGGTCATATCCAAGGTCAACATGGAGAGCACGAACGAACGTGACAGAATTGAGAAGAATCGACAAGGCACTTTGCTCGATCTTCGAGTATATGCATATCACTCTTACCTGCCCCAACTTCAGCGATCAGCAAAGTATCCTGAAATGCTGCAACTCTGGAAACGGTGCAGCCCTGTTAAAGGCTGTTGTCGAACATTACCGGCCCGTTAGCGATGTTCCCGGCGAGTCTCCTTAAGATGCTAAGAAGACCACGAGCCTTCCCAATCAAATCGATATTCTGAAAACGTATCCCAATGCGTCAACAAAGACATGAGCACTCAATATTGTCAGGAACCTCAAGCGCCTTATAATCATCCCAGTCACCTATAGAGACAACTCGTCATCGACTTCATTCGTCGAGTCGATTCCAATCCCACCTTCAGCGGGCAACGACATCCTATACTGCATGATAAGAACTCGAAGCTAGGAGTAACGATCCTATTGTTCTTGACAAGTATTCCGTGGAAGATTTGAACCGCGCGATTATAATTTGCTACCAGTTTCTCGCCCGCCGAGACGGAAATAGCGACACTCATCCGTGCAGTTGTTCACACTCTTGTGTGGTCATATCCAAAGTCTACGGCTAGCAAAAAAGAGGGAACAGTAAGCCTGCCTTTGATGACCATTTTAGGAGGATCAATGATCTCGATGAATATTTCTCATTGGAGACTATCACATGAACAAGTCGCATGGCTGAGGGTCAATTCGAGATCATTTGCATGTCAACAAACTTCACTACACGATTGAAGCATGGATTATTACCACCTCGACTTAATCGGCCCTACCTGAGTGGCTCGAATTCAAGCTTCTTGAGATCTGCCTTTATAAGATCTATAAGCATGTGCCTTCCGCGACAACGAAGAAGGAATGATGGTTCTGACTATCCACAACGGTTCAACCATCGAGCACTGGAAACGTATCACTGGCTCATTCGAGAATATTAGGAGTAACAACATAAATGAGGGGGTACCGCCGAGACTTGCACATGCCGCCAGGCCTACCTATCTTGCGGCACTTACAGGCTATGACGCCAGAAGAACGAGATCGTCGCGAAGCTACTCTGGCATCAGACAGGGTATGCAAACTTATCGACAAAGCTATCGAAAGCATGTCTTCTGGGGACATATCTACCTTACTGTACCTAGGCGTTTACAACTTTAGCCCAAACAGAAACCACTGAGTTCCTTGGACCATTGATTCCGGGGACAATTGACGACGTCCACGGTCTTTGTCGCTTATCTCAGCCAGATATACATTTACATAAGCAACATATTTCTCGAGCTTATCAAGAACAACGCAAAGCTCAGGCGGAAAGCAGGAGAAACTTGACCGACGCAAACGCGGCAATTCCCTCCTTTCCCCATGTCACCAAATCACAGAAGGCCTAGCCTCCTAAGTTTTAGGCTACAACGATAAGTAACCTAAAGCGCCTAGTCTAAGTATCTTATACCTTGAGACAGAGCTAGACTAACGTCTCGCGGGACATTTCTACCGGAGTACGAGGATTCCATGAAGTCAAGTGTGGCCAACTTGGTCACTTGGATTCAGTGGGGGTCCCCGGATCAGAAGAGCATATCCTCACCTACGAATCTTCTATGACTGTGGAGTTTCCCGCTGTTATTTTCATGATACATCTCAAGAGCCTATCTGGGCTAATCAGCACTTATCGTGAGCATATCATCTTGCCATCAACATGAATAAGACCCAGCTATTACAAACGACGAAGGTATTGACGAATTGAGCGACGATGATATCAACGAAGGTGACATCAACGACGAATGCTTCGACTACCCTGATCTGCCAATGATCTGGGTTCCGGCTTTGGGCCCAATGGTATGAGTGCCCTACTTTAACAGGTTGAGAATCACGGAATTTGATTTCCTCAACCAGCGCCTCATTGTCAGCGATTACGAACCGACTTCAAAACAGGTGCCACGTCTTTTGGCCTTGGACGAAACCTATCGAAACGTTCTGAGCTACGGTTCCTGTCATCAAGAACGCTATGTTCACCGACCAGACGCGCCTGAGTCTATGGCAGCGGACCTTTGGCCGTTTCGAGAAACGTGCCCTTGGTTAATAGACCTAGCTCCTAACTGTTGGGTGACAAGTCCATGAGGGTGTGTGATCCGAGCTGTCTATCATACACATGTACGGCCGCCTGGAAACTCGTTGGCGAACATACAAGATGAGAACAATGTTCTGCTCTCGATTTACCTGGACTTTGAAATGCCTCTTTTCTTTCTAGGCACTCGACACATCGTCGGCGGAGAGGTTTCAAATCAAGATGATTGCACTCGACGGGACTTCTCCTAGATGGATTGCCAAACATCTTCGGCAATACGTCTATATAACCAACCGCGTTGTTTGTGGCTACTTTCGTCCATACCAGCCATTGCCTCATATGATCACGCTTGCGTGATACCGATGTGGCAGGGACGTCGAAAAAATCGGCATTGATGAGGATGGGATTATTTCTCATTTTGAAGCTAATGTCGCCAAAACAAAATGGAACAGGCGGCCGTATACATCAACTATTATTGACTTGAAATACTGCTGCCTTCAGGGCGACTGCTCTCTATGCACCCTTTCGTTCAAAACACTCGAGAAGTTGTAATCGACTTATATTACGACTTGAAGGGGACGACAAAGCCCTCTGCATGACTTGAGAAGAGAAGTCTTACACACGTCAGACGAACAGGAGCGACAACCTTTGTTCCGAAGATCTGTTCGACACTCTACCAACTTGCTCCAGCACCAAACCGAGCCACTGGTTGGCAAAGTTGCAGTCGGCAACTTGCTACAAGTCTAAGCTATCGTAAGAAGCAGCGGGAGGATGTGGCCGGGCCCCTGTGTCGCTTTATTGGAGATGCAACAGACGAACAACAGAACAGGAGAGGCTCATAGTTTGCCTTTCCAAGCTCAGAGTCATCGTCAACTACCCATCAAAGGTTCCTCAAATGCAGACCAACGCCAATGCTTCCGATGATTGACATAAGACAGATTTCAGGATCTACGCTACCATCTGTTCGCAAAGTTGGAGGAGGAATTCAGGCCAGATGGTCTTTATGTCAACGTTGTGGGCAGCTTGGCCGGTATGGCTAGGTTTACTGCCGACTATGAAGAGAGCCATCGTCAGAGCATGGACATGATGCGTGCATTGAGCATGTTTGGCGATGACCAGTTCTGGGATGCAATCGCCGATGTCCAAGACAAAGGGGATGATCTTGTGGAGGTTAACGAGGCAAAGGCGATGCGTCGGGTATTCCACCTGGCCATCATGGCTATATGGTATCTCGACACGGCCTAGAAAGTCCTTTTCGTCTATATGTACTATGACTACCCTCTGGCAGTATTCAAGACGGCTAGCACCTCTAGGCGTGTTTCATCATGGATACTGACTGGTGGCCGCAAACCTACTTCGCTTTGAAATGGAGGTCTACCGAAATAGCCCCAAATCCCGCTGATCCCAAGATCCCAAGATCCCAAGATCCCGGAACGCAATGTTTCCATTCAATTCATTTTCCTGAATCGCAATTTTGAGAAGCGCCTCGAAGAAATGGAGGTTATAGGTACCGACAAGTCTATGGATGCGATGGCTGATAAGAAGCATTTCCGCGACTCCTCCGGACTAACAAGGATCGGAAGACAATGACGACAAACGACAACATAGCTAGCCATGGGGAACAAGCTCGCGCAATGTCAGGACACTGAGATTCCCTGATGGGATGTTGTCTATCGGAATCTACACGAAATGCAGACGAATTGGTACAAATGCAAAGAGAAAATAAGATGCCATACACTTACCCATGTCCTCATGAGAAAAGGGAGGTCTTCCTAGCCAAGGCAAGGAGTATGCAGAAACGGGAGCTGATCCAAGCGTGATTTCCGATATCTCCCACACGACATGGAACATTGGTCACTTGGAGGTGGACGCGTAGCAATCCCATCTACTGAATCTTCCAGAGATGGTACATGATTGCAGGATTCAAGACTCTTGTGGGTGGGCGGCTTTGTGGTCATCAGAGCACTACTGGGCTATCTTAGTCATTCGGGAAGAGGTGTCTCTGGATGCTTCAGGCCTCTAAGCGACAACACAAAGAGATTCTCTTAGGTGACTCAGTCTTGAACAACAGAAGATAGTAGAGACACTTCGGCATCGCTTACATTCGGAATAGAACTCAGCTGCCCAGGCCACAGAGACACGAATTCTGTGGAAATGACGGTGAGCTGTTAAGCGAACTCGTTTCTCACAGTTGGAGCGATTTTTATCTCAGCTGCCTTTGACGCTTTCGTGTGTGATATCGACGACACGTTTCCTTATGAGTCTCAATGAACGTTCTGAGATACCGTCGAAGAAATCAAACACATTGAATGCTGGGTTACGCCAAATTGAGATCAAATGGGAGAATGTCAATAGACACTCTTGACCAGATCGTGGTGCCACGATCGCTACCTATCGTGTCACATTATCCAGTGAGACCAACGGATGAAAGGCTTTACCACCGACGAGGGAGGTCTATGTCAGAACACCATGCAGCCATTTCATGACGTGTGTCATTGTGAGACACCCACATCAACCGCAGCTTGGATACTTTTGGCGGATCCGTTCCATATTGCACACAAGATTGAGAGATTCCCTGAGCCCTAACATGGGAGTCACGATCCGGCATATGTTTGCCCGTCACTTGTCTGCTTGCGCCGAGGAGTAAGCTGCATCTACTTTTGGGCGAAAGTTGAACACTTTTTACAACCTATATACCCTTCGCAGATCCCCAAAATGGCCCGCGGGCTAGCCCCAGCTGATCCAAAAGACCCGGGTCTTCCGCTGGATAGTCCACCATCGGACGATGGAAGGCCTGTCAGGGACTTGCAACCTGCTCATCGACAAAGACACAAAGAACGCTGCAACAGTCTCTACCAGCAAAAGAGCGGCCTGAATGAGAGATATCCAGACTCTAGAGGAGCACCGACGCATGATCAAATAAGGATCAGATTCTACAAACTGATAAATGAACATGGGATCCAACCAGTTCTCGGGGAATTTGGACCATCCTGAGTTGCAAACACAAGACTGATTTCGGGTTGTGGAACAAACTCTCAAACGGACACTTTGTTTTTAAGTTTTACGCAAGTGACCTTGATACAGCACGTCTAAAGCAATCCTCACTTCCTACAGCCTGACTTGATTGCACAACAGAACCAGAACGGGCAAAGGGGGTTTGCGGGAACACGGACGAACGGATCAAGCAATTTGCGCCTCTGAGAGCCCCGCCGACCCAATGCATTCATCTCCTACGACATAAGAGTTAAACACGATGCTCTTGAAGCCCTTGAAACTCTCGGTCCGAAGTTCTACAGCCATTGCCATTCGCGGACCCTGTTCACCATCACGGGCGAGTGGTCTCCTCGTTGGTATTGCTGGTGAAGGGCTTGTGAGCGGGAGCAGTTTCGCGTTACTCATATCAACCAGAATGACGCCGTTTCTTCAAGAAGGCATGTTAGACTATAATGGGCGGTGCTCCGCATACAATTGCATCAGGTCCAACCCCAATCACGAGTTCGAGTGGGCGCATTTCACCCAGGCGAAAAAGTGCCATAAGCGAGAGGGGGCAGACAACAGAAGATGATATTTTCTCCCATGAAGACGTCTGATCATGGCGGCGGCGTGAGAAGTACTGCACAATGTAGAACAGGAACGGCCAGTTCTTCTCGATGGGAAGGCTCAACGGTGTAGACTGTACAGTTGTCTGCCGAATTGCCATGAGACCTATTATGTACGATTTGGATGGGCATGCTCTGGAAATCGCTGTGATTGACGGGTGTGAAGCCATGTAACTATCTTAGGGTTAGGGCAAATGATGCGCGCGGGCAGAACTGCTTCGTACCGTCATACTCGCAACCTACAAGGTGTGGTCCTCTTGCGTATAGAACCGCTCCATCAGGCCATTTCGCTTTATATACCGGAACAACATCCCCAGCGACGATCAAGAAGACAGACAAGGAGATGACATATCGTCAGCGGTCAGGGACAAAGCCGATAATATCCCCCTACCCCTTGAGCCAGGCTCAACAGGAGAAGCAGTCACCGGCTTCGAGAGGCCAAGGTAAAGCAGTATAGCCGGGACGCCATCGACGACAGCGACTCACGTTCAATATTGGCAATCGACCGGCCGACGGTAACCTTGTCGAGTTTACCAATACCTGAGATCGACAGTCTCAGCGAAGTCTAGTTCCAGTTCTACATAGTCGATGAGGCGTACATGGCGAAACGGCGGAATGGAGCGTCATGATGTGCCCTCCAGCAGGTCAAGTAGGTGTCACGGAGCAAGATCCAGTGGACCAAGACGATAACTGCTTGTGCATCAATACTAAACTCTTCTTCCAAGTCTGAGTCCCTGCAACACGCTACCGACGTTTGCAAGATGACTATGTACACTTTGGCTTCTCATCGCTATATTCTATGGCAGGCGCTATCTGAACAGGAATTGTATTGGCTGTCAAAGAGAATATAAAGACAAAAAGAACGCGAGTCTTCAATTCACTATCAGCCAAAACAGTCAATCTAATCGATCAAGGACGGCAGCATAGACTGCTAGGCCAGATTGGGCAAACCTCAATTACGTCGTCGAATAAGTTGTTCTTTCAATAAAGTATATATCTCTGGCAGCCCGGGATCTCTACAATTTCGCCACAGAAGCTTTAAGGGTATATTGCATGATCAAGAGAGCTACGCAAGGGCAGGAACGGATCAGAACCAGAACATACTGACCAGAACCGGCCTTGCATCCAACGCACTTGAAGCCTTCACAACAAACACGGTTGATCGTGACCACCTCGTCCATGAGGTCCAAGCAGCCTATCCCATTGCATCCAGTATATACGACACCATTATATAACCCCAGACTGTCGCGAAGAGTCCTACTGACGGGCCAAACGATGCGCGAAGTATGGAAACCAGGAGGACCTGCTATACTGCTCAGAACAGGAGTTGGTGCCCACGTACAAGAAGCCGAGGCCAAGGCATCACTCACGTCGGAGCACGAATGGGGATGTCCATAACCCCTGGATGGACCACACATTTCCAATGAAAGGAAAACAAATGATGTTTTCTGGAGCCGGTGCTAGGAGCAATTCGATATATGTCAGTCACGGAAGCGCACAAGAGGGCAACACCATCCTCTGTTCTAGCTATGAAACACACGGAAGAGTCTTCCTTACATATGCAGGACGGTTCGTGTACGTGACTTCGATAGCCTTGGCCCGTTGTCAAGCAGTCACTTGCTTCTTTGTAAATCATTGCTATAGTCTAGTCGATACAGTGTTTTCCAAGACTTCAATCACGGATGAGACATTGTTCCTCATAACGTCTGGGACAACATTGAACACAGCTCAGCCTGTGGAAGTCAGGTTCCTTGCACGCAGAGGTCGTCAACAACAGAGGTTACAATCACCCGACTTCCACAGCTCCAGGACGTCACGAAATGAAGATCTACTCCCAGAGAACGAAGGTACAGAAATGGGACAAGACAGAAAGAAATATTGTTACAGCAGTGATGACGAACATGACGAAGTCATCAAAACCCATATGACGCAACCGTTCAACCGGTACTCCTGGATCGTTCTGCAGGGCATATTCGGCCATGATCCCGAGCACTAACATATTGCGAAGAGACTCATGGAAACGAGAACGCTACCCGAATTTGCGTGTACTTCAGAACCGGGTATCAATCCCTCCAACGTCAGAAACCCATCCCGAAACAAGCTGCACAAGCATTTTCACTCCAACAACGACAAATATATATACACAACAGAGAGACTACCAGGGTGGAACAACGCCCTCAGGGTGGATATGAGAATAGCTTCCAGTGTCTTCTCTCGCCGCACTCGTCTCCTGGTCCTATTTCGAGGACTTTTCTGTCTCTGTCTCGTGCTCACACTAAACGATGAGCAAGAACTAATTCACAACCTATGGGCCTTATTCGGGGATTCTTACCAGGGATTTACAGCTTGTCATGGTACCAAAGACATTGGAAGAATCATTTGGGTCTTCTTCTGGGTATGATTTGTACAGCATGCAAAGAGATGTGTGGGAGAAGAGAAGAGACTTGGTCAAACCGAGCAAGCTGGGGGGGGGTTATTACTAGCGGGAACATCAGTGCACAAACATGAAGAAGGAGGGTCTACAAATGGAGTAACGACTAATCTATCACGATAAAGGGGGAATCTCAAATCTATCATAAAGAGTCTAAATTTTATCATAAGGAATCTCACATTTATCATAAAGAACAACATGTATCATAAAGAATAAAATTTTACTTATTCGTATTCATAGGATTCGTGACTATTTACCAAGGTCCTGGCACCTTTTCCGCCAGGCCTTTTCCGCTTGTAACCATTTAAACATTTAAGCATCTTGCTTGCGCTGGTGCTCGAGCTCAATGCCAGTGGCATTGGCCTCATCCGCATAGCGCTTCTTCTCATCGCGGGCCTCGTCGAGCTCCTCGACGTGCTTGTTACCGTGAAGACCAATCTTGTACCAGGGAAGCTCAAAGAGCTCGTCCATGTTCTCAAGGCTGCGACCGCTAGTCTCGGGAACAGAGAAGTAGACCCAGAGACCACCGACAAAGGTAACGGCGGCGAAGCACCAGAAGGTACCCTTGGGAGAGATACCGCCCTTGGCAACGGGGAGCAGCATGTTGGGGACGGCGCGGGAGTTGCCGTACTGGTTGGCGAAGTGAAGAGTCATGGCCCAAGAGGTGGCAAGAGCTCGGATACGGAGGGGGAAGAGTTCGGCAGTGAGGAGGTACTGCATGGAGTTCCAGCCGAGAGCCCAACCGAAACCAGAGACGTAGATCATGGCGATGGCACCGCGAGAAGCACCCTTGTCAGCGGCGGGGAGCTCAAAGTCCTCTTGGACACCAAGCTGAGGAATCTTGGTGAGGAAAGCGGCGACGTAGATCATGGCAATGGTCTGCAGGGTGATACCGATGAGAAGAGCGCGCTTTCGGCCGATGACATCGACGAGGAAAAGAGCGCAAATAACAGCGGCGATGAGCTTGACGATACCGAAGACGGCAGTGACGAGAAGACCCTCCTGCTTACCGACAATGCCCATAATCTTGAACAGATCGGGGGCATAGAGGGTGATGGATCCAGCACCGGACCACTGGGAGAGGAACTGAACCATGGAGGACATGTAGAGACGGTACAGGTTGCTGGGGACAAAGAGCAACTCCTTGACCTTGCCGAGGAAACCAACACCCTTTGTGGCCTCGAGCTCGTGGTCGAGAGCAGCCTGAATCTCGGCGACCTGGCGGACAACATAGTCGCTCTCGGGGGACTGCTGGCGGAGACGGCCGAGGACCTTGGCGGCCTCTTCGGGCTTGCCTTGCTTGACGAGGTAGCGGGGGGACTCGGATTGGAAGAACATGAGGATGAAGATGATTCCGGACATCATGATGTGCAGACTTGTGGGGACGAGCCACTGGTTGTGAGTGTGGTCGGACATGTTGAGGTGAGCGCCGTAGTTTGTGAAGTAAGCGAGGACGATACCGATGTAGACAGCACCCTGTTGTTGTTAGATATTGCATAGGAAGTGAGATGGGGGGAGAGACATACTGTGAACATGCAAGAGCAGAGACCACGGATGGCAGCAGGAGCAATCTCAGCGATGTAGACAGGTCCGACGACGGGAGTCTGACCAACACCGAGACCACAGATGAAGCGACCAGCGTAGATAGCACCGAGGTTTCCATTGACACCACCAATCATGAAGATGACAATACCAAGAGCCCAGAGCGTGCAGAGGAATCGAGTAGCCCAAATACGACCGATGCGATCACAGACCAAGAAAGCACTAAACAGTTAGTTAGTTTACTAAGAAAAGAAGAAGTTAATAAACAACTTACATCAAAGCACCACCAACGGAACCAATCTGCACCATGGCAGAGACATTGGCCTTGATGTTGGCCTGCTCAACCTCAGAGTAAGACTCATAGTTGATCTTTTCCTGGAAATCCTTGGAGTTGAAGGATCCAGAAATGAGACCCTCATCGATACCTCTGGCGGCACCGAGGAGCGCAAAGGAAACGACGGCGAACCATAGTCTCCAGTTGAAGGCACCGGCGGGCTCGCCCAAGTCCTTGAGTTTGAAGATGTTGACGGGTTTCTTGACGCCTCCAGCCATGTTGTAGGTTGTATGAGGGTATATAGAGAGAGGATGGGATGAGATGGGCACTGAAAGACAAAAGAGGGACAAGACCTTTATAATAAAATGATATTTCTGTCTTCCCCACGAGATGAGATTCCCCCGCCTGTTGCCGTTACACCGACCATTACTCTAAAGGTTAACCCCAGTTGTGGGGGTTAATCCTTTCTCCAGAGAAGTGAGCATGTCAAGGTGAAGATCTTGTGTCCAAAAGGTCAGTGGGTACTCCTTCCTCCAATAGCGGAGACTCCATTTCCATGCCCTCCGCATTAAAAACGGTGACAGTCCCTCCTTCCCCCGTGGAGAAACCCAAACCTTGACTAAAAACGGGCAGGAACCAGGTTCTCAATTTTGTTGCCCGAAGATGTTCCCCCCCTTCCCTCCACACTTTTTCTAAGACAAGACGTCAGTGTTCTACACCCACTTTTTGGTGGTGGCTTTGCCAAGATACATCAATCGGAAATGCCCAGCCACTACAATCAAATACCACGTTACGCCAAGTCGTGCCAATGCAAATCGAGCCGGCTGGGCATTGGAGAAGTAAAATAATTCCCGTTGATAATTCCCCAAAAGCCAAGGAACCAAAACCGACTTCATTCAAATGATATCCTCAAAGACAGGCAGAAAGGCGTACGTTGAACAGACGAATCAAGCATAAAACAACCATAAATCCTAAGCGACGACGCTTAAACAATGGGGTCACAGTAGCATTCCCAAGTTCTAGATCTCATCTCCGCAAAATCATGCCACTCTCTGTCTTCCCCCACGAAATGCTGATCTTTCTCTCTACAGAGAGTAAACAATTAAGCTTGAACTCGTAGCGTATTCCCAAAGGGTGTGGATCGGTCCGGTTTATTCTCTGGTGGCCCACTATCATCAATAATTGCTTCAACCAGAAACTCGTGTACGAGACATGAGTGGCCGGGTGACATCTCAGAGTCCTTTCGCTGGTGCCTACAGAGCGGATACAGGTTTCCCACCCTGGTTTAGAGAGTGATTCATTTGGAGATTGTCCCAATTAAGCGTCGTTCGGTTTCTTTTTCTAACCACCGAGCACGTTCCACAGGCCTAGACTACCCCAGAACCCCTTCTCACTGTGAGCAGCTAGTTCAATCCTCCGTAGACCGCGTGGGAAACGGATCCATTTCTCGCTTCGCTTCCGTCGAGGATGCTACTGTCATCGCTTGGTCTTCCCCAAAAGAGTTACGAGAAGGCAAATGGAACCCCGTCAACCGTACTGATAAACGGGGAACAGGCAGGGGAAAGAGAGAATTTGGAGCTCATGAGGAAGAATAAATTTTCATAATGCGGAGATGGCATGATCATGACAAAGACTCCCTCGTACCCTATTTGTAAACACTGAGAAATCTATGGTACGAATACTCATGTCCAGTATCGGCCCCAGATTCGATACTCCTCCTCCGTACCACGAAACTGAAATGGAACCTCGATAATGTCCTGGAAACCTTCTTTGACACTTGGTGGCTTGAACCGGTTTGCGAAACTCGTAAATGCCATTTTAGGTAACACAAGCCTCGATTCGGGGTTCAACGACTCGTTCAGCGCCCGCACCGCGTTGTTGTGCTCGCACACTTGGAGAGGCGTCTTGAACCACACGCAACGGATAGAAATGCCGAATTCCTTGGCAAGCTCTACCCAAACCGTCCTGGTCGCTGGATCGGCGTTTGTGTTGTCTGCAAAGAATCCCTGGTTAGCGCCGTGAGGGGGACAAGAAATGGGGTACGTGACAGGGGGGTACCCAAGTTGGGGAAACGCACCTATCGCGACAGACGTTCCCTCTTGGAGATGTTCTTTCGCCGCTTGAACGCACTTGTCGCGAGTCTTGAGCAGGTCCTGGTTGATACGCGCATACCCCAAAGGCTTGAGGGATTTCCAGTAGAGCGTGCTTTTACCAGCCCCCGGTGGCCCACAGAATAAAATAATGTCCTGGTCGTTAGTTCTCTCCAAGGTCACAACGGAGCTCCCCGATGAGGTATCGTCGCTGAAAGGATGCTCGGCCAGGTCGAATTCACGAGCATAACTCCGAGCTTTCTCGCCTAGAAAGAACTCCTCCGGTGTCATGAACTTGATTCCCGCGTTGTGGGCAAAGTTCCGATCCGAGCAGCTAAAATCCTTCGACATGGCCGCGACCCCGTCCGGGCCTTTGCCTACGCCCGCCGTGCGACCCCCTGCATCGCCGACAAAGATGCTCTTCTCCAAATCGACTTCGGTCTCCGGGATATCGTAGTCGTCGCAGACCTCTTTCCACATACCAATCCTCGGCTTTCGATATATATCGTGCTCGGTCGCCGCGTAGACGCAGGTCGGAAGGTTGAGACTATTGAGGACGGCGCTACACTTTTGCTTGAACTCGGAAACTCGTTTTTGCGCATTGGCCTTGGGTCCCTTGTGCTTTGCATCAAAGTGTAATGTCAATCCTGCCTGGTTTGATAGGATCACGACCCGGTACCCATCTTGATACAGCTCCCGTAGTTTGGTGGGGACGGAGCTATGCCACCATTTCCAATCTGTACCGCTGCTGGCGTGTTTCTTACCTGATGAGGTAGAGATGAGGGTTGAGTCGAGATCAAAAGCGGCTATCTTTCTCCTCTTTACTTTTCTGTCTTCTTTCTTTTCGGGCTCGAATCGGCCGACGAGGAGGGTCGCGGGGATGTCATCGTTATTGTTGGGGCTTCGTTCAGACCAGATAGTAGGGTCCTTGGGCTTTTGTGACGTCGGCGTAAAGAAGTTTGCTATAGCAGTCTCTAGGTAGTGACGTTAACGAAGAATTCATCATGTCGGCGGTGCTGTAGCTGTAGAACGATGGTGATGTAGGGGCTCGGAGCGCGTACTCACTGGTTGTGCCGCTCTGGACTTTGCGCTTGATGGGCGGAGGAGACACAGGCACATCAGAGGCCTTGCGCTTTGGCTGATCATCTGAAGACATTTTCCTCCTATAGGTATCGACAGCGGTTGCATCGGGTTGTGTCGTGGTTATCGGACGCGATAAGCATCTATAGTGTTGTCACAGTAAAGTGCATGCAGGGTCAAACCGGACTCAGGGTCCAAGCTGGCGCGGCCAAGCCAGTAGCTGAGCTCTTGCCTGGTACCTAACCTAAACCATTGTTTGTCCACAAAGAAATTGGCAAAAAGGTGATATCAAGTAGAAGGTGAATTACATTGTGAGTATATCTAATATTATTCATTTTTCTCAACATGATTACAAAACTTTTTTTCAATTGTCATTGACTCTGTTTTTCAGAACGGTATTCAACGTTATCATTGATTCTTCTAGCTTACCACGTCTAAACGCGAATTCAATCACGAAGTCACGTGTGAGACTGCACAGTCAGCAGCGGAACAATCAAATATCCGAACTAATGGCTCCATTATAGAGCTAGCTGGCCAATCATATAACTCCTCTACTTCCCAGCTCTTTGGTCAGAAGCTTTGGTGGGGTAGCTCTCACAACTCACCTTCAGTTCGTCGCATTCAATACAAGCTGTTGTTCATGAAGCGCAGTCCCTTTACACCTTTGAACATACTACCGGAACATATAATAGCTTAACACAGTCATCAATTGGGACAGCGCCACCTCTGAACCCATCAAAATGCACGAAATCTTTCTCACAGCCCTCATCGAGGACAAAGACTTCGGCGGCGCATGCTCCGTCCTAGGCGGCCTCACCAACATGGATCCCTGGGAGTCCATCCAACGAGTCCTCTACTTCCAAGGACCCCCGCGGCCCATGGGAATCTTCAACCAGAGCTCCATCAAGAAACCCATAAGCCCTCCCAACACGGGCTTCCTGTGGAAAGAGCTTCACCAGAACTTGACGCGGCAGTCCTTCATTCTCCAGACACGCTACGATGTGCTCAAGGATCGCGACATGGGGGCTAATGCGCCGGCGATGGATCTCGATGCGACACAGGGCGTCTTGAAGTGGACAGACTTTCCCGATCCGCCGAGGGGTCAGCCTTTGCTTACGCAGAGGAAAAAGGTTGAGCTTTGGGAGCAGAAGATGTTGCCTTCGCTTATGCGCGACAACAACCACACGTGAGTACAGTAATTGCAATTGAGTTACGGTCGCTAACAAGGTGTAGGTTCAAGACGGAAACAATCGAGGAAATGTACCGCTTTTATAGGGATGAGATCGAGTTCTGTCTAGTACGGTACTATTTTCTACACCCCATAGAGAACTATGTTCCCATGGAGACAAAACAGCAGCAATCCATGCCACTGGGCAGTCTACCATCATTCGACTCCCTCACACCGGTGGACCAGCAGAAGCGATGGTTTCTTCACGTCAAGGCGCACGTCGTGCAGGATAACAAGCCTGAGGAGCTACGCAAGGTTCAGGAGCAGTTGTTGGCGGTTAGAAAAGAGTTGGAGGGTGTTTTTGACTTTCGAGGAATTGATCGCAAGGTTCATGATACGAGAGTGATGCAGCAAGCGCAGGGAGTGCAGCAGTTGCCGCAAAGAGTGACGATTGGGAAGTGAACACGGTGCATTTTGATGGCTTAGCTCGATGTGCACATGTATGAGGAAACAGGACGGTTGTGCATCCGATCATGATCGATATAGTTCGGATAATAGATGATACCCATTGTGATAGACAATCTTGATGTCCATGTGCCATTCCTTTGGAGGCCAATTCGCCATGCAATGTCCGCGCTTTGAACGCCATCCCAATGCAGATAAGCAATGCATGACATTCTGCTCCAGACCTCAATTTGGTTTAATCAGAATCCGCTCTCTGATCACCCTTCTTCCACGCCTGATCCACCTCTATAACCTGTTAGCTCAATCCTCAACCCCTAACACACGAACAATACTCACCCTCATGAACAACCGGCTCCGGAATATCCTTCCTCGCCTCCTTCTTAGCCCTCCAATCCGTGCCAAACTTCGCATCCCTCTCCCCAACATGCTTCTCAAAGTCAAACTGCCCATCCGCCGTAAAACTCGTCATCAGCTTCGGCTCTCCCAACGGCAACGTATCCCCACGATCCGTTTGCCACAAATGATACACTTTTCCGTACAGCTGCACCACCTGCTCCATCTCGTAGTTCTCAGCTACCTGCCACGCTGCTTCGGGCACAGCGCGGTTCGGCATGATGAGCATTCCTGACTTTACTTCGTATACGTGGGAGTGCCAGAGTTGGCGCTCTTGTTTGTCGAGTGTTTCGTAGAGTTTAGGGGTTATCATGTATTCTATTCCTATGAGGCGCGCGTTGGGAACGTCGGAGTCGTAGAGGAGACATTGGCGGACGTCTTCGTCTTGGGAGCGTTAGTAGGGAAATGAAGGGGATGAGGTTGGGGATGTACTTAGATGCGCGCAGTAGTGGTTTGTTTCCACGAAGCGAGAGGGATCGTCGGCGTAGGCATGGAAAGCGTTGAGATGAGCACAAATATGCTTTGTCGGTCGAAACTCCTGTCAATCGTGAATCTACAGCACTGGGCCCGTTCAGCTGAGCTTCAACGTACTTGTGTCACTGAAGCGCCAGCGGTAAGAACCTGGTTCTTGGCCGAAAGAGGTTGCCCCATGCCTTCGTTAGTAACGGGGATATCTTCTGAAGCCATGGTGATCTCGAATGTCGTTAAGCTAAAGTTTGCGATCGTCGTTGCTTCAATTGAGTGACGTACTTTAGATGTCTTTTAAATGGACAGACATGCTGGGTACGGTTACGTCATGGATAGATCAATCGTGCTGCACGTTCAACACGCCAAGAGTTGATTTATTGAGAATTGTGCATGTCAGACGTCAAAATGAAATGTTTCAAGCTTAGAGTGAGAGGCTTCTGTTGAAGCGTCAGAATGACGCCCAAATGACCTCCGATGGTGTTTCGGAGCCGTATGGTCCACTTCGCCGATGAACAAGCGGGTCCGGTAAGCGGAGTCCGGAGGTTACCCTATGGTTAAGTATCCGGACCTCAGGCTATCAGCAAAATTGGCCGCTGGAAGCATAAGAGATGAAATCCGTGGTCCAGCTTATGCTATTTAGACTATACTCTTTAGCTTATTTATTTTTATATACTAGGACTTGGAGGGTAACGTTATTGCTACCCACTCCCTACCTTGCCGAGGTGAACTCCATCGTCGTCAAGTCTAGTAATGTGTCTTGAGCATAAATGCTAGAATTGACATTACTATAGTCACAAAAAAACAGACATGATTGGTACCTGTTTTGACCCAAGATGTAATTCAACGCTTCGTTTGCAGTATAAAACAGATTGAACAAAAAAAAAAAAGAATTAAATGAAAGACTGTAGTTAATAAAAAAACACCAATTCGCCAAGCCAGGAAATCATCCAATGTTCAATATCAAGCATGAAAAACAAATTTTCCAAAGAAACACCTATCCAACGCCAATTGTGCCAATCCTCTACAATGCCAGAATCGTAGAGCACTCCCCAACTCTTCCCCATTCACTCCTCCCCCTTACCTAGGAGCATCTACCGACGAGCAAGTCGCTGTTTTCGCTCCTCCAAATCCAACTTCTTCTTCTCCTCCTCCAGTTGCTCACCAGTCCAATCAGTACTCTGATCCCAGAGAAACTCATTCATGGCATGTTCACGATCGCGCTCATCCTCGATGAGGTTGATCTGACGAAGCTGTTCTTCGCGCTGATCCTGAGTGCTGGGTTTCTTTGCAGACGAGTCTGCGGAGCTAGGTTCAGTGGACGAAGACGACGCGGTGGGGGTGAAAGGTTCGGCCTGCGGGTTGAATGTGCTGCGGCGGTAAGGAGTGCTGGGGTTTCCGGATGACTTGCCTCGAGGGGACTTCCCGTCGCCGCGGTCTTGGTCGGCTTCGTCGCTGCGGTTTGACATACCGCGGAGGTGCAGACGTGGGCCAGTAGGAGGCATCGTGTTGCTGTACTCGGGGCCAGTACCACGAAGATACAGAAGCTTCTTTTGTTGTCCTTGGGGGGTTTTAACACGGTCCGACATACTGAAAGATGTAGATGTGAGATTTAGTTAGATATAGGTGGGTTACAAATGTTGAGATTGCTGTGCGTAGATTTGTTGCTGTAAATGTTTGCTTGTTGTAGATAGTCGAATGGTTTGACGAGGAAAACAAAACTCCGAGAAGGGAGACGAAATGGACTATTTATACTTAAAAAGAACGTGAAGGTACTTAAAGGCATGGTGTTTAAAGTCTTCATCCATCAGTATCGATGGGATGTGCAGTTTGAACAAGGTCTGTGAAGATGATCGGTCTTTGTTTGTTATCCGCGGCATTGTCAAGGTTACAGCTTTGATGGCTCTCCGTCACTCTTTGTTGCCTTATCGCAAATGTTCGGTTTCTCATTGTTAATTGTGAATAAAAGGACTATTGTTAGGAAAGCAGATGAACAACTGAGAACTGATCGAATGAGTCGATGAAACTGGACTTGGAACATGGTATAGGTTGTGCAAGACGGAAGAACGAAGAGGACTACGGCATATTACAATATTCCATATGTGAAGAGGCGCTTTTTGGACAACAGACGAGAGTATGAACATCCATGTTAACCTGGTCTTACCTCTGAACACCAGAAAATGGCCTCTGGAAGCATAAGAGACGAAATGAGTAGGTCAGTTTATGCCAATTAGACTAGACGTCTTGGGCTGTTTATTTTTGTACCCTAAAGCTCAAAGGAACATCTCAATCACCCTAGCCTAACCACTCAGGATCAACAGACCCAAGAACAACCGACCACGTTTCGGGCGTAAAGACCAATGAGCCTTGCGCTCGCAATGTAATTGGATAGAAGTACAGATCCAACCGTATGTTGGGATTGTCGACATTTGAGACCCGGGCGATCAGGTAAATGGTGGGCGAGGTCGTGGCCGTAGACAATGCCAACGTGCGCGAGTATTCCGCCATCTTCATGTTATTAGCAATGGTCTATCTAGCACATGGCCCTGATCAAGACTTACCTTTTGGTACTGTCGCTTACTCATATAAAACGGAGTGCGACGGTCTCCAGTTGTGGACTTGACTTCAATCAAGTACAAAGGCTTCTTGTTTAACCAACTGGGACCAGGCTGACCCTTTCCCACGAAATGATTTGTCAACCCTCGCTCGCGGCGAGGAATTGTCCCTTGACGAGCCGAAGTAATGACATTATTGATCAAACCCAAATAAATTTCTTCATCCTCAATCGTAGAGCATAGCGTGGCCCCATTTGGACCATCAAACTGGAATGCAGAGCCGGATTGCATTGCAGGCGATGACCCGAACACAAACGATGGGTGACTGGCTGTTCCGGACGACGTTTATCCATCACTAACCATACCTCCTTGTCGGGCGTTGGCGGTTGCTGTTGGCGTGTGATGTACAGGCTTTCGCCTGTTCTGACCGGAATGACTAGCCGTCGAAGAAGCCGGTGTAAAGATTACTTGTCCAGTCGCAGATGAACTTGACGTGGCTGGACTTCTTTGTCGGACGGGGAGACCCGATAGCCTTGGTGGGGATACAGTGCGGGCAGACTGATGAGTAGTAACGTCTTCATGATCAGCAGCTTCCTCTTTGTGGACTTCTGGTTGTACAAAAACTAGAGACGTAGATTCATCCACCACTTCACCCAAGGCGTCTTTGCCGTGATTCACATCCGCTCCCTGAGAGGCATTGGGCCCATCGATGACGCCGCGTTCCTCATTCTCGTCCTTGAACCTGCCTGCCGGGATTGAGGCATCAATAATTCCCTCCGCCTCCAGAATCTGCGTCATGATGACAAGAGGAGCATTCAAGACTGCTGTGACAATCTGCAATGCTTTCGAACCGACGTGATTAACTTTAAGGGTGGACGGATCTGTCATGATCCATTCTAGTAAACGTCGAGGAAGCGCCGCAAAGTAACAGAATCCTTGAGCCTTGGGATCTCGAGGGACGTAAACTTTGAGGGAGCCATTGTCGTCACGTATATGTAGTTCGCTTCGTTCTTGAACATGTACTATCACGTGCCCATCTTGGGATAGATGAAGTTCGGGTGAGATTCCGTCTGTTTCGTGGACTTCTGCGCGGGAAAGAATCCAATGGAGCTTCGAGTTGTCATCTTGTGTGCGAGGACTGTTGTAGTGGACGGCGATCCTAAAAGGCATAAATATTAGCTCGGCTTATGAAAGGAAGGCTGAAGATGTGACATACCTGTAAAGACCGTCGGCCTTTTGCTTTATCTCCCTATCAGGAGACTGCAGTTTGTTCATACCCTCACTTGCCACAGTAGAGATTTCTCGAACAGAGGCGGATAGATATCTAGACCCCATGTTGAGCCACGAGAGAAACGGCTCTAGCCGCCGAACTTTATCGAGTGTAAAGTCTAGGGTCTTGGCTCGTGCCCCAAAGATGTCACCCAGAGCCTTTCGGTCAACAATGGAGAACTCTGTACGACCTGGATGCAGCTTTACCGAACCATTCGGGTACTTGACAGGGAATGCTGCTCCTTTCAGGATTGGCCTTTCGTCTGGCAGGCGGTCCGCCGTCACTAACAACGAATTGAGTGCCCAAATTGTGTCTTTGACAGCGTCAATTGGGGGGCATGGAATCCTCACCCCCATCTCTTTGAGCTCATCATATGCCATGCTAAGTGTGAGCTCTTGTACGCCAAGGAAGTTTACGAAGAAGTCCTCTAGGTCGGGATAGAGATCATTGAGAGCTACTCTGCCTCGAATCTTGGTGGCGCTAGACCATAGACACTCGCTGACGGTATACCAGCGACTGACATTGCCAAATTTGAAGCATATGAGCTTTTCTTCAGCGAATGCTTTCCTAGGTACTTGTTAGTTGGATGCGGTGGATATAAGCGCAGGGTTGTTACCTGATCTTTGCAGCATCAACGTCGACTAGGCTCGGCCGCTCTGTCTTGAGAGCCTTGTATATGTCGTTCACCCAGTCAAAGTCCTCAGTTCCAAGTGTGTTGAGTCTCCGCAACTCGTTGAGGTAATTTTCCCAGGAACAGTCCTTGACACCTAGGGTTATCTTAAAAAATTGCCGCATTATGTCTAGTTCTTCCTCGGACCGGCGAAATACTGTTCGATACAGATGTGCAAGAGGGTACGCTGTTTGCATCTCTTTTCGTGCGTTCCATAGAAACTCGTCAGGCGATACCCATATTGCTGGTTGAGGATCACAGGCGGGGATATATACGAGTAGATGCCCAGCTATCGCATCTCTGTAGCCATTAGTCTATGATAGCGTGCGATATCAATGTGCAAGCTCACCTTGTGCTGGCCTGCTCGCCAAGGACATTTTTGGCCTCTCGACATCGGGCATGAAGGACTTCGTAGAGATCCAAGATCCTGGACTTTCGACTAATGTCAGCTGCATCATTGTTGAAGCGAATCGCGTTGAGGATATGTAGGTAAAAGCAAGAATCGTCAGTGTGACCAATACCAAGATGATCCACCAAGAAACCCCATTTGACTCTGTAGGTATCTGATGTTATGGGCTCGCCTAGATTTAGGAAAAAAGAGCCCTCTTCTTCAGCATATCGAGAACGCTTACTTTCAAGTTCTGGCAGAGGCAAGTAAGTTGACATCAAGGGAAACAAACAGTAACGGTCGCTCTGGGTTTTACAAGAAACCTTCATCTTGGACAGCTCATCGATCAATTGATCAGAGGCTGTGGCATTGAGGTTCTCAATATTCCATGCCCTTTGTAGAGCGCCCAGCAGGCGGTCAGGTCGATGCTTCTCAATATAGCGAAACAAAGGAGAAACCGTCAATTCCTTCTTGTCCATCCCTGTCAGGCGGACATTGCGACGCAGGCGGAGTCGCAATTCTAGCAATTCCTCTCAGTTCCACGCAAAACCCTCTGGTGTTGCAGGCGGAGAATGGAGGTAGTCATCATGTAGAAATGGCACGTCATAACCAGGTGCATTGTTGTATGGTGAAAGTAATTGACGTGGTCCGTATTCGTCATCACCTGGTAGGTAAACATTCTGTTTGACTGGTCGACACGCGCGCCGTTGGTGGTCATACACCTGGAAGTCTTTGAGCAGCTTTGGGACTTCCTCGTCTTTTAGAAGAGCCTCAGAAAGATACATGAACTTGAGGTGGGAAAACGACGTCTGTAGAGAAGTAGGATCTGCGACAGGAAGCACCGACTTCTGCATGATCGTCAACCGAACATCCCTAAACCGTGCCTCAATGACACCAAACTTGTCGAGTAAAGCTCGACGATGTGGATTAGATGTTGCGTTTGCAGCCACAAGAACCATACCGAGGCCGCGAGGCATTTCCAGCTGTCCAGAAGAATGAGAGTAGTAGAGTGGCCTACGACTCGCAGAGACCCATGCGCCATTGTCAAGTGGAATGAACCTCAGTTGCTCGAGCCGTGCTTGTATCGGACCCGGACCATCAAGTGTCATGCCTTTCAACAGTAGCATAAGCGCTCGTGCAGCGGATGAATGCCCATCATTGCTTATCATCGAGCGCTTCATAATGGAGGCTTCAGGGGGCTTCTGAAGATCATTCTCGATGCGGAGAATCACTTCCATTGGGGAGGCTCCTTGTAAGCCATATGGCTCTAATAGGTCGAGGTCATCTTTGGCATATTCCTTTGCGAGATATATCTCGTTATTGATGTCCGTGAACAGGAGATCGCCCTTCTCATCGCGTAGCCATGACTGAAGATTGCGTAGCTGGTACATGTAACCTAGCTGCCGAGAGCCAAGGGTACGGAGAACCTTAACTTGATGTATTCTGTCTTTGATCCTGTCTAGGAGACTCGACCAAAAACTGTCCCAAGGATAGCTGTCTCGTTGAGGTAATCAACGCATCCATTGGTATTGGAGTGTCGGATGGCGACAGAATTCTTCGATGGCTTTGACGAGACAGTCTGCGATGTCTTTCAAGAGAGCGCGATTTCGGAGTGAGCTGACTACTATGCCTTGACGACTGGCTTCTGTGACGAAATCCGTGTGTATGAGGAACTATTCCAATCAGTAAGAGTTTGTTAATCGTCGGAGAGGTGACAGGCGGGTTGCTAAAAAAACTAGCGACTTGAAGCAGTAGAAACGAAATCATTAGTCCACTCTCAGGAAATACATACACTAAGAGTGATCTAATATTTATATCGCCCACTAAACCAGTACCGGTTTTTGTGCAACCCACCTGGGTGGGTAAAGATGTCCTCAATTACCTTGAAACCTATGGGTCGCATTGGGAGAAACGCAAAGACATCCTGGTTCTCGACAATTGGAGTTCCCGTATCTGTCAAGGGAAACGCCAGTACGACTTCAGTGGAGGAGTCAGCGGGGTCCCGCTCATCTGAGTATGTTTTATTCTCGCTTCGAGGGATGTTCTCAGCAACGTGCTTGGTGACATGATACTGTCTCTCCTCTACACCATCAGATGTCTCCTTTCGAATAGTTGCGGGATTGCTTCCGTGAAGAGAATAAACGGTGGTTGCCGTTTGAACATCATCGTTGTCGTAAAAAGAAACTTGTACTTTGTGTAGCTTCTGGAGAAACAGCAGTATCGTGTGTTGCAAGTCTTGAAGTTGGAGGCGGATGGTGTCGCGTCGCCGTTCGTCTTCTTCCGGGTCCTCACTTGTATGAAGCAGTAGAGTGATGCGAGTGGAGGAGTCACCTACCGCTTCATCCGTCTCCTCCCACACAGGCGTGACCATTCCGAGACCTGAATCTCCTTTGCGATGGGTGAAAGAGAAAGAAAACTTGTGCGACTGGATATGGACCTTCCATGCTGCCATGAAGACAGACTTAAACCCAATGCCTTTCTCTCCAATATAACCAGCCGCGCCGACCTTTGAACTTTTACCAATTGCACAAATTGCTTTCAAGTTTTCATGAGCAAAGCCATTTTCATTGCACTCAATCGTCACCTTGTCAGGGTGTACCTTGAAAGAGACATACGGGTCCTGACCTTGTGACACAGCTGTGCTGTATTCATTGTCATCGGCATTCTGCAGCAACTCAAAGACAAACCTAGCGTTGCTTGTGTAGAGATTGCTGGAGAGCCTAAATGCACGTTAGAATGTCTTTTGATCATCTTATATGTCCGTGATTAGAAACCCGTACGCACGTCAAGACAGCAGAACCAATTATCTCATCTTTTCGGAGTAGTGCCTCTTCCACTTCGCGGCGAAGCTCGGGGTTAATTTCCCCGATCCGCGCGAGTTGCTCTTCACCAAGATAACCACGTTCTTTCGCAATTTCTTTCACAAGATCCTGCGCCATGCGCTTGTCTGGCTCAGCAGTTTGGGTGCCATCAGTGGACATTGTCTCAGCGGTTTGGTGGACCATCTGGCCCTGGCAAAACCCTGAAGATGCCACGAAACCACTGAATTGGCAAACTCTGCGACGAGAACAAGCAAGACAGGATGGAAGATCTTCAAGTGTCAGCACTCTAACTTGTAAGTCTACCGTATAGATTGGTGTAAATTCGCTCGCTATCTTATTGACAATGTCGCGACGTTGAAGAAAAAGGGAGCTTAACCGCGACGCAGGGGCTTTCAGCTTGAGATTCAGATCCGTTAGTCATTGGCTAGAACTATTGCCAGGGTGTCAAGTCTCTTACCCTGGTCAATTGGCATTCGTCAACACTTTGCCTGTGTTAGGAATGAGTGTTGGCTAAGGAGCATAGACTTTATTCTAGCAATGGATAAATGCCATGACATGGAGTTTGGCGTAAAAACTTATGGCCCATACTCTCTGTGACAAAGGAGGGTACTAATACCTGAAGGGTTTGTCATGGTGTTTGGTGATGTGGAGTCGTTAAAGACTGCCTATTCCTGTCAGTACTAGACAAACCTGTGTTTATCTTGCTTGATATGCAGTCGAGAAGCAGAAATACTTTGTGGTCACGAGGCAAACTGTTCGGCGGTAAACTTGATCAAGGTGTCACGTATCGTAGTGTTGAATTGATATGAACTTTTATTCTGTTTGTGGGCTGTCTTCAAGAAGCCGACCTATGGCTCAGAATGTTGTCAGATATCACTCCCATTTGTCTCTGCAATATCGATTTCCATTACATCGATTCTACCCCTTCCATGTACGTCTAGATCAAATGGGCTTTCCCATGAGGAAGCTGGACTTCAGCGAGGCGAACTTTGCGGTGGTATCACGCAGTTTATCAGCTGCCTCAGCGCTGAAAGCAAAGTTCACAGCGCGGCGACTGACGGGGGTGGCTCCATCGATGGACTTGGGAGCGTCATGGCCCAGCTTAGTGTCAACGTCGCCTTCGAGGCCATTGTGACCACCTGGAGAGTAGATGTTAGCATGGAGTTTCAAGTGATGTGTCAGGCAAAGCTCTTACCTTTGCCAGCGTCGGAACCAGCCTTGACGGAAGTGTCGCCATCGTTGTCGTTGGCGATGACAGTGGTAACATCATCCTTGACGGAAGGAGAGTCGAAACCAGCAGGCTCGGCGGCGACAGGCTCAGCGATGACGGGAGCACCAGTCCAAGGGTCAACGGTGGGAGCGGAATCCGCTTCACTGTGCTCAGAGGCATCAGTAGTAGCAGACTGGTGAAGGTCATCCTTGTCGATGACCACCTCACCGAAGGAGGCCTCAGAAGGAGATGAAGGAACGGCAGACTTGATGTCGACCTGAGCCTGAACCTGCTCCTTGGCGGGCTTGTTGACAGTAGCCTTGGCCTTGCGGACAGAACCCTGGACATGGTAAGGGCAGGCAGACTTCTGGTGCCAGAGCTGCTGGAGACGCTTGGGGGTCTGGTCCCAGTTGGCGTCATTAGTGGCAGGATGTCCAAGGAGGACGGACTCGAGGATCTCTCGGTCCTTTCGAGCGTCGCCAACCTCGTCCTCGCGGGCAGTGCAAGTAGTGCATCGGATCTTGGAGATAGCGGAGAAGTCGATACCGCCAGTAGGAACCTCGCTAGTGACCTTACCGCAAGTGCCAAAGTAGCAGATGCAGTCGCCAACGGCACTGTCGCAGACGACACGATTCTTAGCGACCAGGTGGAGGTTGCCACATGTGAAGGACAGGTGAGGAGCGCTCTGCGGAGCGCAGAGCGCGATGGTGATGGTCTCGACACACATGGTAGCGAGTGGTGCACGAGTAATCAACGAGTGACTGTTAGACGCGCGCAAGTGAGCTGCACAAAGTGGTGATTAGTACAAAGGGGATGGAAGGGAAAAGGAAAGGAAGTGTAGACGAGAAGAGAAGACTTCTTACCTGAGTACGAAAGACTCAAGAAGAAAGAGTGGATGGCGTCTCAAGATGCCTGAAGTGTTGTTTGGGTGAGGAAGGAAGGAGGAGGGGAGGAGATGAAGATGTGGGTGGCAGCTAGCCCTAAGAATTAGGTAACCAAGGGACGCGGAAACTGGGAAGGCACTGCACGGTGGTGGTCAGTAGCTTCAGCGCATGCAGTGATGGAATCGAATAGAAGTTTTGGTGCGAGATCGGGGGTTGCCTGCTAGTTGTTGGAATCAGGGGCCCTTAAAGATGCCCTGGAGGGCGGTACAAGGTCACTCCGTAGAAGGGACTACAAACAGTTGAAAACAGACAACAGCACTCCATCAGTTCAACTTGATTTGTAAACGGGTAATCGAAATGTTTGGGAAAACGGCCTTTGTTATACAACTTGACTATAGTTGAATGGTATCAAAGTGTTGATGGGAGAGAGTAACTGCATTAGGTATTCATCGTCGAAGCAATCGTAGATACGTCACACTGCTAAAGTATTGGTTTGACAGATGCAAGCAAGCGTATTCTAGCATCATGGAAACCCATATCATAGGTACCTAGGTAGGGATTACAAGCATAACTTGACCGATATCTAAGATCCGTCACTTCATGGCAACAGGGACACAATTTGCATCAGTGGGGATAATCTATTGGATATGGAGTATCCTGCTTGTGAAATTAGACCAGATAGTCGAACATGTAGCTCCACAAACAGAAGTGTCTGTCGTCCAGTACGTTCTGTAATTTCCGGTCCGGGAATTGGATCTAGGCCGTAGGCTCACGACCTGCACACCGTTCTATCATGCGATTCTTCTGTGGCCCTTGGACTTGGCACCCCCTTAGTTCCAAATCCGGGGTGACGCAAACCAGCAGTTAGGCAACTCGTCAATATTTTCGCCATGACACCAAACCAAGAATTTATGAGTTGCAAAACCGAAGCTCTATGTACTGACGGACCTCTCATGTTGCGGAGGAACAATCGAAACCAAGTAAACATCTCCCTTGCCTCAGGCCTCATCGAACGAAGGACGTCTGCCACTGGAACCACAGAAGACGAGATCGCTATGGCGCTTGGCTTATGGTATTTGGATCAGACCTTTAGGTCATTTATCTTAATATCCTAACGGTTAGTGGCTAAGCACTGTATTGCTCAGGGGGGACAGGAGTCTAGGTCAGGGTGAAAACAGAACAAAGACATGAGATTCCTGCTAACCTATGTATTATCTTTCAGGTACACCTCTACACTCTTTGCATAACGAATACATCATCTATCAAACCCGATCCATCCTAGAACCCATGTTTATTCTGTCGAAAAACCGAGTTGCATTTGAAGATACAGCAATACGGACATGAAAGGTCTCAAGAGATATGACAAGAACCCGACAATCCATCATACAGAGCCCCGCATCCTCTCGACTCTACATTTGATAGGTATCGGACCATCTTAGAGAGGCTCTTTGCTTCCCATGTCGATACCGAAAACAAGTTTTACCAGTTACCGTTTCGTTGGGATGGGGGGTCATATTTCACCGACCGAAGATTCAAGACCAATGGCGAACGACAAGGAAGGCTGGCATACACAGATGAACGGAAGATACTGCCACTGGAACCGTAGTTAATTCAAAAGTCACAGGAGCCCCTGGCATGATGCCCGTAAGACTGCCATATGGGAATATATACAAAGAGGCGAATTTTTAAGTGGCTCGGCAATGGCTTCGCCACCTGTTCCTAAAGTTCATTCTTGACTCCAAGTAGGTCTTGTATTGGCTGCGGCGTTGCGAGCTTCTCCTGCCAAAATTCTGTTAGCAAGAGAGATCGAAGTTGTAGTCTTGTCAGTGTCGACGCCAGATACTAGGGTCGCAGTGGGATTTTTCTAGGTATTTACTATCTGTTAAGTACACGGCTAAAATGGTACTTACCAGGTGACTAAGAAAATGAGCGAGATATGGAGATGGTATATATTTGCTGCGCAGAAAAGAAGAGGAAGAAGATGGCGATGAGCTTTGTGATCCCTTAGTATCAGGACAAGTGCGCAGGATGGTTGCCACTGGGAATATTGTCATTGTAAATTTTACTTTGGGTTTCTGCTCCACTTAAGCTCTGGCACCTGCGTAGGTCTAAGTATAGGCAACGGCAAGCTTCGTGGAAGATGAAGGCTTTGTTTAAACTTTCAAGTAAACTTTTCTCGCTTTCTAGATATTTAATTACCACAGTCGTCTTTCTTCTCCCCGGGTTCTTTTCTCCTCCATCAATTTTCTTATTCCCATTATTCTATCACACCTCATCGACAAGAACCATGAGCGATTCAGATCTTATGAAGGAGTGGGTGGTTGTCCACCGGGAACGCCCCGCCCCAGGAAATCAGCCTGACTCGGCTGCGGCGCCCAAGACTCCTCACAAGAGTGATCTGAGAGAGACAAAAGAGCTGCGATACGAATATGCTTTGAAGATCGAGGAAGCTCTTCGCCGTTCCCTTCGCGTTAGGGAACCGGACTATCGACTGTCGGCAATTTATGCGTCCATTATACTGCTCGTTCCCATGTCGACCCTGGAGGATGGGGGCTTTCTTGACTACAAGCAAGAAGGGCATTCCCTCGAATCGGCTCTCCTAGATATCGAAACATTGGTCGGGCACTGTTAGTAATACCCATCACATCTGTACCTATATATGCTAATCTATTGAAGACCTCCGCAAGTCCAACGAGGTTCGCTCAGGGCCTAGAGAAGAACCAGAAACAGCCAATCCTTCTGCACAACAACCAGAAGTCGAATGTCACTTTGTAGAAGAGCGTCCGCTAAAGAGAACATTATCTACAAAAGAGACTTCAAGGAAGCGGCCTTCGTATCGGGACCAGTCTGATGGTGAAGATGATGGCGACGCTGCTGGTAGTACCGACGAGGCCAATGGCGAGACCCAAAAGCCAAAGGTCGTTGGCCAACATGGGACCGAGATAACCAAATGTTGCGTCCGAGATAAGTTCCAATGCATCTTCACAGGTACCTCAACCGGACAACCAGCACATATACTGCCCTTCGCCTGGAATAAGGACCAGGACAACCATCTCCAGACCGACGAGTGCTTTTTTGGCTGTCGAGCTTTCTTTGACTTATCAGTTATCGATAAAGTTGCAACTGCTATGAACTACTCAGATGCTTCCAACAAGCATTGGAACATGGTCTACATTGATGATCAGTTGTGGTCCTGGTGGCCTTCGGCATATTTTGGTTTGAAGTGCCTAGGCGTTAAGCCTAAACAGTCTCTGGAATCTGAGAGCTTGGAAGAGCCAGAATTCGAAGTTGAGATTCAGTTTAATTGGCTATGCAGCAGATGGGAGGAACCCGATGACCTAGTCTATCTGGAGGATGATGTGAATGACATGAGGGAGATGGTAGAAATGCAGATCAAACATGAGGACGATGGAAGCCCTGCGCCCAAAGATCTGGATACCAACATCGTTTCCGGACATACTGTCACTATAAGCATGTCGGAAAAAGATGCTTTGAAATGCAAGATAGTCTTGGACATTCATTGGAACATCGTCTGCATTGCAGCTATGAGCAGTGGCGCTGATCATCCTGAGCTGCTCCCAGAGCCCATTCTTTGGGTATATGACAAAGGCTGGTAATGGAATATTTGGGTTACTAGAATACCGATGATTCTATATAGTAAGGCAAGATTAACAATCAAGCTCAAGAATTTCGCGCTACTCCTTTCTGCCTCCGTATTTTACCATTGCTGTCTTTGAACGCTATTCTGTGATGGCTTTGATGGGCTTGCTTGCTGTTTGGAGGGGGAAACAAGGAATAGCTTGTACGGTTGAAATAATACGACATGTCCCGGTATATTGTGCAAGCACCCCTACCTGGTTGACTAAATAGACCAGGGATGCTGTATGGGCTTTGCTTGATATGTTGGTGGAACGAATCAGGGACTGGAGGAAGACCAAAAACGCTGATGATCTCTTAGGGAAAACATGCACTAAAGATGGTCTAATATTTCATAAGCTGCTGAGTCAGTACCTGATTTTATGTAACCTACTTGATTTGTCAAGAGAACATTAACAAACACACCAAGCATGCATCACCGGGTTGCCATATCGCAAATCTCTGCCGCCAGTCACTCACCTTTGATTTACTTCGATTACCTGTGGATTCACTCCATGGTTGTATCTGGTAAGAGACAGCGAGGGAGTACGTACTTTGAACGATAAATAGGTGACTCAAGGATCCCAAATCTACCCTCGCATCTTTCCTTTTCTTCATTCTTTGACTATATATATGCTAGTGAACATAGTATCGCATCTCAATGTTCCGACGGGCGGCCAGACTGTTGTGCTCGAGACGCAAAGGAACAGTCCACTAGAATGTCGATCTACACGCAGCATGGATTACCTTCGGATCATGCGGAAAAGACAGAATCTGCCTGTCATGCAGCGTCACATTCTAGATGAGCTGGTCCATGGTCTAAGACGGTCACAGGTAAGTCAACGATTAGCTTATAATTTTTAACATCGCTAATGTCTTAAGGTCCTCATCATCACAGCCGACACGGACACCGGGAAGACTGCATATATAACGCAGACAGTGCATTACCCCTTTCGCCACTCAGTTCGGAAGATTGGTTGCACTCAGCCTCGTCGCCTCGTAGCTTGCAGCTCGTAGCTTGCAGCTTGTAGCTTGCAGCTTTGCAGATCATGTCGATCTTGATCTTGACCTCAAACATGGGGAAGAGGTCGGGATTCAATAACGAAATCTTGGACTTGTCAGCAACCACACTACTATCATATATATAACAGAGGGCACCATCTCAGACAGCTTCAAGGTGATGCTACCCTTCACGAACATGTATGTATTGTCGACTGTCGGGAGGTATGGAAGTGAGCTGACAATTGTAGTAGTGTGATCCTGGAAAAGTGTCGCGAAAGGAGCATTGACACCGACATCTTGTTGGCTCTAATGAAGAAGACCATTTTTCAACAAACCTACCTGCGCCTGGTCATCAGGTCAGCAACAGTACATTCAGAGAAGTTTGTCGATTATTTTCGTCAATTCCATGCACGTACCCTCACTGTTGAGGGGCGCCATGAGTAGACTTCAAGCGGCTATCCCCGAGCTGAGTGTGCACCCGTTGTACGCAAGCCTCTCAAGAGAAGACCAGGCGAAAGATAATGTATACTCCAACAAGGGACAGAGCAGATGAATTGTAGTGACCAACATCGCCGAAACCAGCATCACGGTTGTAGGAGTTGTCTACATCGTTGGTATGTATTATTTGCACTCACAGATCATTTACTGACTTCTACTAGACCGTGGCTCCAGAGACTCTGCGCAACAACGTCAACCGTCAACTCCTTGTTCTCAAGTCGTGATTACCAGTCTTTAAAGATTCGGTCTCATCGAAAATCCTACTATAGAACATATTCTCCGGAGTTAGAGGAACTATGAGCTATGTAAGTGTTTGGTAAATGTTGTTTACATAGCCGTATAACTAAGATATTTAGGAACTTTATCAACGATGATGGTTCTGTCACAGTCTCCGGGGTCGATGCCACTGTGTTACCAGTAGTCAACACTTCGCTACGATTATAATGACCATTCAAAACTACGACGATGAGATTGCTACGTCGATTGAGCATATTGGAGAGATATAGGGTCAGTCTAGTTCAATTGAAGAGTCATTTTCTCCCTTTGGGAAGTCTTTGTAGTGTTCTGGGTCTATGAAAGCTGGAGAAGCCCAGTGCTTTACTCTCCCACCTTGATGTCATGACAATTATGCTCCTCCGTAAACCATCCGGGATGAATTCCCAGTATCCTTCTGGAAGAAAAAAGTCCACAACTAATAATAACATGCAGGGGAACTCTAAGCACATAAGATCTAACCGGCAGCCAAGAGATGGTAGCTCCCCGTGTCCCTAACTTAATAGGAGCAACAGTACCTGTTCTGTCGACTATAGAGTCGAAGAAGAAACATGGGAGCCTGTCAGACCATATAGACACTCTGTCAAATCGACGCAATAGAAACGTTGTTGCCCGTAAACGTGAATGTCGCGATGCCAAAGAGAAGTTTTACTACAGCTAAATTATTTTGGAAGAAAAATCAGGCTGTGGGTGAAATTAGGTGTTTGTGTTATAGTCGTCTTTTTGGAGCGCTGGCACTGCCATGGCAGTGCATGGAAAACGAAAATGACCACACCCCTCTTCCAATTATTAAACGGAGAAAAGTCACAAATAAAGACCAAAATAATCTAAGAAACGCATCTTGGGACTTATTTTCAGGCTTAGGTAGCTGGGTCATGCACAATCATCTGCGTTTGGAGCGATGGCGATTTTAATGCGAGAAATGGGATATTGCGACTGGGACTGGAGGGATACGAGATAAAATTCTTCAGGCACTTTATTGTATTCGGACCGGACTGGTATCATTTGTTTTTTATATATTAAATAGTAGGCGTTGCTATAAATAATGCCGTTACAATTGTCCTATGAATATTGATATCCTCTAATCGTCCCATCCTTCATTCTTTGTGAGATGCTTACTAAGGTCAGGTGATGCCAAGATGCATTGACATGCTGTCACTGATACCTGACTGGGTATACCAGCGGGGTCATCCCAACTCCGTTTATGCTTGATCACCAGTAGATATCTGATTCCACATCTACGACCCATCCCACTCCATCTGTAGTCATTACTTATCACCATGTCGTCTTTTAAATATTCAGCTCTCGACTCTGAGCAAATTCGGTTCCTGGCGCTACATCCTGGAGCACCCCATGATCCCCTCGCTGGTACTCTATTTCTCGATGATCTCGATCAAGACTGGGAACTGCCTTATTATGAGGCGTTATCATACTGCTGGGGAGATCAGTCATCGCCAGACACTATCATTCTGAAAGAGCGAATTTGGTCTGATGGGGGAGGCAATCTTGATATTGGGCGAAATTTAGCGTCAGCTCTTCGACAACTTCGCCATTCCAAAGAAGAAAGAATCATCTGGTGCGATGCCATCTGTATCAATCAACAGGATCTTGCCGAGCGTTCTTCACAAGTAAGACGCATGAGCGAAATTTATACACTTGCTAATAGGGTTATAATATGGCTTGGCCCCGAAACCTCTTGGAGTACTGTCGCCATGGATACTCTTCGCTGGGTGGGTAAACAAATCAGACCATTCGAACAATCCGATGAGCCTCAGTCTATCTATCGTACCCTCACAGACACAGAAGACCCTCTCTTCCGTGGCTCTGATGGCTCCCTTCCGCTGAGCAGAGAACAATGGACAGCGATAGAGCACCTGCTTGACTTGGACTGGCATAAACGCCTATGGACTTACCAAGAAGTAGGTCTGGCAGACCAGGAGACTTGTGCTGTAAGGCTCGGCTGCGAGGAAATGCTATGGACCGTTTTTAAGGACCGTCTCCAGTTTGTGTCTACGTTCAAACAGGGAGAGCCTTCCTTAAGATCTGATCCTGTTACATACAGCTTAAATGTGGCTACATTTACCATAAAGGCCAACGCAAACTTGATGAGTATCGCTGCCGGAGGTTTGATGTTACCAGTTTTTTCATCTTCACTTTTCGAATACTCCGATGCCCGTGATAGGGTATTTGCCTGCCTCGGTTTCGTAGAACCTGAAGTAGTACAGGCCATCGAAGTTGATTACACGAAGTCTGCCAAGGAGGTTTTCACTTCAGTGTGTCTTGATAGCCTTGTCCGACATCAGTCGCTCGAGTTTCTGGGTTACTGCAAAGCACCTACTAGCCCTACCTGGGTACCTGATTTGGAGAAAGCCTTCGGCACGCCCTTTTTTGATGGTAATGTGGCGCCAAGGTCAATTCCTGAAGCAAGCCTTATTGAACCTGGCGTGTTAGAAGTAGCAGGGGTTCTGTGCGATGAGTTAATAGGAATTCCCCGGCCGCTGCCCGCCGAGTCTCTCATACAGTCACCTGTTGAGTATCTGCAAGGCGTTGCTGATGCAGTGAAGAGACTTAGCAGAAGCTATTTACTCAATAACGATACGCACTTCAATCAATTGATTATGGCAGTGACGTATGGATGTGTTCGAGATCATTACATCGAGAAATTGGGTCCCCTGAACAGGAGTCTTCTGCCATCCCTCGAAGATTGGAGGAACAGAATACGAGAAATGTTAAATGGTGAATTGAACGACAGTTATGACGGTACAGAGCGGCGAGAAATAGATGAAAGATTCGTGCGTTCCGTGCCCGGTGGATCTGCAACTCGGTGCGTCAAGACTAAGAAAGGAACTTTCATAAGGGTTACACAAGGGAGTCGCGAAGGTGACTTGGTAGCAGTCATCCTTGGTCTAGACCAACCACTGATTCTGCGCCCTGGGACCAAACCAAACAGCTACTCTGTTATAGGCACATGCTACCACCCGGGACTTGCCAACGGGTCAGCACTACTGGGCAACGACTTGGGTGGCTGGGAGAGGCTATGGGATCGGAAGTCTTTCCAGGCTGCTTTCTATAAGGAGGGATTTCCTGTGCGTTATACTGACCCACGACTTGACGATGTTCCTGTTGAGAATGGATTTTATGAACACATTGAAATGATTCACGGTCGTGGGACTCCGCGTTGGGCGCATAAAGGCAACCAAGGCAAAAGTCAGCAACATGATCCTCGTATGTCAGAGGAGGCATTGAAGAAGAGGGGTGTGCCAGTGAAGAGGCTGAAGTTGATTTGAGATCAATGAGTATGACCATCTTGCGTTTAACTAACCAGGCTGCCTAGGTAACAGAAGGCTTGCTTAGGTTTTAGAATAAGAACAAATGGCATAAAGGTCTAGTCTAAACATCATAAATTGTCCCACTAGTTTCGTCGCTTACGTTTCCAGCACCCATTGTATCTGCTGCCCTGAGGCTGGGATAGTCAGGCAGCAGAATTAAAAATTGGATCTGTCTCCATACCAAGACAGGCCGAGAGAGGCTGTGAGACGCGTTGTGATATTCAATGTCGGGGTATGTTCCACTATCTGCAGATTAAAGCTTGGCTGTGTTGGTGATCGGTCGAGTTTATTCGAACATTAGGGTGGGTAAAACTTGGCTTTGATGGTTGGTGTAGAGAGAAGCTTGTTCGTCTACGTGAGACTCAGGATGGTCCAACATTTGGACATTCGATGTCACTCCCACAGAAAGACAAGAAGAAAAAACTTGCTGTGAGACAAAGGAAAATTGACGTCAAGAGTAATCCATGTTTGCTCGACGGTCTCTGACGCACGCCCAGACTAGCGCCAAGGTACCCTTGTCGCGTGAGGGTCACCCAGTTAAGCTTAATCGAGTAGAGTTTTGGAAGCCCCACGAACAAGGGTCTGGTTCCTCCCAAGGCTGTCGATCGTGGTAGAGCAGACGCATCTTTCAGCTTAGCGGGGAAACGGATTTAACAATTTTGGTGAAGCCGATGTTCACGGAGAAATCAATTCAATTAGAGTCAAACTTTATTCTGATAATTCAACGAAAGCCCGTGTCTTGATGTCTGGAAGGTACGTGCCCACCCAGTAGTGCCTGCCTGTTGTGGCATTCGAGAGAAAACACCAAATTCCATCAACGGAAGGAGCCCCACTGCACAAGACACAACTGCATAACAATCACATTGCATAAATCTTCCCTTTTCAACATCGTCACATCCGCCGCGTCATTACCAGGAAACTCGCCAAACCCAACATCAGCAACCAAAAAGACCACAACGAGCACTTCTTTCTCACTTTTTCTCGGCCAACGTCATGAACCGGGTTGCCCAGACAAGGATACACCGAGCCTTGAGCCGCGCCCAGCCCAAGAAAACAGCACTCCAAGGCGTCGATCATCTTGGCGAACTCTCCACTCCTCCAGCATCCAACGCTTTGCTCATCATGTGGAGAGAGTCCGAAATCTGGGATGAAATGGTATTAATTGAGATGGTCGTCTCCAGATTTTTGCTTCTGTTCCTTACAGTCAAGCATTTGATCAACAGGAATCCGGGGCCCCAAACTTTTCCCCAGACCCCAAGGCTTGTTACTTCTGTCTCTGCGGCTCTATCTTGTCTTGCTTGAGCAAACATTCTTGATCAACCGGCATCATGCCGTTGCCCAAAGTGGATAGCGAAGCTCCCAACACAGAGGATTACATCAATGACAGCCATCGCAACTCCAGCAGCAATGGTACCTTTGTCAACGACAACCCCAACAACAACATTGCCGGCCAACGCCGCGTCTCAAAGGCTACTCTGCTGCGCAACCCTCTAGCGGGTATGACCCGAGCAGAGCTCCTTGCCGACGTTGACTCTTTCGTCGAAGCCAGGGGTCTTCAAGAGCATCGGGAGGACTTCCGGAAGGGAGCTCTGGTTGCTCAAGTCAACAATACCCCAGGAGCATTTGAGAAGATTGACATGGTCACTGAAGATGAGAAGGCTGTCCTCCGAAAGGAAGAGACCTCTCGATGGCACCAGCCCTTTGCCTTGTACTTCCTCTGCACACTTTGTGCTGGATCTGCTATCGTGCAGGGTATGGATCAAACCGCTGTCAATGGTGCTCAGGTATGTCCCAGTGAAGCTAATCTTTTTTAACATTCTAATCGAATTTCCAGATGTTTTATTTTGACGAGTTTGAGATCGGAAACGAATGGATGCAAGGCTTCACCAACGGAGCTCCTTACCTCTGCTCCGCTCTCGCCGGATGTTGGACTAGTCCTATTCTTAACAAGTATACTGGTCGTCGCGGAACTATTTTCATCTCATGTGCTATATCGTCCATCACTGGTTTCTGGATGGCCGCGGCCACCTCGTAGGTCCTCATCTTTCATTCTAGCTATCACGCTAACTTTATCATAGTCTCCCTAACTTTATCGTTGCACGTATCATGCTCGGCTTCGCCGTCGGAGCTAAATCCAGTACAACCCCTGTATACTCCGCTGAGTGTACGCCCAAGAACATCCGTGGTGCTCTTACCATGATGTGGCAGATGTGGACTGCCTTTGGCATCGCGCTTGGTTTCATTGTCTGTGTTGCATTCCAGAACGTCACCATTATCGGCGGCCCAAACTCTCCCTGGCGATGGATGATGGCGTCGACCTCTGTCCCTCCGCTGATTGTCATGTTACAAGTCTACTTTTGCCCCGAGAGTCCTCGCTGGTATATGGAGCGGGGAGATTTCAACAAGGCTCTCCGTTCTGTTCGAAAGCTTCGGTTCAACTCTGTCCAAGCCACTCGAGACATGTACTACGCCTACAAGCTTCTCGAGATCGAGCGTAGCGAGAGAGAGGGACGAAACTTACTCAAGGAGTTCTTCACTGTCCGTCGTAACCGACGTGCTGCTCAGAGTGCCTGGTTCTGCATGGTAAGTCAAGACACCTTTAACTCTATAAAATATGTGCTAATTAATAAGTTCATGCAACAATTCTGCGGAGTAAATGTAATTGCATATTATTCAACTTCAATCTTTCAGGATGCCAGCTACTCTCTATCCGAGGCCCTTCTCGTTTCCATGGGAGGAGGTATCATCAATTTCCTCTTCGCCATCCCTGCCATCTACACCATTGATACCTTCGGCCGAAGAAACTTGCTTCTTGTCACCTTTCCTCTCATGGCTGCTTGTCTCTTTTTCACTGGCGGCGTGTTTCAAATCGGGGAACAAAACCAACAGGCTCTCATCGGTACAGTTACCACAGGCCTTTACCTCTTTATGGCTGTTTACTCGCCTGGTCTGGGCCCTGTGCCCTTCACTTACAGTGCTGAGGCATTTCCCCTACACATTCGAGACATCGGTATGGCATCCAGTACTGCCATCACATGGGGATTCAACTTCATCATCAGCTTCACTTGGCCAGCCCTCCGCCGCGCGATGGGTAACACTGGCGCTTTTAGCTGGTACGGCGCATGGAATATCTTCGGTTGGGTTTTCTGCTATTTTCTTCTCCCCGAGACTAAGAACTTAACCCTTGAAGAGCTTGACATGGTCTTTGGTGTGAGTAACAGGGAACATGCTTCTTACTACGCGAGAAAGCTACCCTGGTACCTCAAAAAGTACATCCTTCGCCAGGATGTTCCCCCTTTCCCTCCTCTTTATGAGTTTGCTGCCAATGATGGACACTACCCACAAGAAAAGCCTGACGCAAAGCATGTCGAGGGGAACAATCTGACTCCCGATTCTGGAGATAAGGAAATCATGTCTGAGCGCAGATAAGCTCTGAGCGAATGTCAAGCCTATTTGGGATGTTATTAGAAAGATTTTCTAAACGCTTGTGGAGTTGTGACAAAGTTCTGATCAAGGATATGAAGACAGATTATAAATTAATTACGTACCACCACAATTTCTAACATCTTAACTAATACATTTCCGTTGACCCAACACAATAAAAGACATCGATGCAAGCTCCGTTATCATAGAGAAATACAAATCCTTTATCTAAAAATAGAGGCTGTTGCTCCGGTTGCTTTGATCATTTACTCTTGTGTAAGAACTTCTCAGAATCCTTTCAACGGGCCATAGTGAAACACATCTTGTCTAACCACCTCATTACTCCGAATCCTGTTCATAGATGTGGGGTTCGTCCAACCCTCCTGTCATATAGTTCGGAGTAGAATCATCAGAAGACTCATCAGGATCAGTCACTGCATCAGCAGATGCGGCTGGGCTGGCGCTTTGAGTTGAAACAGGGTATGCTGCTGCCACCCCGGGACCTTGTGCCAGAGCAGTATACGTTTCCAGAAGACATTGCTCGACTACACTAGCTAGCGGTCATGGTTGAGACCCCGACTTTGGTGGTTTTTTCCAACCTTTGGTACTTCCTGGACAGTAACGACTTTGACGTCGACAGTGACCACGACAGGTGGACCCACGGTAATCCACGGTCTTGCTACAATGGCACTTGTATTATTTATGGTTAATTTATTATAATAACGAAGATGTTAGAATATGGTATTACAAGTAGTTAGCTGATATGGGCCTGTAGTAATAACGGACGCAGCAGGATATCATAAAAATGGTCATTAGGAGTACAGGACATAAACTTAGTATACTAGTTTATGAAACTTAGACCATACTCCTGACTACTTATTTGTTTTACCCTAAACATTGGAGTGACTGAAAACCACTAGACACAATAGTTCGTACTGGGTAGAATAAGCTATGATGGGGTGAAACCAAAATGAGTGTTCAGTTCAGAAACCATGACACAGAGCAATAGGCCTCTCGATCCTTTATCTATCATCCAAAATGTCTTCTTCCATTCGGGTACCCCATCCTTACCCAGCGTTATCTCCATTTTCATTTTGAGAAATCAAGACTCAGGATATGGTCGCTATTATAGGCCTAATGGCAATACTATTATGTTGCAAGTCAATAGCGACTGTTAATTGGTGTACTAAGAGAGCCAAACTCCTACCAAGTAGCTCTAGCAGGAGAAATTATGATTCTGATATCCTAAATATTAAGACAAAGCCTATCAGGTTCAACTCTAAGCTGCCCGTCGTTGCCGCTGTAGCTTTAAAATGGACGTGTAATGTTGGCATTACACTGGTAGCTCAGAAAATTTAATCCAGTCATTCCTTTACTCTATATTTTATGAAATATCATGTGACCTTGCACCGTGAGTTTGATACTTATGCAGCATCTAATTAAACCTATACTGAATACCAATGCTCATCGAGTTGCTATTTCGTGATGCTTGACTATATCGCGCTTATATCAACTCTACGCAGCGTCGCAATCATGCTTTATCAGGCAGACTGTACGTCTAACAAAATAGGTCAATAGTAAGTTAAGTACCGCAGATCAGTACCTATTTCGAAACTAGCCAACATGAACACGAAAGAAATATTTGATGCTGTGTAACGACAGACGATTGGATTTAGTACAGGTAGTTGTGAAGCCGGAACATACAAACGCAGCCTGATCTATATCAACACAACTTAATTGGCGCCCCATCCGTGCCGCTGTCAGCACTACTTCCAAAATGGTTGTGCCTGAAAAGGTAGTCTGGTACGTACCAGAGACAGTCCCTGGTTGCTGTTTTACGGTTTTCCTTTCCCTTCCCCCGCAGCCTTTGGAAACGTTATCTACACCTTTACCGCGTTCACTGAAGCTCTTTCTGTCTACCTATGTATCAGACCATACAATGTCTGGATCCAAGGTTCATCTTCTTCGTCATGATACGCCTCTGGATATAGAGCTTGCACCACTATCTTACACACTGACTCCCGAGTCGCCACAGAAACACAAAGATTCCAGCAAGTTCCCATCCTTCGTTTTTGCCTTGATACAAGATGCATTCAGAGAAGCGCGGCGAGACATTAAGCCAGCTGCGCCCTTTTATCGCTTCCGAAACCATCAGTTGTGGTGGCGTTTTATCGTCTGTATCTGGATGGCGTCTCTGTCGGTTTTATTACTTTTTCTTTCTTTCATGATGAACCCGAAGGGTACCAGTCCTTGTCGTGGAGATAGAGACTTCTTCATTGAAATCGATAGTGATGATAACTATATCTCCTATGTCAATAACTGGTGGGACTTTTCGGGTTTATTCGAGGTTACTCTTGGCTGGGGCACACTTGACTTTACCACTGCGAAACTTATGGATGTTGCATGGGACTTGGTACGATATATACTGAAGCTGTGGAACGAGCAGTACTAATGACGAAATAATAGGTAGTCGGCAGAGGAGGCCAAGCCATTATGTCTCTAATTGCTTGGAGAGTGTTTACCGAATATCTTGAGGTGTCTATTGCCACGCGACCAGCCACATACACGACGGTATGGCTTTTGAGGTTTCACCAAGATACCTCTGTAATGTCTTCACTACGCCTTTTTATGCAGTTCTTTCGTCGTGGCTTAGCATCAAAGACTGCGACGTGGATGATGGCCACGACACTCTCGTTCATACTCGCATTTCCCACGATTGCTGGTTCAATGACCGGATATACCACCTTCAACAATGCGTATATAGGTTCCAGTGACGAGAGACTTTTCCCTTACCAGGATGTGAAACCGGTGGCCTATGTTATACACGACGGATCCAGAGTACCTGGTTTCACTGACGATTACATCGTGCCCTGGAGATCCAGTATGACAGAAATACCATCAAAGCAACCAATGTGAGGCTGACATGGGGATACAGGTGTACTACGAGACAACGAACATAACTCGATGTCGTACTGGGACTATTGTCGCAGCTTCGATAAAGAATACCCAGATCAGAGTTGCGAATTGCAATGGAATACGTCACTGTGTGAGCTTGACCCAGTATTCATCCACCGCGTATAGTTGATTGACCAAACGTCTTACCTCGCAGATACTCAAAGATATGGCTATGATGCATCAGGTATCCGTGATAATAACAATCGCACCATCAACGAGACTGAATTTGGCGGTAAAAGGCTACAAGGGAAGCCTCTCGATATATCTGCATATTATTTGCCAGGGCCATTCTACTGGGACTTGTCCAACAGTGAAAACAGAACCTTTAACAGCAATCCATACGATAATAGTACAAACATATTGTTTGTTGTCGGCGATGACCTGTACAATTCCACCGAACTGGTGCAGAATGGTGTCTGTCAACCAAAAAAAGACGAGGTAAGATGATCATCCACCAGAACTTATGCAAGGTTAACAAATATCAGAGCTCTGTCCAACGTTATCAATGGGGATTTTCATTCTTACAATTGTATTTCGTCACAATTCTACTACTTATGTGGTCTCTTGCTCTCATATTTCTATGGAAGGATGCCCATGAGATGCTTAAGCATAACAATCGGGATATTTCGTCCCGAGACTGGAAGGGCCTCCTTGACTTTACAGACACGATCAAAAAGCAAGTCGAAGAGGCTGGTATAGACATCAACAATCTATCTGACAAGCAACTGAATGACGAGATACAAACAATCTTGAAAGGTGGCTCCATCTCGTCACAAGACATGCCAGTGCACTTGTTCAGTTTATGGTATCTCTTATGGGAGAGGAAATGGTGGGTCGCGTTTGGCATTTCAGCTACCGTATCAACGGCGACAGAGCATAAACTTCGCCCATACCGATATCAATCATATGACGAGGATACAGGAACAGGGACCCTGGCGGCGTCCATTGTACAGTTTGTGCCACTGTACACAATAATGTGTCTATCAGTTTCTTTTGCTGCTGGGAGAACTCGCAAGCAGAGGATTTTCGTTTTCATACTTGCAAGTGTACTCTGTACTCCATTCTTTTTTTACACTTGGAGGTCTCGGGATCTAGTTTTACCTGGAACCTGTGTTGGATTATGTCTGGCGTTTGCGATAGGATCTACAAAGGGAAGTCGGTTTGTTTTATTCTTAGTGCCTTTTCTTTGTAACTACATCATCGTTTTCATCTTGCATCTTCGCGGATTTTCTTAGGCATGGTCTTTCTTATCAAGTACTAGATGGACAGGTATATGAAGCATTTAGTTAATTAGCTTTACGATATGGAGGAAGTCGGTAATGGTCTGAGACCTATATACTCTTCAGGAAGAGTAACATTCACGAAAGCTTGGAAAATAAAATAAATAGAAGACACCTAACTGACCGAATAAACCCCCATTTTACCGCCTCTATAAAAATTCCTACTAGCGGTATTTCTCTCAGAAGCTTAACACAGAAATCTCGATTGATCCTTAGAAGGAATTATATCCCAGAGACTCTCGACCGGTCTATTAAGCTTCTAACTGGTCACTCAAGAATCAAGTGCGTCATTAACTCGCTTTTGAGTCTTCCCATTGGTCAATCTTCGCTTACTCCTTCGTTCTTATCAAGCATCCTCGTAGCATCGTGGCAGTGCAACGCACGAGAAAAGGCTGGCTAGCGTGCCCAGGGATGTCAAAGCTGACAAGCGTTATTGAGCTGTATTAAGAAATCGCTGCACGATTTCTTGTCTTTTTTCTCACGGTGGTTTTGTCTTCTTTCCCCCTCGCTTGTAGCGTTGCTGGTCTCGATCTACTGCGGCGTTGCGATGTTTTCGTTACTACCATTGTGTGTCCTTGGCATTGCGTTTGTTACATATGGAAAATGCGAGTCTGCCTTTATCCTACCAAAACAGTTGGATTCGGATGGCTATCAAGATAACCCAGTTTATGCGCTCGACGAAAACTTCAAGATCGAGTGGGAGACGGGTCGCAAAGGACCCTGTAATCTTTTCGTCTGGCAAGCCTGGCCCAGAGGACCTTTGGAGAATTATGAAAAGATTCTAGGTATTATTTTCTCTACTTTGGCCAAGGATTCCAATCGGCTGACCTCTTTGTGAAGAGAATACAACTGAAACGATTCTTGTGTGGAACGCGAGCTCGTCTTCTATCACGACTAAGCCATGGCTAGATAACGATTCTGAGATTCCAGTGTTCCACTTTTCGTTGTATTCTTCAGACTTGAACTTGCCTTTGGCCAACTCTGGTTCTTTCAATATCTCCATGTCCATAACTGAAGACGATCTGGTACCTACATACACAGCATCAACATCAAGCGAATCTGCTACATCGATAGAAACAAATTCACCAGCAATTTCACATCCTGCAGAATCATCTCAAATACCAGCAACCTCACCACAAAAATCTGGATTACCGACGGCAGCGCTAGTAGGAATCTCAGTGGGCGTCACAGCAGTTGGACTGTCAATATCTGGAATCATAGGGATTCTGCTATGGAAGCGATTTCGTCATGATCATGGAGGTAGTGAAACCTCAGATTCCAGCTCTGAAACACAGGACTTTTCCAAAGCCGAACTAGGCGGGACTCAGATATTGCAGATTGGGAGATCGGAGCTCAACTCGGATAAAGAGCCTCAGGAACTTTGGGATACGCAGAAGATGGCAGAGTTGGGGGATGAAAATAAGGTTCGGGTTATTGTTGGACTTCATGAGGCACCGTAACGACTCAATGGAAAATTTAGTCTGGAGAACCTTTATTCACCGTTCAATACACTTCATACAGCCTGTTACGTCCAATCAGATGGCCCGATGTTTCTCTTGACATGGAAGCAATATCTGACATTCACCGCCACCATGGTCGATCATCCATGCATGGTCACATCTTAGGTCGTGTATGACGCCTTGAATAGGAAATATTTAATGGGATTCATGATACTTTTGCACTGCAATTTTAACCCCCCACGCGGATAGAGCTCTCCAAGCGGCGAACTTTGCAGGCAAAAACACTTTCACTGCTTTTTGACAAGAGGTCGACGGGTTACCTTCACTGCAATTTTAGCCCCATTCGTGAGCTGGCTACCCTATTCATCTCTGTTATTAATCTCACTCACGACAGGCACTTCTCTCTGCTTTGTAAAAGTGACAAAGTAATCTCTGGCGATAAAATTGAAGCTGAAGCCTATATTGCTTTGGAAAGTACGGTATTTACTGTGAACCACTGACTTGGAGTTGCATTGAACTTTTCGGTTGGCTTTTACTGTTCTGAGGAAGCTATCGTTTGAGCCTGGGGTGACCATGCCTCCTGAGGATACGTCGGTGACTTCTCACGTGATCCTTTGACCCGATTCAATTAATCCATCTCTTCTTCAAAGCCAAGTGCAGCAATTTGCTTCTTGTACTCTTGTTGCTGCTTTATATCCTATCAAAGGTTAGTGATAATCTAGCGATAACGACTTCACTCGGCTGCTCACCTCTTCTACGGTATCCTTGGTTATGTATCTTGTAACACGAACTTCCTTCTTCTGTCCGAGACGAATTGCACGAGAGATGGCCTGACTCTCCACACTCGGGTTCCACTGCAATTCTGCAATAAAGATGCGATTGGCGCTCGTCAAGTTCAGACTAGCAGATGGTCAATTGCTACTCCACAGATAATGAGGATCGGCAAACTTACCCAAACGCTCCTGTGCCAGTCGTCATAATCAGGACTGGTGTCTCACTCCCATTCTCAAATTTGTTCAACGTTTGCTGTCGCTGAGGCAGAGGGCTGTTTCCGTCGAGCTGGAGGTATGGAATGTCGGCTTTTTCCAGATGCCTTGCTATGAGGTGTAGTGTCCTGGTCCAGCACGAAAAGATGATACTGATGATGTTAGCAAAGCCTTTCAAAAGTGGATGGAACATACCTCTTGGTCGTCCATAAATCCTTCCGCACATCTTCAACGAGTGCTCGAATTTTAGTCGAATGACCCTCGGCGTTGAAATAATGTTCGTGATCGTCCTTTGTCGTTGCATTTCTCTTTCGCTTGCGTCGAGATGTACCATCCTCCTCATCCCCTGCAGGCGAAGGCGCCTGATACCACCGCACACAGACGGGACAACGTCTTTGTGAAATTTCGAGCTCAGAAAAATGCGAGTCTTCGATGCATTTTGTGCATAGAACGTGAGAACATCCATCTTCAAACATTTTCTTCGACCAATCGTGTCCAAGAACTGGCATCGGTTGCTCGCAGCCAACACACAACATCTCCCCATATTGACCAGCAGTTCCGACAATAGCCTCTCGTTCCTCCAGTAGATTTCTTCGATGCCATGAGAAAAGCTTTTGATACGTTCCGTGGTTGCAAACGATACGTAATTGAAGCCACATCTGGAACATACCAAACTGCGAACTCTTCTCCACTTCTCCCATGCGATGTTCCATGTTTCGCATGATGATATTTCTTGTTCTTTCGTACTGATCTCTCTCCGGCTTGGTGAACTTGAGATGACGCACGAATTGACGCGTTTTTGGAAGATCCAAAACCTCTCGAGTGCGACGCAGACACAAGGCCTCAAGAAGCATAACCAGACGATCCTTGACTAGAGTGAGATCGTCGTAGGAATTGCCGAATGGTGTTTCTATCCATTTTCGGAACTCGGATGCTTTGTCAAAAGGCTCAGCCCGAATGAAACGGAAGAGTGAGCCTATGTCGGCGAGTTTGTTTTGGATGGGTGTTCCAGATAGACACCAGCGGGAGTTGGCGTGGAGATAGTCGCAGGCTTGGAAGAACTTGGTAGATGGACGTCGAATGATATGAGCTAACAACTCAAGTCAACTCAGATCTCTAGTGGCTGGTCGTGAAAGTGACTTACCTTCGTCAAGAACAACGCGATACCAACCGAGCTTGTACAACGGCGAAGTCTTTCCCTTGCCTATTAAATACTCAGTGGTAAGTGTGTGGTAAGTCGTTACCACAATATCTGAGTCTTCAACCATGTTGAGATCGGAGAGATCCTTGGGTCGTCTGTCGCCATGATACTTGACGATCTTGAGACCAGTCTGCAAATGCCTGTGTTGTTAGGAAAATACCACCTAGCCAGAAACCGTACCACTTACTTTTTGACCTCATTCATCCACTCATCAACCAAAACTGCATCTGATTAGCGACATCGCCACATAGGAACGGCGAAACTTACGCGCAGCCGAGACAACGACCAGTGTTGATCGGGAAAATCTAGTCGTCTTTCTTCCTTTGTGTTCGGCGTTCTTCAAGTTCGCCCACTCCTGACCGTTATCCAAAGTCTTCATGACCAAGGCCAGGATCGAAAGCGACTTTCCCATCCCCATATCATCGGCCAAAATCCCACCGCCTTTCTCTTCGGGCCTCGTGTCTCTCCTTCTTTTAGTAATTCTGTGGCGATATTGTACCCTCCCATCTTGGACTATTTCTTTCCAGAGTCTGTATTTGTCATTGATGTGTCCTGATTCCCTCTCCAGCATAAAGCCTAGGGCTTCTTTTTGATGTCTGGTTTTTGTTAGTGGGCGTCTTGATAACAGATGATGTAGACTGACCTGAGAAGTTGACGGGTGACTCTATCGCCTCCTTCGACGAGCTCTAATTCTCGTGTATTGTCCACTGCGTTATAGACTTCTTCCACCATCTTTCGAAGTTGCTCCTCTCGTGTCTTTTTCTTTGTCGGTCCATTATTGGCAACGACCTCATTTTGGACCAGCCCGTTGTGCCCGTCGGCGACAGTAATGGTTAGAAAATGTGGGTTGTCGTATTCCGTTCCGTCTTTACTATGGCTCGATCGTTGCAGCCATAGCTTCCCGTTTGAGAGAACCTCCCCAATAGACGTCCCCACAGATCTTGGTCCATAGATATTGATGTCGACTTTTACCCGTGCATCGGCAGATTTATTCGCGCGGTGAATAATCTCTCTCAAGTCGATCTTCAATGCTAAAGGCTCAACCTCTACTTGCGGGCGGGTGATCAGCGGCATAAGAGTTTGCCCAGCTGCAGAGGATAGATGACCAAAGTGCTTCTCATCCTCTGGGAAACAAAGCATTACTTGCTTTTGGTATTCCGTAGGCTTGAAGTATTGGTACGGTGAGTCGCCTGTCTTTAGTCGATCGTCGAAGGATGACATGTCGTCTGGAACCAGTTTTACTTCGACATTGTGGAGCTAAATAATAGTCATTAACATGGGAATGGACAAAACCACGTCTGTATGATGCTTACCATACCATAGTGTACTATGGTTTCGTCCTGATCTGTCACGAATAAGCTTTCTTCCTCCTCCCGCCCTCCCTCTTCTGTGTCGTCGACGTCTGGCACAGTTTCTGGCGTGGAATTGGATTGGCTGGAACACATAACATCGGGTGTTACGGAAGACTCGTCTTGTGAACTATCCATCGGTAGCCCTAGATACTGGGAGTTTTCGATCGAATGTGCTAGTTCAGAAGAATCGGCCTGCTGTTCTGTCGTTACAGGTAGCATGAAGCTGAAGTTGTCAATGATACCCATGTCTAGACCCATGAGCTGTGGATCCAAGATCATGTCCGTCGGAAAGTAGTTTTGCTGATGCACTGGGACATTACTATGTGAATTAGTCGTAGCCAAGAAAATATTATTAGGGTCCGTACGCGAGCGGATTCGATGATCCAGGCCCGAGATATTCGCTCTCTCGAGGAAGCTCTCCTGTGTAGTCGTTCCAGCCATTGAGCGAAAAGTCCATGTTGAAAGTTTCGTTCGCGTTGAAGTACAGCTCTGTGGGGACATTGCTTAATGGCGCTGACTGCTGGTTCGCCAAGGATGTGTTGCTTATGGGAGTCGGCTGGTCATTGTGTTGTTCTTGCTCAACGACAGGATTGAGGATGTGTTTCCACGATTGCGCCATGATTACTGACGTCTCTTGTGAAGGTGACCGTGATTTTTCGATTTTTAGGAATCTGAAATCTTCGTCTCTTCTCAAGCAAAGGATGTATTGCTGACTTTGAGGAAGCTACCAAAATCAGGCTGTGGCAGTGTTTTTTTCGTGCATTAGACCCCTACTATCGGTCAGCAAATATCGAATCATGTGCCCTGTTATTGACAAGCTGAAACCTGCTAAGCCTGTAAGGTATATCACTTCTAGCGCATGCTGGTTCGCATCCTCGTCGTGTTGGTAGGCGATTGGCCCTTGGGTTGAAAAAGGCAGCTTAGGCGGATTGAGGCTCCTGTAAGGCGTTCACTGCTACTGTAGTCCTCGGCTGCCTCTCCCCTGATTGTGCCTCCCGTTAGTAGGCTGTCTATTGTCTTCAATTGTCACATCCTTTCTTTGTGCCATTTTTGCTGTGCAACTTTTGTTTGTGTCTGAGGCAAATCAATCTTCAGCTTCACCTTCCATTAGCTCGTGAATTTTCGCTAATCTTATCTCGATCACGTCGCTCCTTCCTTTCGCTCATGTCAACATGGAAGTCCACATGGAACGGCTGAACTCACTTGCCGAAGAGTTCAAATGTTCACTCAAAGAACATCATGAAGAATCATTCGAAAACACCACCAATCAAGATATGCGACGAGAAATCCACGACATGCAAACTTTGCGAGACGTCACAAATAACATGATCAACATGAATCGATTGCGAATGTTTATTGAGGGAATGGAGGAACTCGAGAGTGTCCTAATATTTATCGACTACCCTGGCGCAAGAAGCATCATGTCAAATGTTTGGGGCGCAGTCAAATTCCTACTCAAGGTATCATTTACTATGCGTACAATCTTAAGACTCTTGCTAAAATTTAAACCAGACAACGAACACTACCGATAGGGCATTTGACGGAGTGCTCGACGTGTACGGGCTTCTAGGAGCCCAGCTGATGCCCTTGACACGTTACAGAGAGCTCTTTAAGAAATACCCAAGTGCCGTCGAATGCTTGGTAAATATTTATGAAGACATCCAACGTTTCCATTCTCTTTCCTACAAACTCTTTTCCCTCACTGCAAAATGTTTGACAGCCCGAAGCCTCCTACATCCGAATACCGCTGACTTTATCAGTATGGCAACGCCTTCAAAAGCCCATCTGGGAGGACTCCGCGCGAAGGTTCGAAAGAATCTCCGAGTCCCTCAGAAATACTGCTAAAATCATTAAAGCACAAAGCACCCGCTCACAAGGTCTGTCACAATCTGACCAAGTACATGGCGAACGAACCCACTGACTCAAGTAGATATGTATCCAGATTCTCATGGTATTCTTTCTGAGTTGGAACAATATTGCTATGGCTGGAAACAAGAATGGAGAACCTTCGAAAACGATGAAGACATCCGAAAACACGAGCAAAGGCAAGAAGTCATCACATGGATTTCAGCTTCGGGTAAGATGCCCAGATTACAACAGAGTTTCAGAGACATGGCCATCTGCCCCAAAAGTGGACGCTGGCTCTTCAGGAAGTACAACGCGGTGTCGGACTGGATGGGAGAAGACGACCCTCCGGATTCAGCTATCTGGCTGCATGAAAAGGTCGGATACGGTGCGTATTTCCTTTCTGTTACATGCGAAACGATTGACACTGATGGCTCTCAAGGAAAGTCGGTCTTAGCGTCGCTTGTGGTTGAAGAACTACGTGATCCAGAAACACATTTTGAAATGCCAAGCGGGAGCAAAGTCTGCTATTTCTACTGCCAAGAAGATGACAACGAACACAGGAACCATCTCGACATCGTCAAAGGTATACTCTTACAGATGGTCGAGTCAGATGATTACATCCTTCCACTCTGTCACCAAGAGAAGAATACCAGCGGAGGGGCCAACCTTCTTGACGCAGGTGTTGCTCAAAAGCTCATCAAGACATTCATCGAGTACAGTCCCAGGCATTATATCGTTATCGATGGACTAGATGAATGCGACGGTGCCGAGATCCATCAAACCGCCCGATTCTTTAAAGATCTGGTGTCTGTTTATGACACGCAAGTGCGACTGGGTCATTTGAGAGTTATGTTTATCGGAAGGGAGACATCGGACACGAGAAAGTTTATACCTGGCGAGGATTGTCTTAGTGTCCCGCTAAAGCCGGACGATAATCATGACGACATTCGAGCATTTGTGCAGAAGAGAGTACCTGAGTTCTCCAATTCGGAGTACAGCCAAGGCTTCAGTCTGTCTGATGCTATCAAGGAGGACATTGAGAGGATTGTTTGCCACCAAAGTCAAGGTACTGATCGGATATGCTGTTTTATGATGTTCAATACTGACATAAGCACCAGATTCATTCCTCTACGCCCACCTTGCCATTGAGTTTCTTCTACAGCAAGACACCAGAAGAGACTTATTGAACATTTTGGAACAAGGGATTCTTCCTACCGAACTCGGCGACATGTCAGTATCACCGTTACTTAGTCCCTTGATATCAATGAACTTACAATATCAGGTACGAAAAGTTACTCGAAGCAGTCAAACACAGACTTCAGTGTCAACGTGGAGGAGAGGCAAAATGGCGGAGATCAAAGTCTCTC